>CM074749.1:7814807-8414807 GCA_037367245.1 Phrynocephalus guinanensis | reverse complement strand
TCTATCCTTCCAAGATGGGGGAAAGAAGCACAGCTAATAGGGATGGGAGGGTGCGCGTAAACTGTAAACCATCCACATTTTTAAGTACAATGGGCCGTCCTTCAGCAGCAGACTTTAAAAAAATTGGATAGCAGAACTAACGATGACTATGGAGATTATCATGGTGGCCAGAGTGAAGTTTGCTTCAGGGAAATTGTTTAGGGTAGAAATGAAAGACTCCATGGGAAGAAGCAGAAGGATGCATCCAAGAATGACAAAACCTAGGGGTGTCTCACTCATCCTGAAAGCCAACACTAGACCTCTAAAAACCTCAGTTCAGCTGAAGCCGGTGCACCTCCAACATTCAAAAGAGCTTTGCGTTCTGTGGCTTTCCCTTCATTTGCAGGAAATAAAAGAGCAGAGATAGGGGGAGAAAAACCAGTAGCTGTTAATGATCCCCCCATTCCTTTTTTTAAAATGTGAAGAGCCCTTCATAGCAACGCTTGGTGAATGCTGCAGAATTAATTGGGGCAATTAGGCTGTGCTGCATTGTATGGCATTATCTCAGGAATGGTAATTATCCTAATTTCTCCGTCTCTACTGTCCTACAACACCTGATCCTCTGATTTCTTTCCCCCCACTTCTCTCCCAGTCTCCCAGCCAGCCCTCCACCTGCCTGGCTGATCTTTCCCAAAGAGCATTGAAGTGTGCGTTGTTGTCAGTACTGACTGTGCGGGCAATGGTGAACTGCTCTTGTCAAGTTGGTGGGAGAGTCTTCATTGGAGTGCCAGTGTAAGAGGCTGGTGGTTGGCAGCAGTGATGAGTGAGGTCCACAGAATCCTCAGTGGTCATCCACAAATGACCTCCCTTGGGTCTCACATGGCCAACATCCTCCTGATAACATCTCTCCCTCTCTTTACCCTTCCCAATGATGTATAGTGGATAGAGATGGGCACGACTAGGGAAAATGACATTTTCGAGTTGTCGTGTGTCGGAGGCAGTCCGTTTCGGCTCGTTTCCGTTTTTCGCAAAATTTTGCAAAAATTAGTCTATTCGATTTTTTGTTTTTTCGTTGTTGTTAGTACTGGTTTGGGGGGGAAGCGGGCTCCTGGAGGGAGCTGCAGGAGTCAGCCAGAGCCACAAGTGACGGACTGGCAGACTCTATGCACCCGCTGTGTCTCACATACTTGCATGTAGTGCAATGCAAGTAGATTTGGCTTAGGGTTAAGACGGGTTAGCGCAAGGGCTAGGGTTAGGCTAGTTACGGGTGAGGTTAGGGTGAGCATTGGGGTGCACCTCTGGATGCCTCTCTGACCCACTTAGAAGGACAGTGTACTGGCGTATGGGTTAGGCTTAGGCTTAGGGTTCAGGTTTGGGCTATGATTAGTGGGCTGTTTATGCCCGATTGGCACATCCCAGAAGTCTCTGTGGTCAACCTGGCCAAGTGGCCATGCGATTGGTGGAAAATTTGCATGGTCCACTCCCATGGGCGAGCCCATCATTGCGAATGTGCAGGTGTAAAAAAAAATAAAATAAAAAATAAAAAAATAAAATAAAATAAAATAAAATAAAATAAAATAAAATCAACGACTTTTTTTTTGCAAGAAAAACCCACTGCTGCTACTGTAAAAATTCAAGCATTTAAAATAGCTAATTTTCGCATGTTTCTGTGGTGCTTTGGTGGGGTTTTGGGCAACGATTTCAAAAAAAATATTGCGGTCGCCATTTTGGATCCCCCGCACTGCATGGCAAATGGATGCGCCCTCCCAACCTGGTACCAGCAGCGCAGCAGTAGCAATAGCCAAGGAGAGGGGGGCGGGGAAACCCCCCCCCCCAAATAAAACACCCTTCTGGCCTGGTAGGTGCCCTCAGACAGTTTTCGCCTACTTTTAGGGCCGGGAATCGGTTTTTTTCTTAACTTTTAAAAACTTTTTTTCTGTGCCGCTTGGCATTGCGCGATCGTCGCGATGCAAGTAACGAGCACGACAAATCAGACCAAATTGTTCGTTCGTCGGTTCGAGCTCGAATTCTGGTGGAGTAATTCCCGTTTCCGTTTCCGTAGAGTAACGGATACGAGAAACGGAAACGGGAATACCGCTAAGTCGTGCCCATCTCTAATAGCGGATAGAGTGATGAATTGGAACTCAAGAGGCCTAGATTCAAATCTCCACTCAGCTATGGAAAATCACTGGTGGAGTGGAGCTCATAAAGCCACTCCTTAAATGTATCACATGCTTTGAAAACCCTTTTTAAGGTCATTATATAAATTGGTTCTGACTGGACAGCATATAACAACAAACACTTCTGATTTTCATAATACTCATGGAGACTGACCGTGGGCAATGGAGAAGAGAAATAGAAGGTATTTACAAGGTACTTACAAGGGTAGGGGAAAGAAGGAAAGGAAGCACGGTTCGGTTGACCATTGGTCAACTTAAGCCCTATGTTGACTGTTGCTCAACTTTAAGGTTGAATAAATACATGACCATCTTGACCTGGGTTGGGCAACTTTCCAATAAGGAAGACTCGCCAGAATCAGCATTTTCTGCCACTGCTGCAGTCCCCTGTGCTGCAAGTGATGGCCAGGGTCTCCCTTGCACCAAATATTTCTGGTAGTCCTCAAGACAGACTAACTTAGGTCTTCATTCGAGCAGGAAAAGCCATTTGTTGGTAGGGGCTCCTTTTAAAAAAAGAGAGAAATAAAAGACTGTTGCAAGAACAACCCTATCAGGGATCCTAAAGTTGCAGTAAGTTACGACTGGCATGATGGGTAAGGAATTCTGGAGATGAGAGAGAGAGAGAGAGAGAGAGAGAGAGAGAGAGAGAGAGAGAGAGAGAGAGAGAGAGAGAGAGAGAGAGAGTTATGTTGACAAAAACTCTCCTTCTCAGTCTTTGAATCCTATTGACATTTCTTTGGAAGTAAGCCCTACTTACTTCAGCATGAGTTCCATCTCAGGAAATCTACCAAGTTGTCTACTGTTAGCTTTAGACTCTTATGGACATTTCATAAGAGGCAGTTTCATTGCATCTCAGCCCACTGCTGAGTAGACATATATACGATCAGAAGCCTTTGCTTCTGGTGGGGGAAAAAAATGATGGAAAGAGAAAGCTGAGAACGTGCATTCCTTTCTGGTACAGCTTGACAGCACAAGCGATTTGGTTGGCAAGACATTGAAGGCAGGCAGATGAAGCGGACATCACTGGCGACAGGCCCCTCGTGTCTCAGAGTACTGATGCTGGGTCCTTCTTAGTGGTAGATCATGACATCAAGCCATGGGGAAAGGCTCTTTCCCTCAATGTATGGGTGCTTCGACCAGGCTTCTCCTGGGAGGGGCTTTATTTTCCCCCCTCCCGACAGAGACACACTGGCCAGCTGCCAGACTGGCCAATCAGGCATTGCCAACACAGCTGGCAAGATTGGCCAGAGGCTGACCACTGGTTAGCTGACCCCTGGGAATAGCCTCTAGGTAAGGGGCTAGCAGCCCATCAAAGGGGTCTTTGTCTCCCGGCTGTGCTCAGGGCAACATTTCACTTTGTCTCTGCTTCTAAACAGCATCCTTGCTGCAAACTAAACAGTAGAGTACAGATGCTGGGTCCTTCTTAGTGGTAGATCATGACATCAAGCCGTGGGGAAAGGCTCTTGCCTCTCAATGTATGGGCTTCCCAGAGGACTCTGCCAGCCAGTTTCAGAAATAAAAGAGATGAATACAGATGGGCAAGATCATTCAGGTGTCTTCTGACCCTGTTCTGACCTAGAGATTTGTTGGCTTCTGTGAAAAGGAAGCAGAAAAGAAATCAGCTTGTTTCCTAAGTCAGTTCTAGGGAACCTGGTCGTTTAACAAGCCTCCTTCCTGTGGTACCTCATTCTTCAAAGCATGTCTCTCCTGCTCCCTTTTTGCTCACCTCTAAGCAAGGGCCACAGGCAGTGCCTTGAAAGAGGGCTATTCACCTTCTTCATCCTGATCCTCTGCAGAGCATCACGGGTTCCCAAGGAGTAATCCGTAGGAACTGTAGGTCCTTTCAAGAGACACTGGCATTTGTAAAAGGTCAGGGTGCTCACAGTTTACTCACAGTTGGAAGTCCTTCTCCTGTCCAGATTGTGATCTAGGCTGGGGAAGGATTATGGGTGTTGGAGCTTGTGTGTTGAAATCTCACTGTTTGGAGGGAGGTGAACTTCTATGACTCTCAAGGTCCCAAACCTAGCTCAGAAAAACTCTCGCAGTGCCCTGTCTGGATTGGATGTTTTGTGGTCTTGTGGCAGTCATAACAACCTTCGAGACTTAGGTCTTTCATTCAACAGGTACAGTTTTTCCCATTCCTGCTTCCCTGTGCCAGGAATAGGCCTGGCCGGATGATTTAACACCCCATGAAGCAACATGGTTCGAATACGTGTAAGCTGGAATGAATGAACTCTGTAACTCCTGAGTAGAGATGGGCACGACTCAAAAAAATGGTGCTTCGTTTGTCGTTTGGTCGTTTAGGGGTCCTGTTCGTTTTTGTTTTGTGACGTTTTTTGCAAAAAAATTCGTTTTCGTTTCGTTAGGTAACGAAATGAAAAAACGAAAACAAAAACAAAAAAATGCTGTTTCGTTAGCATTCTTTTTAGTTCAATGCATCTGCTGCAACGAAAACGAAAAACACGGCAAATTTGGTCATTTCGTTTTCATTTTCATTTTGTTTTTTAAAAAATTGTTTCATTTTCATTGCGTAATGAAACAAAAAACAAAAACGAAAATGAAAAATCGCTTGTTTCGTGCCCATCTCTACTCCTGAGCATGCTTGCACAGTGGGAAGATGGCACCCATCTCTGAGGCATCACCACTGACATCACCAGTTGCCGCGCATATGAAGCAGATCCTTTAATGGGCGCTGCATGAGTGCATTTGTCGAATGCACTGAAAACTCTTCAATTGTGATAAACCTGAAGCCTTCCTTTAATGTGAAGAGCCATCCTGGAAGACACACAGAAGACAGGATGACAGAAATTTACATACAAATGTCCTTCTCAGCTTCGGTAATTAAGATATTTGCATGGGAAGCCTTGTTTTGCATTTCCCTTTATAACAGTGAGAAGGAAATTCTCTTGATTAGTCTGTGGTCAGAATTTTTTGGAGTCTGGGCCTGGGTTTGAATGAAAGAAGAACAAGGAGTCTAAATGTCATGACGAGAAAATAAATGACCTTGGGTTTCCTCTTGTCTCCATCTTTGCAGCTCTGCAGAACGGAGCTAAACAACCTGAAGTCAGGGGGAGAGGTTTTTAAGAGTCACATTTAGATCTTTCATCCTGGACGAACCTCAGCCATTCACTTCTGTTCTAGTGATCAACCTAACAAGGTTCAAATAGGAAGGAGAATGTCATACACTGAGTTCAGAAACCACAAATGGTTCATCAAACCTGGTGAGACAACCATGGTGTGTCCCTGTCTGCTGTGCATGTATTAAGGATGAGGTAACTTTCAGAAGAAAGATGGCAACACTAATATACCTTGAACACACAGGGACGAAAAATCAGACTTCTAAGGGAGCAGCACTCAAAGACCAGGATGGATGAGTTTTCTGCTTTCAAGTTATTTCCACTCTGAATGTGTGAATTTTGTAAAAATCCTTATGAAAGAGGAACTGAAATGCAATTCTCTCCTACCCCTCTCAGCCTACCACACACCACAGGGTTGTCACAAGGATGAAAAGTGGTTGAAATAGAAACAGAAGTGTGTTCCCCTGATCTCTTTAATGCAGGAAGGGAATAGAAATATGAAGAATATGAAATATTTTATTTATTTTGATTACTGAGAGCCTATTATTCATCTAAAACGTATCCCACCAAATACTTTGAAATATTTTGCAGTCAATGTTACAATAGCATGCAATGCCTTAAAATTTGGGATGTTTTCTCAAGAATCAGGCAGTAGCCAGGTAAATCTTCTCTCTTCCATTTTCTTCTTCTTTTCCCCCTTTGCTTTATCTGAACAAGGAGAATACATGAGATCATTGGGTTTTATATAGTTAGAAGCTATCATCGTTTCTTGGTATTTACTCAAAGTGAGCAGTAAATCAACCATGGATTGCCATCTCTCTAAGTTATTTACACAAGGACAGATGGGCAGGGGAAAGACCCGTCTTTCATCTCAGCATGTTAGATGAGATTAGCATTATTCTTGATTACATTTATGCCCTCCAGCCCCTTCCACTTTCTGATGGCCTTTTTCGTTCTAGGGATTGTTTGTGTGTGCCTAATGCACCATCGGTGGTTGTGGGAGTCTCACAGTCAATGTGTAGCTTTTGAGTAGGAAGGAAATTGAAAATTACAATCATAGGACTGGCTTCTAAGCTTGAGCCTTTGAGTGCCACCAAATTCCTGACAGCTACATCATGTCCCCAGTATGTGCATCATTGGTGCACATCTTTCATTGCTATTTGCCTCACTGCAGTCACCTCAGGGTGGTGGTGGTGGTGGTGGTGGTGGTGGTGGTGATGATGATGATGATGATGATGATGATGATGATGATTGTGGTGGTGGTGGTAGTGGTGGTGGTGATATGCTGTCAGTTTATTCTAACTCTTGCTAAGATTTTCATAAGTGGTTGGCCATTCCCTTTTTCTGAGGTGCTCTGAGGCTGTGCAGTTTACCCAAGGCTACACAGGTTGGATAGTTTTCCTGGAATGGGCAGTGGGGATTTGAACTCCCAACCTCTGGCTCTGCAGTCCAATATGTAACTCACTGATCTACCCAGGCATTTACTTACTAGCAAGTTTGGAATACTGTATCCTGTAACCTATTAGAATGTGTTTGCAGCCAAT
The DNA here is from genome assembly GCA_037367245.1 of Phrynocephalus guinanensis. NCBI lineage: Eukaryota > Metazoa > Chordata > Lepidosauria > Squamata > Agamidae > Phrynocephalus > Phrynocephalus guinanensis. The sequence continues at coordinate 8,408,030 of CM074749.1, read as the reverse complement.
GGAAAGACATGTGATGCAGCTAAAGACACACCCTTTCCCTTCTTGTCCCCCTGCTTCATTCCTTCACATAACCCCCCAACCCTGTCCGTCCTCCTTCCTCTCCTTCTCTCTTGCTGTCTTTCCCTTCCTTGCCTTTCCCCCTTCTTCCTCCCTCATCACTGTCAGGAAGTGCAGCATCTGAAGGGCTATTTCAACGCAGCGTGGCAACAGCAGAGACTAGCAGCCATGGCAGCTACAACAGTGAGTGGATCCTGATGCCAGGGGATAGTTGTTTGTTTGAGAATGTTATGGATGGGAGGTGGGGCTGGATCAATGGTGATGATCACCGTGCAGTAGGATAGATCCTTGGGCAGATTGCAATCCTGCCTCCGGACTCAAGTGCTAGAAATGCTGCTGCAATGAGAGAATGGGCACAAAATAAAAAGGAATTGAGCCATTCATTCAAAACCCAGTAATTCATCCATTCATATTCATACAAATATGAGTATGAATCGATGAATTTGAGAAATTTTGATTTGTCAGTTAGTTGACAAAGTGGCCCCCAGGGCATCTAGACTCTAGAGTCACCGAATGTTCAGTATGAGTTCCCAAGACTTTTCTCTACAATCCTCCCAGGTTTGTGGATGATTCAATATTGTGTCCAAGCCATATATCCCCAAAAGCCCCCCCCCCAGGAATGCCCCCCCCCAGCTAGATAGAGACACCAAACTTGCAGAGAAACTTCCTATGCTATTCTCTACAATCTTTCCAAGCTGGGTGAAGATTAGGGTCTCCCCAAACCAGTCACTAAGGGGCACTTACTTATGAGGTCCCTATTTGGGGCTGCATAATTCAGACATCTGGAACTCAAACTTCATCAGACTTCCAGGGCTTGTAGGGGAGTGTTGTGGGAAATTTCCTGGGTCTCTAGGTGCCTTGGAATCAAATGTACAGGGTTTTAAAAAGGAAAAACAAAGGAAAAACAAAAACAAAAACAAAACACACATAAAACTGATTTTTCGGGGGGGGAATCACAAAGTCATTTCATGTAATTCCTTGTTCTTGATGAATCACAGATATAAACAGATCACCATTTTTCTAATTAGCAGTTTGAAAGCATGTAAAAGCAAGTAGATAAATAGGTACCACCATTAAAAGCAGGAAGGTAAAACAGTGTTTCCCTGCAGCCATGCCAGCCACGTGGCCACAGACTTGCACAACACTGGCTTTTCGGCTTGAATACGGAGTCAGACATGACTAGCACACATGTGTGTGGGGAGACTTTACTTTTACCTTTACCCCATCTCTAGTTGCAATCTGTTACTTTGACCATATTCCAGTCGAGAAGGAAAAGAAATGACAAGACACAACGCCACATGAAGGCATAGGTTTCCCACCCAACATCCAGGTTAGAGGACTACAGCAAGAGCGGTTCGTTCAACAAACCTATATGCAACTTCTAATCTCTGCAGCCTTCCCCTTTGAGGAGGCTTCTTTCCTCTCTTTCGACTCATAAACTAGGCAAAAATGTAAAATGGAATTTCTGGACTAGAACTGAATCAACACAATCTTGGAGTCACAGAGATAACACCCCTGAACAATTAAAATCAATCCCATGCAGAGTAATTGAAATACAACAATTCTTAGTTCTGCCTTCAAAGACGTCAGCCAGTTCTGCCACAATCTGAATAATTTTGCTAGAATCTAAATTATGATGAACTCTAGATAATCCTGACTTCTGACTTCTTGTTCTTGGAAAAGTAATATTTTATCATGCTTGTTACACACACACACCCTCCACACACCCAGGTTCACTGAGGTCAGCTGTTCCATTAGATAAAAAATACTTTAAAATATCTTAAAATAACTGCCAATATTCTGTGCTTTGTGCTTAACATCTGAGCTCAACAGAGTTGAAAACTACATATTTCATCTTCCTTATCAGAGCTTACAAACCAGATTTTAAAAACTGGGAGTAGTTTTGAGTACAGTTTGGGTGTAAGGTTTTAAAAAGAAACTGATTGTGGAGTTAGGAAGATAGAGAGGGCTTTCCGCCAGACAAGGACTTCTGGTCCCTCTTCAATTCCACAATTCAACATGTATCTTCTTTCTACAACCCACGACAGAAATTGCACTGTGACAGTTTTTTTCCACTCCCTGTTCAGTGTGGCATCCTTGGCATGTACTTGGAGTATACTCAGAGTTCACATTTTTTGTTACATTATCCAGGAGTGGAGTCATGGCAACTGGACTCTTTTTCTTGTGGGATCGAAACATTTTACTACTTCTCCAAGTAGCTTCTTCAGTCTGAAGAAAGTTGGTGGGAGGATTCCAATGTATACTTCACCTTGATTTCACCCCATCCTGGTCTGAATAGACTCGTTAGGTGAACAATGGCCTGGGATGTGTGAAAGTCACACCTATGTAGCACCCATTAAGTATGGGGTCATGAGCGGTGGCCTTCCTAGTAGAAGTGTGATGTGGTTTTGATTTGTTTGGGGATCAATGAAAGGGCAGCATGATAAATGGGAGACAAAATTTACCTAAGTCCTCCACTTAGTGAAACCAAGGGTGGGGTGAAACCAAGGTGAACTATACATTGGAAGCCTCCCACCAACCTTCCTCAGACTAAAGAAGCTACTTGGTTGAGTAGCTTTGCTTCGATCCGACACTGCTTGCCATGACCTAGCTTCTAGATAACCTCTCCCGGATGACTGAGAATGTCCACAGACATAGACTCTTTTTCAAAACAGTCAGTCTCTCTAATACAGTGCTTTCTGACTGTAGGTTATTGGACTAAAATAACAGCTGAGAAATAAAATTCCCAGAAGCCTTTGCTACTAGCTGTGCTGGCCAGGGTTTCAATGAAACTTTTGGGTGCTAGATCTCAAACAAATAAGAGAAAGTACTTTTTTATGACATTAGCTTACTTTGCAGCTGCTGTTTGTGACAGTAGCTTGCTTTGTGGCTGCTGAATTATTTTTTTTTTATTTTTTCCCTCTGTCAACCGTGGATAACTGAATCAGTGGTTAATGAATCAGTGGATACAGGGGTCCTACTGTACTTCTGGTTTACTCCATACTTGCCTTGTGTCAGCAGTTTAATTTAAGGCAAGGCAGAAGAATTCTGTTCATGGTTAGGCAGGCGAGAGTCAAGAATCCCAAACACTATAATAAAGGATCTGGTATGCCAAGTTACCCATTCAAATACCTCATCCACAGTATTTAACTAGGATAAATTTTAAATGGAGAAGTGCATTTACAACTTTACATTGACAGACTACGAGTTCTGCAGTGGTTGAAGGATGTTATCAATGGATTCCAATCGAGGATAGAGCCTGACCAGGGGAAAGTAATGCACTTGAAGCCCCCACTCATTATTTACTTATCTGCCCAATTTATAAAGACTTAAAAGTAATTCTGTTCAAAGAGTTTGGTCTTATACTTAATAGATCCAATGAATATCTGATGACTGGCCTACTGTGGGTGGGTGGGTGGGGTGGGGTGGGGTGGGGACAATGCACCGTCCATTTCTGGAAAGACTTCGCTTTTAAAGCCAGGGTTTTAAGGAGGGTGTGTTGTAGTAGTGACGATGGCTAGGTTGCATCTGTTGATTGGATGGTGTCCATGAGAAGGATGATTTTAGATAGGTTTCATTCAGGAAGGCATTTGCTTATTATTTTATTATTTGAACTTCTTTTGTAACCACTGTGGCTACAACAAAAACTTGTCTGCCAGAACTCAAGATACATAATGTGTGTGTGTGTGTGTGTGTGTGTGTGTGTGTGTGTGTGTGTGTGTGTGTGTGTGTGTGTGTGTGTTGAGAGTTGCAATTCTGCAGCCTTGAAAAAAGTTTCCAAGGTCAGATCCAGATTTACCTTTTACCCTAATATCTTCAACCATTCTGGTTCTTTGGTCCCCCTGGAACTTAAAGCAATTATTTTTCTGATCAACCTAGTTTCTTGTTTCAGAAGTAGTTTATGGATTATCACCTTTCTGAGATCCTGCTTTCTGTGTAAATGCAGCACTTCTTCAAACTTTCTTTCCCACCCTCATCACACTTTCCACACCTCTGCTCCCCCCACCCCCAGGATAATCCACCTCCTAGCTATCCCCATTCTTTCTTTCTTTTAATGTTATCTTCCTTCCAATCTGTAAAATATACTGGGGGTTTTAAAATAAAACATCCCTTAGTACACCTTGTACCTTTTAATAATACAGCAATTAAAGAATAATGTTGACATATTGAGAGGATAGCAATTAAAGGAGTGAAGCTACCATTGAGAAGATAAAAAGAGAATTCTCCCTGATGCTTTGTGTGTGCATATGTTTTGCATGACTCACCTAAATCTTACAAGCATTAACTTATGTGCAGACATCTCAGGATTCGTGACACCCACAACCCTTACTTGGAAGCACAGACAATCATACACAGGTTGGAACAGCATCTATTCTGTTTCAGTCCCCGTGCTGGTTGATAAAAGGTAGTCAAACAGAATGTGTGTGCAGATATGAATCTGGTCCAGGTTTTAGTCTGACCTTTCTAAGGGTTATTCAAGGTGGTGAAACTAGTTTGAGGACAGGGTGCATGCAGTACCTTGACAAGCTCCGGTAAAGATAAAACAAAATCCTGAAATGGATTCAGCACACACATTAGTCACTCTAGCCTTCCACCTTCTAACTTGATATATGGTATTATAGATCTCTAATGCAGTTCATAAAGGATAAGAAGAGATATGCACATAATTAGCTACTCTAGATGTCCATTTATGAGTTCCAGCATAAGCACCAGCCTCCTGGCCACTTGTCTTTGCATTTTGCTCCTGAATTAATTATTTAGTTAGTTCAATTAATTAAAACTATTATAGTTTTGCAATGCCATGGTTCTCTCCTCAGTTTATTTCCATGCATATGGCGACTCTCAATTTTTAGTCCTACAATTTTAAGCAAAAATATAGTCTTGTGCATGGAAAAATACAGTACTAAAAGACTTAAGTGACACAAAAACACATTTGAAGCATTAAAAGACCCCATCCAGGCAGCCTTCCTGCTTGTGGAAGGACAGTAATGATGGGGCCAGGCTAGCCTCCAATGGGAGAGAGTTCTACAGTCTGGAAGCAGCAACAGGGAAGTCCTTCTCCTGCGTCCCTGCCTGATGCACTTGTGGAGGTGGTGGGACAGAAAGGAAGGTCTCTCGGCAGGCTCATAAAGGGAGATGTGGTCCTTGAGATAGCGTGGGCCTAAACTATATAGGGCATTATAGGTTAGAATCCGCAGTTTGGCTTGTGCCTGGTGCAGCTTCTGTAACAGAGGAGTGATGAGATCCCTATGTCCAATGCTAGTTAAGAATCTGGCTGCTGTGTTTTGACTCACCAAAGTTTCCTGACACTTTTATAAACATCATGGCCTTACTTTTGCCGTCACTGTTAGACCTTCTGATCAAATACTCTTGATTCCCTTTAATATGTGAATGAAAGAAAGAAAGAAAGAGAAAGAAAGAAAGAAAGAAAGAAAGAAAGAAAGAAAGAAAGAAAGAAAGAAAGAGTGGATGGTACAATTCTGTCAGAGACACTGGCTATTTGCAGCTTCTGGCCATTTGGCAGAGTTGTATATCGTTAAGGCCGGAGTATGTGAGAATTACTAGTGAGGCTTCTGTCTGGCATTTTCCTCAATCTCTCATCACTTGATTATTCAACATTTGTCGTGAACATTTGGCTAAGAGGGACACTTGATCATCCAATCGATAAATGATCAGATCATCTTTTACGAGTTCTTCTTTATAAGATGAGTTGTAACATGCATGCTTTATCAAGCATCCATTCCTTTTCCCATCATATTAACAGCAACCATGGAGGAGACCATAAATTTGAAGTTGGGTGCAGATGTTGGCAGCATTCCCTTTGTGTGTGTGTGGGGGGGGGGGTAATCCCCCCCCCCCAACTGAGAAAGTCTGTAGAGATGACTGGAGGAAAATGTGGTTGGAACTCAGTTAACAAATTGGATCTTATTTTTCACTCTTTTTAATGGGAGGCAGAGACGGTATTTGGCCTGTTAGCTTGGCTCCGGTGTGCATAATGCTAGATCTCTTTCTAGACTAAGTGTCCATTTGCATTGTAGAGTGGAATGTCTAGTTGTCCACTGACAGCATGCACAGATGTGATAAATGGCCTGTGGGTTGTTATTTTTAAATGTCAGACGAACCATATAATACCCGCCTGAATGCTTTGCAACAAATTATCAGATTTTATTAGACTATAATCTGAAAATCATAGTGGCAATTGCTTTATAAGCTGTAACCACTCCAGAGGGGGCAACATGAGTGGACTCAGCATGAATGGAAATATGCTGATCATCCTAATACTGGAAGGTAGAAATGCTGGCCCTGTATAAGAAGCAATGCCTTGAGAGGCAGAGGTTAGTGGGCGGCGATTTGGAACCAGTTTATCTGAGCCTCTGGACCAAGGTTCGAATCCTAGGTTGTTGACGAAATTCATTTGTGAGTTAAAAATAAGGCCAAGCCTTCTTTGTCAGCCATTATCAGTGGGGCAAGGGGGAGGGGGGTCAGATGGCTCCCTGGGAGTTCCTGGCTCCTTTGAAGGAGGTAACAAGGTGGGGACAATTCTTTGCACACCACCTCATAGGGTTCATCGTGCAACTTATACCAATCTGATTCAACCTTTCCCCCCCTTCCATATCATGTTTATGTCCATGCCTCCTCCCCGCCAAAAAAAAAAAAAATTAAGAAAGGCTGAGAATAGGAATTTTAATAATTTCCAAAAGCACAGCCCTGACAGTTTGTTCTTTCAGTAGCATCAAGACCCGTGAGTCCTACGGTCCATGTGAAGCAAACGCCCAAATTCATTTGGCACTCCTAACTAAATTAGATCTATTAGAGCAGTGGGATATTCAACAATTAATTCAATGGGTTTACTCTGATTGGGAAGCCCAAGTGGATTGAAGCAGAATGATCCTGCTTGAGCAGGCAACTCAAGCTAGACGTGCTTACCTGTGAAGGGAAGGTCCAGGCTGTGATCTAAATAACCTTGTAGGTTCTTGAGTTTGTCCAGAATCCGCCACCCAATGTGGTCAGTAGCCAATGGCCTCTTAACTCCTTGCAGTGGGTTGTCATTGTGTAAAGCTGTTTTCTTCTCCCCCATCCTGAGAAATTGCATAGGAAATACCACAGTGTTTGATGCCCGTTTTCACTTTCTTAAAGAAATTTCTTAAAGAAATGCCCATAGTGTTTGATGCCAGGGCAAAATGGCTTCTTCCCTGCTCATGGCTCCTTGGGAAGGGTACTGAGACATACCCCAAAGTCTTAAAGCCAATGAATGTTTTGATGGTTTTCCTTGTGAGTTCTGTATTTCATTTTATTCCGTGTGTCTGACGAAGTGGATTTGATCCATGAAAGCTGACATGTAAATACAAGAGTTAGTCCTTAAGGTGCCACATGAGTTTGTTTGTTCATTTGTTTGTTTTGAGTTTGTTTGTTTGTTTGTTTGTTTGTTTGTTTGTTTGTTTGTTTGTTTGTTTGTTTGTTTGTTGGTTGGTTGGTTGGTTGGTTGGTTGGTTGGTTGGTTGGTTGGTTGGTTGGTTGGTTCAATTTCCCTTTGGATATTGGCTGACACAATCTGGGGATTTCATATATCAGTAGTGGCCAAACTTTGCCTCTCTAGGTGTTTTGGACCACAACTCCCAGAATTCCAAGCCTGTATTGCCAATGACAAAGGACTATGGGAGTTGTGGTCTAAAACTTCTGGAGGGCCAAAGTTTGGCCACCACTGTCTTATATACAAGAACAGGTGGACAAACAAAACAGCACAGGGTTGTCATTTTTAAGGGAAGTCTTGGAGGTGTAGGGGAAGTCCAAGCAAGGAAGTCCTGTCATGGTAAAATTTAGAGAATAATGAAAACTGTCCCATATCCCTAGTTATAAAAAAACAAAAAAACCATGCATTCAGAGCAGGCAGATAGCTCAGTGAGCCACTTGTCTGAAAAGCCAACAGTGCTTCCTGTGAAGAGAGCCAGCCTCCATAGCCTTGGGCAAGTTATGCACTCTTGGGGTGTCCCAGAAATAAGGGAATGGTAAAGCATCCTTGAGTTCTCTAGAACCTGTAAACCTTGTTAAGGATCACCATCATCTGGAATTGTCTTGATGTGCTATAATTATTAGGAACACGGAAAGCTAGTTTGGATCAGGTGGTATAATCTACTTTGTCTCCTGTGGTTGTCCTAGCGTGCACATCCCCAACTCCCTCCTGTAGATGTTCAGCCTCACCAATGTTCTGCTTACAGGGAAAATGTACCCTGCATAGGCTATTATATCTGCTGGTTATGACAGGTGCGTGTTGGGGGGGGGGAGTGGATATTGTGTTGTCAGCCCCTCAAATCAGAGCTTTATTTATTTTGAGGCATCCTGTCCAGATTGCCCTGTCCATCATGGCTCTCAGACAGTGTCAACTGGTGGCCCTGATTCTGGACATCCTGTGAATCTACACCAGCTTTCAGGCTGCACTTTAAAGAAGCTATCCAAGGTGCTGAAATGTAACATCACAAAGTTACTTTAACTTCTGCAAAGCACAGAGTAAAATCTGGATGGGATTCCTTGCACCACTGAAATCGGAGCCACCAGCCAACTTTGCCAGGAGCCATGCAGACTGGCAGGGTCCAGGGCCTATTGTTCCTGAATACCCTTCCTCAAATCCAATTGATAAGCCACAGCTCCCATCTTTAACTTTTCCAGCTTTAAAAGATGGGGATGTGAGATCCAGCTGTTTGCAGCTGTAATTGTGCCAGGAGCCTTGAGCTCTTTCAAGATGGCTTCAGCCAGTCAAGCAAAGTTTTTCCTCTTGGAGTAATAATGACTGCAATGAAGACCATTAACTGACCCAACAGAGATATGCTGTGCCCCTCTGAGGTTATTAAAATGCCCAAGTCAGGAAGTGTCAAGCAGGTTCAGAGATTAAATGCTGCTTCCACGGCTGCATTTCAGGCTCTGGATGAGGCTGCAGTGGTGCAGACAGAAATACCAAGATAATTTACCCTCCAATGACATGGTAGATTACCCTGCACTTACAAGGTCACTGTCTAACATATAATTAGAGTACTGTAACGTGTTCACCACTGGCAGGCCTTTGAAATGCCGCATTACTACCTGGTGTCATAATGGCAGAGAGGCAGCAGTGTGTGTTTGCCCACAGACCCTGATCCATAAACTGGTTTGTGAGAGAGGGACTGGAAGAAAGCAAAGAGGAAGCAGATGCACAAAACAAGGAAAGGAAGTACAAGAAAGCATTTAAGGTCATGAAAATAGGTACAAATTATGGTGCAATGCAGAGGAGGACTACCAATTAGGTCCAGTTGGCATTCAGTCTGTCAAGCTTCCTGCCCAGTGCTCCAAAGAAACCAGAAAGGCAGGGTAAAAATATTTTGAATAAATTAATAAGGTGTCGCTCTCCCCCATGTTTCTCATATACATCATCGTGACCCAAAGGTCTACTGCAGAAGCAGCTAGTCTCTCAAACTTGGTTCTTGGAAGGCTGTGTGTGTCCTTCCGGGAAACCTTTCCCCGCCCCAAATAAAACAACTGGACATTTCTTTTACTAGGAACAACTGCCTACTGCCCTCTACTGGCTTCAAACATCGGAAAAGTGGATTGGGATGCAACTCAAATGTGACAAAATCCCCCCTTCATCTCTAAAAATCAAAGGGGTGTTTCTGGGGAGCGGAAGTGCTAGGAAGTCCCAAGAGTGCTGGTGCAAACCTTTGGGCCCCAAAACATCAACCACTCATGTTCCACTATCTCCGACCAAATATTGGTGGAAATACCTTCAAGTTTTATTTTGAAGTATTGATCCCTAAAGCACCAAACATCTGGATGTGTGAGGAAGAAGAAGAGGAGAACAGGACAGACCAGAAGTGGTAGAAGTTTCGTGACAGTTAGAGCTATTCGGCAGTGGAATATGCTGCTGCGGAGGGTGGTTGAGTCTCCTTCTTTGGAGGTTTTTAAACAGGCTGGATGGCCATCTGTTGGAAATATTGTGATAGGGGTTCCTGCATGGCAGGGGGTTGGACTAGATGGCCCTTGAGGTCTCTTCCAACTATATGATTCTATGATTCTATGATTCTATAGTCTACTATAGAGCTATGAAAATGGATGGGAGTTTGATTCCACTACTATGGGTGAAATCAGACAGGGCCTGGACTCAATGATCCATAGGGTCCCTTCAAGGTATGAAGTTCTAAGATGATGATGATTTGTTATATTGGCTAGAACTGATGGATGTTTCATGCAACATTAGAAGGTCCATACAGTCCTTGAAGATTATCTTAGGGTTGCCCTCAACCAAGTAAGTTCATTTATCCAAAACATTCTAACGGTTATTGCTGTTTTCCCATCCAAACCTGCCAACATGTTCTTATAGATCATGTGTGCAGTGATCTGCTTTTGCTTTTAACTCAACGTAGTACAGCAAGACTACAGACCATCCAGTGCCCCTTAAAACTGACCACCTCTATCACACAATTGTGTTTGTAGCTCCAACCATTTCACTGATAGGAAACCTATCAAAATGAATCCTTAGGTAAGATATTGATGATTCATTGGCCAAGATGAATTCCCCTGGTGGGTTCTGAGGCTGGCACAGAGAGCCTTCCTGCAGGAAACATCTTTCAAGTATGATGGCCACCATATGGTTTTGGGTCTCTCCCCAGAAGATCTAAACGAGCCTCCAAGGTGCTCTGAATATTGAAGATGTGGCTGTCATACTTGACTTCAAGAACTGGCCTACAAATATTTGTTTTGCTTAGACTGTTCTAGTCTTATGAGCTTGTGAAATTGCTGAAGGACTGCCTTATCTTTTAATCTTGTTATGGTGTTTACAATAGAACATAATAATAATAATCTTCATTTGCAGTCTTAGACCAAAGTACTACATATGCAATCTAAAATCAGGGGTAATACAAATAATAAATATGAGCAGCAAGGTCCAGTCAAAAATTAATAATCATGTAAGCCACACAAGAATAAAATTCATAGATAGATATACTAATAAAATAGATATGTTAAATATTTAAAAATATGGATAAAAACAGGAATACAAAGAATAATATTCTTTTATATAACAATTAAAATATTGAAATATACATATATAACAATTAAAATAACCCATGAGCTACAAAGGCTCTGGGAATTTAGGGTTCAGATATGGACAGTATCTTACGGCAAGCCATAGCTAATGCACCAAATTTGACCACTGCCATTGTAATATACATAACCCTGTTGGCAAGTAAATAGTGAGTATAAAATTCCATAGATCTCCCCCGGGTTACAACAGAACACTTGGGGGCTATATCAGATAACAAGTATTGCTTCTAGCACCCTGACCAAGGAGAACTTTTTTTTAAAAAAAAATATCATTTTCACATCTGAAAGGGAGAAGTCGTCATTGTGTACTGTACAATTGCAGTTCAGATCTGTGGTATACCAATATCTACCTTGTTTTTTAGGCAGGAAACAGGATTCTCAGCTAAGTCCAGTAGAGATAAGGTGTATGGGCTTCTTCTGTTTTTCTGGACAAAGTAACCCAAAAGTCATCATCCTCATCATCATTTTAGAACCCCAGAGCTGGATAGGATTCTATGGATCACCAAGTCTAGTCCTTTACAAGGAGTCTTAGTGGGGTCTTGAACTCCCAAACTCTGGCTCTGATGCCTAAACCATTGTCTCATCCAGTATTTAAAGAGGCAGCCCTTTAAGTGTCCTTGTTAGTTCATTTCCAATGGTTTAGTTTTAGAGTTGATTGTGAGTTCTTCACATTCGGGATGGAAAGAACTTTTTTTTCTGTTCCCAATTATTATGGAGGAAAATTAGGAGTAAAAAAAAATGTCCACATAAAAATTTGATCCCAACAGATATAAACATGTATGGGTGTGTGTGCGCCACAGTAGAATTAAGCATGGACACATAACAGCTAATTCAATGTCACAACTCTCCGGCAGAGGGGAAAGGAAGAAAGATAGGAAGAAAAGAAACTGGTAGGAAATATGTGTGTGCCTTGGAGGTCAAGCAGGAGTCGATGGCACTGAGTTTAACACCCTCCATCACCCCTTTATTTCCCCTAGTGTTACAGGATGTTCAACTGTTCAGAGGAAGCCAAACAGGTGCAGATACTTTGGAATAGTCAGAGACAAGTGGAAGCCAATGGACTACAAAAACAGCACAATGACAATGAGACCTCTGGGTAGTGGGCGGCATATAAATTTTATAAATAGTATAAATAGTATAAATAAATAAATAAATAAATAAATAAATAAATAAATAAATAAATAAAGAAATGATTTAGTAAGACAAAGCAAAGCAAAGTGTTCTGCTTATATACCGCCCCATACCACTACAAGTAGTCTCTGGGCGGTTTACAATTTTGATTACAGTGTGCAGGCTACACATTGCCCCCCCCCCCCGAGAGCTGGGTACTCATTTTACTGACCTTGGAAGGATGGAAGGCTGAGTGAACCTTGAGCCTGCTACCGGGGATTGAACCCAGGTCGTGAGCACAGTTTTACCTGCCGTACAGGCATTTAACCACTGCACCACGAGGCTCAGCTTGTCAATCAGGATGGCAATTGTGCATCTCTCCTCCAGATGCACCTTACCTTTAGAACATAAAGTTAAGAACATAAGAACAGCCTTGCTGGAAGAGGCCACAGCCCATCCACTCCAGCATTCTGTCTCACTCAGAAGCTCACCATTTGCTTCAGGATATTCCCAAGCAGATGTCTTCACCTGCTTACAATTTCCTGCCAATGGCATTGAAAGATATCTATATCTCCAACCTGGAGATTGTCCTTAGGCATCCATAATGATAGCCATTGATACCCTTGTTCTCCATGAACTTGTCCAATTCTTTCTTAAAGCTGACAAGGCTGACAGCTGTCACCACTTCTGGCAGGGATTTTCACTCTGGGTGAAAAAGGTCTTTCTCTTATTTGTTTGAGATCTAGCACCCAAAAGTTTCATGGAGTCCCCCCTAGTTCTAGTGTTGTGAGTAGAGATGGGCACGACCAGAAAAAATTACTTTTCGAGTTGTCATTTGTCGGGACGGGTCCGTTTTGGGTCGTTTCTGTTTGTCGCGATAATTTTCAAAAATTTGTTGTTTCCGTTTGTCGTTTGTCATTTGTCGTTTCCACCGTGATTTAGCATGATTTGACGTCCCAGGGAGCATGGGGGCGTCCCGCAATCAGGGCCGGCTCTAGGTGGGCAGGCAGGCTGGTAGCCTGGAGGAAGGGGGAGAACCCTTGCAGTCCCTGGATCTGGGACTCTAGCACTTGGTCCTTTTTTAAGGAGCTCCGAGGTGGCGGGAGAAGCGCGCCTTCCTTCCTGGAGAGACGAAGGGAGGTGGCACCTTTTATTCCCGGAGCTCTTCCTGATCCACCAGACACATACAGTCCTTCGGGGTGGGGGGTGGGGAGAGTCGGGAGGAGAAACGGGCCTTTTTCTTCCTCTCTACCGCTTCCCACCATGGAACCCACTCTTCCCGCTTCCCGCGCTCGCCTTCTGTAAATGATCCCTGGCCGGGAGATTAAAAGAGCGATGGGGGTTTTACTTCTTTATTTCAACCCACCGCTCCTCATTGCCTCCAATCCATTTCAAAATGTGCTCGCAGCAAGCCTCTTGAACTCGGCTGGCACTCATGCCGTGCCGCGCGCGCGTGCCCGCTGCGTGCGCATTTGGCGTCCCCTCCTCCGAGTTCCGCGCGGGTCTGTGCCTTCGGCGTTGTCCCTCCGCCAAGGTGTGTGTGTGTGTGTGTGTGTGTGTGTGTGTGTGTGTGTGTGTGTGTGTGTGAGAGAGAGAGAGAGAGAGAGAGAGAGAGAGAGAGAGAGAGAGAGAGAGAGATCAAGGCAACATAGTCCGGGCTCTGTGGGATGTAATCGCAGCGCCTATTCACCGCTGCCAGCGCTTACGAGTGGGAAATGTGACCCACAAGTGTGTCATCCACCTGCTCCCCCGGCTGTGTAGTCCAGTCGGCGCGGAGCTGAACTGGGACTCTGTATGTGTCTGTAGATCAGGAAGTGTCCCGGGGACCCCTCTTTGCCGCACCGTCCCTCACACCCTCCCCCTCCCCCTCCCCTGCATGCAGCCCAGTTTGGGATCCTTCCTTTTCCAGGTTTCAGAATTCTGGGGGCTGAAGTCCCACAACAGAAACGCTCCCCAACTTCCTGTTGCATGCACGGTTAGTTACTCCATACCCAGGGTGGGTAGTTCGTCCCTCTGGGCTTGGTTTACATTTGGAGAGCAAGGCTTCCAAACCGCGGGAGGGGTGGGGGAGACAGATCCTTAACACAGACCTGGGCCGAGCTGATTTCCACAGTTTCCAGCATATCTTTGGGACTGGAGCGTAAGAGAAGACTCTCCCTGCTAAGAGACTAAAGGCGAAATCACATTGCACACCCCATTTTGCGCCCTAGGCGGCGGGCGGGGCAGGGGGGGCGGTGGCAGGGGGGAGGTGTGGGCGGGCGGTGGTGGCGGGGGGCCATGGGTGGGAGGCGACAGCGGCAGGGGGGAGGCGCGGGTGGGCGAGCGGGCAGCTGGCCGGTGGCCACAGGCGGGCGAGGCCGGGGACCCCCCCCCCCAGAAACCACCCCTCAGGTAGGTGTCCTCAGGCAGGCATATGTTCACCTGCTTTTTTGGCCGGGAGTCGGGGTTTTCTTTTTACTTTTAAAAACTTTTTTTCTGTGCTACTTGCTTGCCAATGGCATTGCGCGATCGCCGTGATGCCATGAACGACAACGAAAAACCCGACCAAGTTTTTCTTTTCTCGGTTCGAGTTCGAGTTCTGACGGCTTAATTATCGTTACCGTTTCCGTTACGTAATGGAAACGACAACTGAAAACGGAAACGACAATTTCGCCGAGTCGTGCCCATGTCTAGTTGTGAGATGGGGAAAACGGTTTTTCCTTGTCTACTTTGTCCACACCATGTAGGATTTTATAAACTTCAATCAGGTCCCCTCTTAGGTGCCGTCGTTCAAGAGTGAAGAGGTTCAGCCTCTTCACAAAACAAAAAGTCTTGTTTGGGAAGAACTTGGAGATTTATTTCTTAACAAAGAGGGAAATGCAGAAAGCAACGCTAGCAAATGTTTCTAACCTCAAGATTCGTCTCATGCCTGTGATGAATAAGATATCAAAATAAAGGTTGTTGGTTTGCCGTATAGGCTTACAACTGTCAATAAATGGAATGGGAGCAGATAAGGTTCCAGAAAGGGTTCTGACCTGAAGCCATTTAGTAGATCTATGGCTTTGGGAGGATGTTGCCTGCCTTGAAATTGCTCCCACTTATGTGGCATCCTTGTGGGCCATGGCTCCGTTCATGCCACCAGGCGCAGCTGAAAAGAGCCGGCTTTGTCATTTCCCCTCCCGCTGTCTGCTCTCTGCCTCCATTTGTGGCTAGCCCCTAATGGAGAGGGAGCACTATCGAGAGAACCCACAGATACATCTGGGAAAGTTTAACTGGTTAAGTCACCTCGATGAGGGGCGAGGGGCTAATTAAGTCTAACGGCAAATGCTTTTAGTCAGAAGCCTACCTGGTGGATGATTGGAGCAACATGCTTCCTTTAGAGTCTTGATGGCTTAGACCTCCAATTGCTTTCAGGAAGAGAAGGAAGTGGTGGTGCAGGGGATATAGAAAGGTGACTTATCAAATACATTTTCTGTGCTCCTTCCACATACTAATGGATTTTTTATGGCTCAGGCAGCGATCAGCATTTATCCTCTCCAGTTCTTTTGGCTCATCCTTTTTCAGTTCTCCAAAGTGAAAGCCCTGTCAAAGGGTTCCATGTGAGCCCTGTCAAAGGGTTCCAAAAAGTAATATTTAACATACAAGTGACCCACACCTTGGTGCCTTCTTCCCGTGGAGGTAGGAGTGGGGTGCCAATCATTGTGGAGCATACATTGATCCCAGAACCAGTAGAAAGTTCTAAATGTTTGGCATTTTTCTCAGATGTTCCATATCTGATCCATGGTGACTCTGTTTGAATCAAAATGGGATGAAGCATGGGGGGGGAGGGGCAGTGAACTATGGAGGTGGTGAAGGTAGCCTAGATTTTACTCTGAACTTTAAAGTAACTATCCAAGGTGCTGAATACAGGTCTAAGCCCATTGGATGTTGTTAGGTTTGAGCCCACTGGATAGCTTCTGGAGAGCTGCACTATAGCCTATCCTTCACTATCCCTCTGCATTTGGGATAAAATCCGTTTCCACTGGGATAGGGGCTTCCTCGCTCAAAATCCCTCCTGCCCAAAGGCTAGAAATGTGGGAATGGAATCAGCAGGGTTTGAGTTTGGTGCTTGGAACCTCAAACTGTCAAGCCACTCTCTTAAGAATCACTTCAGATCAGCATTCTGCAAACAACAGTAGATGGCTAGAAGATCAGGCTCTACTTTGCAATGCACCTACGTTGCATGGCTCTTTCCATGTGGCGTATTTGCATCTCATAGTCAGCTGGCTAGTGAAGGAGCTGTTGCAGAGAACTTGGAGGGTAACCCATTGCTTCTGTAGTTCATTCTGCTACTTTTGATCCTGTCCGTACCTTCCTTTTGCACATGGTGACTTTCTGATGTGTTTTTTGTTTTTGTTCCCTATTTAAAAGAAATATGGTTTAAACTTTCTCCTCTGGTAAGGTAATTGCCTTGCCCTTTGCAAAGTCAAGCAAACACACACTTAGAAAAGACAGATTGGGCTGGTAGTTAAAAAGAAACATGTGTGTAACCCTTGGAGGGCCTGGTAGAATCATAGAAACATAGAATTGGAAGAGATCTCAAGGGCCATTCAGTCCAACCCCCTGCCATGCAGGAACCCCATCACAATATTTCTGACAGGTGGCCATCCAGCCTCGGCTTAAAAACTTCCAAATAAGGAGACTCCACCACCTTCTATGGCAGCATATTCCACTGCCAAACAGCTCTAATCATCATGAAGCTCTTCCTAATGTTCAAATGGAATCTTTTTTTTCCAGTAGTTTGAAACCATTGCCCCGAGTCCTAGTCTCAGAAGCTGTGGAAAACAAACCTGTTCCCTCTTCAATATGACATCCTTTCAAATATATAAACATAGCTATCAACTTTCTTTTTGAAAGGCTAAACATTCCCAGCTCCCTAAGATGGCGATGAAAGAGCCACAACCATCATTTTGCACAAAGCGATTCATCAGTGATGAATTGGGTATCGTTGAAAGATTCCTCATCTCCTGCGGAGACTGAGACAAACAGCTTCATTTAGATTTTTGCAAGCATGCAGAATCAGACAGGAGGATAGGCTGACTTGTTCAGAAAGGCACACACAGGCTTCAAAGAGGCTTAACATTCCCCTACTTTCATGTAACAAGGCAGGAGTCCCACTAGTTGGGTTTGCATTCTTCCTCTACACTTTTTTGTTTTTTTGCTTTCAGCCTTTGTTTATATTGCTTTATATCGCACAGGAATTTGTCCTTACCAAGGGATGCAATGATTGCAGGAGAGTGCCTCACAACCCTAGGCAATCTTTGCAGGTGAGGAGAACAGTGCAAATCCTCATCCTTGCCTGGAAGGATGAGAGAAATGAAAATGTATGCCCTAGAGCAGTGGTGGCCAAACTTCTGCCCTCCAGATATTTTTGGGCCACAACTCCCACAGTCCGTTGTCATTGGCAATACAGGCTTGGAATTCTGGAAGTTGTGGTCCAAAACATCTGGAGTGCCAGAGTTTGGCCACCACTGCCCTAGAGATTGCTTGCCCTATCTAGGTTGTGCATGGCCTACTTGCTGCAATGAGACAGTAGTACACTTCCTGAAAGCATTAGGGACATCAAACCCTTGATGAGCCTGTTTATCTCTGGAATATAGGACTGTAATCTGTGAAGGACCAATTTTTGGACTTATTATTCTGGAACTGGGGGACACACCATGAAACTTCTGGGGGCAAGATCTCAAACAAATAAGAGAAAGTCCTTTTTTACCCAGAGGATCACTGGTCTGTGGAACTCACTGCCAGAAGAAGTGGTGACAGCTGTCAGCCTTGACTGCATTAAGGATCGGACAAGTTCATGGAGAACCAGGGTGTCAATGGCTACCATGATGGATGCCTAACGACAACCTGTGGGTTGGAGAGATAGCTAGGATATCTCTCAATGCCATGTGCAGGGAATGGTAAGCCGGTGAAGCCATCTGCTTGGGAATACCCTGAAACAAATGATGAGCCACAGTGTGAGACAGAATGCTGGCCTGGACGGGCTGTGGCCTGTTCCAGCAAAGTTGTTCTTATGTTCTCCAAGCATCGTGTCTTACTACCTCTCTGCCCCAAATACCAGAAAGGGGTTTAGGAATAAATGTCCATCAAGCCTACTCTGTATATTCCTATCTCTGAACTCTGCTCCCTCCTGCTTATCCCAGACTGATATTGTAGGGCTATTATTACCTTCTCACACTGTAACTTTCTTTCTTGTTTCTGTAAGGAGCCGACTTTGGGTCCTCTTCTTAAACAGTGTACCTCCTACATCCGGCACCCACCTTCCCTTCAGTTAAGAAAAGGATATAGAGTTTCCAACCTTAAGTGGTAGCTTTCTCCATAAAGACAACACTCAAGAGTGGTTTGCAGTTCCCATTTTCTGGGAGAGCTCTGGCACTCTAGAGTTTGCCCGGTGCTTCACAGGATCCAATCTTGCCTGATTTCAGAAGCTAATCAGGGTCAGCCCTGGTTAGTACTTGGATGGGAGACCACCAGGGAATACCACGTGCTGTAGGCGCCTGGAGTAGGAACTGGCAAATCACTCCAGTATTCCTGCCCAGAAAACTCCATGGAAATGGGATCACGAAGAGTTGGTCATGACTGTAATGACACAACACACACACATAATATCTCGACTCGCAAGACACAGAGTGGGGACTTGAACTCCCAACTTCTGGTTCTACAACCTGATGCCTAAAAGCCTTATTAATTTTTATTTTTACTGCTTCATATTTTTAAATCGTTAGCACTGGCATTGACTGCCGAGATACCCAGGCTATCAACAAAGATAGCCAGGCTATCAAAAAAGACACAACACTCAGGGGGGCCAAGTGCCCCAGGATCATCTGATACAAAAAAGAACTCACACTGGGAAGGCCACTTTAAAAACTTTGTCTTGTTTTTTTTATTATTATTTAAGAATTTTATTGATTTTTGAGGGACGAAGGACAGGGGAAGAGGGGGAAAGGGGTAGGGAATACAATATAAAAGGTTACATTGAATATACCAAGTCAAAAATAATGATTATACATGTCAAAATCAGATAAACATATCAGATTACAAGTAAATTTACTACTACTTGTCATCTTTTTTTGGAGATCTCTTCGTAATCTCCTTTTAAAAATCCGGAGAGTCTGTCAATTTCAATACATTCTCTTATCTTTTCATTGAGGTTTCTCTCTTTAGACGCTTCAGATTGTTTCCAAACTTTTGCATGCAATATCCTTGCTGCAACTATTACACGATGGAGTACATATTTCTGATCATAGGAGATATTTATGTCCACTATATTCAATAAGAAAAGTTCTGGTCTAAGCTCTAACTTAATCTTCAAAGATCTCACTATGAATAGTTTTGTTATGTTCAGTCTGCAAGAGCAAAAAGAAGTAGTTTCATTTGATTGAACAATATTACTCTCCATTAAACAATGGCATCCAAGAAGCAGCATTTCAACAACTTGAGGTAGCATGCTTTGGCCTGTGCTGAACAAAACCTGAGCAAGTGCTTCTACCTCACCCTGTCTCTCTGACAAATCAGCCCAGAGAACTCATTCCCTTGACTTAGAAGTCAGGAACCAGCCTCTTCTAATGGCAGTAGTAGCATTTCTTTGACATTTTCTCCTGCGATAACCTCCATGCCATTCTTGATACAGTTGTGAAAGACCGCTCTTCCCCAGAGGAATCTGCAGAAGTGTTGTTGCCTAGAATATTGACGTTGACTGGCCAAAGTCCTATGAAAAGTACAATTGGAGTGCCATCCCATATTGAGAGTCACTAGAGATTGACTAAATGCCACTCTGGTGAGCTTGGATGAGACTGGATGATTTAACGAACACAATCCATCCATCCATCATACAGCGACTTTCACCTTGTCAGAACTGTGGGAAGGAGAGAGAGCTGGAGGAGTGTGCAAAAGTTGGTGGAACAATATCCAACAGGTGCTCGAGAAGCAATCCTAAATGTTATTGTATGTGTGACCTATTATTTCATCCAACTTATGGAGATAGAATGATAAACGATCCTCAACATATACACACAGAGACATACACAGAGGCAGATACACATTTGAGGCAAGCTACCAACATTCCTCTTACCCAGGCATCTAGGGATTGCGTGACAAGAATCACTGCAAGAAGCTGGTGAAGAGAGAGAGAGAGAGAGAGAGAGAGAGAGAGAGAGAGAGAGAAGTCTTGGGTCATCCAATGAATTACCATTACCATTACTGAGTGCTTCACCCCATTGTTTCTCTCTATAGTAGACCTTCTTGCATGGTTTACCTAAGATAGACCTCATCAGTACCAGTTATGTTCTGTATAATTTCTGTATATTCTAATTATAAAGTACTATGGCACCCTAAACAAAAAACAAAAACAAAACTGGCATCCAGGAAAGTTCAGGAAGTCATAATTGCCAGAGGACCTCTCTTGGTAGTGACTCATCAGATATCATGTAATAGGGCACCCAATAAGAATATTCACCCTGCTTTTCTTTCTTTCTCCATCTTATATCCTTCCGCTTCTCCTAAGACCATGTAGGTACATTGGGGAGGAGAAGGATGCTGGCAAATTATGAATGGTTGAATAAGTATCATCTCTTTGAATCGCTGAATAAGTGTCATCTGTTTGAAGTCTTAAGGATCCATCACCATATAACGAGAGAGAAAGAGGGAGTGTTACTCAACCACAGGATAACAATGTGATAGATAAAATCTATCACAGACAGATTTTATATTACTAGAACACAGATTTCAAAACAATGAAAAGTAATGCATTTTGAGTACTTGAGTTTTGAATATCAATATGATTAATGCCAAGGCAGCAGAATTGTTTGTGAGGCATTGTGTGTGTGTGTGTGTGTGTGTGTGTGTGTGTGTGTGTGTGTGTGTGTGTGTGTGTGTGTATGTGTGTGTGTGTGTGTGCGTGTGTGTGCGCAGGTAAGAGAGAGACAGGAAGAGAATAAGTTCTTTAATTATGTTGATTTCTTCTTAAATAAAAAGGTCTGGTTAATGATACTGGCAGGGACCAAACTAGGAAGAGGAGGAAGAGAGTAACTGAGGAAGCCGGAGGCTGCCACTTGTGATAAATGAGCAAAGCACCTTGAATAAAGATGTCACCATTTGCATTTTCTATGTTTTAAAGGATAGCACCTTTCATGGAGACAAAAGATAAGCAATGTAGTCCCAATTCGCTCCAGTCAAATCAGATGGACTTGCCTTCATAGTGATGTCTAAGGTCTCTGTATTCGTTATTGGGTCTGTGATGGTTGGAAATAAACTGGATTTTAACAAAACATCCATCCCCAATGGGGACATTTAAGGAATAGGTGCTGCTTTGGTCTTTCATATGCTGTCACTTAGCTTATTGACCCTTTGCTTGTTAAGTCTTTGAAGAAAGAGCACCACCCTTGGGACTCCAGAAAAAACAACAATAACAGCTTACTTTCCCCTAGACAACAACAACAAAAAAAAGCACCACCATCTTTTTAAAAACCTGGCTCATATAATTTGTCCCAAATGTTCATAATGTGTTATTTTCCCTTTGCAAACATCTGCAATCAAACCTGTTAAGCACACTAGGATAAAATGATGGCTCACAAAGATGCAAACAACCCATCCGAGCCTTTCTTGCCACAAAGCATTTGCCGTTTCAAGTTCTGTTCACCAACCTGCCCCCCAAATTCACCATCCCCTACCAAACAGAGAAAGAAAATTCATATGTCTTTTATGTTTAGTACCTGATGGTAAACATCATAATTGATTCACCTAAGGTTACAGAACAATTAATATATTGTGGTTGAAATCTGATCTGGGCTGGCAGGTAAGCATGCAGATGGGCATAAGAGTGAGAAGTAGCATAATGTTTTTTCCTTTCATAAGGATACTTTTCTCCTATACCAATGGTGGTGAACCTTCAGCACTTCAGATGTTTTGGATCACAACTCCCAGAATTCTGAGCCTAGATTGCCAATGACAGGCAACTGTGGGAGTTGTGGTCTAAAACATCTGGAGTGTCGAAGGCTCGCCACCACTGTCCTATACCATCATTTTGACAGAGACAGGTGTCTCAGGGGCTGAGCTTGTAAATTGAGCTCCTGTTGACCTTTTCACTGCCGAATCACAAAGGGAAGCGTGCTAATTACAGGATCCTTAGGTCATGCATTGACAGTCATCTTCCATCACTCTTCTAAATACTTGCTAAATGTATTATCTACATTCAACAGTCGATATGCAAGTTTCTTGGCACCATTTTAAGGAAGCTGATATTTAGTCCTTTATGTTCTGCTCCTGGAGACTTCTACAAGGGGTGGATCTATGATTCCAGGTGTTATAAGAAAGCTGTAGAGATTGTGCAGGATCTCACACACCCTGGAAATGCTCTCTTTCAGCTTCTGCCCTCTAGGAGGAGATACAGGGTCATTAAGAACAGGACTAGCTGCTTGAGGAATAGTTTCTACCCAAGAGCGGTTTTGGCTTTGAATGCATTAAAATGCAGTTTCTGAGCGAGCTTCTGTAATTAGTTCTTAGAGTTTTTAGAGTTTTTAGAGGTTTTCTTTTTAGAATTGTTAGAGTTTTTCAGTGTGTTAATGTGTGTATGTGGGAGGTGGGGGTAGATATTTTTGTAGGGTTGTATTGTTAGGTCCTGTAGATTCTTTCAATACCTTTTTTTTTTGTACTTAACCATGCAATACTTTGTTCACTGGGAAAAAAAAGATTAACGTAACATTTTTTCTGCTCCCAGTGAATAATATTGTCCAGAGGCAGTCGTAGCACCAGGCACGTATTTCACTCACATCTGGAGTGTGTTTTGTGATGTCCTGCCAAATCATATGATACAAAACTCCCCATGAATAACAATGACAATAAAGATCTATCTATCTATCTATCTATCTATCTATCTATCTATCTATCTATCTATCTATCTATCTAGTCATGTGTTTCTCCAAAGCCCCATTTTTTAAAAAAAAATAACAAAATGGGGAGTAGCCACCTGCCCTTTGTTTTGATTTGTGTTTTAAGTGAGAAAGCTATTTCTAGGCTCTGTGTAACACCTCAGGCAAAATTTGGAAAAGGTATATATTGAAGGTTCATGATGACTAGAAGAGAGTGGTCAATTGTTCAATTAAGGACAAGTTGTACACTTTCAAGTTGTGAAAGTGCACAAGGAG
Organism: Phrynocephalus guinanensis; assembly: GCA_037367245.1. NCBI lineage: Eukaryota > Metazoa > Chordata > Lepidosauria > Squamata > Agamidae > Phrynocephalus > Phrynocephalus guinanensis. The sequence goes on along the minus strand of CM074749.1, from coordinate 8,384,634 downwards.
CTTTGCAAACGTAGCCCGAAATCCATCCCAATGATTTTTCTGCCTCCTTTATTTCTAGTCAGTACAGCATTTCTAAACAGTGCGTGTGAGAGAGGGCCCTTGGGTGTAGGTGTCTTGCTGAGCCAAAGTGATTCATCTCAAGCTCTTTGAGGTAACAGACTTTTGCTACCAGCAACAACCCTTGCCAGTCTGCACCTCTTCATTTGCATAGGTAATTGGCAGCTTTTTAATGGCTCATTAGGATGGCTCCAAAGCAAGGGATGAAAACAAACCTAACTAGGCAGGGCAGAAACAAGGAGGGGAGGGGAGGGTGACAGAGCTCCCGTACGTTAACACTGCTCCTGTACGTTGACACTGCTAAATCCAAGGTGATTTCAAAAATAATCATGTGCTTTCAAGTCAACTTTTGAGTTATGTCACTGCTCTTTCAGGGTTTTCTTGGTAGAGAATGCTCAGAAGAAGTGGTTTCTCCTTCTCCCCTTCTGCTGTTCCTCTGGCACTGTGCAGTTTGTCCATGGTTCTACTCACAGGATGCCCAGTGAGGGAACTGAACTTGGAACTTCTGGGTCTGTCATTAGATACCTAAACCATTGAGCCATCCATCCTGCTTGGCGCTTGTAAGACAATGCTGATTTTAAAAGGAACATACAGTACTATAATGTTTTAATGCATATCTATGACGTACAGTTTTCATCCCTGTGTCACAACACAAATGGACAGAGCAGAAGAGGGCAGCCAGAAATTCCGAGGGGCTGGAATTCTTTCTTATGCAGAAAGGTTCCCATATGAGAGGCTTCACAGATATAGGAGGAAAAATTGAATCGTGGAGATGTAGCTCTTATCGAATCATGGCTACTGTGAAGAAACAATAGAGGCAAGTTCTTCTCATCAAACTTGATGAGATGGTTTTATCCTACAACTTCAAATGGGAGTCAGTTTGTTAAACCATAAATAAAAATAAAACTCCTTTCCACTTATGGCACATAAATGAGAGGTTTTGCAGTAAAGTCGTGGCTGATTGCTTGTTTCATCCGCACAACAAGGAAGAAAAAGTTTCAGATCCTGTTCTTTTGCAGGACAAGATTAGACACTTTTGTCTATTGTCTATTGTCTGATTTTTTAATTTTCAGTCTTTTGCAAAAATGTGTAGAAGCAATTTTCATGGAAAAACAAAACCTAACCAACCCTTCCATTTTTGCATAAGTTTGTTTTTTTTAATGTAAAATACAATTTATTGGATGATGGCAAAAGTTTTTTCCTATTTTTTCTAGCAAAAAGGGCAAGTTTCCGTCTCCTGCCAATCTCAATCTCCCTTTCTTTCTTTTTCTTTCTTTCTTTCTTTCTTTCTTTCTTTCTTTCTTTCTTTCTTTCTTTCTTTCTTTCTTTCTTTCTTTCTTTCTTTCTTTTCTTTTCTTTTCTTTTCTTTTCTTTTCTTTTCTTTCTTTCTTTTGTGAATGCTGTTGTTGAAGATGAAATGGAATGTTTATTTAGCCTTGGATGGGTTATTCACCTCTGGCTGATCAATCGGTCAGCCATTCTACGCTTTTCCTATATGTGCATGCAGGTTTGGCCATATACATTTTGCCTCACACAGGGAAAAGACACCCATTTGGTGAGGAGGCGTTTTGTAAAAAAGAAGTCTTGCTTTTTTGGAATGCCGATGCCCTTTTTGAATACTTTCTTTAGAGTTCCTCCAGATGGCTCAAGAATGTGAATTAGCTGCCTTCTGTCACAATTGACATCACAATGTTTCCCAGCAAATATGAGCCCTTAAGTGACTCCCACTGATTTTTTAACTGCCAGGGTGAGGTTTCCCCAAAGCCTCAAAGAGAGAAATAATGCCTGTCTAGAAAACTGTGAGAAATTTCTCTATAAAAGGAAGGGGCCTCATGGAGACCCACCTTCAACTGTGGGTTCTCTCTGCACATCACACCTCCTAATGTTCTTGTAAAAGACTTTATTTCCCCTTAAGAACTTCCCTTCCACCCTTGTGTGTGTGTGTGTGTGTGTGTGTGTGTGTGTGTGTGTGTGTGTGTGTGTGTGTGTGTGTGTTTTGTGTGTAGGCTGTAGGCAATTTTGTCCTGCTTTGCTTTATCTCTCACCCTCATTTTGTATATTTTAAACACTGGCCACTAGAGAGCATGAGAATTCTTTTTGGGTCTTTTTTTTTTTTAAAAAAAAAACTTATTAAAATAGATATAGGAGATATTTTTTTTTGGCCATTCAAGATCCAGTGGTGAAACAGAAAACACACTTTGTTCTCAACCGAAGCGAGGCTAGAAGTTGGTGGAAAGCTGATTTTACCTGAACAATAAGACACCTTAATTGTTTATCTGTGGAACAGACAGCCTCAGGAGATGATAGAGTCTTCTTTATTAAGGACAAACTAGAGGCTGCCTAGATGCCCTAAGCACATCCGATCTTGCGTGATCTTGGAAGCTAAGCAGGGTCAGGCCTGGTTAGTACTTAGATGGGAGACCACCAGGGAATACCAGGTACTCTAGGCGCCTGGAGTAGGAACTGGCAAACCACTCCAGTATTCCTGCCAAGAAAACTCCATGGATGTGGAGTCATGAAGGGTCGGTCACGACTGTAACGACACAACACACACACAGAGGTCGGTCTCTCTCTCTCTCTCTCTCTCTCTCTCTCTCTCTCTCTCTCTCTCTCTCTCTCTCTCTCTCTCTCTCTCCCAGGGCTGGTGTAATTCTATTCTTTCTCGCAGCCCCAGCCCTGAATAAGAAGCTTGCCTTGATTATCTGCATGAAGTGATTCAGATTTTATGCCCTATATTGATTAAAAATGCTACAGTTTGTCCTGAGGAGGGAACATACCTAAGGGAAGCATGAGCGCTCTTTTTGAAAAAACACCAGTGCTTGGATGGGGAGGGGTGGGGAGCAAGGAGTGAAATATGATTTAATATTCCTCTCAGAAGATTTCTCGAAGATTATATCTTCAGCATAACAAATATGGATGCATTCCTCACTATGCCTTTTATGGTGTGTAAGTTTTGACAAAGGCAATAATGTGCATATATAGTATGACTAATACACTATTAATTTGGTGAATTACTTTGTACAGAACAACGTCAAGTTGATATAGATTTTTACAAAGAACAAAGGGGATATAAAAGCTGTTTCTCTCATTCTTGTGATGCATCTTTGAGCAGGAGACACTGTTCAGACGGATGGCATGAGTATTACTCCATGGGCCTTTCTGGCAATATTTTGGAAAATAGCTGCTCTTTCTCTTGTGCAACAGTGCCACCACTATGGGTGGCCGGATGATGGTAGTGCACCTGCCAACTCAATGGAACAGTTTACCTTGACTTATCTCTGCACACCTATCAATCCAGAGTAGTGGATTTGAAAACTCTTCCCAGTTACTGCCTGTCCTACTCTAAGGAGGGATGGATGTCAAAAGTAACAGTGGAGAAACAGCTCTACTCTTAGATAGTGTGAGGCAACCGGCCGCCTCAGAGAGCTGACACAGAGGGCAGTGGAAGCCACCCCAGTGTTATCTCTATCTTAGGCTGCTTTTACTCGACCCCTAAAATCTGCTGCAAAATGCTCGCAGATGCAGAGCATAACATTGTTTTCCCACCAGCAGTGGACTTTAAAAAAAAAGGACAACCACACCCACTTAAGTGCACCCTGGCACATTTTACAAGTACCTGGTCTGGAGGAGGTAAAATCCTTGTTGCTGTTCTTTGTTGCTGTTTTAAAGCTTTGCTTGCCTGGCCCTCCTCCGCTTTTTGTTGCCCTCTCCCCTTTTAACAGACAGGAATCCTAACAGGCTGGAACAATTAGCAGGTGGAGGTGAGCCTGCATTTTTCTCTCTCTCCCCTCACCTCAGACAGAAGCAATAGAATCAGATTGCAAGAGGTGGGAACACAGGAAGCAGAACAAAAACCACGTTGGGGGGATCTGCATCTAAGTTGCCAGCGGATTTTAGGGGTTGTGTAAAAGCACCCTTAGAGGCAGAGTTGGGTGTTTGCCTGTCCCACAACCCCCTAAACAGAGATGGGGGTGGAGAAGATTCAAATCATTGCCAGTGTTAAAGCAAGGTACTGTCAGCTTTCACGCAAGGGGAGGGTATTAGCTGGTCCTTTCTCCCAGTCTGCTTCAGTGAGCTGTACAGGAAGCAGTGGTAGGTATTATTCTGAGTTCACCTCTGCAGTATCCACATGCCTAGGGTGCTGTTGCAGTGGTACCTTCTTCCTCTGTCGTTTCTTGGCTCAGACAGATGCATGTTCCCTCTCACTCTCGCCCCCCCCCTTCTTCACAGTGGACCAAAACCCAGACATGTAGATCAAGGGCTAGTAGAGTTATGTGGCCCGTAGTTTTTCATTCTTCCACATGCCTGTACCGTGCTGGTGCAGCTCCTGTCCAGATCCAACAAGCCGGTGAACTGCAGTGCCCATTGAAGATGCAATGGTGATGAAGGGCTAAGCATTGAAACCATCTCACACAAGAAAATCAAGCCTTTGCTGGTGCCAGTTGAGCTCGCCCTTAGAATTTGTCTGGAGAGCTGGAGAGCTGGGGAAGCATAGCAGACCTGCAAGCTCGGATATCTGTCAACCGCAAAGGCAAGGTCCATAGGCTTGCAAGAGAAGGAAAAGGAGGTTACCTTTGGCCCAGCAGTTCAGAATTGGCAGGCCCAGCTTTTCTTGAGCACGCCAGGTGTTGTTGACTTTCAGCTGGCTTATTCATGATCAGTGAAATGCACCGAGTCAAGCATCGGCGATTAAACAAACAGAGATTATTTCCAAATTGTTTCAAATTCCAGTCCTTGCGCCATGCTGGCTTCCATCCTTGTCCAGGCAAAGTCCTGCAACAACTTGCTTCCCATCCCTCCTCCTGCACTTTGCAGACTCCAGCTTGATTGATTGACTAGTGCAAACCCTCCCGCTTCCACAGACAGAAAGGCACAATGGTTCTCTCCAGAGTAAAGGATTTGAAATGTAAATTGGCTGTAATAAGGAGCTGAAAACAAAAGCTGCTTTTCATACCAAATCTTGTTGAACTCGGTAGTTTATTTTTCACATCATTTTTGGGGGGCAACACATAGTTCTCTGTGTAAAGTGAGTTGCTGCCAGGGGGGGGTGGACACTTTTTGCTCCTCAAAGGACAATATTTTTGAAACAGTTTCCCAAGGCTTCAAAACATACTGCCGCTGGGGTAAGACAAGGGATCACATTTCTTCGGAGCTCTGCCACAAGAGTGCAGGGCATGTCTTAATGGGCTGAAGATATAGGAAGCCAGATTTAGGCTGAATATCGGGGGGGGGGGACACACACCTCAACTGTTAGAGCAGTGACTGAGGCATTCAAGAGAAACCTGGACAACCATCTGTCAGATGTGCTTTGATTTGGATTCCTGCACTGAGCAGGAGGATGGAACTCCCCACCACAGGATGTGGTGGTGGCATCTGCCCTGGATGCCTTCAAAAGGGGATTGGACAGATTCCTTGAGGAGCAGTCCATCACGGGTTGCAAACCATGGTGGGGATGTGTCGTCTCCAGGCTTAAAACCAGGGTACTTCAAGGGCCAGATGCCGGGGAGTGGTATCAGGAGACAGAGATCTAGTCTTGTGTGCTCCCAGATGCATTTGGTGAGGCCATTGTGAGATACAGGAAGCTGGACTGATGCACCTTTGGCCTGATCCAGCATGGCTCCTCTTATGTTCTTATGTTCTTAAGGTTTGCTTGATGGCCTTCAAGAGCCCTTCCTGCTCATTTATTCTATGATTCTATAAACATCATACTGATGCCCAGAGCTTTGCCTGCTTTGGGCAAACACTTTGAAGAGAAGCCCCTAACCCATTTTCATCCCATATTCCATAATTCTTGTGATCCATCTTTGACCTCTTGTAGAATGCCAAATAGTAAATTGAGCTCAAGATGTCCCTGGCATGAATCACCCTCTTGCTATGCTTTTCAGTTGTTTTTTCTTTTTCAGTTCCATGGGTGAGCCATGTTTTCAGCCAAGATGGTGGGCAGGGGGGTGACCTGAACTTGAAGTAGAAAAAGCTGGTCATTTCACTGTCGTGAAAGTAATGAATGCATTCAGTTTTGTGGTTGGACTTCTTTGAAGCCATCCAAATCACTGAACCTATTTTAATACAGCTAGAGACACTGCAACCTGGCACCGAGTCAACATCCCAATAAAAGCACCAACTTCCAATAATTTAAATTCTTGTGTATTATTTAACCACCTTCCTCCCTACCACTGATTCTCAGGCAATATTTTTTTTCTGCTTCAAGAACTAGTATTCAAGGACTGCTTTTGTTCTTGGAGATAACACATAGCCATTATGAACAGTAATACTTAATCCTTCCTTCTTTAGTAAGCTTACCGTGGATATCATACAATTAATTCGTATAAGCTTATATAATGCTTCTCCATAGCTGATTATGTCTGACAGATACAGAACGAAGTAATAGCACAGTTATACAAGGTGATTTTATGATGAGAGTTTTTGCATTGTTTTGGGTTATGCCTTTATAGTGTTAGAGTGTTTCTTATGTCTGAGGAAGTTGATTTGTCCATGAAACCTCACAGTGAAAATTTAAAGTTAGTCCTTAAGGTGTTCCATGCTTTTCTATTATTTACTTTTAATTCTTATTTTGTTTTCACCCATTGCCTTAGAGTAGTTTCGAATGGCATCTCTCTCAAATGATTTTTCCACATAGCCTAGTGGTTCCCAATGTTGGATCCCCAGATAGTTTTGCACTACAACTCCCAGAAACCTGGTCAGTACAGCTAGTAGTGAAGGTTTCTGGGAGTTTAAACCAATAATATCAGAGGACCCAAGGTTGGGAACCATTGACATAACCCCCCCCCCACAATATCCCCATTCTACTTGATCAAATGCTTTTTTAAAATTTCAAAAATAGAGGACTCTTTTCACATCACATGTCTTATTTTAATAAGCAATCTAATAGTTCCTAATTGACAGCAATATCTGTTTTATTAGGTGGAGGGATTAACATGATTGCAGTCCTCTGGTCTCTTGAATATAGCAAGTCACAGCAATCTGTAGCATAAGCAAAAGTTTCAGGACATTTCAGATCACAACTTTCCTATCTTTCAACTGTGGGCCTAAAGCTGAAGGTGGCATATTTCTTACGCAGTACATCACAGAAATAAAACAATGGCAAGAATCGTTTTATACCAGCATAACACAAATGGTGCAACTTTTGGAGAAGAACTGCAAGCAGCATAAACAATATTTTCACTGCACTGAGTTGTGGGACTTGGCACATGAAAGATCCTGACTTCATCACATGTATCATTTTAATATCCTAATGCTACTTTGATTGCATGAGATACATGGACACAATTTAAAAACAAATGTCCCATTTTTTTAAAAAAAATCCATTAAAAGAGACAAATATCAGAAACAAAACAACCAAAGAATGAAAGTTCTAGTGTTCTCTTCTTTGCTTATTCTATACCAATTCTAACATTCAATTTTTATTTATTTACCTGATCAGTAAATAATAGACTACATTAGCTTTACTTGCTCTTCTGTCCACAGGTTAGAGGACACTGACTTTCTTTGATTTTTTTTTTAAAATAAAATGTCTGTACACTGATTTATTTTAAAATACAAAAACAGAAACGTATAAGAAAATGAGTTAGAATAGAAGCAAGAACTGTTGTTGAGAAAGAACAGGTTTAGCTCTTCACAAAGCAACATATCTGCCCAGTTTGTATCATGGATTTTGGCAAGTGTTTGAACATGAGTCCGAAGTCCAAGTCTAAGTCTTTGGTACCAAGTAACAAGTCCAAGTCTTTGGTGTTGAGTCCCAAGTCCCAAGTCCAAATCTGAGATTTTGGTATGAGGTGATGACTCAGAAAACCCAAGTCCCTATTAAAAGCAAGTGCTTCCCCAGGAAAAAAGAGGGGTGGGAGAGGGGTGGGAGAATTCAGAGTTGCAAAGTGAGTTTGTGTCACCAGAAAAAATAAAACCAAGTCAAGTCCGAGTTGAGTCACCAGTGCAACATAAGTTTGACTTGACAAGGAGACCAATACTGTGGATATTGCTTATCTGGACTTCAGTAAGGCCTTCAATAAGGTTTCCCATGGTAGTCTTGCTAGGACGTTAGTAAAAAGTGGGATTGATAGTGCTACTGTTAGGTGGATTTGTAATTGGTTGACTCAGTTTGGAGAGATGTGCCCTGGGGTTTTGTTCTGGGTCCAGTACTGTTCAATATCTTTATTAATGACTTGGAGGAAGGAATAAAGAGTATGCTAACTAAATTTGCAGATGATACCAAATTAGGAGGGGTTGCTAATTCCCTAGAGGATAGGATGAAAATCCAAAATGACCTTGAAAGATTAGAGTGCTGGATCAAAGCTAATGGAATGGGTTTCACCAGAGGGAGATGTAGGGTGGTGCATCTAAGTAAAAAGAATGAATTGCACAGATATAGGATGGGAGACACCTGGCTGGAAAGTAGTACATGTGAAAGAGATCTAGGAGTCTTGGTGGACCACAAATTGAAAATGAGTCAGCAGTGCAATGTGGCAGTCAGCAAAGCCAATGTGATTCTTGGTTGCATCAACAGAACCATAGTGTCTAGATCAAGGGAAGTGATAGTACCACTCTATTCTGCTCTTGTCACACCCCACCTGGAGTACTGTGTCCAGTTCTGTGTGCCTCAATTTAAAAAGGATGTTGACAACCTCGAGCGGGTGCAAAGGAGGGCGACCAGGATGGTTGAGGGTCTGGAGGAAATGTCTTATGAGGAACGGCTTAGGGAGCTGGGAATGTTTAGCCTTTCAAAAAGAAGACTGAGAGGGGATATGATAGCTATGTTTAAATATTTGAAATGATGTCATATTGAAGAGGGAACAGGTTTGTTTTCCATGGCTTCAGAGACTAGGACTCGGGGCAATGGTTTCAAACTACATGAAAATAGATCCCATTTGAACATTAGGAGGAACTTCATGATGGTTAGAGTTGTTCGGGAGAGGAATATGCTGCCATGGAGGGTGGTGGAGTCTCCTTCTGTGGAGGTTTTTAAGCCAAGGCTGGAGGACCACCTGTCAGAAATACTGTGATGGGGGTTCTTGCATGGCAGGGGGTTAGACTGGGTGGCCCTTGAGGTCTCTTCCAACTCTAGGATTCTATGACCCATGGCTTGAGTCTTAATAGCTTATTTTAGGGATCCCTTACACACATTAGGTCACCCCTTCCAACAGGGTCCTGCAATCATGTGTTTCCATGAGCCAGAGAAGATGTTTAAAGAATGATGCACTTAATACTGACTTTTCTTGAAAGAGGCACATACATTTCTCATGTATTTGTCAGCTGCAAACAACAGCAAACATCTTCTCTCGGTTCTTTGCCAAGCTTAAGAAGTTTTATTCCTTGTATCCGTTCCTTAAGTGTAGCAATAACACCCATTAAGTTCTACCTTTTGCAGCTGATTTATGGATGTGTGATTGCTTTGCTTCTGTAAAATGGTTTTTATATGTGTTGAGTTGTGTTTTAATGAATCCGTGTTGCTGCTGCTCTTATTTTTAATTAGAAAGTTTTATTATAATAGTATATTCATGATTTTCCCCTCTTTTAAACTGTGTTTTATTTCCCACCTTGGACGGGCTTGAGCTCAAAAGATAGCTGATAAATATTTGAAACTATAAAGTAAAATCAATACCTTTTTTGGTACTTAACCATGCAATACTTTGTTCACTGAAAAAAAAAAAAAGATTAACGTAACATTTGTTCTGCTGCCAGTGAATAATATTGTCCAGAGGCAGTCATAGCACCAGGCACGTATTGCACTCACATCTGGAGTGTGTTTTGTGATGTCCTGCCAAATCATATGTTACCAAACTCCCCATGAATAACAATGAATGATCTTGTTATTGTGTGTCGTTAAGTCACCCCTGGTCTGTTGTGACCCTATGGTTGAGTGACCTTCACAACATCCGGCCCTCACTATCCCTGCGCAGCTCCTTTAATTGCAAAACCATGGGTTCCTTCAAGAAGTCCATCCATTTCATGCCTGGTCTTCCTCTTTTCCTGCTGCGTTCAGCTTTTTGAATTGTTATTCTCATTTCCAATGCATTGTGACGTCTCCTGATGTGCTCCAAGCAGGACAGCTTGAGTTCCAACATTTTTGCCTCCAGTGATAGTTCAGGCTTGATTTGCTCTAGAACCCATTTGTTGATCTTTTGGGCAGCCTTGGTTATCCCAAATCTCTCCTCCAGCACTACACTTCAAGTGAACCATGTTTGCTTACGCATATTTACACTCTAGAATCTTCCCTAAACCCTTCGTTGCTGCCTTTGCTGGTCTCCATCTTCTTCTGTTTTCCTGGCTGCAGTCTCCATTTGGATTGATGATGGAAACAAGGCATAGATAGAAAATCTGGAAGTTGAGTCATGGCAACTGGACTTCTTTTTCTTGAGAGATAGAAATATTTCACTGCTCATCCAAACAGCTTCATCATAGAAAATCTTCAACAATTTCCATTTCTCCGTTATCAACATTCAGTGTTTAAAACATGCATTGGCGTTTCCCTTATCATTAGCAATAGATGCCTTTCTCATTGAAGGAATTAAATCTTTTCGATCTATCCTTCCACTTTATAAGGTAACTTTTATTTTAGGCTGCTGGCTCCTTCAGAATAACTTTGCAAATCATATTCCTATAAGAAGCAGTGAGATCCATTTTTTTTAAAAAAATCTCTATTTAATATTTGTAGGGTAGTTTTGAGATTGGCTTACTTTGTGCTGGTTTTCAAGCATAATTGCCATCTTCACATTTATGTCCAGATATGCTGCTGAATAACTGAATAATCTGTGGAGTAAACTATACCTGCTTTCCATTTTGTTAACGTTCTCACTTGCAGCATTATCTATCAATATCATACTCCTGGTAGTGCCGTCAGAGAAGGATTACATTTGAGGGTTTTTTTCCCCCTGCCAGATTTATTATTTTTTCCCTTCTATATGACATTACCCAATTTAAATATTCTCATTGTAGATATTTTTCCACTGGACAGATGCAAAGCAGTGCAAACTGGATTGTAGCTGGAAGAATGTTGTGCTCTGTGTGAATTTGCAAGTGATGCCTGAAAGCAGAACCTGGATACTGGCTTTGAAAATGAGGAGTCTAATACCATGCTGAAGGCATCTGTAATAGAATCTTGGTAGATAATCCTCCGACTCCCAGAACATTATATTTCCCTGGTTCCTACACTGGTTCCCACGCCAGTGAAAGATGATTTGATACCACTTGAAACTGGGTATCTATTTCCTGAGGGTTTGACTCCTTTCCTCCAGTAGGTAAAACTACTGTTTGGCCCCTATTTGCTTTCTGTTTGTAAGGTAACAGCTAAATTAATATCCAGTGCTATCAATATAAAGAGGGTATTCTTTTATCTCCAAGGGCCAGCTGCAGAAAGCCTGGCGAACTTCATACAATATAAAGACAGTTCTAAGTTCACCAAGGTGCTTGGTTGTATTTTCAAAATAGACTGTGTTTATCATTTCTTATTGCTTTTATGATCCTTACTAAGTCTAGGGGCCATCTAAGGTGGCATCTAATATACCTGATTAACTCAGTTCAAGATATGAAGGGTCCTTCCTCAACATTAGATCTTAACAGGGATGGGCACAAAACGAAGAATGAAATGCTGTTTCATCATGTCATTATGTAACAAAATGAAACAAAACAAAACAAAATGAGGAAGCAGCATTTTGTTACAGATGAAACAAAATGGTATGGGGTGTTGTTTTTTGTTTTGAAATGAACCATTTTGCTCAGTCTGTAAGCTGCTTCGGGCAGGGAAAAGTTTTTAAAGAAAGCTCTGGGCTTTTTTAAAAAAACCTTTTCTCTCCCCCAAGCTGCACCAGCTTATCAGCACTAGGGTGGGAAAAAGTTTTTTCCCCCCCACCCAGCACTGATTTGGGGGAGGGGAAAAGGGTTTTTTTAAAAGCCCAGTTTTTTTTTAAAAAAAAACCTTTTGTCCCTCTGCCACTTTCCAAACCCACCCACCCCTCCACACACCCACTCACCACTTCGTTAGTGGTTCGTTTCGTATGAATTTCTTGAAAAAAATTCTTATGAAACAAAAAAAAAAAAAATGTGTGGGGGGGAAATGAAATGAAATGAAACATATTTTTTTTTCATTTTGTGCCCATCTCTAGATCTTAACCTAGCCAGCAATCAGCATGATTTAATGACCAAGACGTCCTGCCCTGTTTGCTTGTCTGCTTTTTATAACAATTTGCCTGACAAAGAGAGAGGTCTGGAAAGATAGCACATCTTTTGCGCTTTTCGACTGACTGACAAAACGGTTGATACAGTATGGATTTTGGAATCCAGCTTATTGCCATCAGGGCTCCTCCCCTTTTTCTGTCAAGGTTGTTTGTGCTATAACAGATTTTCAAGCGCTTGCACATTTATGTATTATCCATTAATATAGTTTTCTTTTCCATTGATCTACACTGGAATCCTAAACATAGAATCACAGAATTGGGAGGGGGAGCTATAAAGCCATTCAGTCCAACCTCTCACTCATGGCAGGAATCCATATAAAAGAAAATCTGACAGATGATTGTCCGATTTTCTTTTGAATGCCTTCAGTGTTAGAGCACTCAACCCCCTCCCAAAGTAATTGGTGCCACTGTTGTACTGCTCTAACCGTTAATAACTATTTTTTCCTGATATTCAGCTGAAATCTGGCTTCCCCTAGCTTGAGTCCGTTTTGATGTATTCTGTACTCTGTCATGAGTGAGGCCATCAAAAGGGGATTGGACAGATTCCTGGAGGAAAAGTCCATCACACGTTACAAACTATGTGGGAGATGTGTAATCTCCAGGCTTAAAACAAGGGTACTTCAAGGGCCAGATGCAGGGGAGTAGTATCAAGAGACAGATATCTAGTCTCGTGCACTCCCAAACGCATCTGGTGGGGCCACTGTGAGATACAGGAAGCTGGACTAGGTGGGCCTTTGGCCTGATCCAGCATGGCTCTTCTTATGTTCTTATGTTTATGTACCAGATCCTGCCCTTTATCTGTATTACTGCCTTCCAAGTTTTTGAAGAGTGCTATCCATCTAATTTTCCCAAGGTTAAACAGGCCCAGGTCTTTCAATTTTTCCTTTGAAGGGCATGAATTCTAGTCTCCTGGTCATCGTGTTCCCTCCTCCAAATCTGTTCCTATTTGTTGGCACCCTTCTTAAACTGTGGTATCCAGAACTTGGTTGTAAGCTCCACTAGAATCAATGGACTGTATGTCTGAGTAGACATGTACAGGGTTGTATCATTGGTTATTTATTTATTTATTTTCTTCTGTACCAGAACAGCAGGTTTTATGCTCTTTTTCCAAATATACTTATCTCCAGAATTAGTTTTTCTTGAATTGAAAGAAAAGGTATAGTCATCTCCCCACCTCACCCCTGCCGGCCTCTTTCAGACGTGATCCTCTCGATATGAATTCAAGCTGAGAGACTCTTCTTCCTTTTTTAAATAACAGAGTGATATTGTCGGGTGGTTTCCTTTTCTTCCAGCTCAATCTTGCAAATTATCTACGGCTACATTCATATCACCTCCTAAAATAATATCCTCTGCTACAGTGTTTGAATGTTTTCAAGGCTGTCAGAGAAATCATAATCTTTGTTTGTTTTTTTCCCTTTCAGTTGAACATATATGCAGTCCAAGCTCAGTTACTTTTTCAGAGCCTTTCATTACAATATTTCCATCTGCTTGATTCAAAAACATATATCATTAACTTCTAAACTAAGTTTCGCTCCAAAGCAAGCAAACAATCAAACAGAGATGCTCCTTTTGCCTTCCTTTGCATTATCAGATGCCATGTATAATTGCTCCTATTTACTATGTCCCGATGTTTGTGAGATGGCTTTCCCGCATATGCTATTATTCACCTTCCTGTCATATAATTTAATGTGCCCTTCATTCTGCTTATAAAAATTATTTAATTCAGTTATGCTGATTGGTGAAGTGCCACCACTGACAGGGATGACTGCCTGCCGGTTTAATTGTGTAACACTGAATGAGAACTAGGAATTAAAAGGGAAAGAGCAAAGTAAGTAAATATTATCAAGTCACAGAATCATAGAATAACTGAATTGGAGTAGGCCAATAAGGCCATCAAAGTAGGAATCCAAACCAAAGCTGATCTGACAGAGGGTTGTCCCAATTTCTCTTGAATGCCTCCAGCGTTGGAGCACGTACCACCTTCCGAGGGCATTGGTTCCATTGTTGTACTGCTCTAACAGTTAAGAAAATTTTCCTGGCTTCCTGTAACTTGAAGCCATTATTATGTATGTGTCATGAAATCTGGGATGCCTGAGAATGGATCTTGCCCCTCCTTTGTATGCCTTACTTTCAACTATTTGAAAAGTGTCATCTTATCTTCTCTCAGGCTTCTTTTCTTGAGGTGAAACATGCCCAGTTCTTTTATATGATCTATTCAGAAACTCAGCTGGATTGGATTGGGTCAGGGCGAACAAGCTCAGGAGTTCAGCTGGGTGGGGGTATTCACCCTATTTACTTTGGGTAACAACAACAACAACAACAACAACAACAACAACAACAAACAACTCTTCAGGCATACAGTTACCACTGCTGGTGTCCCCCTCCACCTGTGAGCCTCAAAAACAAGATGGAGTTGGGAGAAGCTGGAAACACAGTTGAAGCTGCCATTTCATTTCTCTGAGATGGAGTGAGCAATGTCCAAAGGTTTGGGATCTGTTGTTGCCCCCTTATTGAGCCTCAAAACACAACAGCTCTGACCCTGCCAAGACCCCCTGCCTAACTTTGCTCCCATTCCTTAAATCACACTCCCTCTGCAGCCTTTAAAATGAAAAGGAACAACAAATCAACCAACTCTTCTAGTATTAAGAAGAGGACTTTTAAAGTCCCAAATACATCTGGGGCAAAACATCATTTCTATGTTTAAATGACCTTTGATAAGCAATTTACATTAGGGATACTTTGTGTGGGGGGGGGGCGCCCAAGGAGGTATGAAAATTTTTTTTTTTACCCAGCGTGTTGTTAGTCTGTGGAACTGCCTGCCACCGGATGTGGTGATGGCATCTATCCTGGATGCCTTCAAAACAGGATTGGACAGATTCCTGGAGGAAAAAATCCATCACATGTTACAAACCATGCTGGAGAGATGCAATCTCCAGGCTTAAGACCAGAGTACTTCAAGGGCCAGATGAAGGGGAGTGGTATCAGGAGACAGATATTTAGTCTCGTGCCCACCTATACACATTTGGTGGGGCCACTATGAGATACAGGAACCTGGACTCGATGGGCCGTTGGCCTGATCCAGCAGGGCTCTTCTTATGTTCTTATGTTCTTATGATTGCAGATAGAGATGGGCACGACTTGAAAAAAAATTTTTTCGAGTTGTCGTTAGTCGGGCCGGTTCCGTTTCGGGTCGTTTCCATTTTTCGCGAAAATTTGCAAAAATTAGTCAGTTCGTTTTTTCGTTTTCATTAGTACTGGTTTTTTTTTGGGGGGGTAGCGGGCTCCTGGAGGCACCTCTGTGGGGTGGGTGCCTCCTCTGGCCCGCTATAAAGGGAAAGCGGGCTCCTGGAGGCACCCGTGGGTGCCTCCTATCCTCACCCACTAGGAAAGGGAAGCAGGCTCCAAGAGACCCCTCAACATGGGGGTCTCCCCTCCTCACCTGCTGCTGCAAAATGGCATGCATAGCCATATGGATATGCATACCAGTTGCAGACAGTGAGACCAGTGAGTGAACCCAGAGCCATAGGGTGATGCCTAAGGCTCTCGCACCGCCATGTCTCACAAAGAAGGGAATCGTACTTGCGTGTAGTGCAATGCAAGTAGATCTGGCTTAGGGTTAGGGTGGGTTAGTGCAAGGGCTAGGGTTAGGCTAGTGATGGGTAAGGTTATGGTGGGCTAGTGGGTTGCACCTCTGGGTGCCTCTCTGACCCACTAAGAAGACAGTCTGTGATGTATGGGTAAGGAGTCAAGGATTAGGGTTAGGGTTAGGGGACTAGGGCAGGTTTTAGGGGGCTTTTTGGCAAATCCCAGAAGTCTCCATGGCCAAGTGGCCATGCGATTGGTGGGATGGCTCCAAAAATTTGCATGGTCGTCCACTCCCACATGGCTGGCCACTCGGCCAGCCCATCATTGCGCAGGTGTAAATAAAATAAAATAAAATAAAATCAATGGAGGACAGAGGAGGAGAGGAGAGACATTTTGTTGCAAGAAAAACCCACTGCTACTGTGAAAAATCTGGCAGTTTATAAATTTTCGCGTGTTTCTGTTGTGCTTGTTTGTTTTTGGACCACGATTTCAAACAATCATCTGCCCCTCACTGGTCCTACACCTTCTTATTTTGGCAAAATGCAAAACATAAGAGCCAATATCCTATCTTATTTCAGTAACTCATGAAACTTATAAAGATTTGTTAACTCTACATGATAAAATGTCCTGGCATTTGAAAGGCCAGGACATCAGAAAGAGCAGCCATCATATAGCCAAAGAGGGACTCAACTGTACAACACAATTTTGGTCCAATTTATAGCTAGAGGTAGGACAATTGTAATGGGTGGCTTGATGTTTGTGTAGACAGAGCAACCACCTTACCTGACAACCATCCTGGATCTGTCGGGGAATCTGGATGATGCTCTCCTGTTTCATTTGACCATGGCAGTTGATTGTGTAGTTCTGCTAACCAGGGCTTTGCTGGGTCTTGTGCTCTGTTATACAGGTTGGAGGACATACCATGCTCCCCATCCGTTGGATGCCACCTGAGAGCATCATGTACCGGAAATTCACAACGGAGAGTGATGTCTGGAGTTTTGGGGTAATCCTCTGGGAGATCTTCACCTACGGGAAGCAGCCCTGGTTCCAGCTGTCAAACACAGAGGTATGAGATATACAATGGCTTAGCAGAAATCTTGACATGGCAAAGGAAGCAGTCGCCAACACATTGGTTGTTTGGGTTCATGATTGGTGAACCACTCCTAGATAACCCAAAAGCCCCAGGAAAGGTAATCACAGTCATTAATAGATTGGGGGTATGCAATTATCATTATAATGATAAAAGTAAGTGAAGTTCCATTTTTAACCAGGAAAAGATATAAAGTGTAGAGACCAACAAGCAATATTTTCCTAGAAACCTTTGGTTTCTCTAAGTGATGAATGAGGAACCTCTAAGGGCGCTTTTACACGACCCCTAAGATCCGCTGGCCACTTAAATTCGGACCAGAGATCTTAGGGGCTTGTCGCTCTTCCTGTGTCCCCACCCTGGCTGCTGGCTGCGTGAGGGGAGGGAGAAAAAAAAGGAAGAAAAGATCGTGGCTCACCTCCGTTCTGTCTCCATTCTTGCCACGGCAACATTCCTGTCTCTGTAAAGTAGCTCTTAAAGGGGCGGGAGCCAAAAAAACAACAAACAGAAGCAAGGAGAGCCCCGCACTCACTGTTGTTACACCGCATCAAGCAATTTTCACCCCGGAAGAGCAGGTACTTGAAAGGTGCACTGGGACGCGCTAAAGTGGGCGTGGCCACACTTAATTTCCTGTAAACTGGTGGGTAAACATTTTTAAGCTCCGGAGCTGGGAGCCATTTGCCCCGGAGTTTAGGGGTCACGTATAAACGCCCTAAGAGGATCTGAGCTTTTCTCCTGCCTTCTTCTGCTCTTCAGGAAGTGGGAAGGAACTTTATTTTTTTATTTTTAGACAGTCATTTTATGGAATGGAGGAATCACCTTTAAATGACAATTGATACCCTCCAAGGCTATTTCATTATCAAGTTGGGCTGATGGTTGTGGGTTGAAGTCCTGTCCAGTGTGCAACAGCTTCGAGCTGCATCCTGCCCAGCCCTTGCTATGAGAATCAAACAGCTTGTAGGCCTCACCCAATAACAGGGCTGAAGGCACCACTGTATTGGCCACTGCTTCACAAAGCTCCTCTTTCTATTTCCACCACTCTCAGTAGTGTGGCTGGCTTGCTGGGTTTCTGATTGCACAACCTTCTGGTTATTTTCTTTACCACTGGGAGCACATTGTACTTTGCTGGATTGTTGTTGTTGTTCAGTCGTTCAGTCATGTCCGACTCTTCGTGACCTCATGGACCAGAGCTCGCCAGGCCTTCCTATCCTCCACTGCCTTCTGGAGTTTTGTCAAATTCATATTGGTTGCATCAATGACACTGTCCAACCATCTCATTCTCTGCCGTCCTCTTTTCCTTTTGCCTTCAATCTTTCCCAACATCAGGGATTTTTCCAAGGAGTCCTCTCTCCTCATGAGGTGGCCAAAGTACTGGAGCCTCAGCTTCAAAATCTGTCCTTCCAGTGAACATTCGGGGTTGATTTCTTTCAGGATGGATAGGTTTGATCTCCTTGCAGTCCAGGGGACTCTCAAGACTCTCCTCCAGCACCACAGCTCAAAAGCATCAATTCTGTGGCAATCAGCCTTCTTTATAGTTCAGCTTTCACTTCCATACATCACTACTGGAAACACCATAGCTTTGACTATACTGACCTTAGTTGGCAAAGTGATGTCTCTGCTTTTTAGGATGCTATCTAGGTTTGCCATTGCTTTCCTCCCAAGAAGCAGGCGTCTTTTTATTTCGTTGCTGCAGTTGCCATCTGCAGTGATCAAGGAGCCCAAGAAAATAAACTCTGTCATTGCCTCCATTTCTTCCCCTTCTATTTGCCAGCAGGTGATGGGACCGGTGGCCATGATCTTAGTTTTTTTGATGTTGAGCTTCAGCCCATTTTTTTCACTCTCCTCTTTCACCCTCATTAAGAGGTTCTTTAATTCCTCCTCACTTTCTGCTATCAAAGTAGTATCATCTGCGTATCTGAGGTTGTTGATATTTCTTCCGGCAATCTTAATTCCAGCTTGTGATTCATCCAGACCTGCCTTTCTCATGATGTACTCTGCATATAAGTTACATAGGCAAGGTGACAGTATACAGCCTTGTCGTACTTCTTTCCCAATTCTAAAACAGTCAGTTGTTCCATATCCAGTTCTAACGGTTGCTGCTTGTCCCACATATAGATTTCTTAGGAGACAGATAAGGTGGTCAGGCACTCCCATTCTTTTAAGGACTTGCCATAGTTTGTTGTGGTCCACAAAGTCAAAGGCTTTGGCATAGTCGATGAAGCAGAAGTAGATGTTTTTCTGGAACTCACTGGTTTTCTCCATAATCCAGCGCATATTGGCGATTTGATCTCTAGTTCCTCTGCCCCTTCGAAATCCAGCTTGTACTTCTGGATGTTTTCTTTCCACATACTGCTGAAGCCTGCGTTGTAGAATTTTGAGCATAACCTTGCTAGTGTGTGAAATGAGTGCAATTGTGCGATAGCTGGAGCATTCTTTGGTGTTTCCTTTCTTTGGGATTGGGATATAGACCGATCTTTTCCAGTCCTCTGGCCACTGCTGGTTTTTCCAAATTTGCTGGCATATTGTGTGCAGCACCTTTACAGCATCCTCTTTTAAGATTTTAAAGAGTTCAATTGGAATGCCGTCACCTCCACTGGCCTTGTTGTTTGCAATGCTTTCTAAAGCCCACTTGACTTCACTTTCCATGATGTCTGGCTCCAGGTCAGCAACTATGCTATCTTGGTTATCAGGGACATGCAGATCTTTCTGATATAATACTTCTGTATATTCTTGCCATCTCTTCTTGATCTCTTCTGCTTCAGTTAGGTCCCTACCATTTTTGTCCTTTATCATATCCATCTTTGCACGAAATGCCCCTTTAATATATCCAATTTTCTTAAATAGATCTCTGTTTTTTTCTTTTCTGTTGTTTTCCTCTATTTCTTTGCACTGTTCATTCAAGAAGGCCGCCCTGTCTCTCCTTGCTATTCTTTGCAAGTCTACATTCAATTTTCTGTATCTTTCCCTTTCCCCCTTGCATTTTGCATCCCTTCTCTCCTCCGCTATTTGTAGGGCCTCGTTGGACGACCACTTTACTTTCTTGCATTTTTTTTCCTTTGGAATAGTTTTCATTACAGCCTCCTGTACAATGTTACAAGCCTCCATCCATAGTTCTTCATGTGTTCTGTCCACCAAATCTAGTTCCTTAAATCTATTCTTCACTTCCACTGTGTATTCATACGGGATTTGATTTGATTTGGTTCAAGGCTAGGAGTTCAATTCCCGCTCTGCCTCCTTGATGGGCCAAACCCAATGACCCATAGAGGCCCACCAACCTCTTCAATTCTATTATGATGATATGCATACACTAGAACAATGGTGGCGAACCTTCAGCACTCCAGATGTTTGGACCACAACTCCCACAGGCCTTTGTCACTGGCAATCTAGGCTTAGAAATCTGGGAGTTGTGGTCCAAAACATAAGGAATCCTGAAGGTTCACCACCACTGCACTAGAATATTAAGTACGGCATTTTCTTGGACGTGCGGCTGTTCTCATTGCCATTCCTGGACCCTGACCTCTCCAATATCTTTCATTTGATGTGCTGTTTCAGATATGTGTTTATTAGCACTGATGTGTTGTCTCTACTCCTGTCATCTCTAGCTGGGTTAGGAGCCAAATAGTAATACTGTCTTTCTGAAACATCACTCTATCAACCCCTCTCTTTTTCCTCACTCTGGCATCCAATTCCTTGGTGGACCAGGATTTGACTTCTCATGTACAGGAGAATGGTAGCGCTAGCAATGATTTTGCACACTGCCATTACTGTAGAGCTGTATTGTATATATAAGAAGTTCCTGGCATTGCTGATAACGTTTCTGCAATGTTGAGAACATTTCATGCATGCCCATTCATGCACCTGCACACCCTTGTACACGAACAAAACTACCTGTTTTGGGTGAAATTGCCCAAATCCTGAATGATGCAAGGATGATAAACACCTTCATTAACAATCTGCAAACCAAAATTATGTACATCTTTTGTGATAATCGCAAATTACAGAGACTTTGAATGGAAAAGAAGGGAACTATTGTCTTACTCTCAGCTGGAGATGAGCAAACCTGTGAGGGTTTAAAGTTCTTTGTCCAGGTATCATGTTGTGCTATAGAATGTAATGATCTTTTCCCCACCTTTGTGGTTCTGTTCACAGAACATAGACTAGTCAGTGATGGATCCTCTGTAGAGATGGGCATGAAAGAAGTTTTTATTCACTTTGTTATTCATTATTTCTTTTGTTACCTAACGAACAAATAACAAACCACCCCCTCAAAGGAAAATTAAATGTTACTCCAACAACAACAATCAGCCCCTGCAGAGGGGGCTTCCAAAGCAGCAGCGCCGACAATCAGCTGTAGAGAGGGTGCAATTTTTTTTTTTTTTCTTTCTTTTTTTTTTCTGATCCCCAAGCCTGCACAGCTGAATGTTGCTTGGGGCTTAGCAAAAAAATAATAATGAATTAAGTTAAGTTAATTTAAGTTAAATTAAATTAAATTAAATTAAATTAAATTAAATTAAATTAAATTAAAAAATCACTGCTGGGGCTGGCAAAAAGAATGGTTTCCCCCCAACTCCCCCGCCCATCCCCAAGCACGTCAGAGCAGGCTTGGAGCTGGCATAAAACTCTTTAAAATCCCTCTTTTTCAAGCATTCCATTGGGTGGAGGAAAGGAGCTTTTTTTTTTTTTTTGCTGAGCCCCCCCCCCAATAACACTAATTTCCTCCACCTGATGGAGTGGGAAAAAGGAGGGGTTTTTGTTTTTGTTTTTGTTTTGTTTTTTTGCTGGGCCCCAAGCACCAATCAGGTGTAGTGTGAGCTTGGGGCTGGCAAAAAAGTTTAAAAATCGCTCCTTCCCAATTTTTAAACTTTATTTTTTTTTTGCCAGCCCCAAATCTGCACCATGCTCAATGGGGTGGTGGAAAAGGCAGGATTTTTAAACCCCTTTTTTGCTGTCCCAAGCCTGTGCTACAGCTGATCGGCACTTGAGGTGGCAAAAAAAGTTTACAAATTCGGCTTTTTCCCACCCCCGAACGGAGCGGGAAGTTGACACAAGCACCACACACACACACACACACACACACACACACACACACACACACACACACACACACACACACAGAGAGAGAGAGAGAGAGAGAGAGAGAGAGAGAGAGAGAGAGAGAGAGAGAGAGAGAGAGAGAGAGAGTACACAAACGGAGAATGAAACAAAATGAAAAATGAAATGTTTTTTCCTAAAAAAATCATTTTGAACGAAATGATACAAAACAGAAGGGAACTAGATGAAAAACTAAACAAAACACTATTTCAGCATTTCGTGCCCATCTCTAGTGCTCTGTTCTTCTTTGGACAACCAGCAATGCATTCAAAATTTGGATCCAGGTCTGCAAAAAAGTCCAGAACTACAGTATCGGTTAGGAGAGAGGTGCCATCGAAAAGATTCTGAACATACTTGAAATTCATCTCCTGTGTTCTCTCTTGCAGGTCATTGAGTGCATCACCCAAGGCCGTGTCTTAGAGAGGCCACGGGTTTGCCCCAAGGAGGTTTATGATATTATGCTGGGCTGTTGGCAGAGAGAACCTCAGCAACGTCTGAACATCAAGGAAATCTACAAGATCCTTCATGCTCTGGGCAAAGCAACACCCATCTACCTGGACATCCTTGGCTAGTGGTGGCCACTTTTTTTCAGAAATACTCGCTCTCTTCTTCTTCTCTCTTCCCTACCTCTCCCTTGACCTCAAGCCAACATATTCATATAAACTCAAGTGCCTGCTACACATACAACACTGAAAGAGAGAGAGAGAGAGAGAAGAGAGAGAGAGAGAGAGAGAGCAGGAGAGAGAGAGACAGAGACAGAGACAGAATAGATCAGTAAACCTAAAAAGGTCCTATCACCCACCTGGTTTGGTTTATATATATTTAGAGATAATATATAGAGATACAGCTTTCATGGCAGTAACTGCTGTTACAGAAAATCAGAAAGAAAGAAAGAAAGAAAGAAAGAAAGAAAGAAAGAAAGAAAGAAAGAAAGAAAGAAAGAAAGAAAGAAAGAAAGAAAGAAAGAAAGAAAGACCATTCTTCAATATTAAAAAGAAAAAGAAAAGAAAAAACAGAATGTTGGACTTAACGGCGTGAAACTGGGTATCCCTCTGTGTTCATTGGACTCCAGCTCTTGGGTGGAGCTCAACCCACTTGTGAATGTGAAGAGATAATCTTGCAGCAGGAGTAAATGTTGGGGAGACAGTGCCTGAGCAGTTACTGCACTGTATGGAATGAGTGCCCTGGCACAGAACTGGCAAAGTCCGGGCTCCAGTACAGAGTGAGGCCCTCTGGAGAAATGGCCTTTTGCTGATCTCAGTCCACCCACCCACCTACCCATCTTCCTTCCTTTTTGTTCTCTTATGTCCCATTTTCTCCATGGGGTGTGGAGGGTAAGAGGCTGCCCCAAATCTGCCTTACCCCATGTGGACACTCTGAAGTTGGGAAAGGCTTAATGTTCAAAAGTCTTATGACCCTATGGTTAAAAAATGCAACAGCAAGCCATCAGAAAACAGCCACCTGACTATATGGAGACAAGTACAAGTGCAGTATTCTTCCTCTTCCTCTGTCTCTCTTTCCCCCTTTAAATGTTATTTTTAAAGGAAAACAATTGTGGGACTGGTGCAGTGGAGCCGTCTGCAAGAGGGACGCAGGCAGATGCTACAACGAAGGCATCCTGAACATAATTTGTCTGGGTCTTACCATTATGTATGCAAAGATTGGGGACCTACAAATGTAACTTCGGCAGAGCCCTTGGTGTAAACGTGGTGGCCAGGAAGCTGTGATCTCAATGCAGATGGGCTGGGAAGATCAACCGGATCCTTCACAATCACAAGTGAATGTGTGTACATGCACACATCCACAAACACACCATTTGGTCTGTTTTTCTTACTACTCTTTCTGATGGTTTATATTGCCCTCCCCCTTGTATAAAATACATCCTGCAGTCCCGTCAAGACCGTGTGGGTCTCATTGGGTAATGTCTCATTGGGTGCTGAGATGGCCACAGAACAAGTTTATGGTGAAGCACAAAATTTGAACTTAGATCTTCCACAGGCCGTGTCCCATCACAGTGTCCTAAGCCAGTCTGGTTGGATTATCTAGCAAAGTGAGATGCAGTGCTTGACAGAAGTGGGAGATGCAAAGATGAGGCAGCAGAATGTTTGCGGAGGCAACCTATGTGCTCCATGCCCCATACCTACACCCCCAAACAAACCTGCTCTCTATGGATATGTTGGAAATAAACAACTGCTAGAGTTGGCTACTGGATATGGTGGAGAGTGGGTAATATTTGGCACCATCAACAGTGAAAATTGAAGATGTTTTTCGTTTTCATTGAGCAGATGCATTGAACTAAAAAGGCTGAGAGTCTCGTTTTTTCGTTTCGTTACCTAATGAAATGAAAATGAATTTTTTTGCATCACGAAAATGAATAAAGGAGAGTTGTGCCCATCTCTAGTGGGTAATGTTGTTCCTGGGGCTGCAAAATGTTGTTGGTTGGCCCTCATGCTGAGTCACTCTCTTTCTTTTGCAAGCTCGCTCAAGATTGAAATCAGGGTGGAATGTAATGGGGAAGGGATTTTCCATGTGAAAAAGTTTCGTCACTTACATTTCTTCCTTCTTGCTTCCTCTTTGTCACGCCTCTGTTTTCTGTCTCATGCATTTGTTCTCAAGAGAGCTGGCAGGAAAAGGATTCAGAAAGTCCAAGTGGAGGTGCTGAATGGCTGGGCCTCCCCTCCCCTTCTTTCTTCCTTGCCCCTTCCCGTTGGTGGTCTTCTCATGTGAGCAGCTCCCTGAAACAAAGGGATAGTGCTGCAGGCAGCTTGGCAGGGAAGGCTAAGCAGTGGTGTCCAAACGTTGGCCCTCCAGATGTTTTGGACCACAACGCCCACAGTCCTTTGTCATTGGCAATACAGGCTTGGAATTCTGGGAATTGTGGTTCAAAAACATCTGGAGGGCCAAAGTTTGGAAATCCCTGAGGGAAGGTCCATTTGGGAAGGCAGCACCTCAGTCATCAGCCACACTGGGCAGCCTTGCCTGTCAAGGCAAAGGAGGGGGGGCTTCCTTGGGAGAAGATAATAGAAGTGTAGAACTGGAAGGGACAACTGTAACCACCTCTAACGGTTCACTTTCCAACCTGTGGTTGGTAACCTTATAGCTCAATGGCTTAGACCTCTGTTTACAGAGCCAGAGATTGGGAGTTTGAATCCCCACTGGGCCTTCTTGGCAGGGGATGGACTTGAAGATCCATAGGACCCCTTCCAGCTCTGCAACTGTAAGATTATTATTATGAATTGCAATGGAGGAGAATCCTACTCCCAAAGTGGTCTGCTCCACCAACAAACATTTCCCAGCCCTAGAAAGTTCTTCTGTATGTTTAGTCACAATCCCTTTTCTTAAGATTGTAACCCTTGTTTTAGGTCCTCCTTTCAAGAACAACAGAGGATAAGTAGCTGCCTCAGGTGACAGGCCTATTTCAAAATAGGTTGAAAAATTGGAGAGATCAAATGATCCTTCCAGCCCCCACCAAAGGGGATCAATATCAAGCAAAAATGTATGAATCCCACTTGCATACAGTCTTAGGGGCATAGTATATCTATGTAAAATCCCTTCCCTGACTAATCAGGACTTCAATTCCTTACTGTTCTGTTAACTACAGTTACACTGAAGTTTTCCTTCAATGAGATCAGAGCATGTATACCTGTTTCTCCTCCCATTGTCTTTAAATCTCACGACAATCCTGTGAGTTAGGTCAGGATCCATGAGTGTACTGTTGCACCTCAAAGTAAATAGTTACAATGACAGTGACAAGGTCTCCAAACTACAGTTACCATCTCTAGCTACGTCCAGTGCCTTGTTCAGGTCACGGAGAGTGACTGGCCCAAGGTCCATTGGTGAGTTCTGTAGATGACAGAGGACATGAGCTTACTTCAGCAGGAACTGCTGTGAACATCAGTCATGAATGAGAAGTGGTACAGCTACATTTGCTAGAGCTATGTGTGGGATTCCCATGCACCTTCTTCTGGCTACCTAATTTGACACACCTTAGACAGTGGACTCACCGGCATCTCTTCCTCCATGGGCACTCAGTTGTAGCACAAACTCTATGCTGTTTATCATCTGAGATTCGGCTTTGCACCATTATGACTGAGGTCTGTATGGAGAGCAGGTGGAAAGGCCATTACTTACAGCCAGGGCATTCCATCATTTGTGTAGCTAGGCAAACGGAGTGTGGTGGAACTTTCAGGTTCGCAACAGGGCACTCACCAAACATGATTCCAACAGCCAGGGAGTCACTGTAAATCTTTTGGAGAAGGAGGAGCCGGAGATCTCCAAAGAAGTTTTTGTTGTGTTGCAAAACCAAAATTCTCAGGATCCTTTGGGAGAAACCAAGGCTGATAAAAGTAGTGAAAAAAAGATATAAATTTGTAACATGCATAGAGATTTCAGATGATTTTGTTGCCTCTTGACTTTTTTTTTTTCAAATCAGCTATGTCATTTAATTCAGGATGCACTATTCATACTGTGTTAATGTGTGGACCAAAAAAGATTCATATCACCTCTTCCCCATGTGAATTCAACAGGTTTTTTTTTTTACATCACCATCAGTGTGAATTTAACTAGGAGGAGACCTAGGAATCCTAGAACAGAAGAATGCTTACTTATGTTCGCCATTTTGTGTTGCATTTTGGCTGTGACAGCTACACATTTAGACTACCTGTCATGAACTGAGTCCTTTGTGGAGGCTGTGGAATGGCATGGGAGGAGTCAAAGGCCGTTACTTCACGAACCTCTCGCTGCGTGGCGAGCCGTGATTTCTGCGCGAATCGGTCGGTTTTGTCCGCACGATCCTCCATTTTGGATGCGGCGCCACCCCGACCACGCCCCGACCACGCCCCTAAACCGTGCTCCAAGCGGGGCGAGAGATTCTCCTGCCGGAGGCCGGGAATCTCCCTCGCTTCGCATCCCGCTTCGTATCCAAATTCACGTGTGGCCAGTTAAAAAGTATATTTATTTATTTTTTAACTTACTTTTTCTCCGAAATGCCGATGCATAGATATTTCGGTTAACCCGTTCTTTTGATCTTGCCTTCTGTAAACGGGGCAGGGGCAACAGAGGGGGGGCAAGCGTCCCCGGGTGACGTGAGCAGAGCCCCTCCGCTGGCAAGGGATGGCGAAGGGCTGCGCAGAGGGAGGGGGGATGGGGTGTCATGTGCCCGCCGCCAGCAAGACACCCCCGCGCGCGCGCCCACCCAGAGAGCGGCGGCGGGGCACACAGGGCGATGAAGCTGAGAGAAGCCTCTCCCCGCCCCGCCCCCCCCCCCAAAAAAAACCAACCCAGCAGCTCTGCTTCAGGGAAACACGATGGCCGCCCACAAGTCCTCTGACCGCAAATGACAGCCAGGTATTGATGCATCGATACGCCGTGGTAATTTTCTTAAAAAAATAAAAGAAAGCAGAAACCAGACATTGCAAGTAAGCTTCCGAATGCGAAGGGAGCACGTGAAGTACTACTGGATTCGACCCTAAAACCTCGCCCGGTGAGGACACGGAAAGAGGGGTGGGGGCGAATGGAGACCACGTGACTACCACGTGACCGCCTTCGAATTCATAGCGAAGGCAATCACGCTGCGAAGAGAAGTTCTTCGTGAAGTGACGGCCAAAGAATCCAGGGTTCTTCAAAAAAGTGGAATATCCCATCAAAGTCATCATATATTCATCATTATTTTCTAGACTGCACCTTCAAAGTACATAGTGTTTTTACAGAGAGATAGCCCATATAAACAAGGACCTTGCAACTTAAGGGTTGGATCTAGTTGCTAGTCCCTAGTAGGCAAGACTTACTGAGTGAATGAATAAGATTTGTCATATTCATTCATTATGCCACTTCTAGTTGGGAATTAAAATCGGATTTAGCCATAATTTTTAAGACAATCTGATGAATCCACAGAAGGTGAAGTAAAGGAAAGACTATGAATTTCAGGGATCAATGAATGTGGAAAATGTAATTTGCACCTCTATTGGCTTTCTCCATCCCAGCTATGGGAATTATTGCACACAGGTTGAAAATCAGAAGGAAACTCAGCATCAGCAGCAAGGTTGCTGGGAACAATTGTGGGTTTGGTTCATCTACTGGAAACAAAGTATAACTTAGTGGTTCAATTTTATGGCTGTGGAGTCACAGGTCAGGAGTTTGATTCTCCACTGAGCCTCCTGGGAGAAGAGCCAGCCTGGGTGGCCTTGGGCAAGCTGCACAGTCCCAAGGCAAGAAGGGAATGATCAACCATTGCTGAGTATTATCTATCTGGAAAATCCCGAGAATGGTCACTGTAAGTCAGAATTGACTTGGTGGTACATGATTATTTACTATCAGGGGGGGTAATTTATCAGGAATTGTAGGTTGGCTTTGCTTAACTTTGTGGGTGGTGACAGATGATTGGATGAAACAGTAGCCTTCTTGGAAGGGTTTCCATAAAGAAAGAAAAGTCAGACCCAACTAAGGAAGCTTGTGTTGAGCTTGTGCTTGGTAAAGGCATGTTGTATTTATTTATTTATTTAATTTATTTCTTTTCTCTTCCCCACCCCCCCCACCCCACCCCACCCCCCCACACACCTGGGAGTCAAGGGGCCTTGCAACAAGATTTTGAAACTAGCCACAAGTAAAGCACAAGAAGATGAGAAATAGTAAAATATAGTTGAGCAGTTGGCAAAGTCGGAAAAGAACTGGGGCCTCAGGAAGAAAGACAGCACACCATTGGTTTGAAATCAGAGTAGACAGACATTTCTCCCATGGCTGAAGTTATAAAGAAGTTCTCTTACCAGACACTGTGCTGCAGATAGGAGTGTGGTTGATATGGGTCAAAGGAGTAAGTCAGTGGTTTGAGTATCTGGCTGTGGAGCCAAAGACTGGGAATTCAATTCACTCCTGAGCCTCCTGAGAGAAGAACCAGCCTGGGGGGCCTTGGGCAAGCTGCACAGTTCCAGGGAACCCCCAGAACAAGGGATCGGGAAACCACATTTGACTATTCTCTACCTGGAAAAAAATGAAAAGGATCACTGTAAGTCAGAACTGAACTGTCTGACTGAGGGCCTTTTTACACGACCCCTAAACTCCGCCGCAAATGGCTCCCAGCTCCGGAGCTTAAAATTCTTTACCCACCAGCTCCGGAGTTTACTGAAAATTAAGTGCAACCACACCCACCTAAGCGGGTCCCAGCGCACTTTTCTTGTACCTGCTCTCCAAGCGTGAAAAATCTTGATGCGGATGTGCCGGGCTCCCCTCGCTTCTTTTTGTTGTTGTTTTTTGCCTCCCGACCCCTTTAAGAGAAGGAACCAGGAAGTGACGGGGCTCCCGGAGGTAAGCCTTTATTCTTTTGTCCCTTTTTTCTCCCTCCCATCACGCAGCCAGCAGCCAGGAAGTGCGGAGGGGTGGGGACGCAGGAAGAGCGACAAACCCCTAAGATCTCTGGTCCGAATTTAAGTGACCAGTGGATCTTAGGGGTCGTGTAAAAGCGCCCTGACTGACTGACTGACTGACTGATGCTGATGCTGATGCTGATGCTGCTGATGATGATGATGATGATGATGATGATGATGATGATGATGATGATGATGATGATGATGATACGCCTGGCTTCAAATTCTGACAAATTTTGTCAGTTCTGTTGCATATCTGAGTTAATGCATTCTATATTATAGGAGCAGGATAAAGTGCTTCTCACATCAAGTACAAATAAAAAACCAGGAGCAGATCAAGAACCCTATGAAACTGGAGAAACCAGTGTCCAGAAGTTTCTCAGTTTCTGGTGTGTTGCTGACCTCTCCAGCCTTCCAGTGCCATTGATCTTTGATATAGAATGGTCTCCTTGTGAAAAATGTGTGGATGCCGGCTTGTTCTGTAGTCCCAAAGCTTGCCAGAGACAAAAGCTAAGTAGATCAAACAAGACCTTGGTCCTATAGAAGTCATAGGTGCCGAAGCTTTTGCAAAATCGGACCATCATCCTTAGCCAACTTGGAGGGAAAGAAAGATGACAAGTTAAAGCAAAGGCTTAAAAACCAAAAAGCCGTATTTCCAGGAGGAAGAACAGAGCAGGCCAAATGCTGCTTACATGCCGGCTTTTCTCATCTGAAGCACAGCCCTGAACTCAAAGTGATGTGACAGTGCAAAGTACAACTCATAACAGTATAGATTTCTCTCTTTCTTTCTCTTGTCCACTTTTTTTCAAGGGTACCCGAATGCCACGAACTCAGGGTTGCAATTGGGCTGCAGCCACATTTCCCATACTGAGGCATACCACCCCAAACGTCAGGCCTGGCAGAAAAGTGAAGACGGTGTTATTTTTTAAAAAATGTGGATGTCAGTCACATGTAATGTTCTTGTCACTCCATGATACTCAGGATAGTCTGTTAAGGATTAACTGGACAGCTTTTATTCCTGTGTCATGTTGTTAGAACGAAACTCGAGGACCGGGCAAGAAACAGAATACATCTGTCCCCAGTGCGGTAGAGACTGCCATTCCCGAATTGGTCTATTTAGTCACACTAGGTGTTGTTCTTAGGATCTCTACTCCAGGCATGATACCATAGTCTTTCGAGACTGAAGGATGCCATGTCATTAGAGAGAAGACTCTCACTCCCCTCTCTGTGCTGTGTTAGACACGGCAGGTGGGTTGGTGGTTCATGGTGCTAAGGTGGTGGTCATATTTGCATGGAGAGCTGTGGGAATCGTGGTTTCTGCTCACATGTTGTCCTTTTGGATTCAGTTAGGGCTGTAATTCTTTTACTTGCAGGTCCCGGAGGGTTTCAGCACATTATAGGAATGTATGGGATGTATTGCTAGGCAGCTGCCCAGAGAAATCCAAGGATTAAAGGCTTGAGTGTGGATATGGCTTTGGTTGCAGGTTGTTGCCAGGTCCATGTAGCTGGCTGAAGGTGTGGATTGCAGGAGACAGTGAAACGGACAGATGCCATCACCCTTCAATACTCAGGCCCAAGGACCGGCAACCAACAGCTGAAAAGGTGTATCCTTTGGCTAAGGATCTGAATTTTCACATCACATGCCTTGTCTTTGAATTGGGGGGATGAGGGAATGTGACATTATTCTCCTCCTGGGCAGGATAGGCAAAAGATTTCCTGATCATGTTGAAAGAATTCTCACGTGGCAACAACATTCTGCATGAACTCAGACATTTTCTGTGAATTGTTTCTCATGCAATTGCATAAATGGCCCAACACTGGGATCAATGCTGCTTTGGATAGGTTGTTTCACAGCTTCATGCCTGGAGGAGTTATTTGCCTCTTTCTTAACAACCAGCCAGCTCAGGTGTACTTGCTGTTTTATGTGTATGTGGCTTCTCAAATGGAATGGACCCTGGAAACATTTGGTGCCAATAATAGAGACTTCCACGGAGAATGAGGAGAGCTTGTAATATGCTTTCGTTGGCAAACGATCTTGTAGGGTATTAAAGTTCCTTGTCTGGGTCTTTCCTTGTGTCAAGAAAGCCTAAATCAGTGGGAACAAAACATTTTTTTTGAATATCCCCCAGCCTTAGGATGAGCTATTAACTGGTTCCTAGGACCATGACAATTCTGGTTGGTAGCCTTAATGCCTGCTCCAAAACAGTGACACCAAGAATAGAGAATCGGTATCTTACTTTCAGGGGCTCTTCAGCCCAGTAGCAGCCAACAGCTTTGCAGTATTCTTCATATCAGAAAGGAGGTAACCTTTGGCTCAGGTTGTCAAGGTGCTTTTGACCCCGTTATGTATTTTACTTTTTACCTACAGTATTTTTATTTGGGTGCCCAACTCAGTGCTGCTTTCTCAATGCAAGATTGGACTAGGCAGCTTGTTGTGGCTGACTTTGTTCATGGGCAACCGACCCAGGGATACAAAACATGCAGCAGACAACAATTTCATATTGCATCTGGGAGGTGGTCTGGTTATCCATGAGGTCATTCTTGTCTGTGCCATCCTTGAGCATCCTGATGCCCTCAATTTCACAGCCATCGTCAGATCCATCCAGGTGCATTCTTTGCTTGGTCCCATTGCTTTCTCCTAAACAACTGGCCTTAACCTTCTTGGGCAAAGGGAAAAAATCCAGTTGTTGATAAGCACAACATCCCCAGCTGGCTGCCTTTCATCTGCATACGGGGGGGGGGGTGTTCTTGAAGGGGATCTAATCTTCCAGGGGAAACAACGAGGGTGATCTTCCAACCTCTGAACAGCAGCGGTACTTCTAAAGGGAAGTTTACCCTCCCTTTGGAGAAGAGACTGCCTTCTTAGCAGGAGCCGAGCGAAAGAAATGAGAACAGTGGGAGAGTAGAGAGATCTCGAATCAGTCTCACTCTCTTGTTCAGGTTTTCAGCTCCCTGGGAGGTGGCTGTTTATATATAGCTCCAAGATCAGACCAGAACAATGAAATGGTGGCTTCTTTTGCTGGGCTATACTAGAGCAGTTGCAAAAGAAATAGAAGTATATGCCATTCTTATCCCCCATAGCAATAGCTGCTCAGTGTGAACACAAAAGAACCCATTCTTTAGGTGCAGAGGAAGCATTTTGTACAGGGAAGTGCTCTGACTAGTACTCTCACTTGTTCTTGGGGAATGAGCATAGGAAAGCTTAATCTCATGCATCCAGACTTGACGTGAGCCCTCCTGCAGAGTGAAAGCATATGTTTTCTACCTAGTTTTCATGCGACGTTCCGCCAGTGCCTGTATTGCAGCAGTTAGTAATCCATCTTCCACGTGGCAGGCAGGGTTTAAGTTCAGCACCTTGGATAGCACATCCAATGTCCAGACTGTACTCTGATATGGATTCACCAACCCACTGACACTTGAGCCACTAACCTCGGCTGGTTGCATGGGTAGCTTCATGGAGACTTCCAACAACATTGTTTTCAGCAAGGGCTGTGTAGTGCAGTGGATCGAGTGAGGGACAAGACTCAGGTTCAGATCCTCACTTGGTTATGGAAGCACAGTAAAGAGGTGACAGATCTATACAATCACTCCTTAAATATCTCACTTACCTTGAAAGTTCTCTTTGGGTGGCTGTTAGTTCCAACATGACAGCGCAGAACACACAGAGTATGGTCAGAGTGTTGTGCACAGGACACACCTGGTGATTTTCATTTTGCTTTTGTTAAGATGTGAACTTTTCCCCGTAGGCTTGTGCATGAGAGGGATTGTGAACTAAGGGAATGTGAACTAATTTCAGCTTTTGATAAACCGGAGTTCATCTTATCCTGTAATACATTTGCTGTTCTTTAAGCAACCATGAGCTGCTTTGCTGTGTTTGCGGCAATTGTGGGTCTTGTGATTCTTCTGAGAGTAGTGTGAGCTTGTTCTGTGAGGCAAGGTTTATGTTTCCTGCACTTGCCTACCCCAGAACATCTGCCGTGTACCCCGATCTCTTCCTCTATGGTGTTCATCATCCTGATATTTTTGTGTGCAGTGACCAGACTTCTGAACCTGAACAAAAGTCTTAGAAGTGTTATGAATCCCAAGGCTACAAAACAGTTTGGACTTCCCACTGTGAGGAAATTGGTGCTGAATGAATCCACACACAAAGCAGAACACTTTCATTTCCTGCCGACAGGATGGAATTGACTGTTATATTACAGCTTCAGACGGTGCCTCTACCCTGGAGTAATTTCACCACTGTCAGCCGACGTTGACATCTAGATTAACCTCTGTGCAGTGAGTTTCACAGCAGAGCTCATTATGATGCCTGGAGTCGGGCGGTGGTGGGTGCCTCTTGTAAATCCCATCTGCAACTACTGGAGTATCATCTCCGCACCTCTTCAGAAAGCAGTGACCATGACACTTGGCCCTGGGAGGATCCAGAGCTGACAAGAACCCAAATCGGTCTTGCTGACAGAAAAGTGTTTGCTTTTCCAAACATTAAAAATATACTTCCTACTTTGTTTGCATCCTTTCTCTCTCTCCCCCTTTTAATTCCCTTGGAAGATTCTTTTTGAAACAATCAAGATGGTGATGCATGTATCTCTCTCTCCAGAAGACAGGAGCTTCCCACTATTACTATCCAAAGAGCCCAGACGGGCATCACAGAGAAATAATAGGTGAACTGTTTGAATGGCAATTGTTTTTGCTCAGTGTAGGTGTGGGAGGTCAATGGTTCAGTCCTCAAAAGGTAGCTGGCAGATCCCATTACAAAGAAAAGCAGACACGCATGTTCAGAAAAAAAATATTTGAATTAACAATAGCAAGAATGCCGCACCATCTTCAGTCACAGTGGAGCCAAGGTTACACGGCTAATTTCAAAGGCAATTCGTATTCCATTTTCTTTAGGTATTTGAGCTCTAATTTTCAGCAAATCAAATAAATGCTTTCCTGGAATTATTGGTGTCACAGGATGTCATAACATTGAGTTGATTTAGTGCTCAGAAGAATTGTACAGGACTTGCATCCCCCCTCCAATGATGGTGGTGTTTGTGATTACAAATATCTTGATTGCTGTTACAACTGTAGGAACAGAACTAGTTGCAGATTTTTTGTGGGGGGGCATATATATCAGAGGGTTTCCAAGGTGGAAGTGGAGGTGGTGGTCCTTTCATAAGAGGAAACAAAACAAAATTGCTCATAGTACAAAACTGCTGTTATGTCGATTCCAGGTCTATGAGTCCATTGCTATTGAATTCTAAGCGTCCTGGGCTGAAATCTTGTGTTGAGCCCCAGCTGGGAATCTAAACTCTGAGAAAACTTAGGAACATTTACTGAAAGGTAAAAAATGTCTATACAGTAATACCTCTTAAGAAAAATGCCCCGTAATATGAAAAACCCATAAGAAGAAACAAATTTCCCATAAATAGGTATGTTTCACAAGATGAAAATCTCTTCCGCATTTTGAAACAAGTTACCCAGGATACGCGTAGTTTGTGGAGGAGTGGGAGGAGTTTTTTCCATCAATAATAATTAACAACAACAACAACCTTTATTGTCAATGTACAACGTGTATGATGAAACTGACTGAGCCTCCCCCTCGCAACATCATCCCACTAAAAAAAACCCCCCACTCAATCTCATTCCACTTGTGTGCTTGCTACACAACTTGCTGACCCACAAGTCTATCACACGATATCATTTCTCATTCAACAGTCTTAACAGCCCATGGATAAAAACTATTTTTTAACCTGTTGGTATGACTGGCTATGCTTCTGTTATCTCCTGCCCAAGGGTAGGAGATTAAAGTAGTGCTGGCCAGGGTGTGAATCGTCACTGAGAATTTTCCTCGCTCTCCTAAGATCGCGGTCCCTGGCAATGTCATCCAGTCATCAAGTTTTGGAGCCATTCTGGACATTGTTTTACAGCAGTTTATGGACTTTTAGAAGTTGGAAAGGGAGAGAGCTGAGGTTTCCTTGCTTCCTTTTGACCATGGTTGCATTCTTTTCCACTGTTCTGCAGGCAGGAACAGGCTGGGGTTTGTCTTTCTGCTTGCTTTTGTCCATATTTGCATTACACTGGGGGGGGGGGGGCATCCGGCTCTGTGTTCAGGTTTTAAAGTTCAGGTTATAAAGAAGTTTTTTTGGGGGAGGGGGGCTTTTTTTCTGACCTCCGGAGTGGATTAATCACTTTCCCATTCATTCCTGCGGGAAACTGCGTTTCGCAAAAAAAATTTTTTCATAAAATGAAAATGACTCATAGAATGAATTAAAGTCAACTTAAGAGGTACCACTGTATGTTGAGTCTCATTGTACAGAGAGGTATGCTATTCCCTTCTCTTTCTGTAATGTCTGTGGAGGAAAAGGCAAGGGTCCAGAGAAGGAGGGGGGAGGTTCTCTAATTTTAGATGCTTTGAAACACAGCTGGATCTGGACACAAGCTTTCAAGCAGACATGCTTCAACCTGAGCAAACCATGGAGGTATAGAATGACACAGCCTCGTCACTCCTTTTTCTGATATTTTCTATGTTTGTTGTTGGTGGAGATGTTAATGTGGACGGTTGCAACAGCAGTTGCTGTCAGCAGTTGCTCACTGCCATTGTCTCCTCCCCAACCTGCATTTATGCAACCTCACAGAAGGCCTTCTTATAGGAAAATTGAAATGAAACCATTGTGTTGTTTTGTGGATGGCCTGTGGTGGTTTAAAATCACCTGGACAACCATGCTAGGTGAAAATGGCCCTCAAAGGCCACCAAAAACTATGCACAATGCCACCTCTGAGGAGTCACCACAATCCCCTGAGGAGTTCCTTCTGTCCATATTCACCGCTAGTATGACTTCCTGCACCAGCAGCACCTAAGACAAGAGAGATCAACCTTGAGTTGAGCATGGAAGCACCACACCTGGAGGCCTGCAAAACCCTGTTTGTTTTCTTGTTCTCTACAGCAATTATAAAGCACTGCGGTGGGGACTGCCTTTAAGACCTTCAAATATTTTGGTGACTACCTCAGCATCTGCCAACAATGATTTTGCCCTGAGAAAACAGATACATTTTCTTTTCTGGAACTCTTCAAGGAGCAGCAGTTACAACTCTGAAGAGCTAACACCCAACATTGAACAGAGTTCTTTCTTCTCTTCTCTTCTCTTTCTTCCCTGTTTTCTCTTTTTTTCCTTTCCTCCCTCCCCTTCTTTCAGACCTTTGGCCCCTTTTGACACTTATGAGGCTCCTAGGGGGATCATCCATCATCATCATCATCATCATCATCATCATCATCATCATCATCATCATCATCATCATCATCAGTTGCAGATTCCAGCAGCAACATCAGAGCTACAAAAAGGGAAATATTAGGAACAGCCTCAATATTTAGCAGATACTTAGGTTTTCATTTCAAACTTGCATTTGTAATGTAAATGTTTTTATACTTTTGATTGACTATGTCTGGTATTTATTTTTAAACAACAGCAATGATATCTGCATGCCGCTTGAGACAATCCTTTTTAAGTGCATTCCAGGTAGAAAATACTCAGAAGTGGTTGACCATTCCCTTCTTCTGATGTCATCCTTGGGATTGTGCAGCTTGCCCAAGGCCACCCAGGCAGGCTCTTCTGGGCTCCATAGTGGAGAATCAAACTCCCAACCTCCAAAACCCCAGGCACTCACTCAGTGAGTCATGAAAGCTAACCCATCAAATCTACCAGAGCTCTCTACTCCTGAACTAGATGGACTATTGATCTGGTAAGTCTATCATTTGTTTATAAACCTATTTCTGCCCCCCCATCCTTTCTTTCCTTCTCAATCCATTCTACTTTGGGGGGAAAAACTAACAGGAGTGTCTATATTGCCTTGGGCTTGATCTTTAAATTATTCTTAGAAGGCTTGTAGGTTCCTTGCCCACTCACTCCTATATGCAGTCATGATCACATTATATTGCCCAAGTCTTACATTCTGCTGTTATTTCAGCATCTCTTTTCTGTTGTTTCTAAAAGCAAGAAAAATCTGTTTGTAGGTTGCTTGCTTCCCTGTCAGTGTTACGCTTCTCCTTCCCACTGTCTTGGCTAATACAATGTTCTTCATGACCCTACCTTGATTTCTTTCTGCCATGCACATTTCTTCCAGCCTAAATAATCCTCTTCCACCGGAATTGCTGTCTCATGTATATATATTTTTCTTCCTGCCATTTTTAATTATATTGATGAATGCTAGTTCTGGTATTTATGCATAGGGTCACCTTGCATCCTTCCTTGCCATACAGAATCCTACTGTTCTTCTCAGATCCTTTCTGTTTCCTCCTGCCTATTTTGCGCTCCATGCTACAATGTTATCTCTCACTTTCTGGTTGCTTAGCTTCCCTGACAACTTCATCTGAAGGACATTTCAACATCTAAATAAATTAGACGCACATGCTGTAGTTTAGATGTTCCTTTTGTCTCTCAAGGCAATCTAATATAACAGAGCATCCAAGCAGAATATATGAAGACCCCTATAAAAGAACACATCTCATGCTCCCACCGTGCCATGTAAAAGATGTGTCTAATTAGCAAAGTGAAACTCCTCTGGGGTTTTTGGAGAAAGAATGAGCAAAGTATATTTTATACCCGCCTCAGCAGGCACTTTCAAATGTTAAAAGGTCCATGTATTGTTAACGAACAAGTACTATTACTTAAATTTTTAAGTTCCAAGAAAGCTGAGATATTTAAAAGATCTCCCCTGCTGTCTAACCCCACCCCAATCAAATGAGATGTACTAAGAAGCCTGATGTATTATTTAGTGTTTTTATCCCCCCCCAATCCTTATTTCGCATATGTTAACTGATGCCTAATAACAACCATGCAGACAATGACAAATTCAATGTACTGTGGGCATCCATTTAGCATGAATCAAAAGATCTGTCTCAGCTGAAAATCATAGAATCATAGAGTTGGAGGAGACCTCAAGGGCCATCCAGTCCAAACCCCAGCCATGCAGGAACCCCATCACAGTATTTCTGACAGATGGCCATCCAGCCTCTGCTTAAAAACCTCCAAAGAAGGAGACTCCACCACCCTCTGTGGAAGCATATTCTACTGCTGAACAGGTCTAACCATCATGAAGTTCTTCCTAATGTTCAAATGGAATCTCTTTTCCTGTAGCACCCATCACCCTGCTCACTCTTAGACCTCATTGTGTTTCTTCCCCATTCCCTTAATTCTTTCCTTAAGTCTATTGCATACATCTCCCAAATCCCAAGGCCTCCCAATAATTTTCTCTTCTGTAGGAATAGAGACATGTGGTCAACTCTCATTAAATGAGTTCCACAAATGAGTACATGTCTATAGGGTAAAGGTATTGCATGATGTGTCAGTCTACATACCACACACACTGTCTTTCTTTGTGATTGGCTCCTGATTTGAAGCTAATGTCTCTGCCAACTCTATTTCACTTGAGTGCCTTTTCCCATGGGGTAAATCAACCATACCTTTGACACTACAGATGCTTTTTTACTGGAGGAAAGAGAAGGCAGACAGCTGCAAAGGAAACTCTCACCAAAGCCTGAAACATAGTGGTATAAATGTCTGCCTAAACTCAAAGGAAGTGTTTATGGAAACTAAAATGCTTTCTAGAGCATTTAGTTTCTCACAACACAGCTGTTGAGGAATTCTCAGCCTTCAAGAGATCCATTCCACATGGATTTGTGGGAAATCCCCCGCAAAGTATAATTATAAAGGGCAGACTGTAATGCAACTTCTGGGTCGATCTGGAATGGGTCTTTTTTCCACCCTGTCAGATAGGTTTGCTCCAACAACCAGTTTCAAAGGTTGTGTGTTTCTAAGACCCAATTAATTGGCTATTTTTCAGCACCATGGAGAACAACTTCCATCTTTAAGTTGATAAAACTGTAGCATCTCAAATTTCTCCTGCTAGGAAGATTCCAGTCAATAGAAAAATCTGTTAGCTTCCATCAAACCTTACCCTGGAGAAGAATTCACATCTGTACAAACAGTACATTGCCCTGAACTAGTGCTATGCCATACGTTGTCCTCACTTTATCCCAGTTTCTTCCTCTGAGAGAGAAGCATTTTTAGGGAACTATCACTTTTTTAAGGCTTTTTTCAATCTTTTTTTAAAACTTACTTGAGTATTAAGAGCTGGATATTGTGTGTATTCTTTTATTCCACTGACCAGTTTTTCATTACCCTACAGCTTTCTGCCCCACATGGTCTGATCTAAAATAAAAACTCCCCATGGGAGGTGATACCTCCAGACACCTTCCCCGTGTCTTTCGCTGATGTGTGGGAGGAAGACTGCTGGAGACATGATAGCAAAGTGAAAGATGGGCCACTCCTGGCTTTAATACTTTCACGATAATCAATTCTGAAGGAATTCACTGTACATTAAATATGATATAAATGGTCAAAAAGTGCAGAAGAATGGTCACGGTGGTCCCCAACCCCCGGGCCGCGGACCGGTGCCGGTCCGTGGACCGGTCGGAACCGGGCCGCCTGCGGAGGCCGGGGAGGCTCATCCCCTTTTCCTCCGCCGCCCTCCTCCTCCTCCTCTTCTCTCCCGCGGGCGGCTGGTGGAGGAGGAAGGCTGGAGGAGCGCAGGAGGAGCCGCTGCTGCCGCCTTTGCCTTTGCCTCCCTCCTCTGCCCACCGGCGGCGGCGGCACATCCTCCTCCTCCTCCGCCCTCCTCCTCCTCACCCTCCACCACCAGCAGCAGCAGCACGAACCCCGTTTGGCCCGCTTGCCCCTCCTCGCCTCCTGCCAGTCCCTCCCCCCCTGCCCCTACACGCGGGGGCCAGCGGGGAGGAGGGGGGCGCGCGCGGGAGGCGCTGGCAAGCCCCCCACGTGCGCGCACCACCGCCGCAGTGTGGGGGCCCCCTCGGTCGGAAGAGGAGGTGAGTGCCCCTCCTCCTCCTCCTCCTCCTCCCCCGGGGCGCGCGCCCTTTGGCCCCTCCCTGCGGCCGCGCTCCAGGGCGGAGCCCCCCTCTGCTGCCGCCGCCGGACCGCGCCTGTGTTGGGGGCTGGCGGGGGGGCGTAGCGGGCCGGCCCGGATGTTTTCCCCGCCGCCACCGCGCCTGTGTTTGGGGCGGGCGGGGGGGGCATTGCGGGCCGGCCCAGATGTTTTCCCCGCCGCCACCGCGCCTGTGTTTGGGGCGGGTGGGGGGGCGGCGCGGGCCGGCCCAGATGTTTTCCCCACCGCCGCCGCGCCTGTGTTGGGGGCGGGCAGGGGGCGTTGCGGGCCGGCCCGGATGTTTTCCCCACCACCGCCGCGCCTGTGTTGGGGGCAGGCGGGGAGGCGTCGCGGGCCAGCCCGGGTGTTTTCGCCGCCGCTGCCACGCCTGTGTTGGGGGCGGGCGGGGGGAGGCGTCGCGGGCCGGCCCAGATGTTTTCCCCGCCGCCGCCGTGCCTGTGTTGGGGGCGGGCGGGGGAGCGTCGCTTTCTGTTCGGTTGCCCCCGCCCCCCCGCTGCCGCAGCCCCCCCCCCCGCAGGCGGGCCAGGGAAAGGTTATCGGGGATTTTCCGGTCCACTTTGGTCTAGCACACCTAATAATATCACTATTCTTACATTTGTCAAAACACCTACTAAAATCAAAGCCTAAGTTAATTTCATTCTATTTCCTCTCCCCCTCCCTCTATCTTATATAACTTTTCTTTCTTTCTTTCTTTCTTTCTTTCTTTCTTTCTTTCTTTCTTCTTTCTTTCTTTCTTTCTTTCTTCCTTCTTCCTTCTTCCTTCCTTCCTTCCTTCCTTCCTTCCTTCCTATCTATCTATCTATCTATCTATCTATCTATCTATCTATCTATCTATCTATCTATCTATCTCTTAAAGAAAGGGCCATATTTTCATGGTTTTCCCAACATTTTCAATTTGTGTGCATGTAGCCGAGGGATTTATATCCTTACCCCCATGATGCTGTAGGCAAATGTGACCTAAACAATGGCTATTACTTTTAACAAAGTTTGAGGAAACTGAGTGGAGAGGGCAGGATGTTGGAAATGCCTTGTTGGTGACAAACAATTTGATAGCAAAAGGAATGAGTGTGAATTTACTGGTTTGATATTTTAGTAGCAAATGTGTGTGTGGAGAGACCTTGCTGGTTGGAAAATGGATGGGATGGCCCATTTTTGTAGTTGGGGGTTGTGTGGGTGGTTTTTTGTAATGGATAAGAGAAAGTAAATAAGAGATGTATCCATCTGGAATGAGTGGTCAGTCACTCTCTGTGGTGTGATTCCAGAAAGCATAACAGTAGCAGATTTTCAAGAGTTGCAGCATATGTTTGTATTTAATGTCTATGTTTATATCTATGCATTTTTCCAAGATACATGGGTGCACATTGGCCTTCATCAATATTTACCCTGGGGAGGTTTACAGCACAATTTAATCATAAAAAGCGTTAATTTAAAAACACATTCAAGTAGATTATAACCGCAAGGCCCCAAAACAACGCAGAGGACATTTCCCTATCTTGTTTAGTAGCTACAAACACTTTTAAGGATACGGGCTCCTGAAAATGGCTCAGACAAAGACAGCAGCTTAATCTTCTGTCTCAAAGACTAAGAGAGGGACCTGACAGAAAAAGAAGCCCTTTGCCAGATGAGGAAACAGGGACTAGGTGTTTAATTGAAGCATCTCCTCTTTTCACTGTATTGCCCTAGCTACCTTGCATTGGAAAGCTTTCTCATAATTTTTTTTTTTTTTTTTTAAAAAAATCAATCTCAGCATCATGTCATTTTGTCCTCTCTTCTCTTATGGTGCCAGCACATCTACAACTGATTTCCTTTTGTGGATTTTCTTTTCTTTCTTTTTTTTTAAAACCCCGTCTCTGTAGCATTATCAAAGCATGATGCTGTTTTTCCCTTGAGAAGTCTATTTCCAAAAATTCCTGCAAAGGTAATTTCCTGCATGAGCAAGTCTTGGATAACTGCTATTTTACATATATTATTTCTGGAGTGGGTAGGCGAAATAGAAGAACATCTAGCAGTGTAAATTACATGCATTGATTTAGTTCCTGCTGAGCATTGATCTATCTTTGCAATGATGGCAAGACTGTTCATCTCCTAACTTGATGACCAGACAGTTAAGGACTGATATTTAGATGTGTTGAGCTGTAATACTAAATATGTTTCATCTGTAGTACAGAGGGGACTGAGAACAGGAGATGTACAGCTTTTCCTATATGTGCAGAAATGTGGGGTAGATTCCCTTTTAATGCTATAATGCAGATAAGTGACTGTGGGATAATTTTACATCTACTTCTCTGTTTCTCATTGATTCCAGGAAAAGAGATGGTCCTTATGTCAGACATTTGCCCCAAGATGAAGATTAGAAGGGAAGCTCAAGATGGAGCTTCCAAAAATTACTTGGGGAATCCTTTGGTGAAAGTGGACGTGTTTGTGCATGTTGAACACCCTAGGAGATGTTCATCAAAACAGTAATTTTCCAAACTATGAGTGCTATATCAGAAAAAGGGAACTAGCTTTATTCAATGTGAATTAAAGGCCAGTTGTGATGGTAAGCTGCTTAGAAAGAGGCTTGGCACACTGTAAGGAGATAGGCATCGTGCCTCAGCAGCCAGACCTGTAAATCAAGCTCCAGATTTCCTTCCAATTGCCAGTCTCCAAACAAACAAGAAACAGGAAGCTCGGTACAATCATGCTCTGATGACCACTATGACACTCAGACGGCTTTCCTTAGTCAAGAGAGAACTTCTGCAAAACAACGTGATGGGCTCATCCTGTAATTTATACCTAAAATTTAAATACCACTAGATATGGGTGTTTGATTTCGGAAGGGGACTCATTTCAAACCGAAACATGCCAGCAGAGCTGGTGTTCGGAGCACTCCGGAACAAAATCAACCACTGTCTTACCTTGCTTTACCTTTTGCAGGGTGAAACTCCAACCAGGAAGCAGCCTTCAATACATCATCTTTCTCTCTCCTTGCTGCTAGCCAATCAGGAGCTGTGCAAGGTCATGCATCATCCCACCTCCTATCTGGCTAGCACCAGGGAGACTGAAATATGATGTGTCGGAGGCTGCTTCTTGATTGGAGATCTGTCCCACGTGAGGTATAGCAAGGTAAGACTGGTTGATTTTGTTCCGGAGGGTGGGACTGGGTTCCAATCGCCAGATGTGCTGGCGTGTTTCCTTTCGGAACCAGTCCCCTTCTGAAATGAAACACCCATCTCTAAAAACTACTATCTCTACAGTTTCAGAGCTCCACCTGATATCTCCACCTGATAATGACTTACTTATTTTATAGATTAACAAAATTGTTTGCCCATCTCAAAAGACGACTGTGATATCTGACTGAACTTGAAGGGAGGTGCTGAAGAAATGTCTGGGGTGATAAATTTACTCATTGCTTTGAGTACAGGATCTGTACTGTCAAGAAAGAAGGTGACCAAATAGTTAAACTTTTGTATGGATTGCCTTGGACACACCGAGGAATGTCCAAATCTGAGGAAAGTCAGTGCCAATGAAGTCTCTTTCATTGCGACAAATGCATTGGGACTAGCTGAATTCCCATTGACTTCAGCTAGCCTTGTGAGGTTAAGCCACCCTTAAGCACTTTTCAATCCCCTGGCTTTGAATCAGTAGTGTTAGGGAGGCACTGAAGTGTCTCATTTGGAAGAATGAGGATGTAAATATGAGCAGCAGTGCCTGGTTGTCTTTTCCTTTTATCCCCTTCCCCTCTTCTGACATTGTTAGACAGATTTTGGTGACTTTTCAGATTCCACACCATCTTCTATGGCTTAGGTCCATTCTGTAAAGATATTTTGGAAATACATGGGCATATCCCATCGAGAGGAGAAGGCTTTTGGGGAGAGTTATGGTCACCTTTCATTCTTAACTCAATGCATATCATAAAAGAAGTAAGTCCCAAAGGAGCTGTTGGAGAAATTGATGTGGTTCTACCTCACATGGGGTGGCATATCTAAAACTGGATGCTCCTCCAAAGCCTTACCTGGTCTACTCAGTCTTCTTCTGTAACACTTCCCATGCATGATGAGACATCATATCTCTTTTATCTCTTTCTGCATCTTTCCACCCATGAGTCTTTTTTTGCCTAGCTTGAGGTCGGCCAGAGAGTGAGTGACTTCATTATTTATAAATCTGTTAACTTATGGCCTCTCTGTGTGTGAGTGGGTGGGCCTATGATCTTCTGATGAACTGATCACCCCTATCGCTCTGTTCTCAGGACCCTGCCTTATACTTCTGGTGAGGTGCAATGGGAGATGTCATGGTTAGACCTCAAAGGTAAATATAAAAATTCCAGGCCTTTAACATAGTACCTTTTGCTTTCAAATCTCTCTCTCTCTCTCTCTCTCTCTCTCTCTCTCTCTCTCTCTCTCTCTCTCTCTCTCTCTCTCTCTCTCTCTCTCTCTCTCTCTCTCTCTCTCTCTCTCTCACTCACTCACTCTCTGTGTGCAAAGGGTA
Source organism: Phrynocephalus guinanensis (assembly GCA_037367245.1). Lineage (NCBI taxonomy): Eukaryota > Metazoa > Chordata > Lepidosauria > Squamata > Agamidae > Phrynocephalus > Phrynocephalus guinanensis. The sequence continues at coordinate 8,339,866 of CM074749.1, read as the reverse complement.
CCAGGTTCAAGGCCTGTAAGTTTCAGGGAAGAGATGGGAAAGATCTTTGTATCTAGCCCCAGGGATCTGCTGTCAGTTAGTATTCCAAACAAAATGGACCAGCGGCCTGTTAAAAGTCCAGCTCTTTTCACCATGTTTGAAGGATGAGAGCAATGCTTCCCTGACAAAAGAGTTACACACATGCTGTGATCAAGTTCCCACTTTGTCAACAGCCTCCTGAATCCAATTGGTCATCCCAAGTAGAGTGGACGCTTGGAATAAATGGAACAGAGGTCAATCCTTCTGTAATTTTTGTCGATGCAGTACGACTGCTCTCGGTGAGACAACACGTTTCGCCAAGTAATTTCTCCAGACAGACTGTGTTCTACTTAAAGGAGCTGTCCCTACTCCCCAATTAGACCGAGGCCTTGTATCGACGTGGGAGAGAGAAGGGAGGAATCAGTTGGCAGCCTATCTCTTAAAAGAAAAAGAAGCTAACTGATAACTCCAAAAAATGAATATGTTAAAAGCTGGGTTATATTTGCTCCTCTTACCCACTTTCCCTTGGAGGTTTCTACCCCCTCCACCTCCCTGTTCCCGAAACCTTGGAACAAAAGAGAAAGTTATTTTTTAAAAGTATGGATAATTTATGCTTAATATAAAAGATGATTTAATGGCATCACCAAAGGTCACTTATCCCATTGTCCGGTCACATCCCTTCTTTCTATGATTAACCACCCCTCCAATCCACTACAGAAATACACACACATTGCCCATGACTTAGTCAGTGCATCACAAAGAATGGAGGTGATGACTAGTGTGTGCTCAAATTTTGGATGTACCTCCACTGCCATTTGAAAATGCCTCCTTGAAACGTAAGACTGCTGCCTTTGGTGAACAAACTCATATCTTGATTTTTGTTCCAAAAGAATCCTATTTGACACATATGTGTGTTTTTGTACATGGGGGTGGGGATGGACATCATGAGATCTTTCCATTTATATGTACATCCACAGATGCACATCTCTCTCCCTCAAGTATAAATATATTGTATGTTTAGAGCTGTAAATAATTCTTGGACACCGTGTCTTCTGTCTTCTCATAGTATCATATCCTCAGTGTTATGTTTAACGACACCATTTATTGATTGATAAAAACTGTGTGTAGAGCTGTATCCTCCTGACATAGTTTATGTAGATCTTTCTTCTCAAATAAAGTAAGAAAAACAGCCACTTTGTAGCCCTTCTCTGTGTCTTCTCTTTGCTCTCCAAGCATCAGTTTTGTGTGGGAAAGAAAAGAAAATTTAATATAATATTTATAAAAGTCTGATTCAACTTGAAACAGAAAAAAAGTTAAGATAAAGATGGAAAATGTCTGTGGGGTACCATGATAAGTTTGCTGTAAATTTCTGCTCAATTTTACTGTGATGCCTATTGATGGACCAAAACATGTTCATACAATTTATATGCACTCCCTTTTGCAGGCACTAGGTGGCATTTGTTAAATGGCATCAGTTAGAAGTGAATGTTCTCAACATAAGGAACCTAGGTGTCCTCACTGCTACCAAAACAAATAAGCAGCAATATAGTATATGTGGTCCAATGCAGTGAGGAACATGCAGACCACTACATTGGAGAAACAAAACAGTCATTAAACAGAAGGATGGCCCAACATAGGAGGGGTAACAGCTCAGGATCAGAATCAGCAGTACACCTCCATTTGAAGGACAAAGGGCACTCATTCAAAGATGAGGATGTACACATATTAGACAGAGAAGATAGGTGGTTTGAGAGAGGAGTCAGGGAAGCCATACATGTGAGCTTTGAAAACCCATTTCTCAACAGAGTTGGGGGCCTCAAGCATAGTCTATCTGCTACTTATCAGGGTGTGCTTTCCAAAGTACCCAGACAAATCAAAAAGCCTTCACCACCAAGGTCATAGCAAATGACCCATACTTTATAGGTTTCAGCACCTTAGGCCATTGTTCACCTTAAGGCTATGGATACTATAGTCTATCTAACAAGCCTATTCAGGCCATTGTTCATTTTATGAGCCTATTTCAGACTAGGAGGTCAAAGCGGACTATAAGATGGAGGACTCACACTAGCGGCGACTGATTAAGCTGTTTGGATGAGCAGCAAAACATTTCTATCTCTCAAGGAAAAGAAGCCCAGTTGCCACGACTTAACTTCCAGATGTCCTCACTGATGGATTTCTGTTGCAGTAAACACTACCCAAAGCATGTCTGCTATTTCTTCTCCGTCCAACATTTGAACTGCAGATGAGGAGAACAATATCTGCCTATGCCTTGAAATGCAATGAGCCATGCATATTGAGGGGAGAAAACTGAACAAAGACAGGAAAGAAACCTTCTGAAGAGTTAGCGAATAGGAGTAGCCCCACCCACCCACACAGTTTCTCTCTGCCTTATAACAGTGAGTTTTAGTTTGTCGGAACGGGTCCGTTCAGGGTCGTTTCCGTTTGTCGCGAAATTTTTCAAAAATTTGTCGTTTCCATTTGTCGTTTGTCGTTTGTCATTTCCACCGTGATTTAGCGCGATTTGACTTCCCAGAGCATAGGGGCGTCCCGCAATCAGGGCCGGCGCTAGGTGTTTTTGCGCCCTAGGTGGCGGGTGGGGCGGGCGAGCGGGTGAGTGGGTGGGCGGCAGCACGGGCGGACGGGCGAGTGGGCAGTTAGGATATCACTTAGGATAGAGGTTCTGTTCTTGGCTTGCACCCCAAATGTGTGTGTGTGCAAGCAAATTGAAGTTGGGAAAATAGAAAATAAATGGTAGTATATAATATTTTTTAAAATAAATCCACACCTCCCACTCCCAGTCGAACCTCCCCCCTTATCCAATATCAGAAAAAAATCCTCGCAAACTGCCAGAGAAGAAATAAAGAATAAACTGCTATTCCCTTCAGCAGACAAAGCTGCAGGGAATCAAAGAAATTATTTTCTAAATTCAATTCCCTCCCTGCCTGCCTAACGTAAATCCTAAAGCCTCCAGCCTCCCTCCTCAATCTTGATCGGATCACTCCAGCACCAGCAGCCAGCCCTCCTCCCTCAACCACATCCATACACCCGACTGCGATTTCTGGAAGGTGCCTCGGCTTTTTATGCCCTCTGAGACATCCAGAAGTGTCAGTCAAAAACCTGGCAATGCCATTGGTGGAATGGTTCAAAAAATTGCATGGTCCCATCCCATGCCCAGCCCAAATGGGCAGGTCTAAAAAATAAAATAAAATAAAATAAAATAAAATAAAATCAATACGTTTTATTGCTATAAAAAACCCACTGCTGCTACTATTAAAATCCAGGCATTTAAAATAAATAAATTTCACATGTTTCTGTGGTGATTTGGTGTGTTTTTTGACCACGATTTCAAAAGAAAAATTGTGGTTGCCATTTTGGATCTCCCCCCCCCACTGCATGGCATGCAGCGAGACAGACGACGAGGATGACCCCCCCCAGCCTGGTGCAAGCAGCCCAGGACAAGAGAAGAGGGGGGGAAAGGCCGGGGACCCCCCAGAAACCACCCCTCTGGTAGGTGGCAAAGCCTCAGGCAGGCATATTTTCGCCTGCTTTTTTGGCCGGGAGTTGGGTTTTTTTTTAAAAAAAAACTTTTAAAAAATTTTTCTGTGCTTCGCATTGCGCGATCGCCGCTATGCCACAAACGGAAACGAAAAACCCGACCAAATTTTTCTTTTTTCGGTTCGAGTTTGAGTTCTGATGGCTTAATTATCGTTACCGTTTCCGTTACGTAACGAAAACGATAACCGAAAACGGAAATGACAATTTCGCCGAGTCGTGCCCATGTCTAGTCTCTAGTGTGGCCTGTGGTGAGATGCTTTCAGATTCAAATCGAAAATGATGCAACATTTAATAATTTCTTTTGTTATTCTATAGGAGATGCACAGATCCCAGATTCAGCTGCAAACGCCTGGTGCTGCTTCATTTCTGCCTACTACTAGAGATGGGCACGACTTGAAAAAAATTTTTTTCGAGTTGTCGTTAGTCGGGCCGGTCCCGTTTCGGCTCGTTTCCAGTTTTCGTGAAAATTCGCAAAAATTAGTCGGTTTGTTTTTTCATTTTTTCGTTTTCGTTAGTACTGGTTTTTTTGGGGGGGGAGCGGGCTCCTGGAGGCACCTCTGTGGGGTGGGTGCCTCCTCTGGCCCGCTATAAAGGGAAAGTGGGCTCCTGGAGGCACCCGTGGGTGCCTCCTGCCACTAGGAAGGGGAAGCAGGCTCCAAGAGAGACCCCTCTACATGGGGGTCTCCCCTCCTCACCTGCTGCTGCTGCAAAATGCTATGCAATAGCCATATGGATATTGCATAACAGAATGTGCAGACAGTGAGACCAGTGAGAGTGATAGCGTCATGCCCGCCCTTCACAAGGCTCTGGCACCACCATGTCTCACACAGAAGGGAATTGTACTTGCTGTGTGTAGTGCAATGCAAGCAAGTAGATCTGGCTTTAAGGTGGCTTAGTGCAATGGCTAGGGTTAGGCTAGTGACGGGTAAGGTTACGGTGGGCTAGTGGGTTGCACCTCTGGGTGCCTCTCTGACCCACTAAGAAGACAGTCTGTGATGTATGGGTACAGAGTCAAGGGTTAGGGCTAGGGCTAGGGCAGGTTTTAGGGGGCTTTTTGGCACATCCCAGAAGTCTCCATGGCCAAGTGGCCATGCGACTGGTGGGATGGCTCCAAAAATTTGCATGGTTGTCCACTCCCACATGGCTGGCCACTCGGCCAGCCCATCATTGCGCAGGTGTAAAAAAAATAAAAAAAAATAAAATCAATGGAGGACAGAGGAGGAGAGGAGGGGAGACATTTTGTTGCAAGAAAAAACCCACTGCTACTGTGAAAAATCTGGCAGTTTATAAATTTTTGCGTGTTTCTGTTGTGCTTGTGTGTTTTTGGACCACGATTTCAAAAACAATATTGCGTTTGCTGCCCCATTTTGGATCCCCCGCCCGCACCGCATGGCATGGCGAAATGGCGACTCGAGTCCGGCTGCCCAGGACGGGGGGGAGGCGGGACCCCCCCCTCCAGAAACCACCCCTCCGGTAGGTGCCCTGCGCCCTTAGTCAAGCAGGCATTTTTCCGCCTGCTTTTTTGGCCCGGGAATGGGTGGGGGGAGAGTTTAAAAGTTTTTTCCTGTGCCGTCCGTGCCGCTTGCTTGCGCTTTAATTGCGGGCGGCCGGCGGCGAGACTGGGCTTTTTGCTGGCTGCGAGCCTGCGGCGAGTCCCACCAGAGCAGCCCAGGACGGGGGATGAGGGGGGAGGCCGGGGACCTCCAGAAACAACCCCTCTGGTAGGTGCCCTGAGGCACGGCAGGCATTTTTCCGCCTGCTTTTTGGCCGGGAACCGGGTTTTTTTAACTTTTAAAAACTTTTTTTCTGTGCCGCGTGCCATCGTGCAATCGCGCGATGCAAGGAACGAGCACGACAAATCAGACCAAAATTGTTCGTTCGTCGGTTCGAGCTCGAAGTCTGGCGGAGTAATTCCCGTTACCGTTTCCGTAAAGTAACGGAACCGAGTAACGGAAACGGAAACGGGAATACCGCTAAGTCGTGCCCATCTCTACCTACTACCATTGATGGCTTCAGGAAAATACTTGTAAAATATTTGGTTCTTCAGAGAAGCAATAAGATTTGGCATTGAGGGAAAGAGTATCTATTGAACATCAATATTCCAAATGTATCCTAGCAAAGTAGATACCTAAAAAAATGACGGAAGCTCTCAAAGGTGTTAGGAATTTCAAAGTAGCTACTGTAGAAAAAAAGCAGTTACAAAGGGAGACTCGAGAGAGAGAGAGAGAGAGAGAGAGAGAGAGACTACATAAACAAGTTCCAATGCATCTCTAAGGATCTTAACAGAGACCAAGGCTTCTTAGCACACTGTACATATTAATAACTCAGCTTTTCATAATATCTATGGATATAAAATACTTGTCTCCCATGATAGGCTCTGATCTCAGTCTCAGAAACATCCCCTGGCATTCCTATGACAGCCAAGTCCACCTGGCCTACAGCTGTTGCATTGGATGGGACTGGTTAATTGAAGCAATTGACTTCTCAATCGCCCCCATTCCTTTGTTAACAAACCATTGCCTCTTTGCCTGTTATTTGTGTCTTCACCTAATAATGGGAAAATATATAAATATTCCAGTCATGCATTAAAACTCCAGTGTCTGATGAGGTGGACTTTGATCTCCAAATGCTCACCATGAAATAAGATTGTTAGTCTTTAGAATAACAATTTTTTTTTGGCTTCTTATATTTTCCCATCCTCCTCCTCCCCCCCCTCCTCCTCCTCTTATTCTTCTTCTTGTTCTTCTTGTTCTTCTTCTTCTTCTTCTTCTTCTTCTTCTTCTTCTTCTTCTTCTTCTTCTTCTTCTTCTTCTTCTTCTTCTTCTTAGAATAACAAATTTTTTTGGCTTCTTATATTTTCCCATCCTCCTCCTCCTCCTCCTCCCCCTCCTCCTCCTCCTCCTCTCCTCCTCCTCCTCCTCCTCCTCCTCCTCCTCCTCTTCTTCTTCTTCTTCTTCTTCTTCTTCTTCTTCTTCTTCTTCTTCTTCTTCTTCTTCTTCTTCTTCTTCTTCTTCTTTTTTGTCCTCCTCCTCCTCCTTTCTCCTAGATTACTTGCTGAGATGAGGCTCGCCATGACTACTTCTTTGTTCTTAGATGAAAGCAATGATAGTCTTTAGCTGAGTCAAATTCTTTCACTTCAAAGCAAATGGAGCTCCCAAAATCACTTTCTACCCTCTCAATGAAGTTTGCCTTGCATAGTCTGAAAGACCAGCCAGATTATTTGCCATTAAAATCTACAGCAACTGTTAGCTGTTATACTTACTAGGCAAAGCTGTAAAGGTGATTTGCAATGGAACATTAATATATCACTCTAGACATCAAACTCTAGCTGCCAAGAATTTGACTGACAATTTATTTTTATTTATATCGGCCTATATAATATCAGACAATGGTATAAATTCTTCAGATTGGTAGTTCACTGTGTCTCCTTGGATATTTATTGATCATAAAATAATCAAAGCAACATCGCACAGCTAAATCAAAGCAAGGGTTGGGCACCAGTGGATTGGAAGGCAGGAGGCACCTAAAGCAGGAAAACTAAGGAGTGGAGGATAGAGAAAACACTTCCTTCCTTCCTTCTTTCCTTCCTTCCTTCCTTCCTTCCTTCCTTCCTTCCTTCCTTCCTTCGTAACCTAACCAGTCTAATGTCACACTCTGGTTACATTTGCTCACTCAAGTGGATTTTCAACCCCATGAGAGACCACTTACCTCCAACCAAAAGCCAAGGAGCTCTTTCTATTCCCCCCTCAAGGCCCCTGTTAATAATTCGGCACTATCAAAGTTTAAAGGCACATGTGCACATAGTACAGGAAAGAAGGACTATCTGGTTGTTCAGAAAGAGGCAAGAAAAATCCTTCAAGGGATTCAGATTCCTCAATAAATACTGATACATCCAAATTTGTTTTCCTGCAGTTCTTTGCAGGAAAGAATGATTTTTGCACCAAATACAATTTCAATTGCCCATGTGGGAACACTGCTAAAAAAACTACTTTGGGTCTTTTTTGTGGAGAAAGCCAGAAGAGATGGATGGATGGATGGGAAGGAAGGAAGGAAGGAAGGAAGGAAGGAAGGAAGGAAGGAAGGAAGGAAGGAAGGAAGGAAGGAAGACCTCAATGATTCAGTTTTTCATTTCTAGGAGGAGGATGGTTATGATTATTGTCTGAGAGCCAGCCTATGTCTACCCAGTGTGTGTTGAAGAAGGGCAATTCCATGCTAGGGATCACCAAAAAGGGGACTGAAAATGAAGCAGCCAACATTATAATGCCATCTAGGGGACATTCAATGAAATTGAGGGTTGGAAGGTGAGAACAGACAAAAGAAAATTTTTTTTTACCCCACATGTTGTTAGTCTGTGGAACTCCCTGTCCCAGGATGTGGTGATGGCATCTGGCCTGGATGCCTTCAAAAGGGGATTGGACAGATTCCTGGTGGAAAACGCCATCCCAGGTTACAAATCATGATGGAGATGTGTGATCTCCAGGCTTAAAAACAGGGTACTTCAAGGGCCAGATGCAGGGGAGTGGTATCAGGAGACAGATATCGAGTCTCATGCACTCCCAGATGCATTTGGTGGGGCCACTGTGAGATCCAGGAAGCTGGACTAGATAGGCCTTTGGCCTGATCCAGCATGGCTCTTCTTATGTTCTTCTTATGTTTTTATTGTGACCCTTTGGCAGTTGGGCCAAAATACAACAGATATTCTCCCATCCTATTTTTACATGAAGAAAATGCATGATGAAACTCCCTATAAAATGCTTATCTATACGGTGAAAGCTGGAGAGAGCTGGCATTCATCAAATGGGTCACCATGAATGGCTTCCAAGTTTTACTTTGCTGTTTCTGTGTGCATCATGCCTAGGAGTGCGACAGTATTCATCAGCAGGCATTGTGTCATATCTGGGTTGCTAGCCTCCTATGGTCTAATCCTTCTGGGGTCCTTGGTTGCAGTTCATTTTTTATCCCTTCCATACCAGCCTCATTAGATGGCTGATCATCCAGCTCCGGACTCTGTGGTCCCTTCCTCTCCTAGTGGCACAGTTAAGCATCAGAAGCATCATGTCAGCATGAAGAGAAGCAGCATGAATCACAATGTGACCATTGTCCCTCCCCATGTTACCTCTGAGTCATCTGTGTGAAAATGCGTCTTAAATGAAATAAAGAAGCAGCATTGCTTTTCGTAGCACTGCTGCATCTTGTTCCTCTTGCCATTTACTTATTGGCGAATTTCATGAATATCCTGCCTTGCATTCAAGATGGTCTACATGGTTTTCTTCCTCATAAGCACATTGTCCTCACAACAGCCTTAGGAGGTAGTTCATACCAAAAAAAAAGGAGAGAGAAAATGCTTTCCCTCTTTCTAGCAAGTTGAATATAGTACGGCAATGGAACCAGTTATCTCAAGAGTGTTCCAACACTGGAGGCCTTCAAGAGAAATTTGGACAACCACCTGACATATATCCTATGATTTATATTCTTGCATTGAGCAGGGGGTTGGACTTGATAGTCCTGTAGGACCCTTCCTAGTAAACTATTACCAGTAGAGATGGGCACGACCAGAAAAAATGACGTGTCGAGTTTTCGATTGTCAGGACGGGTCCGTTTGTCAGCTCGTTTCCGTTTGTCGCGATAATTTTCAAAAATTTGTCATTTCCATTTGTCATTTGTTGTTTGGGTTGGGGTTAGGGTTAGGGTTGGGGTAAGTGGGCTCTGGGAGGCACCTCTCTGGGTGCCTCTGACGTCTGACCCACTAAGAAGGGAAGGGAAGGGAAGCGTAACGCAAAGCCGCCGCGTACCATACATTATTTACATTATGTTAGGGTGGGGGGTAAGTGGCAGAGACACCTCTCTCTCTGGGTGCCTCTGACTCACTAAGAAGGTGAGCGTACTGACATACAGGTTAGGGAATGGGATAGGGGTAGGGGATAGTGGGCTGTGGGAGGCACCTCTCTGGGTGCCTCTGACCCACTAGGGAGGAAAGTGTACTTGCGTACGGATCTGGGTTAGGGTTGAGGTTAGGGTTAGGGCTAGGTTTAGGGTTACGGTTAAGGTTAGGGTGGGTTAGTGGGCTGCACCTCTGGGTGCCTCTGACCCACTAAGAAGGACAGTGTACTGGCGTATGGGTTAGGGTTAGGGTTAGGGTTAGGGTTCGGGTTCGGGTTAGGGTTAGTGGGCTTCTGGCACATCCAGAAGTCTCAGTCAAAACCTGGCCGTGCGATTGGTGGAATGGGTCCAAAAATTTGCTTGGTCCCATCCCATAGCCAGCCCATCATTGCGCAGGTGTAAAAAAATAAAAATAAAAATAAAAATAAAAATAAAATAAATGGAGACGTTTTATTGCAAGAAAAACCCACTGCTGCTACTATAAAAATCAGGCATTTAAAATACCTAATTTTCAAATGTTTCTGTGGTGCTTTGGTGGGTTTTTGGACCACGATTTAAAAATAAATATTGCGGTCGCCATTTTGGATTCCCCCCCACCGCATGGCAAATAGAGATGACGAGGATGCCCCCCCAGCCTAGTACCAGCAGCCCAGGACACAGGGGGGAGGCCCCCCCCCCCCCAGAAACCACCCCTCTCTGGTAGGTGCCCTCACTGAGGCAGGCATTTTTTCACCTCCTTTTTTGGCCGGGAATCAGGCTGTGTGTTTTTTTTTAACTTTTTTTCTGTGCTGCTTGGCATTGCACGACCACCGTGATGCCATGAACGACAATGAAAAATCAGACCCAATTTATCTTTTTCGGTTCAGGTTCGAGCTGGAGCGGAGTAATTCTCGTTACCGTCACCCGTTACGTAAAGATAGAGAGAACCGAAAACGGAAACGAGAATTTCGCCGCTCCGTGCCCATGTCTAATTACCAGTATATGATTCTGTTATTCACTGGAGACAAGAACATAGGTTTCCCAAGTTGCAGATCAGGTTTTCAGCTGGAAAATCCTTGACTCCCAAGAAGCACCATGTTCTGCTTTTGTTTTACCCAGAAGGCTCCTCCCATAGTCACACCATGTCCTGCTGTTTGCTCAGCCGATGCCTTTCTCCTTTAGAAATTCCAATTATTCTTCCTGTTCCTCAGTCCTGCCTTCCGCCCCCTTACGCTGCTCTATTGATGGAACGTTTTACCTCACGACCCTTGTGTCCCAGTGAAGCCAAATCCGAACTGCTGCTTGTCTGCACAATTGGACATTAAACAATTGAAGAAATACGTCAGGTCAGAAGTGACAGTGCTGGCTCACAGGCTTGTGATGTAAGGAGACTGGACACACAAGAGAATAAGGATGGGCTGGCGAGAAGGTAAAGAAATGGTAAATGCTAAAAGGCGAAAAGGCATGCTTTTAATGAGTGTTTGAACAGGGAGCCAGGAGTAGGTAGTGGGAGGTCAAGAGGTAAATCTGAGGAGAGGGAAATTGGAGCAGATAGTCAACAACAGAGCTTGGAAAGTGATTTTATTTTGAAAATTAATTCATTCTTGTTCCTTATTAAAGCATTTCAAAGAAACCCAGTTTGATTGTTTTACAACGTCGAGAAATTAACTCAGTTTCCTATTGAACTTCTTATTTTGCTTTACTTTTGATTCATAGAACCATAGAATCATAGAGTTGAAAGAGACCTCAAGGGCCATCTAGTCCAACCCCCTGCCATGCAGGAACCCCCATCACAATATTTCCAACAGATGGCCATCCAGCCTCTGCTTAAAAACCTCCAAAGAAGGAGACTCAACCACCCTCCACGGCAGCATATTCCATTGCTGAACAGCTCTAACTGTCATGAAATTCTTCCTAATGTTTAAATGGAATCTCTTGTAGTTTGAAACCATTGCCCTGCATCCTAGTGTCTGTAGCCATGGAAAATAAACCAGTCCCTTCTTCAATGTGACATCCTTTCAAATATATAAACATAGCTAATAGCTATCACATCCCTTCTCAGCCTTCTTTATGAAAGGCTAAACATTCCCAGCTCCCTAAGCCACTCCTCATAAGACATTTCTTCCAGACCCTCAATCATCTTGGTCATCCTCCTCTGGACCCATTCAAGATTGTCAACATCCTTTTTAAAATGAGGCACACAGAACTGGACACAGTACTCCAGGTGGGATCTGACCAGAGCAGAATAGAGTGGTACTATCACTTCCCTTGATCTAGACATAATGCTTGGTGAATTTGTTGGCTTGGGGAACAAATAGCATACTTTAAAAAAATTCAAGTCCCAAAAGCCTTCAAGGATCCCATCAATGCATTTTTAGAAGGGAAACAAAGTCACTGGGTTGCTCATTGGTGCAGGCATCTGAGTGTACACTGGATGGTAAATTTCCCAAGCCAATGTCTCCCCTCCCCAGTTTTGACTGACTATGTCCGGTATTTTTGAATAATAAATTACACCAATACATTAACTTCACTCCCGCTTGGGACACAGGTTCTGAGGTGTAAATACATTCCGCCTACATTCCACAACAAAGCAACGAGTTACCGCCAATGCCATTCAACGTCAATCTTTGGGAAATGGAAGAAGGTGGCATTTGGGTCGATCAACCCAAGAGCAAGAGGGATGCAGAAGTGGGGCCTGGGAAAAAGAGGAGGAAGAAAGAGAACCCATAAGAATAGATTAGAAGAAAGTAATGGAAGATGACATTTGAGGGACCCTTTGGGTTGCCGGAGGTTGCTGCATTATTTTTAAAAGTGTTATGCCCTGCATAGTCGGCCCTGAACATTTTTGTTCATCTGACTCCTGCTGTTTAAAATATATATACATGCCCTTTACCATTGCTTTGAAATCAAGGGAGATGCTATGCAATCCAATTAGCCAAACAGTTGCCACAGTAACGGCTGCAACAAACAGGTGAACTTAAATGATTTATGCTAGCAGAAACCACTTCAAATAGGAATAAATTTAATACAGCACCTGGGAATGAAATGCTTTTGTGGAAGGAGAAAATTGTGTTTTCCTCTCGTCCTCCCTCCCTCTTTCCTTCTCTCCCTCCTTTCCTCCCCAGCGCTAGAGCTCAAGGTTGTAATGCAATATAAATGAAGCGAGAACAGTAGATAACAGTAGAAGTAGAACAGATTGTGTCATTGGTACAATGCCAGCTCAGAGGGCATGAGGCTTAATCGGCGTGGGAGTACCTAAAAACAGTTTTCAAGTTTGACCCATATTTATTTGTTTGCTTTCTTATGTAATGATTGATTTAACATCCCACTTTTTTTTTGCCATCGAGAGCCAAGAGGGCCCACAACATTTGCAATCATACAATAACAACAACTCAACATGGCCCTATGAAACTATATATAAAAACAATTAAATATTAGTCAGAATTAAGTTTGAAAGCATTTTTACAAAACCTTTTAAAATATATATTTTAAAAGAAAAATAGCAACAATAATAAAGCCTGCCTGAGAAGAAAGGTCTTTGCTGATGACAGGAGGGCAAAAGAAAGGGGCATTAATCTGGCTTCTTGAGTCACTGCATTCCAAAGCCAGGGAGCAACCAAAGCAAAGCAAAGCAAAGTGTTCTTCTTATATACTGCCCCATACCAGTTCAAGTAGTCTGTGGGAGGTTTATAGTTTTTAATTACAGCAATGCAGGCTACACATTCCACCACCACCTCAGTCCCCAGCAAGCTGGGTGCTCATTTTACTGACCTCGGAAGGATGGAAGGGTGAGTCAACCATGAGCCAGCTACCTGGGATTGAACCCCAGGTCATGAGCACAGTTTTAGCTTCAGTACAGGCATTTAACCACTGCACCACAGGGCTCTACCAAGAAGGCCCTGACACATGTCCTCACCAAGCAAGCTTGGGGAGACAGTGAGATCAAGAGAAGGACCTCCTTGGAAGATCAAAAAAGCCTAGTAGGGTCACATGGAGTGACACAGTTCTTCAGATGGCTAGGGTTGTTTGGGGGGATGGGGAGTTGCACATAGCAAAGGGCATCTGGGAGTCAAGTCATGACAACTGGACATCTTTTCTTGTGGGATCAAAACAATTTACCACTCATCCACGTAGCTTCTTCAACCTGGGGAAGTTTGGTGGGAGGCTTTCCATTTATAGTTCACCTTGGTTTCACCCCACCTTGGTCTGAATAGTCTCATTAGATGGACAGTGACCATGAGTGTGCGAAAGTTGCATCTGTTCAGCCCTTCGCAACACCCATTCAGTAATGGTGGGTAGCAGCGGTCTTCCTGGTGGCAATTTGAAGTCGTTCTGATTTGTCTGGGGATTGACGAAAGGGCGGCATGATGAATGGGAGACAGACCAAAGATTCTACTTCGATGAGCAGCAAAACATTTTGATTCCACAGGAAAAGAAATCCAGTTGCCAAGACAACCTTCAGATGACCTCGCCTAGATGACTGTGAATCTCCCCAGACGTAACAAAGGGCAATTCTTTCCACTGTCCTATTATGAAATCTTTAAACCTATGTCATTTCCCCCAATATGAATCCCCCCTATATTATCAAGAATTAAACTTTATGTAATCAAAATGGTGCCTGCAATGCAAATGTCTGAGGTATCAACAGGTTCCATGGAAACTTTGAAATTGGAAAAATCTGGGGGGCGACAGTTGTTAAAAAATTTATTTTTAATTATGCTAGTATAAGCCTCGTCCTCGTGTATTGACTTGCCATATTATATATTAGGGAACTTTACAAGTATCAAACCCATGGCCTTTATCTGCATAAGTAATATGCTGAATGTTTTTATGCATATTGTCAAGTATCCTATCATTAGCCCCAGCAAACCGTGGAATCGTTTTGCTGAATAAGACAACACTGACATAAATCAACAGTATTCCCAGTATTTTTTTTCCTGGGGATGTAGGTGGACCCCTCCTATACAGCCTCCGTCCAGAGAGAGCAAATCAAACTGATGCAGGCAATTATGGGCCCATCAGCCCCCTAGATATTACTTACAAGCTGTACGCATGAGGCCTTATCTGAGAAGCAGAAAGCTGTGCAAGAGAAGCAAGGATTATAAATGAGAGCAGGCAAGCTTTTGCAAGGGTCACTCAGCAATAGCACAGGGCTTCATATTCCATCATGTTATTACAATATCTGTTCAGGGACCTACAAAGCAGCTTTATGCGGCTTTTGTCTCTCTCTCGGCTGCGTTTCATTTCATTAATTGGCAGCGTCTTTGGGATAAATTAGATAGAACAAACATAGATCAGAGATTACTGTGGTTGGTGCAGAAACTGCATCGCTGGAAAGGGATGCGTGTTAGAGCCAGGTGTAAGCGAGACATAAATGGATAAACGAAAGAGGAAGGAGCATGTTTGAACATGAGTACAGCACTATGCTATGCTTTTGGCAGAGCAAAGAGAACTTGCCCTAATCTAAGCCATGGAGTTGGTGTTGATGTGAAGAAGGACCATAAATGCCAGCAACTCTGGTTTCATGTGGGGCAGAGACTCTCATTGTGTAAGTGCAAAGCACAAAGACAATTCTCCTGAAGAACTGTAAATGCATCAAATGGAGGTGCATTGCAGCTCTGTCTTTATTTAAAGTTGGTTTTGTTTGCTTGTTTGTTTAAACTTGTACCCCACCCATTTAATGGACAAGTTACCACACTGGGCAGCTTACAGAAATAACAAGAATATACAAACAGAGTTTTAAAAAGGAATCAGAAAAACAAAATCATGGACACCTTTTCTGACAGCACTTTCCATTGTTAGCTCGAGAATCAGCATTGTAAGTTAGTGGGCCCCATTACCAAGTGGGACAAACGCTAAGAAAAGAGAAGAAAGATTCAGCATTGCCAAGTACATTGTCACAAGAAGCCACTGTTGTAACACAATGTACTAAAGAGCATCTTGAATGGTAATGGATGAGTTAAGAGCTGCAAATGACAAAAGACCTCCTCCTTGATCGGGACTGATCTGGTTACCTGCATTTTGAGATCCTCTTTGCAGATAGGTGGGGCTACTGAATGCCTGTTCTTTCACACTGAATGTCATCCCATTGATCAGAAGGATCTACCCATGTAACATTAAAAAACACTAACCCAAGATGGATTTGTGAGTAGAGCTGGGCACTTTGTATACATATCTGGAGGATGCAGAAATGAACTGCACGGCCACAGGTGCCCAGTGCCCAAAAAGCCAGACAGACCACTTACTGGTCTGACATCATCTGACCCATGCCATTCATGGACACCCTCAAGCCAACTCCTTCTCCCTTCCCCAGGCAGCTGATGTGAAGTGGTTGGCTAGAGAGGAAGGAAGGAAGGGAAGGGCCAGCCAGCATCCACACATTGGTACATGTCTGAAACGTCACACCACACTAAAGCCAATGAGCAACTGGTCCAGTTTGGGGGAGAGGGTTACTTGTGATCTGAGGAGGGGAAAAGACCCTGGCAGAGATCCTATAGCAGCAGGAAGGGTGAAGTTTTCTCTTGGCACATGCTTTTGCTCCACTTCAAAGCCCACCTCAGTTTTGTCTGAAATGCTCTGTGGAAGGAAGAGATGCAAAATTCCATCTAATGCCTTGCTCAGATTTCAGTGCAGACATGAAAGGAACGGGGCCTTTACAGTGGGGAACGGAAATTAGCAACCAAGAAAATCTGGCAGACGTTGAAACTCCTCCGAGATTGCCTCTGATTACAACCGTTCAGCTCATCTAAACCCATATGAGTCGTTCTTTTGTCTTGTTGCTTCCGATTCATTTCATTTACTCCTACTCAATTGTTTTTGCTTCGCTTTGCTGTGACTTCAGAAAAAAAAGGAGGCTTAAATATATCAACTTTTCCTCCAGAGATAAATGGGGGTGGGGGGATGCAGTTCAAGAGAATTGAAAGCATTTAGGAAATCCGTCATTCGCCAAATCAAGCCAGGTCCCTTACAGCAAATAACATATCAGAAAGTAACAATGCAAATGTAATATTTCGCATTGCTTTCTAATTCATAACGGAAGATTATATTCCTTTACTATTTGAACTTTAATCCACCTGACTACTTCAGAGGAAGAGGTAGATTCTTCCAGTGGTCTAGCTGACACAGAGACAGGAAACATCAGATAACTCTTCCCTCCTCTCCCAAGTACCTTTCTTTAAAATTGAAACAAGTTCTATCCCAAACAATTTAGCTTCCTGTGGCAGGGAGTTCCAAAGTCTGGGAGCTGCAACAGAGAAGGCCCTGTACTGTGTCCCCCACCAAATGCACCTGTGAAGAATGGCCACTCCTGTTAAGTGTAACTAGGGATGGACATTTCGTTTTGGAACCAGTAGGTTACAAAACAAACCACATGAGCCCAGGTGGTCCTCAGAACCAGCTGATACAAGCAGATCAAATTGCTTTACCTTTCTTTGTCTCACGCAGGGTTAAAATCCAATGAGGAAGCATGCTGCAATGTTATCTGTGCTAGATCTGTGATGCTGGCTAATCAGGAGCTGTGCAGGGACAGGCATTGTCCCACCTTCCTCTCTGATTGGCCAGCATCACAAAGCAGGAAATATGACATTGCAGCACGCTTCTTCGTTGGATTTTAACCCTGTGTAAGACAGAGAAAGGTAAAGCAATTGGATCTGCGTGTATCAGCCAGTTCCGAGGACCACCTGGGCTCATGTGGTTCATTTCATAATCTACTGGTTCCGAAATGAAATGCCCGTCCCTGAGTGTAACCCCTGAGAAGGGTCATAGAGGGAAACACAGCCCTTGAGACAGCTTACTATCATAGCCAGTCCCATCTGGGAATGTTCCAGTTGGTCTATTCCCTTCTCAAGTGATGGTGCCCAGAAGTACATGGAGTAGTCAGGTGATGTCTGACCCAAGCAGAACAGAAATGGCACTCTGACTTCCCATGACCTGGACACGATATATACCAGTTGACACAACCTAGCGCTGGATTTTTCAGCTGGCAGGTTGCAACTGATGCCGATATATTGTTAATACCATTATTTTCCTGGGACATTAAGTAAATAATTCCCTGCTCACTCCATTGTTGTGGCCTCAGCAACCAGTAAGCCTAGAATATCCCTCCATTCCCCTTCTCCCTGTTCACTTGTTGGAAATGTAAAGCTTACAACGGGAGGATGAGGAATGTGACAAAAATCAAACACAGCTCCCTGTTCTTGTGGGCGTTTCGGTAATTGCAGATAATAGTAGCTAGGCCTTTGGTGGTTTGTGTTGAGCTCCGCAAAACTGACAAGGCACAATAATAACCAAACAGATCCTGTTAATGAAATCATTTTTTTAATGCCGGCAGGAAGGAAGCTCAATTGCTCGGAGAGAGTATTAAGACTCGACAAGTGTAAATATATCCCAAATATGTCGGCTTGATGGGTTGCCAAATTTGTTCAGCCAAGGACACCACTCTGGCACTGAAGAGCTCCTGTAGGAGGAGAAGCAGGAAGAGGTTTGGAAATGTCAATGGGGCAGAAGGGGGAACTCAATCAAGGTGTTATGCAAACAAGCCCAGGTAGCTGGGATGGATGGGAGCTGTCGCTGGAGGTGAAGGAACACAGAGCTGAAGGCTCACTTTTGCACACTGTCTAGAGAGTTTCTGATGCTCAGGCACCTGCTCAGACTTAAGAGGAGGTGCTGGGTCTACCACCCACCAGCCATTTTCAAACTGTCCTTGACCACGGCCAGAAAATGCAAGACAAAAGAGGTATAGGGCAAAACAGGCTGATGTAAGTTGCATAGCAAGCCTCATCACCTTTGTGGTCTGTTTTAAATGTTTTTTTAAAGAGTTGATTTCATATGCGGTTTTTAATCTAATGCTTGCTCAAGTCTTCAAAGACATTGTTTTCAGCTTTAAAATATTGTCCTTTTGATGATGTAGGGCTATCTTGGGTCCATTTAAGGAGAAAGGTGAGGCAAAATAAGTAAGTAAGTAAGTAAGTAAGTAAGTAAGTAAGTAAGTAAGTAAGTAAGGAAGGAAGGAAGGAAGGAAGGAAGGAAGGAAGGAAGGAAGGAAGGAAGGAAGGAAGCCTGCAATTTGATTTATCAGGTGTCAATTTTTAGTCAACTTTTTTTTTTTGGCATCATAATTTTTAATTTTTTTAAATTACTATTTTACTTGTTATATGTTTTGGTAAGTTAGGCCAACTGCCCCTGTTTATGTCACTAGTGCTGTCATTAAGTTGGGTGTCTATAGATAAATAAATAAATAAATAAATAAATAAATAAATAAATAAATAAATAAAATATATCGGGCATTTCCCCCATCCCCACCCTGCCGGTATAAATGAATTTGGAAGTGGTGGGATCAGTGCCAGTCAGACAGGCAAGGGCAGACCTGATGTGAAGGAAATAAATCCCCTTTTTTATAAAAGTGTTTAAAGTGATTTTGAACTGAGCTGTAATAGAAAAAAGGATATCAGAGGCACAGAAAATCCCGCTTGTGACAGACTGTCATTTTATTTTATTTTTATTTATGTTGCAGGCAGGTTGACAGGATTAGTGCAGACTTAAATACGGGGAAGCCCTAGTGGCAGGACATGGTGTCTTCCATGGATGACACAGCCTTCCTTCTCTGACTGGGCTTAGCTAGGTGGCCATTTTCTTTCTTTGACTCAAGAAATAGGGCTCATCCTGGATTGGATAAGTCTCCAGAATTGGGAAGGAAAGGAGAGGAGAGGATTGGCTCTGGCCATTTTGCATTTCCTTTCCCCATCAACAATGTGCAAGTCCAGGGCCTCATAGATCTGTGTGAGGGTGGAATGCAGGAACCGGTATCTATCAGTGGCAGTGACTGCATTTAGTTTTTCCTCCATGTGACAAGGCAGAGGATTTCTACATCATTGGTGAGAATGTGGTCAAATCAGGGTTCTGCGGCAGTGGGTGTGGAGGCGGGGAGAGGGCAGAGGATGTTTCACGACATCAGTTGGGTGAAATGTGTTGTCAAAATCAAAATGGTGGACAATAAGCCAGAGAAACTCAGAAATGTGGGGAAATTCTGGATGAGCCATTGGTGTGTGTCTGGCACGTGGAGGCACACTGTCAAGATGAATTTGCAGTCTGGACCTCACGTTACTTGCCATGGCTCTCGCAGTGAGAGGGAAACTCTTGACTGTACAGCTTCTTGCTGTAGATGCTAAAGTTGCATGTGTTGGAGGAAAAAGCACACCAATTTCCTAGTAGCTTCCTTGGCACCAAAAGTGGACATTGTGAGAAGCAAAGGACAGATTTGTCTGTGAAGATTCTCCGTCATCCAGGTGAGGTTATCTGGAAGTTGAGTCATAGCAACTGGATTTTTCTTGTGAGATCAAAACATTTCACTACTCATCCAAGTAGCTATGTCAGTCATGGCTTCCAATTTATATTTCATCTTGGTTTCACCCCACCCTGGCCTGAATAGGCTCACTTAGGTGTACAGTGGCCTGAATAGGCTTATCAGATGTTCACTGTCCTGGGGGTATGTGAATGTTAGCTCTTTCTAATTAGAAGAAAGGTGGTGTGTTTCCTGTAATGTCATTGAGAAAACCTACCACATCTATCCACCAAGTATAGGATCAATGTCCTGGAAATCTAAGAGTGAACACAATAGAAATAAAGTGGGCATTTCCAACGGTTACAATATTGTCCCTCCGGCCACACAGTTCCTTCAACATTCCATCCATTCCATGTTGCAAATGAAGCCCCTATTTGCCCCTTGACAACCAATTGCAAAATATAACCAAACCAATGTGATATATGCAGAGGGGGGCAAACTATTGTTAGGATCAACAGATGCCTTTTCACTCTCAAGTAAGTTCTGCTTTTAATAGTGTGCTAATGGCCTTGCCTTGCTCTGTCTTTTGCTTGTAAGAGACAAAGGAAAATCCTTCTAGCAGGGATGACTGTTCCCCAAAGCCATGCCAGCTGCGAAGGAGCTGACTGATATTTTTCACAGCTCAATGTGGAGCTAACAGATGGAGGACAATTTTGTCTCAATTTGTGGTGTCTTTGTTTTGTTTTTACAAAAATCCATCATATTCAGAGAAGGGAGGAAAACAGATTTCAAAGAAATGGAATGGGGCAGAAACACAGGTTTTAGTGTGATATTTGCTTGATCCTTTCAATATTGTATATTCACTGCTCTTAGCTTTCCACACTGTTGTTTTAGGAGAAAGGCAGGTTAAAATATTTTCAACCAACCAACCAACCAACCAATCAGTCAACAAACCAATTTGTCTTACTTTGCATTCTTAACCCTTAAAAGTCTGGTCTCAAATTTCAACCCTGGCAGGCTGGATAGTTTATTCAGTGGATCAGGTATTTGCCTGCTGAGCCAGAGGTTGGGAGTTTGATTCCCCAGAGGGCATCTGCATCCAGACCGACCAGAGCTTTACTTTCCCTATCCCTTCGGGTGGCCACACTAAGAGCCTTTATACAGGACCCCTAAGCTCCGCAGGAAATGGCTGCAAGGTCCGGACCTACAAGTGTTTTCCCACCAGCTCCGGACTTTGCAGACAATTAAGTGCGACCCTGCCCACCTAAGCGCGACCCAGCTGCACTTTCTTGTACCTGCTTGAGGTGGGTGAAAATCCCCAGGTCCGGATTTAATCTGGTCAGTGCGGGGCTCTCCTGGCTTCTGCTTGTGTTTTTTTGCCTCCTGCCCCTTTAAGAGAAGAGGTGGGAGGAAAAAAAGCAAGCAGAAGAGAAACGGAAGAGAAACGGAGCTCCGGGAAGCTCCTCCAGGTGAGCTGCATTTTCCCCCTCTTTCTCTGGTGGGGAGGAAGGAAGGGCAACGAACCCCTAAGATCTTTGGTCCGAATATAAGGGACCAGCGGATCTTAGGGGTCTTGTGGAAAGGCCCCTAGAGAGGCCAGAAGGGTTTCCACTTGGAACCGGGCATTCTCGGTGGCCACCCCGACACAGTGGAACAAACTGCTGGTGGAGATCACGCAGTTGGACTCACTGCCGGCATTTAGAAGGGCATTGAAGACCTTGCTCTTTAGGGAATGTTTTGGGTAGTCTTTGAGCACCCAGTGGTCTGTTATTAGTTTGTCTGTCTGCTGGCTCCTGATTTGTCTTGCCAGAGTTTGTTTGTCATGTTTGGCTGCTGATGAGGCTATTAACAGCCATTAAACAGAAGGATGGCTCAACATAGGAGGGGCAACAGGTCAGGACCAGAATCAGCAGTACACCTCCATTTGAAGGACAAAGGGCACTCTTTCAAAGATGAGGATGTACACATATTAGACAAAGAAGAGAGGTGGTTTGAGAGAGGAGTAAGGGAGGGCATTCATGTGAGCATTGAAAACCCCTCCCTCAACAGAGGTGGTGTCCTCAGGCATAGTCTATCTGCTACTTATCAGGCTGTGCTTTCCAAAGTCCCCAGGCAAACAAAAAAAAGCCTTCACCACCTAGGCCATAGCTAACGACCCATTCTTGATAGGTTTCAGCACCTTGTGCCATTGTTCACCTTAAGGCTAAGTATACTATTGTCTCCTTAACGAGCCTATTTAGGCCACTTATGAGCCTAATTCAGGCCAGGGTGACAAGAGGTCAAAGCTGACTATAAGATGGAGGATTTGCACTAGCTGTATTCAGACCGATGAAGCTGTTTGAATGAACTGTGAAACGTTTATATCTCTCAAAAAAGAAGTCCAGTAGCCATGACTCAACTTCCAGATAAACTCACCTGGATGACTGAGAATCTTCACAGACAACTTGTATATTTTTATTTTATTTCATTTGTTTATTATTAAATTGTTATCTTAATTATTATTTTTTATTATTGTATTTGATTTGTTGATGTTGGTGTTTGTATGTTTGAGCAAGTTGTTCTTGCAACATGTTGTGCACCGTCCTGAGTTCCTTCGGGAAAACTGGGTGGTTAACAAATACAAAAATAAATAAATAAATAAATCAGAGCCACCCTGAGCTGTCTTGGGAAAACTGCACAGTCCCAGGACACCCCTGGAATGGTCAACTATTTCTGAACATTCTCTATCATTCTCCTTAGAAGAAGTGAGGTATAAAAATGCAATCCTCTTTGTTTGCAATGAGAAGTGAACTCAATTCCTCTGCTCCACTGTTACTGACATAAGAGATGCATCCCTCCTCTGCAAACTTTTACTATGACAGATCTCTTTCTCTCCCTGCCTAACAATCAGAATTTAGATTTTTTTTCTACCACTGCAGGTTCCTGCATCTGAGGACTGTAAGTGACCAGCTTTCTCACAAGCTATCACAGAGACATTTTCCAGGAGTGAAAGCTGTTGTCCAGAAGTCTAGTTGTTGTAATGCCTCACATACTTATAAGGCCCATCCAAAACATGGGTGAGCAACCCCAGGACTTTATGCCTGTAACAATTAATGCTTGATGATCTGTGGATAAAATCATTGGCCTTTAAAAAAAATTTGGTTTCTTTTCTGGATGCAGAAGTGAGGAAGGAACACCAAGAGGTGAAAAATGTCAGGAGGTGCAATTCAAATATATTTATTCTGACAATCTGCTTCCATTTGCAGCCGGAGTAATCTTCCCCTAATCTCTTTCTGGTGTACATTAATAATAACCTCTCATTATTCATAAATAACAGTCCCTTAGACAGTAAAGCTTAGAAAGTTCCATGTGTTCAATATTGCATTGATTCTAAAGAATTCCAAATGGTGGGAATCTTCGCCCTCTGGACTCTGAGTCATATAGAGAGAAAAAAGTTAGGCAGCTCCATGTTTTTCATTCTACTTTGGGCCTTTTCACATGACCCCCAAGATCCGCTGGCCACTTAAATTTGGACCAGAGATCTTAGGGGTTTGTCGCTGTTCCTGCGTTCCCTCCCCCTCCGCACCCCTGGCTGCTGGCTGCGTGAGGGGAGGGAGAAAAAAAGGAAGAAAAGAATGCCGCTTACCTCCGTTCTGCCGGTCTCGCTCTGTTCCAGGCAACATTCAGATCTCTTAAAGGGGCGGGGGGGGGCCAAAAAAAGAACAAACAGAAGCAAGGAGAGCCGGGCAGTCACTACGTTATATCCGCCTCAGGAATTTTCACCTCCAGAGAGCAGGTACCTGAAAAGTGGGCTGGGATGCGCTTAGGTGGGCGTGGTTGCACTTAATTATCTGTAAACTCCGGAGCTGGTGGGGAAACAATTTTAAGCTCCGGAGCTGGGAGCCATTTGTGGCGGAGTTTAGGGGTTGTGTACAAAGGGCTTTTGTGACCAGAAGGAAGACAGCATTCCTATAAAGCAGTGGTTCTCAACCTGTGGGTCCCCAGTTGTCCCTGGACTGCAACTCCCAGAAATCCTGGCCCGCCGAGGTAGTGAGGAAGACTTCTGGGAGTTGAGAACCGCTGCTATGAAGCAAAGTGGTTGAGAAAAGCCACTTGTGCTAAATCTCATGATCTAGAAAACTGTTCTCTCATTACTATCTATTCCTTCCTACTCTCCATTCAGGAAAAGCTAACAGCAAGAGGCAGCAACTATTACTTTTAGGAATGATTCAGTTCAGTCTGAAAGATTCTATAGAAGATGGAGGCTCCACCTCTTTCTGGTCCTAAGCCAGGGTTTGATCCAGGAGCTATTTGCAGGCACTTCTGCATCAATGCTTCTGAAGGGGAGTGAAGACTACTTTGGTGGCCCTCTCCTTTTGCTCTTGGAAGGCAACAAGTAGGAAGAGATGTAGTGAAGGTTGTTGTGGAGACCACCAATGCCAATGGCCTGACTTCATGTTGAAAAAGACCAAGAGGAATGCACTGTAATGCTCTAAGCCCTGATGTCATTTCAAGACCGTACAGGTCCAAAAGCCCTACTGATTCATCATGCAGGCTTCTCATTGGAGAAGAGAGATGCATCCTTCCATGTCAGAATATTGTGGTTTTCCCAGGAGAACATCTAAGGTTTATTTTCCAGCAGAGGGGGTGAATTGAAAACCCCCCAGGACTTTTCAAATCTCTGGACTCAAGATGGAGTTTTTAAAAAGGCTACAACTGGTTTATGAATATGGATTAAGATTGGGCACAAAACGGAAAAATGACATTTTGTTTCATTTTGTGCCCATGCCTGTTTCATTTTGTTTTGTGTCTTATGAGTTTTTTTTTTAAAAAAATGTACAAAATGAAATGAAACAATATGAAACACACGTCCCCCTGGGTCTTAGAGGCACCACATTTGGTGCCCGGAAGCCATTTTTAAAGGGCTCCTGCTGAGCTCTTATCAGCTGGACCCTGGACCCCTTTAAAACTGGCCCAGTCAGCACCAGGGTATCTTTCTGGTGTCAACTGGGCCAATTTTAAAGAGGTCCAGCCCATGACAGTTCGGCAGGAGCCCTCTGAAAATGGTCGGGTACAGACAGAACAAAACAGTTCATTTCAATGGGGGAAAATGACTGTTTCGTTTTGTTTGTAACGAAATGCTGCTTCCTTGTTTCATTTTCATTTCGTTTTGTTATGTGACAAAATGACGAAACAGCATATTTTTTTTTCATTTTGTGCCCATCCCTAATATGGATCAACAGAACTCTATCTCTTTTTTTGGTTCTGCTTGTGAGGTGGACATGGGCTGGCCATCATGACCTTCACCATTTAGAACTACTGTATATACTCGAGTATAAGTTGACCCGAGTATAAGCCGAGGCCCCTAATTTTACCCCCCCCCCACAAACTGGGGAAATGTATTGACTCGCGTATAAGTCTAGGGTGGGAAATGCAGCAGGGCCTGGCAGCTCTTCCTTTGTGAGCTGGGGGAGTAGTGTGTGATGTTTAAATTTAGCCACTGATGCAAGTGCTTGGGTCAGTGGCTAAAAGTTATTTTAAATATCGTGTGCTGCTCCCCTGTGATGCAGAGGGGGGTCATGAGAAGTGGTATGCAATGTTTAAAATGACTTTTAGCCACAGTTGACTTGCCTCAGTGGCTAAAAGTATTGACCCGAATATAAGCCGAGGGCCCCTTTTTTCAGCCCAAAATTAGGGCTGAAAAACTAGGCTTATATTTGAGTATATGTCACTGATTGCTAGTTCAATATCTTCAGTCAAATGACTTAGTACCCTGGTATTTAGGCAAGGCCTACCTAATTAAACCTCTACTACCTAAATAAAGAAATTTAGCCTGTTCATGTGCTTGAGATGAGAACAGCATCTAGAACAGAATCTTCTGGAAAGCATAATGGTTTAGGCCAGGCATGTCCAAACTTTGGCCCTTGTGATGTTTTGGACCACAACTCCCAGAATTCCAAGCCTGTACAGTGGACCCTTGTGTAACAGTTTGTATAACATAAAATTTGTACAACATAAAAAATTCTGGAGATAGGGGAAATTTACTTAACATAATCGCCTATGGAGCAAATCCGTACAACCTAAAATGGGATTACTCAGTTTTCAATGCATTCCTATGGGAAATTTGCATTAAGTAAAATTTGCTTAACATAATTTCATTAGGAACAAATTAATTCCTTTATACAAGGTACCACTGTATTTCCAATGGCAAAGGATTGTGGAAGGTGTAGTCCAAAACATCTGGAGGGCCAAAGTTTGGACGTGCCTGGAATTTTAGGCATTTGGTTGTGAAGCCAGAGGTTGGGAGTTCAGTTGCCCACTGGACTGCCTTGCCGGGGCTGGACTCAGGGACCTGGAGGGTCTCTTCCAGCATTGCAGTTCTAAGATCATAAAAATTCCTTGGGATTTAGAGACTGGGCATTCCATTCCCCACTGTGCCTCCTTATCAGAGGCTAGACTTGATTATTCCTAGGGTACCTCCCACCTGTGAAGTACTAAGATGTTGGTGATGATGAGGAAATGCACAGTGAATCCCCGAGCCCCTGGAGTAGCTCATTCCCCACTGGCTCTATTGCTGCGTAAATAATACAGTGGTCCCCCGCCCATTTGCGGTTCATATACTATGGTCCTGCTATATCGCGGGACCGCAGTATATGAAAAAAGGCCCCATGGGGTAAGGGGGGGAAGGCCTGTTTCAGGCCTCCCTCTTACTGGTGCTGCCCCAAATGGGCCTGCAAGGGTCTTCCCGAGCCTTCTGGGGCCCCCCAAAGGCCCATGAAGGCTCTTGCAGGCCCATTTGGGGTAGCGCCTGGCTGG
Organism: Phrynocephalus guinanensis; assembly: GCA_037367245.1. Taxonomy (NCBI): domain Eukaryota; kingdom Metazoa; phylum Chordata; class Lepidosauria; order Squamata; family Agamidae; genus Phrynocephalus; species Phrynocephalus guinanensis. The sequence continues at coordinate 8,313,360 of CM074749.1, read as the reverse complement.
GGGTAAATACAAAAGCTCCCAGCTAGGCGCCTCAGGCCTGACCCGACCTGCATCCACATATCGCAAATTTTCAATTATCGTGGGTCGGGTTGGGTCCCTAACCCCCGCAATAGGCGGGGGATCACTGTATAGTTTTGACCTTGGCCATCTTAGCAAAGACAGGGCTTTTGAAGAAAAGGAAGCTCCACCTTTGCACTCTCTGACCCCCTTGGGCAGCGTTCTGCTTAATTTAAAAGGAGCCCCCGATTTCTAAATCTGCAGCAGCATCTGATTGTTTCCCTTTAGCAATTCCACTTTGCTTTATTTATTTTGATGGAGTCTTTTTATGTCAGCCCTGGATCGTTTATGAGGACTGCTTGTTCTTTGCTCCCGCCTACTTGCCTTTACCACTACTGATAAGCAAAGCTCTAGAGAAGAGATGAGCCTAGTTATCTAGTTTGGAGACATGCTGGGTAGGCATTTAAAGCTGTTGAGGAGCGGTGATGGATTGGATGGGGTCTTTTACAGTTCATCTGGCAGCAGATAAACAGAACCAGATCTTCATTTTTAGAACGTTAAATCTTCCATCTTGAGCTTTCATGGGGAAAATGGGATGACATTCAAGACTGAGGCAGAGGCAGAGGTTGAAGCATTACCTTTTTAAAAATAACTCATTGTATTCCTCTTTCCTGCTCAGAAACTGGATTGCCTATTATTATTGTTTATTCAGTCACACTTCTGTGGATTGTGTTATGCTATCCTGACAAGCAATCCAGAAATCCAGTCGTCTCTAGTGGCCAGTTCTGATATTGCACTCTGGGATTTTTATGAGATGAAATATAAAAACAAAAGATGGGGGGGGGTTGAAATAAAATCCTGCCTGCATGTCTCTAAAAATGTCTTAAAATGCCTTAAAATGCCACATTTGAAGGTCATCATAAGTTGGTGTTACATGTTACTATCTGAGTAACTTATACTGAAAAATAACTTTGTAACAGCTTGTTTCTGCTTAAACAAACAGTTACTGGTCATGATATTTACTTACAATTAGTTTATTCATGCTCTGGGGAAAAGGCAGGCAAAATCTGGCAGAATATTGATATAGGCAGTTATGGTCACAAAATGAACCATGAAGCAATAAATAAATAAATAAATAAATAAATAAATAAATAAATAAATAAATAAATAAATAATCCCATAAATTGGGCTGTTTCATGATTTGCTTCCAGACACTGTAGAGAGACATGAGTGCCTAGAATGAAATGAAATGCCGAACTATTATCAGCTGTGGGTAGATCTTCAGATGAGAATCCTACATCCTCTTGTGAACTACAAATTCTGTAGGAAAGGAAAGAAGCTACAAGAGTTGAACAGTTGTCATACTATTACCCCACTAGAGGCCACAGATATGTCCTCTCACCTCATCCTCTACCAGACTGCAGCTTTTGCAGATTAATATCTTAACGGGGCATGGTGGCTCAGCGGACTAAGGCTCCGAAAACGGTTGGCTGCAAAGTCAGCAGCTCAGAGGTTCAAATCCTGGGTGCCAGGCAGTGGAGCGAGCTCCCTCTGATAACCCCAGCTCCTGCCAGCATAGCAGTTCGAAAGCATGTAAATGCAAGTAGACAAATAGGTACTGCCGTTAAAATCGGGATGGTAAAACAGTGTTTCCTTGCAGCCATGCAAACCACGTGGCCACGGACTTGCACAACACTGGCTCTTTCGGCTTGAATACGGAGATGAGTACTGCCCCTAGAGTTGGACATGACTAGCAAGCATATGTGGGGGAAACCTTTACCTTTAACTTAGCAGAAGCCTATTTACAAGAGTGAAGTACATGAACTACTAGAATATCTCTCAGTCATGCCAAGGTAAGCTTCCTGTCTTCCAAAGTGGTCAGCCTCACAGTGGCCGTTACTTCACGAAGTGCTTCGCTTCGAACCGACCTTGCCTTCGCTGTGAATTCGGTGGCGGTCACGTGGTCTTCCTTCGATCCCACCCCTGTTTATCAGTGCTCACGTGCTGCATTTTTACTACCGAATCGATTACTACCTCACGTGCTCCCTTCGCATTAGGACGCCGCTTTGCAACGTTCGCTTGTTCCCATCCTTTAAAAAAAAAAAACTCGGCGTATCGATGCATCAATACTTGGCTGTCATTTCCGACAGAGCTGGTTATGTGTCTAATCTGGTGGTGGAGAGAAGCGGGCTTGAACCCCCCCCCCTTACGTGCTTGAAAGCCAGCAGGGTAAGGGACTCCTGCCCAACCTCTCCCCTTTGGATGCGTCTTTCCTCCCTCCCCATTCCCTTCTCGCTCCCGGAGGGTGTGCGGTATGATTTTCAAGTCCTCCCTCTGATGCAGACCCGACCGGATCACCCGGCAGCGGAACTCCCTGGGCGTCCCACGAGGGGACGGAGGTGATCGGGCTTTAGGGCGCGTTGCTGAGTCGGAGCGCGTGCACGCGCGCAGTTACTGCTTCTCGCCGCGCCGAGCATCTTCAGTTTGGAAGCTGAAAGGGTCGTTTGCAGAGTTTGGATATTTAAAAAATAAAAATAAAAATAAACCCGAGTCCACACGTCACGTTGGGAGCGAAGCGAGATGCGAAGCGAAAAGATTCCCGGCCGCTGGCAGGGGAACCACTCACCCCGCTTGGAGCACGGTAAAGGGGGCGTGGTCGGGGTGGCATCGCAGCCAAAAAGGAGGAGCGTGCGGACTGAAACGATCGATTCGCACAGAAAGGAGGGGTTGCCGCGAAGCGAGCGGTTCGTGAAGTAACGGCCAGTGTCACCTTTAAGCATTCCTGTAATTTGAAGAAGTTCTATTCATACAAGAGAAACTCTCAGTGCTTTGTGTTTTAGTGTTTTAGTAAATTTCACAGCTCCATTTGTCCGATTTTTAAAACCCACCAAGGGCTTTCGTTTCACAGCTTATGTGAAGCAAAACAACTCTTTTTGCTCTCTTTGACTTTATTATTATGGCTATTACTATGCTTTCTTCCTTGCTCTCTCTCTTTACTGTTTGTATCCTGCTTTCCACAGGCATACACAGTATTTCAACAACATAAAGCTCAGTGTCTTAAGCTTCCAGAGGAAGGAGGAAATACACTAGACATATAAATATTGAGCATGACAAGGAAGCAAGGGAACAGGGGGACCCATGGAAAAATCTAGCATGTCCTTCACTCAGTGTCCAATATCATTGCACAAACCTGCATCCACTGTAGAATTCCAACTAGGGATGGGCACAAAACAAAAAACAAATGCTGTTTCATCATGTCGTTACATAATGAAATGAAATGAAATGAAATGAAACGAGGAAGCAGCATTTTGTTAGAGACAAATGAAATGGTGTTTTGGTGTGTTTTGTTGTTGTTGTTGAAACAAACAATTTTGTTATGTCTGTAAGCCGCACAAATGAGTTTGGGGAAGGAGGAAAGTTATTTTTTTTAAAAGCCTGGAGCTTTTTTAAAAAAAGTTCCCTCCCCCAAGACCCGCACGCCAGCTGATCACGCTGGGGTGAATCCCCCACTCTAGTCCTGATCAGCTGGCAGGCAGGACTTGGGGGGGGGATATATATATTTAAAAAAAAACCTAAGGCTTTTTTTAAAAAAAAACTTTTCCCCCTCCTCCAAGCCCCACCTGCCAGCTGATTGGAGCTAGGGTGTGGGGGGAGTTCCCCCCCCCCACCCCAGCACTGATCAGCTGGCAGGAGGGGCTTGGAGGAGGGGAAAAAGCTTTTTAAAAAAAAAGCCTCCCCCCAAGCCCCACTGGGAGAGGGTGAGCACATAGGAAGAAGCCCTGCCACCACCAGCACTGGTGAAGAGCCTGGGGGGAAGAGCAGATGGCAAGAGGCCCTGCTGCCACCACTGTAGTGCCCAGGATGGGAGAGGGCGAGTGTGCATGGAAAGAGGCCCTGTCGTCACCGCCAGGAAGAGGAGGAAGAGGAGAACAGCCCGGGAAGGGGCCTTAGTGGCTTCTGCAGCCACTTTCCAGCCCCCTCCCCCATGAACCATTTCATTAGTGGTTCATTTTGTACATTTTTTTGGCAAAAACTCATATCAAGTGAAACAAAAAATGTGAGGGGGATGAAACAACATGAAACAGAACATAATTTTTCCATTTCGTGCCCATCCCTAATTCAAACCATAATCTTGAAAGAGATTCAACAACGTTATATGGGACAACATGATATAAGCAGAGTTTGCCCAGCAGGTTGGTCTAGACTTTAAAGTGGCACAGAATGTTCTTTATATGCAGATTTGAGGGAATCAATAAACCCTTAACAATTAGAATCAAGAGAACTTCCAACCTAAGTACAATTTTTATTTCTGCTAACTGGCACAAACAGCTACTGTATATATCTTCAATTTGTTAAATTGGGAAGATGCAATTCATTGCCTGCTTCCCATTCTCTCCAAGTTAATCTGACAACTTGAAACTTGCTTGTGAATGCTTGTTATTATATTATTTTATGTTTTTCTGATTCTTTATATTCATTTATGTTAGGTACCCAGTACTATTTTTAAAAGCAGTTTGCGATACTACCAAAAGAAAAATTTTCAACATTCTTCATAGACCAAACTTACATTGCCTTATGCTCATCCCGGGAAAGGTGAGAGATAAATATAATAAACAAATTGGTTAAATGCCTGTACTGCAGGTAAAACTGTGCTCACGACCTGGGTTCAATCCCCGGTAGCAGGCTCAAGGTTCACTCAGCCTTCCATCCTTCCGAGGTCGGTAAAATGAGTACCCAGCTTGCTGGGGGGGGCAATGTGTAGCCTGCACACTGTAATCAAAATTGTAAACCGCCCAGAGACTACTTGTAGTGGTATGGGGCGGTATATAAGCAGAACACTTTGCTTTGCTTTAAAGGTAAGCGAGAGAAATAAGAAGTGATGTGTGCACTTTGGTTTCCACCAGTGGCTACGGCAACAAGATGGCTTCCATGATGTCAACTTACCCAACATACAGCACACAGAAACTGATTGTGGGCATATAATTCCAGAGAGGCTCTTGGCCTCTGGTGAGATGCCACCTCACAATTACTCCCTGGTATCTCCTCTGCCCCCAAAACATTGGATTTTCTCAGTATTCCCATGTAAGATTGTATGTTGATTGACTGACAAGTCAGAAAAATGAAGGCCTGTCACTGATTGCTCATTTTCCCCCAAATGGAAGATTACATGTTTCTTCTAAATGCTATAGAAAGGTTATCATCTTCTCTTGTGTTGGCTCATTGTTGTGAGGAGGGAAGGGGTGGCATTTCACAAAACACTCATGCTGTGAAAGGCTTCCAGACTTCTGAAAATAACCCTCCTCCTTTCTCCCAAACAAACTTCAGAAAAAAAAAATATCGAGTGGTACAGAACTCAAGCGTCTGCAATAAACAGATACAGTAAAGCAAACACAAGTTTAAAAACTGGTAGTTAACTGGCTATGGGATGCGGCTGATGTAAACAATGCTTTATCTATTAATTGGGATGCTGGATGTGGATTTGATTGCTGTAAAAAAATCTGGAGTGCAGTTTTTCTTTGGAAGAGGATGGAAGCCTTTGCAGTGTCTCATTGGGCCTTTTTACACGACCCCTAAGATCCGCTGGCCACTTAAATTCGGACCAGAGATCTTAGGGGTTCGTCGCTCTTCCTCTGTCCCCACTCCCTCCGCACTTCCTGGCTGCTGGCTGCGTGAGGGGAGGGAGAAAAAGAGAAAGAAAAGCAGGCCGCTCACCTCGTTCTGCCTCTCGTCTCTGTAAAGGAAGGTTGACCTAGCAGTTAAAAAGAAAGGGAAGCCAAGGACGTTTGGCAGAAACCCAATCAGCTTAAGTTCCAAATCAATTGGTGGGAGAAAGTGTTTTAAACATTTTTTTTAAAAAAAATATCTACCTGATTTAAAAGCTGCTGCTTATTCTACACCTGGGCCAGAAAGGATTTTAAAATCTCCCAACTCTGCAAGGAATTTGGAACAGAATGAATTACCCAGCTTGGAATGTTTGGCAGTTTATGAAGAGGAAAAGCATCAGAGTTCGCTGTGTGGGTGACTAGACAGTAGATAAAAATATAGCTATAAGAAAGAGACTGCAGCACAGCACACAGGACCAAAAATAAACCTGTCATTGTTGTTATGTGCTCTCAAGTTGGAACTAATTGATAGCTCTTCTTGAATGTGCCTAAGCTTTGGAGTGCTCACCATCTCCCAAAGTCATTGGTTCCATTGTTGTACTACTCTTACTGCTATGAAGTTTTTCCTGATGCTCAGCCTGAATCAGGCTTTCTGTAGCTTGAGACCATTATTACATATTTTATGGGGAGATTGTATACACATGAAATGCAAATCCTGAGCCTCTTTAAATAAACTTGCTTACAGAAAACGTGATGTCAGATATTTACGAGTTATTCAGTCACATATGAAAATGACCGAGGCTGGAGGAATGTATTCTGATGGAAGAGAGGGAAAACAGAAGAATAAGGCTAATGTATCTACAGGTATATTTAAAAAGGGGGGAATTTGGTTTGTTTTATTCAGTTCTAGAGGTGGTCATGAATTGCTGGTTTGGCAGTTAATTCAAGGGTGTCCAAACTTTAGCCCTCCAGGTGTTTTGGACCACAACTCCCAGAATTCCAACCTTGCATTGCCAACGACAAAGGACTGTGGGAGTTGTGGTCCAAAACATCTGGAGGGCAGAAGTTTGGGCACCACTTGTGGATGGGCAGGTGTTCTGCACTTCAAAGCCCTGCCTCCTCTTGTGGATGCCCAATCAGAGGCTGCAGCCTGTCTTAGCTGACCCACCTCCTCTGGACACTGCCTCTGGATGGGTGTCTGCCAGAAGAGGTCGGTTTTGAAGCACCAAACACCTGTACCTCCAATAAGCAAACCACAACAACCCTCTGAACCCATGGTTTATGCCCATCTCAGGTACCTTGCTAAAGGTTTCCCCCACACAAGTGTGCTAGTCCTGTCCAACTCTAGGGGTGGTACTCATCTCCGTATTCAAGCCGAAAGAGCCAGTGTTGTGCAAGTCCATGGCCATGTGGCCGGCATGGCTACAAGGAAACACTGTTTTACCTTCCCGCTTTTTAATGCGGTACCTATTTATCTACTTGCATTTACATGCTTTCAAACTGCTAGGTTGGCAGGAACTGGGGTTATCAGCAGGAGCTCACTCTGCTGCGTGGAACCAGGGATTCGAAGTGCTGAACTGTCGACTTTGCAGCCGACAGTTTTCGGAGCCTTAGTCCACTGAGCCACCACGCCCCTCCCTTGCTAAAACATAAATGGTTGCTTAAACTACCATTACCATTTGCTTCACTCTCTGTGCATATGTTCTATTCAAAGAGTGCACGATGACCTTCTAAATAAAAAGAACCTCAACATAAGCCGTAACAGGGCTGGTAAAGAACATACTGAGAAATTTAAGCTGATTGGGTTTCTGCCAAACGTCCTTGGCTTCCCTTTCTTTTTAACTGCTAGGTCAACCTTCCTGTGGCTCAAGGCTCTTAGGTCTGTCCCCTTTTCCTCTGCATTGTAAGAAGACTCCACTGCCTTCAATTCTTACTCCTTCTCCATTGTCCAAACCTGCTTGAAATTCTCATCCTTCCAAAGCCCAAAAAAAGTGCTTGCAGGTATACCTCTGCTATGTCTTTCAAACATCTGCAATTCTAAAGACAGTGAGATGGAGATCAGAAAGAGAGAGAGAGAGAGAGAGAGAGAGGAGGACATCATTTACATCAAGGTGTAGTCTGATGAATGCAGAAAGCATTAAAAAGTCAAGGCAGCCCTCTGAAAGGAGATTGTCTATTCCTGCCTGCATCTGACTCCCCCTACCACCTTTCTCTGTATGTGTTCAGATTGCCTAACTGTTGACCTAAATGCATTCTTAACCACCATCAGATAGCCAAGGACAATAGGCTAATCCTCCTAATAGGATTACAGCCCATACTAAAAGGAGGCTTTGCCCCTTTTTATGCTCTGCATTGTAATGCAAATTGGCCTGTATGCTTCACCACTGCCACCCTATCACCCCATCTTAGGCACACATTGGCCGGCTATAGCAGCTCAGCACGTTAAAGTGCTTGTGTTTGTGTGTGACAGTTAGATTTTTTTCCCTGCAGCATTAGCTGCCCTTTCCTTAGTAGATCAACCCTACTGAGTTCCTCAAGTCCTCTGTTTCATCCAGTCTCCCTTCCTCTGTCCCTCTCATATGGACACCCATGGTTCTCCCAACTAAGGTGAAGGAGAGGTCACCAGCTGGAAGACCTTGGTTGACATTTCAGTGAAACCCCAAATGTCTACAAAGCACTAATGTTGAAATCACATGATGAGAACAGTTACAAGTTCTGCAGCGGAGCACAGGGTGGATCTTTGGTTGCATGGCTCTACCCGAGGTCATTCCAAAGCTCAGTTCTCCACATTCCACCAACCCACAAGGTTTGCCGCCACCACCTGCCCTGAGTACTCATCAGATGGATACAACAGCTCAGTAGGTCAGCAGAGAAACACCACAGTGCAGAAATTCCAAAACAGGCACTAGAAGAGTTGGTGACAACCTATAAATGGGGGACTGTCCTTCTGAATGCCTCCAGAGGGCGTTTCTTGGTTAAAATCAAGTGAATCATCTCTACTTCACACACATTTATAGATGTGTATTTGAAGGGACAGAATGGGACATGCTTAAGTCAACTCCCCTGCTAAAATTTCCAGGGAAGTGGATGGACACCATATTTCAAGAAAGCAAAAAAGCAAAGTGTTCTGCTTATACTGAGCCTCGTGGCGCAGTGGTTAAATGCCTGTACTGCAGGTAAAACTGTGCTCACGACCTGGGTTCAATCCCTGGTAGCAGGCTCAAGGTTCACTCAGCCTTCCATCCTTCCAAGGTCAGTAAAACGAGTACCCAGCTCTCGGGGGGGGGGCAATGTGTAGCCTGCACACTGTAATTAAAATTGTAAACCACCCAGAGACTACTTGTAGTGGTATCAGGCGGTATATAAGAAGAACACTTTTTATATACCACCCCATAGTTCTTCAAGCACTCTCTGGGTGGTTCACAATTTAATTATGCAGGCTGCATAGCCAGAATTAACCACACAATCATACACTGTTCCTTTGGAAACCAGGTGGGTAGCCTGTAGGGGTTAAGGAAAGCTAGAAAGGTAGTATTTATTTATTTATTTATTTATTATGGGACTTCTATACCGCCCATTTTCCCGAAGGAACTCTGGGCGGTTCACAGTAAACTGAATCAAATTCAGCCAGTTCAACAACATACAAACAACTAAGTTCTACAATTGGCAAACAATTTAAAAAGAATGCAACCCTGGCGTAGACTGCAAATGGCAAATGAACTAATTAGACTAGGCAGATGTTGGAAAAAAATTAAACATTAAACTAAGTCACCAAAAGCCTCGCGGAAGAGCAAGGTCTTTAAAGCCCTCTGAACGGCCGGCAGGGACTGTGCAAGGCGCACTTCGCTGGGGAGATGGTTCCACATGGTCGGGCCCACCACAGACAAGGCCCGGTTCCAAGTCAAAATTTTCTGGGCCTCTCTGGATGTGGCCACCTGAAGCGAGTGCACCCGTGACATCCTGGTTTGTCACCACACATTTGAATGTGGCTGATCCTCAATGAGAATCACTATAAAATGGACGACAGACAAACCGGACTCCTGGGAATGTAGTTTTATTTCCAGAGGATCCTTTCCTAATACCTTGTGCACAAGGGGTGCCTGAACACAGGGACAACTTCCTGTATGGAATGTCCAGTCTTAAATATTCTTCAGCGTACAGAAAAAGATAAAGAACAAACTCAGGATTGGTTACATTTTGCCGCAGTGGAAAGCATGTGACTTCATTACATATATGTTCATTTTCCGTAACACAACCAAACTTAAAGATCAGTGATACTTTCCCATCTGCATTAGCAAGATTAAAAGGTCATTAATTTCGCAATGTATTGTTCTCTCTGTGTTAACAGTGAGTTTCAAAAGCTGGATACAAAGGTGCAAACAAGATATTTTAAGAACTGAGATGTCCTAGCATGCAGTTTGACATTTGCTATACACTTTTTGTGGTTTGGACACATCCTGTTGCCATTCGCTTTAGAAGCCCATGTCTGCAGAGGTGGGGGTGCTTTGCAGAAACACGGAGATGATGCTTTCAGGACATAGTTTACAGAAATGATGGTTTTAGGATATCTATATGAAGCAGAGGGTAGAATGAAGAATTGAAGATAAACTCAACACTTGAACCTTACTCTCAGGTTGGACGGGCCAAAGTTGACCGCTGGGTGACACAATACCATGGGCAGCACCCAGATTCTCCAGAGCTGTCCATGATGACACAGTCATGGAGGAACATCTAAATCACATATATTAATGTTCTGCACTGGAATGTACAATTATCAATCTGGATGTTTTCTTTTAAATGAGAAGGTGGGGCTTAAATGTCTTTTCCGACAACAAGACCAGCCCAAAGCCCAAGCAATAAAATACAGTCAATTTTCCAATGGCTTCAAAGTTGCCATAAGAATACTAAAGCATAATGGCTTGGAAAAGCAAGCCAGTGGCTCTCCAATTGGTTTGAGAAGTAGGCTATGTAATTCCGAACTGGCTGGCTATTTCAAAAGAATGTATGTGCATTGTTTCTATACATCCTAAGCCACTACAACCAACCTCTTGGCTGGTCTATTTTCTGCAACTGAAATCATGGTCTTGACACATGTGCGTGCCTTCTGTATTCACAGCAACTCACCCGAGAGAGGCAGGTGGACAACCTATTGTTCAAGCAATACTAACTGAAAGAGCTCTCTCTTTTTTAGGAAAAAAATCCCTTTCTGTCAGTCTAGCAATCCGCTAGTTCTCCAAACTGCATTGACTGGATGAAAGGAAAAGAGCATGCAAGATACATCCTGATAAAAGCCGTGGGCTTTGAAATCAACCTGCTGCTTCCACACTGAAGAGTCAAGAAGAACCCAAGGATGCAAGTGGTGGAAGGTTTAGTTTGGTATTTTTCCTCTCCCAATATTGCTGCTGCAGCAGTGAAACATCTGCTAGGGTGCATGGCAAAGGAGAAATGTGTAAGACAAGTAAGTATTGTTTACCCAGCAAGCCATGTCGAGTTGGGTTTAGTTTCAACACAGTTTGAACTCATTTTTCCAGGGTGCAACTTGCTGCCTTTGAAGACAGTTTATTCTTAGTTCAAAAACAATCTCGAGGTCCTATGAATTACCACATGGGCAGTAACAGCTTGGGTTCAAATCTCACTTTGGCCAGCATTTTGTGTCCATGGATAGAGGCCACCCCCAGTTGCTGCCAAATGTGTATCATGAGAATGAACTGTTGGTTTAGGTATCTGGTGTTGGAGCCAGAGGTTGGGAGTTCAATTCCCCCATTGGGCCTCCTTGACAAGGGCTGATCTACAGCAGTGGTTCTCAACCTGTGGGTCCCCAGATGCTCCTGGACTGCAATTCCCAGAAGCCTCCACCACTCGCTGTGCTGGAAGGGGTTTCTGGGAGTTGCAGTTCAGGAACATCAGGGGACTCACAGGTTGAGAACCACTGATCTACAGTATAGGGTCCTTTCTAACTCTGCAGTTTGAAGATGATGATGATTACAGGAAGCACCTCCCAAAATCACTATTATGAGTAAGTGCAATGAGCTTTTCAAACGGACTAAAACTTGGAAAGAATGTGCTAAAATGATGTTGCTACCCCCAGTTCCATGAAATGTTCTGCAATAAATTTAATTGATGTTAGTTTTGTCATTACATACCATGGTCACAACAATATATATTTTTACTAACAGTTCATCAGTTGCATTAATTTCCATTGGTTACTTTTGCAGTAGTTTTGGAGACACTGTGAAGCAGTGGGCACTGTTTTTTGAGTGTGGAATTGAAACAGTCCAGCACAAGTGCATTCCACAAAGAAAGAAGAGCTTCTCTAAGTCCAAGAGGGTGCTGGCATTGTTAACGATCAGCATTGGAGTGGATCTAAAGGGCAAGGAGTGGTCTTCCTATAAAAGACTTTGAGGAACGTACGGCTAGCAATATAAAGGGAAATAATAAGAGCTTCTTTAAATATGTTAGTAGTAGAAAACCTGACCGAGAACCAGTTGGTCCTCTGGATGGTGAGAGAGGAAAAGCGGAGGTAAAGGAGGACTTGGAAATTGCAGACAAATTAAATGACTTCTTTGCATCTGTCTTCATGACAGAAGAGCCTGGGCAGATTCCGTAGCCCAAACGGCCCCTCTTGACTAAAGAATTAAATCACATACAGCTTAAAAGAGAGGATGTTTTAGATTTTAATTGATACATTGAAGATCAATAAGTCACTGGGCCCAGATGGCATCCACCATCTCCATGAAAGTGTCTACCCAGTGTGTGGCAGCAGTGAAGAAGGCCAATTCTATCCTAGGGATCCTAAAAAAGGAAAATGAAAATGAATCAGCTAAGCTAACATTACAATCCCATTATACAAAATGATAGTAAGGCCGCACTTGGAGTATTGTGTATGGTTCTAATCACTGCATCTCAAAAAAGACGTAGTGGAACTGGAGAAAGTGCAGAAGAGGGTGACTAAAATGATTACTGGGCTGGGGCAACTCCCTTATGATGAAAGGCTACAGCATTTGGGGCTCTTTAGTCTGGAAAAAAGGCACCTGAGGGGGGATATGTTTGAGACGTACAAAATAATGCAGGACATGAGTAAAGTGGACAGAGGGACACTCTTCTCCCTCTCACAAAATACAGAACTAGGGGACATCGACTCAAATTGTGGGTTGGGGGAGTGAGAACAGACAAAAGAAAATATTTTACCCAGCATGTTGTTAGTCTGTGGAACTCCCTGCCACAGGATTTGATGATGGCATCTGGCCTGGATGCCTTCAAGGGGATTGGACAGATTCCTGGAGGAAAAGTCCATCACAGGTTACAAACCATGATGGAGATGTTTAATCTCCAGGCTTAAAACAAGGGTACTTCAAGGGCCAGATGCAGGGGAGTGGTATCAGGAGACAGATATCTAGTCTTGTGCGCTCCCAGAGGCATTTGGTGGGGTCACTGTGAGATACAGAAAGCTGGACTAGATGGGCCTTTGGCCTGATCCACTATGGCTCTTCTTATGTTCTTATGTTCTTGTAGCATAAGATTTTACATCTTCCTGAGCCTTATATCAAAAGACTTCTAAAACTGGTCAGTTTGGTTGTATGACAGGAAATACCTTTTCTTCCTTCATCTGCATCCTCCTATGAGTGGAGGAGGAAGAGGAAAAAAGAGAAGAGGTGAGAAAAAAGAAGGAAGAAGGACACTCTTGAGATTCATCATTGCTCAAGTGAGCAAAATGACGAAGGATAGATTAAGTCTAGCTTATTTTATCTGTGTTGATGATTTCAGGTACAGAACAACTACATAGGGGTGAGGAAGAAAGCACATAGACCACAACTAGACCTTGGTAAAGCTCTTATTGTCCTCGGAAGAAGGGACAGGCAGTTGCCAAGGTTGCTTTAGTTGTAGATTTCCAGAATCATTGAGTACTAGTCTAGATGACCCATAAAACTTATGCCAGCTCTACTTCTCTCTCTCTCTCTCTCAAACTTGAAAACAATGAGTGTCTTGAATAAGGCTGATACTTCACGTCCCTCTTGCAGCAGTTCGCAGCCCCAGTGGAGACCAGTTCGAAGGAATGTAACCTCACGTCCCTGTGGGGTCAATCTGAGTTCACCGCGACCACGCCCCCTGAACTGCGCTCCAAGCGGGGTGAGAGATTCCCATCCTGGAGCTCGGGAATCTTTTCAATCCGCTTCTCGATCCGTGTTGAAAACTGATTTCAACACGGAGGCAACTTCACCTCAGCTCGAGGAAGGACGTGAAGTAACCACAGATATGAGACAATGGATGGTCCCTGGAAAGGAGGGCCATGGGATGAAGGCACAGCACCATCCCTCAGGTCAGAACAGTTCCTTGCAAATATTTTACCACTGAGAGAGGACTCTCCGCTGATGGAAGAACACTGCAGGGGAAAAGATGCTATCTCATTTGGTTTCAAAAACATGAGCGGAGTTGTAGTCTGCTGCCTCTCCCATGGGTGTACTGAGATGCCACTAGCATGTATAAAAAGAGGCAGCAGCTAGCAATCAAAAGCTACCCTTGCGATGGAAAGATTAGCAGGATATTATGATTCCATGTTCAGATGGTTCTTTTTTTTTTTTTTAAAAACATTCTTTATTATATTTCAAATCGTTAGGTAGCAGCACATCTTAGATATGATCTTCCTACTTTTAGGGCAGAAATTCAGATCACCGAGAACAAAGAATGAACATTTGCAGCATATTTGCCATTCCAAAATGCAACAAAGACAGTAAGAGACTCATTCTTGGAATCTATTTTAAATCATATAGTTGTCTCTAGGTTCACAGTGAGTGTGTCAACTTCATTATAATAACAACTCCCCATTTTAAAAGAAAAGTAGTCTGGGGACAGAGAGGGCATTTAATTTTTTCCAGAATGAAACACATAAAAAGTTTGCAACTGTGAATTAATTTGTACAATTTGCTGATAATAAGAGTCAAGTTCCTTCAAGACAATTCTGATTCACGGTGACCCTTTTCAATAATAATAATTAATTGCTATACAATATACGCATATAATGAAATTCACAGACTCTCAGAGATCAGACTCAACACACACACACACACACACACACACACACACACACACACACACACACACACAATCCCTGAAAACAAAATCCAGGCAGAGAAAACTCAGAAGTGGTTTTCCATTCTCTTCTCCAATGGTGCCCTGGGACTGTGCAGCTTGCCCAAGGCCACCCAGGCTGGCTCTACTCTCAAGATGCTCATTGAACTCCCAGACTCTACTAAACTCTAAAAAACTACTGAGCTATCCAGCCAGGTGGCCAAACTCAACTACAAACATAATTATCATACTTCCATATTGTGAGGCCAGAATGATAATCACAACTAATTACAAAATTTTAAATTTGCCAGAAGAAAAAAAGTCTGGAAATTCACTCTGCTGGAAATTTGCTCCGATGGGGGAGGCTGCACCCCATCATTTCATCCAATATCCTAATGGTGTCAGTCCGTTTCAGACACCTTCAACCGTCCAAGTCAATTTTCAGAAGGATACGATAACATAGCAGTCTTACATACCAAACATCACTGAACCTTCATGCATGTGCTTTGGGATTCCCCCCCCCCATGGATTCTGTACTGTCATTTATAGAGGCCATGAGAAGAGAGAGAGAGAGGGAGGGAGGAAGGAAGGGAGGGAGAGTATATATAGGTACCCCTCTAAGTACAAGATGAGATTAAGACAATGGTTCTACTCTAGGTGAACCAATATGTTCTTGGACTACATCCCCAAAAGCCTTCACTACTGTGTGCTCTCTGAAGTTTCTGGCAGTCTAAGAACACCTGGGTTACACAAGGCTTAGAATCATCTGATTAAGGCCTTCACTGATTGCTCTGTGCCCCCAAATACTCATGCCTTCACTTTCACTGGGAGAGTAAATTCTGAACACCAGCACTACCATTCCTTCACATGCTGTCCTGCATCAGATGGAAAGTGGACATTTCTACCCATAGAGTGGGTCATGCATAAAACAGATAAAACTTAAGGACTATGGAAATGTCGGTAAAGTAATTTATCATGGAGATGTGCCCTGAGTTTAAATGTGCATGCCTGTTCGGAAAAGGAACAACGGCAACAAAGAAAAAAATAGAAGGTCTCTTAGAAAATGATTACCCTGTCATCTAAGTCAACAACAATGATACTGTGATAAACGCCAGCAGTTTTGTCACATTGTTTTATCACTGTAATTACATCTGGAACACAGAAACTGTCTGGAAAAGATAAGATTAAGTGAAGCTGGTCTTGTTAGTTTTACTATTCATTTTTGGGATTTATAGGATGTTTCCTTCTTGAGATGTTGTGTCCAGCCATGTTTCTTCCATTTAGATTTGTAGTCTCCTGAGGGGCAGAATCAAAGACATTTGTTTTTTTTTCCAATGAGCCTTCTCTTTCATTAGAACTGAAAGCAAATTTGGAATATGAAGTCGGTATTGTTTAGTCTAAACTTGACAAGATCTTCCTGACGTGGTCTGCTGGTTCCTCCTCCAGGGGGTGCTCTGGGATTATGCAGATGGCCCAAGGCCATAAACGTGACACAACCCCACCAGCTGCGCTCATGGTCATTGGCCTTGGCCATCTTGTCTACTGGGAGGCACAGTGAGCCCGACCCAGTTCTATAACCAGCAATGCTCAATTATCTTGAATTGAATGTAAATACCATTAGATTGTTGTTTTGTGACAGGTAACTGTGTTAGTCAGAATTCCAGGCAAAATCAAAGAAACAAAACAAGACAAAACAAAACAAAAGAGAAAAACATGCGGCACACTAAAGACTATTATATTTTAATGTAAGATTTCATGGGCACATCCACTTCTTCAGCCGTACAGTAGCAGAAAGAGGTGTACAATATAATATACAATGGAATATAAGTTACATACGAAATATTGATTGGCTGTTGGAAGAGCCACTGCATTTGTATGCAGTGATTTGGCTGTATTGTTTAGGCCTTTATTGTGAAGACCAGGGAGGAGGAAGTGGTGGGGGAAGAGAAGAGAGTTTGAAGGTGAGAGAAGAGATAGCTTTATGTAGAAGTGGTATAGACAGTTTTTACCTTAGAGCAGGGATCCTCAATCTATGGGTGAGAGAATGAGTGTTTTTGTAGAGACAGAAACCAGATCTGGGTGTGGATGAGCAAGGGAGGGGAAGAGAGAGACTTTGAAGGCGAGAGAAGAGGTAGCTTTTTTGTAGAAGTGGTATAGACAGTTTTTACCTTAGGGCCTTTTCACACGACCCCTAAGATCCGCTGGTCCCTTAAATTCGGACCAAAGATCTTAGGGGCTCGTTGCTCTTCCTTCCTCCCCACCAGAGAAAGAGGGGGGGAAATGCAGCTCACCTGGAGGAGCTTCCCGGAGCTCCTTTTCTCTTCCGTTTCTCTTCCGTTTCTCTTCTGCTTGCTTTTTTCCCTCCCACCTCTTCTCTTAAAGGGGCAGGAGGCAAAAAAAAAAACACAAGCAGAAGCCAGGAGAGCCCCGGACCTGGGGATTTTCACCCACCTCAAGCAGGTACAAGAAAGTGCAGCTGGGTCGCGCTTAGGTGGGCGGGGTCGCACTTAATTGTCTGCAAAGTCCGGAGCTGGTGGGAAAACACTTGTAAGGTCCGGACCTTGCAGCCATTTCCTGCGGAGCTTAGGGGTCGTGTATAAAGGCCCTTAGAGCAGGGATCCTCAATCTATGGCCTATGGGCCAGATCTGTCCCAACAGGGTCCTAAATCTAGCCCACTGGACATTGCAGAATGCCCCCACTTGCCCCCCACTTGAGCCAAAAACTCACTGCCTCCCCCCCTTTCTCCTTAATGCCCCTTCCCCTTTGCCTGTGAAAGGTGGGCACTTTTAGGACACTAGCCCTGTAAAATGGAGATGGGGGCTGTATGGAGAGAGTGCAGAGGGAGCGGGGGAGGGATCAAGGGCGAAAGGGCCCAGGCTGCAGAGGCATCTGGGCTGCCGCATAAGGGAGGGCATGAGTAGGGCATGGAACGTAGGTCCCCTGGGGGCTTGGAAGTTTTTATCCAGCTTCTGCCTGCCTTCCGGGACTCCTGAGAGAGAGTCTTTCCCAAAGGTTCCCAGTCCCCACACACATCCTCCTTGGGTTTGGGCACCCACTGTCGCAAAGAGATTTAAGGCTGCTTGCTTTCTCCCCCAACAACATTGCAGGTGGGTTGAGTGGAGCATCAATTGTATCGTAAATTCTGAGAGGAGAGGAAGGGGGCCCTGGTTACCAAGCGGCTGCTGTAGCTTCCCTGCATTGGTCCCTGCCCTATTAGGTTTGCTGCAGGGGTTTCATTCAGATTAAGCCTTCTAGGTTTTAGCGGTGTGAAGGTGTTTGATCAGGATCTTGTGGAGACCTCCCATTTTGCTTCTTGTTCAGTGAAATTACAGCTGTTTTACTTCATGCTCATCGGTATAAGTCCTGAATGAGTTGACTGGGCCTCCTGGACCTGCATATTTTTTTTTTGTTCTTCCACTTTTTTGGCTATTCAAGTACTTGTGTTTTTTGTATAGTTTTTTTTCAAAGTATAGTCCAGCCCCCAACAGTGTCTGAGGGACAATTTAAAAAATTTGATACCAGGTTAAAAAAATTTGAGGACCACTGCCTTAGAGTCTTGTGGTGGGAGAGATGAGTTTAGTAGTAGTGAAGAAAATAAATGGGGCAGTGCATAAGTATTACATTTGAATAATATAGACAGAAAAAACCTATCTCTCTTCTATATGCCTGAAGAAGTGGATGTGTCCGCGAAAGCTTATGTTAATATATAATAGTTAGTCTTTAAGGTGCCACATGTTTTTGTCTTTTATTTTATTTTATTAGATTGTTGTTGCTAGCTCA
This sequence comes from Phrynocephalus guinanensis, assembly GCA_037367245.1. NCBI lineage: Eukaryota > Metazoa > Chordata > Lepidosauria > Squamata > Agamidae > Phrynocephalus > Phrynocephalus guinanensis. The sequence goes on along the minus strand of CM074749.1, from coordinate 8,294,913 downwards.
TCAAGTCACTTCCTATTTATGACGACCCTATGAATGAGTGCTCTCCAAAATATCCTGTCTTCAACAGCCCTGTGCAGCCCTTCCCAACTCATGCCTGCGGCTTCCTTTAGGGAATCAGTCCATTTCATATTTGGTCTTTCCTCTTTTCCTGCTCCCTCCCATCTTTCCCAGCCTTATGGTCTTTTCCAGGTGGAAACCTGAGAGTGGCAACAATAGATGGGTGCAAATTAGCTCTTTGTCATGCAAAGTATGTGGAAGTGGCTTGGTCTTTACCAAAATCACTGCCCAGAGAACGGAAAAATGCTTTTTTCAAATAAAGACAATTCCAAGAAACCTTCAGCCAATCCATGAGCTGTTAATTTAGCAAAGAGTTGTTCCTGATAGGGATGAAAAATTCCTTTACTTTAATTTAACATTTATATGCTGACTGTTTGTATAAATACTTGTATTAAAAATTAAAATAAAACACTCCAAATGCTAACAACCAACACAGCTGTCTGCATTTTTGGAGTGTGGCTTTGAAGGCCATCATGATTAGCTTCTGAAAATATGGCCCTATTTCACCATCTCTGGCTTCTCAAAATTATAGAATACATGACTATGGGATATATTGGGGGGGAAAGGCTGCAGATGGAATCAGTTTATCTAATGCACATGGCTCACAGAATCCAGCTTTTTATTCCTTCCTTCCTTCCTTCCTTCCTTCCTTCCTTCCTTCCTTCCTTCTCTAGAATTTATAGTGCCTGGCTGCTGAATCGTCATTGCATGTCTAGACTTGCTAATAGCCACTGGCTTGTTAGAGCTGCCATCTGAATACAAGCAGAGTTAGTTATTATGCAGAAGTGTTTTGTTCAATGCATTCACAATTTCCCTTCTCCTCAGGTCAGCCTGCAATCTAAGAAGACCCCGCCTGAGACTGAAAATGGCAAAATGCTCAAAGAAGGATGGCTATCTCGGAAATTGTCTACTACGTTTCACAAAAGCTAAACCCTTGGTAAAGAAGTGACCTCCCACTACATGTGCACTCCATCAGTGACTGGCATGTGGTCTTATAGAATGATGAGTCAGATTTGTGTGTGTGTGTGTGTGTGTGTGTGTGTGTGTGTGTGTGTGTGTGTGTGTGTGTGTGTGTGTAGGGGTACACTCAATAGCCTTATAGGTCTTTTCCAACCTCATTATCCTATGATTAGTTATGGAAGTTCCTGAAAGGTTAAGTGTACAACTGGCATAAAAGGCAAGCTGGGTATGATCTAACATCCTCTCATGAAAAGAAATACAGAACCAGATAACTTTCTACCACACCATAGAATAGTTACCTTCTTGAAGATATTGCTTGATGAGTCTTCCAGACAATGTTGCTGCTTTGACTTTTTCCTTCATAAATAGGTCCCTAAATAGGACCCACCCCACCTCAGATAGATACGCTTTTGGATCATCCACACTGCTGTACTCCTTTTGGTCAAATCAACAAAAATTCAGGAGAGACTTCTTTCCAGAGGGGGGCAGGTGATAACAATCCAGTCACGGGTACATCTGGAAAGATACTCCCACCCAGTATTCCCCTAGCATTCTTTACTGTTGCCTCCCGTGAAGGCATCAGATGAAATATCCTCTTGTCTAAAGCTAGCAGCGACAGCACTGTTAAGGACGATCCGTCATGCCACAGAGCTTTATCATGGTAATTACATCAGGAACAAGTTTACTGTTTGAAAAAGAAGCAAGATTACAAAAAGCAATCCACCAAACCAGCAGCGGTGACACAGAGAAGAGATGTGCAACAGAGGAGGGGGAAAAAAGAATATGTTACATGGATTTGGCTGTGAAGCAGTATATTTAATGGTGAGCCGCCCTGCAGATCTGGGAGAAGCTGGAGTTGAAATAGCAATGGAGTGATAAATGCACTTCAGGTTTTATTGCAAATGTTACAGGATCTGTCCGAGTTTCTGAATCTATTTTTGTGGGGTGGGGGGCTTTGGATGGTTCCTGTAACATGTAAAACCAGGAGGGGGTCTCACACCCTGCTGATCTTGGAACCATCAGCATGTGCTAGGGCCGCAACTGGGCAGCCCCATTCCAGCTTGTGCATCCAACAACAAGGATGGGTGGGTGGGTGGATGAATGGACAGATGGACGGACAGATGGGCAGATGGGCAGTTGGGTGGGTGGATGGGTGGGTAGATGGATGGATGTTTGGATGAACGGACAGATGGACGGACAGACGGACAGACAGACAGATGGATGGACAGGCAGACAGATGGACAGATGGGCGGATAGAAGGATGGACGGATGGACGGATGGATGGAGGTATGGATGAATGGAGGGATGGATGTCTGGATTAGAAAGAGAGAGGTGGATGGGAGTTAAATAAGCCTTGAAATTCCCTCACCTTCAGTGCTGAAATGAGAAGCATATAGGCGAGAAAGGGAAGAAGCACAGTTTCCCAGAGCACAGAGAAGTTCCCCAGAACACAAAGAGAACTCCTAGTTCCCTGAGCTCCTTGCCCTCTGAAGATGCCAGCCACAGAGTCTGGTGAAATGTCAGAAAGAAAAACTTCCAGAATATGGCCAAACAGCCCGAAAAACTCACAACAGCTCTCAGATCCCGGCCGTGAAAACACATTGCTTTTCTTTTCTTCCTCCAGTCACACGGAGTGACTTCCAGTCAATCTTTCCATGAACACAAACAAGCCCAAATATCCAACCTTCTCTGTCAAGTCCTTTCAGATTGTGAATCTTAAGATGCTGGAGAGCTCAGTAGTTGAGGTCTCTGGTTGTGGCCCCCAAGGTTGGGCGTTCTGTCCCCCCTCCCCGTGCCTTTCTGACAAGGGTTGGACATGATGATAGCTTCCAACTCGACAGTTCAAAGATGAGGATGAGGATTAAGATTAAGATGAGAACAGGCTTGATAGCTTTTTCCAGTTGACGTCATAATTTCTGTGAGTCAAGAAGCCAACAGGAAAAAGGTCCATAAAAGGACTCTGGATGAACCTCACCGATAAATAATTTAAGTGAAAATTTCTTTCACTGGTGTTTCCCTCATCACATTGCATATGAACATGCTAAGAAACAGAAAAACACCAGAGCGCTTGGGTATACTACAAGTGGAAAAGATCACCACCACAGACATTAGAATGTAAACTAGACATTTTAAGTAATATGTTGCTCAGTGCCAAGCCTGTGGAACAGAGGTGAATATCTGCTTGACAATCAGGACAGGCTGATGTGCAGACAAGTGCAAATAAGTGGTGTTTCCTTGCACACCCGGGGTAAGAAATAACAGGCAGGTACCATGGACCCTGGAATCGCTATGCCATGATTGCCTTTATTCGTTCCAAATGCAAAAGGTCATCCAAAGTAAGAAAGGCATCCCACAGAAATGGACATGGGTGTTAGCTTCCCACCGCATGCTCTGCTGGATTCCTTAAAGAGAGCAAAAAATGGGAATTACAAATCCGCATCACCGAGAAAGGTCAGGCACAGGCAGGTTGCAACTTGCTGTGCTTTTTCACGTGTTTCCTTTGTGCCACCACTAATGTACACAGCTGTCCCACTTCTTAACCTTTACAGCTCAAGGGCCACCTCTGCTATCTGTGCCAAATCCTTCTAACGCCAGAGAAGGGCTGTTCCTTTCAGTGTGAAAACTCAAAAACGGGAGATCCTTCTGTAGGCCAGAATTGCCCCTGCTCTACCATAGTTTGTGGAACAGAGACCAACCTGGCGTGATACGCCAAGGATCCTGGATCTCAGGTTTGGGTCGTGCAATCTTAGGAAGCATGAAGGTACTGCCTGGGAAGGCCTAGACAGCATGGCAAATTGGAAAGAGTGTCTATAATTTATTCTCTCCCTCACAATGAAGGGAGCATGTGGGGCCCTTCCAGTGTGGCCAGAAAAGTCAGTATCATTATATTCTGGGTGATGTTAGGTTGAAATCCTGTAGTCTACAAATTTATCTGCTCTGGTCAGACCCCCACCTGGAGTACTGTGTCCAGTTCTGTGTGCCTCAATTTATAAAGGATGTTGACAACCTTGAGCGGGTGCAGAGGATGGCGACTAGGATGGCTGAACGTCTGGAAGAAATGTCTTACGGGGAACAGCTTAGGGAACTGGGGATGTTTAGCCTTTCAAAAAGAAGGCTGAGGGGGGATATGATAGCTATGTTTAAATGTCTGAAAGGATGTCATATTGAAGAGGGAACAGGTTTGTTTTCAATGGCTTCAGATACTAGGACTTGGGGTAATGGTTTCAAACTACAGGAAAAGAGATTCCATTTGAACATCAGGAAAAACTTCATGACAGTTAGAGCTGTTTCGGCAGTGGAATATGCTGCCACAAAGGAGGGTGGTGGAGTCTCCTTCTTTGGAGGTTTTTAAGCAGAGGCTGGATGGCCATCTGTCGGAAATATTGTGATGGGGGTTCCTGCATGGCAGGGGGTTGGACTAGATGGCCCTTAAGGTCTCTTCCAACTCTATGATTCTATGATTCTATTATTCTATTTACAACATGAAGGCAAATCATTTTTATAATTTCCTCTTGTGTGTTTGTGTTTCTAAGAAGAAGTACATAGTTACCATGCTTGGATTATATCTGTATCAATGTCCTTTATCATTGAGTTTCTGACTGCACAGAGCCCTGTGGTGCAGTGGTTAAATGTCCATACTGAAGTTAAAACTGTGCTCACAACCTGGGGTTCAATCCCAGGTGGCCGGCTCATGGTTGACTCAGCCTTCCATCCTTTTGAGGCCGGTAACATGAGCACCCAGCTTGCTGGGGGGGGGGGGGATTGTGCAGCCTGCATTGCTGTAATTAAATTGTAAACCACCCGTCCATAGGGTCCCTTCTGGTTCTGCAGTTCTAAGAGGATGATGATGATGATGATGATGATGATGATGATGATGATGATGATGATGATGATGATGATGATGATGATGATTAAATACTTTTGATTTGGTCCACTCCCACTCATTTGTCCACAAAAGGGTCACATCTGTCATTGGAAGTCATAATGTAGCCAGGTCTTGGGTTTGCATGCAGATCTAATCAGGTCACTGGATTATTATATGAGGGGGAAATTATTCACTTCATTACTGGGAGATAAATTAACTGCAGGTAAAGTAAGTGCATTTGCAAATGGGTAAAGAAAGTGCATTTGCTTCTGGCCTGGGTGATTGTAATGGGTTCATACCAAGAGAGAGAGAGAGAGAGAGAGAGAGAGAGAAATAAAAAAATAGTGACCTATAAATGTTAATGTTGGCAAAGTTTGTTCAGTGCCCAGTTGAATGGGGGGGGGGGGAATCTACCAAGTCCTTGTTGCTTAAGTAGATGATCTAGTAAAAACATTCTCCTTTCTGTCCAGTCCAGCTTCTTAACAATGCCTCTCAAGACATTTCAAGGCAGACCACAACATGGTACCCACTCATGACTTGCAAGATTCAAGTGGTGGTTTACCCCAAGTCAGTCATAGCATACAGGAAGAACACAGGAAGCAGAACATTCCCCCCATGCCCTCCCTTCTGGAAGTAATAATACAATAAAAGAAACTTAAGGTTATTGATTTGATAATTTATGGTGATGCCTGGAACAGTAAGGTGAGTGCCTTACTCTGCCTGGTGGTGCAGCTGGCTTTGTGTCTTAATGCTTTCAGACGAAGATACAGAGAAGCATATTGCTTCTCCTTGGTACTCCTCTGAACTACCATCAGACTTTTCTGAAGCTGGCTCACTGTCAGAAGCATGAGTTTGCGAATCATCATCAATCAACTCGTTGTCAGCATCCTCCACTCAGCATACCACCATGTGTCTACTTCATGTGAGAGTTCTGACACCCCAGTGCTTTAGAGACCTGATGTGTTTGAAAAGAAATGCAGATTTTGGTTTAAAAAAAATCAAGAAGCCAAGGCGGTCAATCAAAATCTAGATCTTGAAGAGGTCACCTTGAAAGTTAGAAAACTGTACCCTTTCAAACTGTTTAATTCCTTCCTGTTAAGAGTTTCATGGTGCAATGGTTAAACTGCTACACTACTGCTAAAAGTGTGCTCATGACCTGGGGTTCAATCCCAGGTAGCCGGCGCATGGTAGACTCAGCCGTCCATCCTTCTCAGGTTGGTAAAATGAGTAACCAGCTTGCTGGGCAGTGGGGGGATGTGTTGCCTGCATAGTTAAATTGTAAACCTCCCAGAGAGTGTTTTAAGCATTATGGGGCTGTATATACAGTAAGCAGAACACTTTACTTCCTCAATATTAGTATTGGTTTTTTTTATAAAAAAAACTAACCTCCACTCACAAAAGCTAGAGCTTGCATGAATGCTGGGATGTCCCAGTGGAGATGGGCACGAACCAGCAGTTTGGAGGATCAGTACAGTTGGTTTATCCCCTGAACCTTTTCTTTTCTTTCTTTTTCTTTTTCTTTTTTTGCAACACCTCCTCCAGCAGACACCCATTCAGAGGCAGTTAATATATATATAAATATAAACAGGAAATCAGTCTATAAATATTCAGCATACCTACATAATAGCTGCACGAGACCCAAGCCAGACAGCTGAGTAAGCCTAATTATCACAATGTACCTTCTTATCACAAAATTGTCCCCACTGATTTTTTTCCTGGTGGATAAATTCCACAGTCATGCTTTTTTGCTATTTTCCCTCATACACATCACGCTCTAAGCAGCTCCAGGGAAATAGACAATTTAGATACACTACACCACAATAATTGTCCGATAGCCACGATGCGTAATAGAAATTAGAATGCCTCTACTATCTAACATTGGCAGTTCAGTTATTAACTGTTCATTCGAAACATACCAAAAGTTTAAATGAACAGAAAGCATACCAACAGGTCAATTAACAGCTCTCGGGTCCAAGTAACATCAACATTATTACAGCCACAGAAAGCAAACCATTAAACGGTTCCTATTAACAGACTTCATAGTATGAAAGCTATCCCAGATCAGCAAAAGAGAGGGGAGATTAAAAAGATGAAGTACCCTGGGGATATAAAAATCTTTGTCAAGACCATTGAATCCCTAAATAAATAAATAAATCTGCATATGTACAGAGCAGCTATGAGTCAAACTGGGGGAAATACACTTGATTTCTACATATGAAACATAGCCCTTTTTTCTAAAGAAAACTACATACTTCAATATACAATGTGCATTTCCTATTATTAGGTTTGCCTTCTAGGCATGTAATTCCTTCAAGGCATAATGTCTCGGCCATCGGGTTTCCAAGGGAAATTCTGTTTCTAAAAGGCCACCTCAATATTATCTCAAAGATAGCTAGACCCTTATGTAAGGTTGACATCAGTGTCTGATCTTCCTGGCAACTGTTAAGGTCTATGTCTCTTGGATGTATATCCATGGCTGATGTCTAGCCTGTGTCCATGTTAATACTTTCCCCTTTTGGGGGGGGCACATCAGCACCTGGAGCAATGCCAGTTGGCCAGCTCTAGCCAGCCTCTTAATTTTGTATCATCAGTGATAAATGCAACTGTCATTCCCCCCCCCCCATTCCTCTGAGCTTCACATTTTTAGAATCTGAAATGCCTCCCATCCAGCGGCCTATCAGTGCATGCCATTGAATTAAAAATGAAATCTTCATAAAATGGATACGTATTCTCATGGGTGTTGTACTGATTCACCCGATATCATTCGGAGTTTGGGCAAATAGACACAATTTCAGCAGGAAACCCTGTTTCCCTGATACAAACATAGTGGTCCTATTCCCCTATCCTCTTCCTCCACAAACCCTGTAAACCACCCAGAGTGTCCTTTGCTGCCAGATGGTGCAGTGTATCAATCTAATAAATAAATCAATAAACCTTCACTGTCCATGAGGGTTCTCTGCAGGAGTTGGAATCCTGGAAGGTGAATGACCTAACCTGAATCTTTGGTTTTATAATGATTTCAATGAGACTAAGACATGTCATCCTTTCCTCTAGCCTCAGGGGAAGACTCTGCAAAGCAAGACATGAATGAAGCATAAGTAAGAATGCAAAAACAGCAGAAACAGTGGGGTGTGACTAAAGGGATATAGCTAGATTATCATAAATGGTGGGCATATTGCCTGAATCCATAGCCTTCGACCCAGGGAGTAAGAATCTGCCATATTCTTATCAAAATGCCATTGCTACACCCTAGGGCACAGTAGCAAAATAAGCACATGGACATGCACATATGCACACTCTTTGAGGTTTTTCTTTTCTTTTTGCAACCTTGCATGCAATCAAGGTCCTGGATTTGACTTTCAAAGCCCTCCACGGCCTGGGACCAGAGTATTTGGTGGAGCGTATCTCTCAGATCAGAGATTGACTGGGGCCAGACCCACAAGATTAGCGCAGGCGCTCTCACTGAGGGTGGCCACACCCAGATAGGCATGGAAATTGCGTACGCGTGACTGCACCTCCTCTGTGGTGGGCCCCATACTATGGAACCATCTCCCTAGTGAGCTGCGCCTAGCAGAGTCCCTGTCTGCCTTTAAAAAGACCCTGAAGACCCACCTTTTCAGGGAGGCATTTGGTGACCTTTCTATTTAGTTTCCTGGTTGTTGTTTTTTGGTTTTTTTTTGCCCGTGCCATCCCTGCTTGGATTTTGCCTCCTTTTTGTTTTCTCTGTTACTGTCTTTGTTTGTCTCATTGGGGTTTATTGTAAGCCGCTCAGAGTTCCCTTTTGGGAAGATGGGCAGGATATAAGCCTAACAAATAAATAAATAAATAAATAGTTTGGCTGGGAGGAATGTTTCTGGACTAGAGTGACTGTCAATCCAACCAGCACTAACCAATCATCTCATCCCCCTTCTGAATTTAAAGAGAGCCCCACTTCTCTGCTGAGTGCTTTCCTTCCCTCTGTTTTAGGCTGTTGGATAGCAGTTGTTTTGCTTTGTTTGGGTTCCTTTCCAGCCCTCATTACTGTAAGCCAACTTGGGTCCTTTTCCAAGGAGAAAGGTGGGGTAAAAATACTCTAACATAAAATGAAATAAAGTTAACCAGAAATTCAAAACTCTACACCAGTGGTTCTCAACCTGTGGGACGCCAGATGTTCCTGGACTACAACTCCCAGAAGCCTCCACCACTCACTGTGCAGGAAGGGGTTTCTGGGAGTTGCAGTTGAGGAACATCTGGGGACCCACAGGTTGAGAACCACTGCTCTACACAACAGTCCCAATGGTGTGTGTGTGTGTGTGTGTGTGTGTGTGTGTGTGTGTGTGTGTGTGTGTGTGTGTGTGTGTGTGTGTGTGTGTGTGAAACCAGTATTTTACCCTTATATGCCCGTTTGTTCAGTGAAAGGATGGTGAGAAGTGGTAGGGCTTTTTTGGAAAAAGCAAGCTGCAACGGATTCTGACCTTCAGAATGAGATGATACATTCCGCCAATTAAAAAAGAAAGAAGGAAAGGCAGAAAATGTTTACCAAGAACATGGTCACAGATAATTGTTGCTTTTTGAGAAGTGTGATTATAATTACAGGGGTCGACTATTTCCTGAAGTATAGAGGCATTTGCTCAAATGCCTGTCAGGCACTTGTTTGGGAGCCAATCGTTCCGGGTTTGGTTGTTCTTACTGCTTTCCTTTGTGAGGTAAATTGGCACAAGCCACTGATTTGCCAGAAGGCTGCCAATTGACACAATGAGACTTCCGCCATCCTTCACAAAAGTGAGATGTCACAGCGGAAGGCCCCATTAGCATCTTGTAATCACTGCTTTTCATCAGATGGCCGGACAATGAGTTGTTCAATACTTCCAATAAAAACCAACTTGGCAGAGAGCTTCTAAACAAGCCAGGGGCAGTCTGGAGCTGATAAGAGGAGTTTTTGCCTTGCCTTTTAACAGCTGATTCTAGGGGAAGGCAGGGCATTTCACCCCAATTCACCTGCAGACAATAATAATAATAATAATAATAATAATAATAATAATAATAATAATAATAATAATAATAATAATAATAATAATAATAATAATAATAATAATAATAATGTGTTCTGCTTATATACCGCCCCATACCACTACAAGTGGTCTCTGGGCGGTTTACAATTTTTAATTACAGTGTGCAGGCTACACATTGCCCCCCCAGCAAGCTGGGTACTCATTTTACCGACCTCGGAAGGATGGAAGGCTGAGTGAACCTTGCTACCGGGGATTGAACCCAGGTCGTGAGCACAGTTTTACCTGCAGTACAGGCATTTAACCACTGCGCCATTAATAATAATAATACCTTTATTGCCAAAGTACAACATGTTTACAGTGCTCCCCCCTTTCGCAGTTCTTACATTGCAGTCCCGCTATATTGCAGGACCGCAGTATATGAAAAAAGGCCCCCTGGGGTAAGGTGGGAAAGCCCTGTTTCAGGCCTCCCGTACTTACCCCAGGACTGGTGCTGCCCCAAACAGGCCTTCGAGGGCCTTCCCGGGCCTTCTGGAGGCCCCCCAAGGGCTTCCCTGTGCACCGGAAGTGACTTCCGGTAAACTGGAAGTGACCTCCGGATTGCCAAAAATCGTTTCTGAGGACTCCGAGGGCACCTGTCAGAGTCCTCAGAAATAATATTTGGTGATCTGGAAGTCACTTCCAGTTTGCAGGGATGCCCGGGAAGGCCCTTGCAGGCCCATTCAGGACAGTGCCATGCTGGGGGTAAGTACAAGGTGCCCTAGGCCCAACCCGACCTGCATCACATATCCCAGATGTTCAATTATCGGGGGTCGGGTCCCCCGCAATAGGCAGCACCACACTGTACTATGAAATTGACTGAACCTCCCTCCCCACCCTGAACACAGTCCAATTAACATCCACTCAGTCTTATTATACTCTGTGTACTCTAGTCCTCAAAGCTTACTGCAAGAGTTGAAGGATGGAACAATTTTGAGCCCAATGTGTGTTGTAGTGGATCCAGGGCTGGCCAACTTGAAGAAGGAGAGTTTTGGGAGGAGTAGCCATAATTATAAGCTGGCTGAATAATTCAGTGGTTTGGACATCTGGCTGTGGAGCCATAGGTTAGGGGGTTCAATCCCCCACTGTGTAGTAGAGCCAGCCTTTGGCAAGCTGCAGAGCCACAGGTCACCTTCAGAGGATGGGAGTACACTTCTGAGTATTGCCTACCTGGAAATCCCTGAAAAGGGTCACCAAAAGTCAGAATTGACTAGACAGCACATGATTATTATTATTATTATCATCAGTGACAATTTCACTCATGGCCATTTCCTACAGGATTCCCTGCTCTGACAAACTTAACTAAATCCCTTATGTTTATGTGTGTGAGTATCAATGTAGGGGAGGAACAGACTTCCCTAGCAATCATATCTCTTGTGAACTATCCCTGTTACAAGGCATTTATGTATTTGAGGGATGGTTGACCCTTGAATGAGTAATTGAGAGCCACTGGTTTTACAAAGGCCAGTTCTTTATGAAAACTAGGGTTACTGTGGGCATCAGGCAGTGTGTATTCTCTGGGGCTCTAGTACTTTTTAGAACTTCAGTGAATGTACAAGTCAGACCTTGTGGAACAGCATCTCCATATTTTGGTTAGATCATCTCCCAAACCAACAATCTCTTACCCACCCCGATGTCCTCAAAAGAGCTGACAAATTTACTAGGCTGCAATATTTTATTTAGTTAGTTATTTAAAATATGTCTATCCTGCCTTTCTCCCCAAAAGGTCCCAAGTTGGGTGGTGTCTTCTTGTGATTCAGTACAACCTTCAACTTCTGCATGAACTTTGGCTTAATCTTTTAGGTATATTAATCTTAATCTTAGGCATTCCTAAGTGAAAGGGGATCTGGGATACTGTAAAGCTATTTACTCATACAAATTCTCTTTAGCGATAGGAAGAAAGCTTGCCAGGGTCTCATCTCTGTTGAGACAGGTTTTCTCTACCCAAGGAGGCAGCCTCTTGAAGATCATCCAGACACCATTAAAGGTCTCCCCCCCACACACACACACCCCATCACCATGGTGGACTTAATTTGTGCAAAATGTCTCCAGCATCTTTTTCATTTCTTGGGTGCAACACAGTAAGCACTGATTGTGTTCATCATGAGAACAACCATTGCCATCATCATCATGATCTTAGAACTGCAGAGCTGGAAGGTTGAACTCCCAACCTCTGTATCTGTAGACAGATACCTAAATGATAAAGTACACAGGTGTCGTTATAACCCAAATATATTAACAATGTATTTCTTCTCACAGACACACAGAGGAAATTAAATATGATCTGCTTTCGTGTTGTTGTAAATAATGCCAGGCTGTTTTCTACAAAGCTGTTCTATTTGAAGGTGGCTGGTGGGAGCTGATATTAGAACCTTGCTCAGACTGTTGTCTTCCTGTTAAGAGTGCTACTGAATAAAGGTACCCAAAACACATTTGGTTGGGAATGATTGATTATGAAGTTATTGTTCATATCCCCAGAGCATAACGCTTCTGCTCAGATCTTTGTTTCTGTTCTTGGCAAGAAATGTGTGTTCTGCTCCGGGGGTTTATTGTGGTGTCTCCTTGTTAATTCATGCATAGCTAGTAAGGACTAGAAAACAACACAGATGACAGTGTCAGATCAGGATCTCACCATGGTGGCATCCTAAGTGTTGAAATGCAGGTGCTCATTGCGGCAATCTTTTGAGCTGTCTCCCCAAGGACACACATAAAATGCAGGCAGCTGTCTTGATTGAGATCACGGAGCCATTTGTAGGAGCTTTCATCTCCACCAGAAGTGGCTTTGTTGTAAAGCTAATGGGCCTTAATTACCCCTTCCAGATCAAACTCGACCCCAACATTTTTGGTGTTACAAGAATAGCAACTCTTAATTACGCTGGCAGTGTTGGAGTTGAAGCAGGTGGTGTCCCTCACCCTGCCACTTGGGGGGGGGGAGCCATGCCCTCTCTCGCTTAACAGTACGATGTTGCTCCAGAACCCATCCTTCAGAGGTTCTCCAAGGAGTCCATTTGAGCACAAGAGAATACAGGAATGGTGGAGAGTAGAGATGGGCACGACTTGGCGGAAATCCCATTTCCGTTTCCATTCCTCGTTTCCGTTACGGAATGGAAACGGTAACGGGAATTACTCCGCCAGAACTCGAACTCGAACCGACTAAAGAATAATTGGGTTTGATTTGTCGTGGTCGTTCCTGGCATCACGGCGATCCCGCGATGCCAAGCGGCACAGAAAAAAAGTTTTTAAAAGTTAAAAAAAAAACCGATTCCCGGCCAAAAAGCAGGCAGAAATATGCCTGCCTGAGTGAGGGCTCAGGGCACCTACCAGAGGGGTGGTTGACCCCCCCCTCTCCTGTCCTGGGCTGTTCTGGTGGTGGGGGAAATCCTCGTCGTAGTCGCTCGCAACAAGCACCGGACTCGCCGCTGGCCGCCGCAATTCAAGCGGAAGCGGCACAGAAAAAAAGTTTTAAACTCCCCCCCCCATTCCCGGGCCAAAAAGCAGGCGAAAATATGCCTGCAGTGCAGAGTGCACCTACCAGAGGGGTGGTTTCTGGGGGGGGGGGTCCCGGCCTCCCCCCTCTCCTGTCCTGGGCAGCTGGACTCGAGTCGCCATGCCATGCGGTGCGGGCGGGGGATCCAAAATGGGGCGGTGACCGCAATTTATTTTTGAAATCATGGTCCAAAAACACACAAGCACCACACAGAAACATGCGAAAATTGCTATTTTAAAACTGCCAGAATTTTTACAGTAGCAGTGGGTTTTTCTTGCAACAAAATGTCTCCTCTTTCCTCTCTCCATTGATTTTATTTTATTTTATTTTATTTTATTTTATTTTATTTACACCTGTGCAATGATGGGCTGGCCATGGGAGTGACCATGCAAATTTTTGGAGCCATTCCACCAATCGCATGGCCACTTGGCCAGGTTGACCACAGAGACTTCTGGGATGTGCCAGTCGGGAATAAAAAGCCCACTAACCCAGCCCGAACCCGAACCCGAACCCTAACCCTAACCCATACGCCAGTACACTGTCCTTCTAAGTGGGTCAGAGAGGCCCCCAGAGGTGCACCCCAATACTCACCCTAACCTCACCCGTAACTAGCCTAACCCTTGCCCTTGCGCTAACCCTGTTGCCTAAGCCAGATCTGTACTTGCATTGCACTACACACAAATACAATTCCCTTCTTAGTGAGACACAGCGGGTGCAGAGAGAGTCTCCCAGTCCGCCACTTGTGGCTCTGGGTGACTCCTGCAGGCTTGGCTCGGCCAGCAGCATGTGTGATATGCAAACCATGCCCCCGAGGCCTGACTGATGCAGGGAAGGCACCCCAAAAAGAGGGGTGCCTCTGCCAGTCTGCTGTGTCTCTGCGTGCAACTTGGTATGCAATCATATCCATAAGGCTATGCATGCATGCCCTTTTGCAGCAGGTGAGGAGAGGAGACCCCCATGTATGAGGGGTCTCCAGGAGCCTGCTTTCCCTAGCGGGTGAGGATAGGAGGCACCCCCCCAAAAAAAGAGGTGCCTCCAGGAGCCCGCTACCCCCAAACCAGTTTAACGACAGACGAAAAAACGAAAAACGAAATGACAAATTTTTGCGAAGTTTTGCGAAAAACGGAAACGAGCCGACACAGGCCGCCTCCGACACACGACAACTCGAAAATGTCATTTCCCCTAGTCGTGCCCATCTCTAGTGGAGAGGAGTTAAAGAGGTCAGCACTTTCCTCTGAGAATGAAGTCACAGCAATTAACTGTGTTGGCCCTGGGCTGGAACTGCACTGTTGCAATATATTGGGAGGGGGGTGGTATTTGTTCTCTAACCTATTTTAAGGATGCCAACAAACTGAAGCAAGTACAAAGGAGGGCAACAAGGATGACGAGGGGGACTGGAGACCAAACCCTTGGAGGAAAGTCTGCAAAGAAGATGGGGATGCGATAGCACTTTTCAAGACATGAAAGCTCGTCCTATAGAGGTGGGGTGCAATCTGTTCTCGATCGCTCCATTGTGCAGGACAAATCATGCATTCCTTGTGGAACTCCTTGCTACAGGATGCCTTTGATGCCTTTCAAAGAAGATTGGAGCAATTTTTGGAGGAAAAGTCCATTGTAGGCTGCAAGCCATGTTATCATGGGATTAGAGATGGGCACGACTCAAAAAATGGTGTTTCATTTATCGTTTGTCGTTTAGGGGGTCCGTTTCGGTTCATTTTCATTTTTCGTGAATTTTCTGCAAAGAAATTCATTTTTGTTTTGTTACGTAACGAAACGAAAAAATGAAAATGAAAACAAAAAAATGCTGTTTCATTAACATTCATTACAGTTCAATGTATTTGCCGCAACAAAAACGAAACGCACAACAAAATTTCTGTTGTTTCGTTTCGTTTCGTTTCATTTTGGAGACAAAATTCATTTTTCGTTTCGTTACGTAACGAAACGAAAAAATGAAAACAAAAATGAAAAATTGCTCGTTTCGTGCCCATCTCTACATGGGATACATTTTATTTCCAGGGTTAAAAGGAGAGTGTCTCAAAGTGCCAGACACAGGGGAATGGTATCAGGAGATAGGTATCTGTCTCCTGTGCTTGCAGCTGGTGAGGCTACTGTGAGATAAAGGCAGCTGGACTAGATGGGCCCCTGGCCCGATTCAATAGGGCTCACAAAGCCCAAAGAGGTGCTTCACACACTGGCGTCTTCCAGCGGGCAAGACCAGCAAGATAAGAGAAAGGGGGAATGGCAAAGCACACTTGGAGTGACACACCTACATGTACCTTCATCCACGGGCCCCACTGCCAGCTAGGAATAGCTAGACTTGGATACCCATCTTTGTAAGCCACCTCTTGCAAAAAATAACAGACTAGCTTTTCTTCCAGTGCAGTTCTTCCTGAGATTTGTCTTGCCATCTGGAGAATGGGAGCATCATAGCAATCCCCTGAGATGTCAGACAATGCTTTGAGATGCGTCATCCTTAGCGTACAACCCTACAGGGAAGCCTAGGAGTACTAAAACTGCTAAGAACAGGCATCTTCCAATGGATCAGCACTGCTAGAAGTCTAGGACTCTCCAAGCGGATAAAACTATCAGGTCTGTTAGAAGGCATACCTCTAATTCAGCATGTACCATCACACCCCAGGTGGATGCACCATATGCTGACTTCAGGCTCGGTTAAACACTTCTCTCAATCTTGGTTGTTCCAGGATGCTTTACAAATGCCTGGTTGCCTTTCCCAACAGAGAACAGGGAGTTATATTGCTCCTTAACATATGTATGGCTTGCAAAAAAGCTGGGGTTGCATGACAAGCAGGGTAGCTATGAGTTTGGGAAAGATGCTGGAGCCAAAGGTGAGAGTCTGAGGTCATGCTTGGCTACCAGTTATCTACCAAAGAGCAGAGGGATCAACATCACCATTCTTTTGTGTTTTCTGCTGAAGCTGAACACCTCCCTATGCCCATCTTTCCCATGCAAACAAAATCCACTGTGTGTGTGTGCTATTGAACTGAAGGAATTGGCAGGGAGTTGGAAGATCTGTACTAAGCAGAGGGTTTGCAAATGGAAGCAGTGATGCAGCAGCTGTAGCTGCACAGAAAAATAACAATCCTTTGGGACTTCAGTTACTGATACGCAGAAGCCAGAGGTGGCATGCTAATGGGATCCCCGCTCTCTTTCCCCAATTATACTTTCAAAACCCGGCCAGCTTCAGGTGTTCCCTAAAAATCCAAGCATTACTTACACATAGGAATTCTTTCTCCTGGAAATATCCCAGCCCTGTTATAACCACCATTTCCCACCCCACCCTACCCAGAAAAGCAAGGTCTCAGTTTCATATGCTTTCTGCTTTACAATGGAAAAAAAGACTGCCAGTTAGTGGAAGTCAAAAAATCATATCTCGGGGGCAAAAGCCAGCCTCCTCCTAAAGGGCCATTCTAAAATCCTTGTTCTGCTTCCTCATATCTCATTGTGGAGGAAAAACATGGTGTTTTCCAGGAGTTGTATCTTTTGACAGTGAATGATCTAGTGCTAGGGATGGGCAACAAATGAAAAATGACATGTCATTTCGTCATTTCTTTAGCTAACAAAACAAAACGACAGCATGGCGCGTCGTTACTTACATAACAAATTGGCGGGTTTTCCTTTGAAATGAACTGAGTTGTTTCTCTATAACTTGGCCCCCTGGGGTCCTTGGAGTAATCCATCCTTGGACTCTCCCCTTTAAGCCCTCCAAATTTGGAGTGATTTGGTGTTGGGGGGGCGACTTATTAAACTTCAGAGGGGATGACCCTTTCAAAGCACCATTTTCTGTTCTTAAAAATATTGTTCCCAGACAGCTAGCAGCATGAAAATTGCTGTGCACCTCCCCCAGGCTCCCATTTTTAAGCACCCCATTTTGGAGAGGCTTGGGGAATGGGGGCCAAGTTATTTGATGCCAAATGGGGTGTCCCCAGTAGAAAACTTTGGTAGTTTTACAGTCCTTGAAAATACTGCAGGAAAGTCACTGTGGATCTTCCTCAAGCTATCCACTTTAAGCACTCCAAATTTGGAGAGGTTTGGGGTACAGGGGGGCAAGTTATTCAATGTCAAAGGGGGTGCATATAGGAATACATTTTGGGTTTTTTTTGTTTGTTTTTTGGTTGGCTTAGGAATGGGGGAGTGGTTTCTCTGCTTCTATGTCTCATGGCAAAAGGTATATAAGGTCGTTAAACCATTTCTCCACTTCAGCTCTGTACCTGTGCCAGAGGTGTTCAGTAGACATGGGCACAACTCGGCGAAATCCTCGTTTCCGTTTCCGTTCGTCGTTTCTGTTGCCTAACGAGGAACGGTAACGACAATTACTCCGCTCCAGCTCGAACCCGAACCAATAAATTGGGTCTGATTTGTCGTTATCGTTCATGGCATCGCGGCGATCGCGCGATGCCAAGCAAGCAGCACAGAAAAAAAGTTTTAAAAATAAAAAAGCCCGATTCCCGGCCATAAAAGCAGGCGAAAATATGCCTGCCTCAGTGAGGGCACCTACCAGAGAGGGGTGGTTTCTGGGGGGGGGGTGTCCCCGGCCTCCCCCCCTCCTGTCCTGGGCTGCTGGTACCAGGCTGGGGGGGCATCCTCGTCGTCTCCATTTGCCATGCGGTGGGGGGGTATCCAAAATGGCGACCGCAATATTTATTTTTAAATCATGGTCCAAAAACCCACCAAAGCAGCACAGAAACATTTGAAAATTAGGTATTTTAAATGCCTGATTTTTTTATAGTAGCAGCAGTGGGTTTTTCTTGCAATAAAACATCTCCATTTATTTTATTTTATTTTATTTTATTTTATTTTATTTTATTTTTACTGTTTTACACCTGTGCATGCGCAATGATGGGCTGGCTATGGGATGGGACCATGCAAATTTTTGGACCCATTCCACCAATCGTATGGCCAGGTTTTGACTGAGTCTTCTGGGTGTGCCAGAGAGGGCATTAAAAGCCCACAAACCCTAACCCTAACCCTAACCCTAACCCAACCCTAACCCATACGCCAGTACGCTGTCCTTCTTAGTGGGTCAGAGGCACCCAGAGGTGCAGCCCACTAACCCACCCTAACCTTAACTGTAACCCTAAGCCTAGCCCTTAACCTTACCCCAACCCTAACCCAGATCCGTACGCAAGTACACTTTCCTTCTTAGTGGGTCCCAGGCACCCAGAGAGGTGCCTCCCACAGCCCACTATCCCCTACCCCTAACCCATTCCCTAACCTGTACGTCAGTATGCTAGTACGCTCCCCTTCTTAGTGAGTCAAAGTGAGGCCCCCAGAGAGGTGCCTCACAGAGCCCACTATCCCCTATCCCATTCCCTAACCTGTATGACAGTACGCTAGTATGCTTCCCTTCTTACTGAGTCAGAGGCACCCAGAGAGGTGCCTCTGCCACCCCACCCTAACATAATGTAATATAAATGTATGGTACGCGGCAGCTCCGCGAAATGCTTCCCTTGCTTCCCTTCTTAATGGGTCAGACGTCAGAGAGGCACCCAGAGAGTTGCCTCCCAGAGAACTTACTTACCCCAACCCCAACACAAATGACAAATGACAAACGGAAATGACAAATTTTTGAAAATTTCCTCGACAAACGGAAACGAGCCGAAACAGACCCGTCCCGACAATCGAAAACTCGAAACGTCATTTTTCCTGGTCGTGCCCATCTCTAGTGTTCAGTTGTTAATTAAAGTTCATGTGTGCTCCACTGTGCCATAGAGGCTCTTTCTTGTCTATACTGTGCATTAGTGCTCATGTGGTTCAGAGATGGCACAGCACTAGGGACAAAACCTAAACAAAACAAAAAAAGAGCCAACATTTGAAAACCAGAGTCTTAGGATTTTCAGATATTAAAGTATTTCCTGCTCCATTCCAAGGCTATCAAAGGTTTCCCAGACTGGAAAGGATCCCTAATGATCCATTGTATCATAGAGCCATTGCATCCCATTTCTGAGTTAATATATACTTTTTAAAAAGGAACCATGAAGAAATAATATTCATGCATTTGGTATGAATTTATGTGCAATTTTTCCAGTATATGCCCCTTTTATATGTTACAGTTATTACAAACATAAATGTTTTTGCATATTCTTTTTGATGTGAGTGCTGCATTATAAAAT
Source organism: Phrynocephalus guinanensis (assembly GCA_037367245.1). Taxonomy (NCBI): domain Eukaryota; kingdom Metazoa; phylum Chordata; class Lepidosauria; order Squamata; family Agamidae; genus Phrynocephalus; species Phrynocephalus guinanensis. The sequence goes on along the minus strand of CM074749.1, from coordinate 8,275,386 downwards.
TTAGAGATGTGTACAATGTGGAAGACATCCGTTTTCTGATCTGCATATTTAGTCCATGAAGTGTGAATTAAGGTGAAAGCCCAGACAAAAATGTATCTTACTCTTGCTTATGATATACAGTATTCCAAACCAATAGGTGTTCAGATTCTACCTTCAACATCCAATGGGAATGGATATTTCCCCATACATTTATGGAATAATACACTTTCTTGCTCTTGGCAAGAGCACAATGAGAATGCAAATGTAACTCAAGCTGATGTCCCTCCATTTCATGAAAAAATAAATATCTTTCTGTTTGGTGAATCAAAGAAGGAAGGAACCTGAACAGAGGTTGGTGGGACAGCAAAGTGTAGTCCTTTTTAATAATTAATAATGTGTTTGCTGTTACCCTGAACAACTAGTTATACTTGGAACATATGTTGACGGAAGTAGCTTTTATACTTCCTGCATCCTATCATAGAATGAAACCAGTGCCATCAATGACAAAAATGGTTTCCAACCTTGGGTCCCCATGTGTTTTTGGACTGATACTCCCAGAATTCTTTACCACTAGTTCTGCTGGCCAGGATTCCTGGGAGTTGTGGTCCAAGAACATATGGGGGCCCAAGGTTGAGAACCACTGAGCTAGAGAACCTATTCCCTCTATAGAGTAATCAATGCTCGGGGCTACAGGAAGACATTTTGGATTACTGAAGGACTGGCCTTCTTGGGGGAAGAAGGCACATCCAGATTTCAATCCTAAACTGAATCAATGGCCAAAGTTCTGTTGATTCATGTGGCCAACCTCCCAGTAGGCTACCTGAATCAATGCTAGCTTGGTGAGCCACCTCCTCTACAACTTCCATTGAAAAACCATTTCAACTGGTATGTCAAGCCCATTCCAACTCCTAAATGTAAAAGTAACCCTTGCAATAAAATGGCTAGAATCTAACTGAAGAATTACAGTAATCCATGCTTTTGATTTGGTGCAAATGTTTAAAAGTAACTAGAAATTGATGCTCGTTATACCGAAGAAGTGAATTCATTCACAATAGTTAGTATATCAGCAAGTAATTTCATTCCTATTAAATGACTTCATTCCATCTTCTTAAGCAGGCAAATTCATAGACTCATGGGACATTGAAAGGACTGAGTTGGTTTCATGCAGTCTTGGCATCACTCTTCCCACCTCTCCAACCCTCCACCCTTCAGGCCTCTAAGGATTGCAGTGGGATTTCCATGCATGACAAGCTGGGTGAAAGAAGCATCCCCTGGAGCCACCATAGTTGCCAGCAGTTGAGGCATAGCAGTGCTTCCTAGCCTTGGTTGCTCAGATGTTCTTGGACTCCAGCAACCAGAAATCATGCCCAGCATAGATCATGGTGAAAGCTTAGGGGAGTTTTAGCCCAAGGACACCTGGGGCTGGAAACGATTCAGATACAGTACAGGCTTTCAGTCAAAGTCATAAACATCCAGAAGAATTTGCCTGGAGACAAGAGCTGACGATGTTCAACAAGGCACTTTGTGTTGCATTTTATTTCCTTTTAGTTTTAATCTTGCATTTCCACATCTCTCTGTGGGGAAAGCATCTCCCAAAAGGACATTTGAAAAGGCAATGCCTTTCCAGGGTCTTTTGAAATGAGCCCTGAGAGTTTACAAACAGAGGGTTGTACACATTTACCACACCTGTACAGTAGGTTTTTTTTTTAAAAAAGAAAGCAATATACTCAAAATGAAAGCTCCCACCCTCAAAAATCTGTTTTGCTTTAAATGGAAACATTTTATTTCTTTTAAAAATGCAATAAAATAAAGCTATCATGGAAATAAAGGGAAATCCCTTCTGCTTGGCTGCCCTGGATTTTATTGCCATAGGACAAAATAGATTTTTTTGTTAATTTGCTCAGGTCACTTATCAATTAAGCATTTCACTACGGCATTCAGTTAAAATGGGAACATCTGGGCCTCAGAATCAATTGCCCAGAACTAGCAGCTATGCTAATGAATATTAACGTTAAATTGCAGTTCTCTCAAGGTGCTCCTCCCTTTTTAAATAGTCTTCCCTTGGTGACAGAGGAAGGAAAACGTGTGAAAGATTCATCTATGAAAAGACACTGAGATAAAAGATGGCGAGGGAAGGGCTGATTATCTTGATGATGATACATATCTTGATTTGATGCCTCTTTGCTCAATCCACAAGGAAACACAATACTCTCCACCACAAGATTTTATTTAGTCACTCTCTGATTTTGTGCATTTTGGAAACTGTTGTCCTACTCCTCTGTGACCTGTGCATAATCCACTCTCCATGGTTGCCATGGTGAGCCTTACAGTGTCTTCTGAATGATGGCTGCCATTTTAAAAATGGCTGCTTCTTCCTTCATCTCTCTCCACAAAGATTGCTCTTGGTTTCAGTTAGATCTGGGGGAACTGATTGTCTTTTTACACTACAACTCTGGAAACCTCATACAGCTGGCATGCTGTCTTTTTGAAGCTCTGGAAATTTCACAGCAAACATTGCGGAGTGGCCCGAAACAAGCAAACTCACCTTAAAAAGTGGTGGTGGGTTATAATAATTCCGCAACAAGTGGCTCTGTCTCTGATAATGGCCTTTAACTTTTCTCTGGGACACAGCAATCTAATTATGGAAGAATGCAGACAACCAATGTGGAGACATGGGCATTCCATCCGTATCTATTTTATAATAACCATAATAAACTCTTTGCAACTCTCTGTATCACCACAGAGACTGTATGCCTCTCCCAGATATAATTCCATCCCCAGTCTCTTCATTATTCTTGCAGCTGCCAAGATGTTCATGGAGGACTCAAGCTAGCCTGGTTTGTAGTTAAAAGAAACTGAATTGTCTGCATTTTGGTGCCCATTGGGGTCATAACAGGAATCCATGAGTATGCAAGGAGGAGATACTGCATTTCCTTGACTTTCAGACACTTTCTCTCTCTTTCCTTAGCCTAGTTTGTTACAGATGCTATTCACTCCAGTTGCGCTATCACAGCTCACTTCCTAAGACTACAGGAAGTAGCCTTAGGAAGATGATGTCTAGACAAATAGTCCACTGCTTTTGAGTTTCCCACCATACTTGTTTGAACTTGGCTTCATGAGATTTTTACAAGGGAATGAAGGAATAAATACCTAAAATGTGACACCCTATATCAGCAGTGGCGAACCTTCGGCACTCCAGATGTTTTGGACCACAACTCCCAGAATTCCAAGCCTAGATTGCCAATGACAATGGACTGTGGGAGTTGTGGTCCAAAACATCTGGAGTGCCGAAGGTTCTCTACCACTGCCCTATATCCTTTCTTCCCTTCCCTAACTCACTCATTTATTTTAAACAGACATTTTACAATCAATTCCTATAGATTCCACCCTAGCGGGGATTGAGAACTGACATTTGCCTTTGCATTGCCTGTCAGTGTCTTGTTTGAGGGTGGGTTCACCAGGGATGTTGGCCAGTCTCTTTGAGGCTGAGCCCTGAGTTTGCCTCTTTGGTACCAAGTCCCAAATCCAAATCTGTGTCTTTGGCCCTTTGTACACGACCCCTAAACTCCGCTGCAAATGGCTCCCAGCTCCGGAGCTAAAAAAATGTTTCCCCACCAGCTCCGGAGTTTACAGGAAATTAAGTTCGACCACGCCCACTTTAGCGCGTCCCCGCGCACCTTTCAAATACCTGCTCTCTGGAGGTGAAAATTCTTTGATGCGGTGTAACGATAGTGAGTGCATGGCTCTCCTCGCTTCTGTTTGTTGTTTTTTGGCTCCCGCCCCTTTAAGAGCTACTTAAGAGACTGGAATGTTGCCGCGGCAAGAGCGAGAGGCAGAACGGAGGTGAGCCACATCTCTTTTCTTCCTGCTTTTTCTCCCTCCCCTCACGCAGCCAGCAGCCAGGAGTGCGGAGGGGGTGGGAACGCAGGAACAACGACAAACCCCTAAGATCTCTGGTCCAAATTTAAGTGGCCAGCGGATCTTAGGGGTTGTGTGAAAAGGCTCTTTGGTAACAAGTACAAATCCCTAAGCCCCAAAACTTACACCCTTTCTCACCAGACTTTAAGAGCATCCACCATTCCTTTTGGATCAAACATCTACAGAGCTCAACCAGGTGTTATTGGAGACCTAGTTCACCCCTTGCTTCCTAGGAACTCCTTTGTGCCATTACATTGCCTGTCATTCTTGTGATTTCGTGTTGATCAAGCTGTTTGGAACATGGCCATTGCTTTTGCACATTCCCAGGGTTGTAAGAAGGCAACAGGTGGAAGGGCACAAGTAGTTCTGCACAGCTCTTCCCGGCCTTCTGTGGGCTCACCATAGGCCTTTCCCTCCCCAACGGGGGTCTTTCTAAATCGTAGAAGGAAATGAGCTGGAAGCCTTTTGGTCCATCCATTTGGAAAGCTTAGTAAAGAATTCCAGACCTGAGCCGACACATGAGTCTCCTCATCTTATATTCACTCTGATAAATAATCTCCCAGTAGCTCAGAGCCGAAAAATTCCATATGGCAAGTAAACATGGGCAAGACTCAGCAAAATTTTCGTTTCCATTTCCGTTTTTCGTTTCCGTTACATAACGGAAATGGTAACGATAATTAAGCCGTCAGAACTCGAACTCGAACTGAAAAAAGAAAAAATTGGTCGGGTTTTTCGTTTTCGTTTGTGGCATTGCGGCGATCGCGCAATGCGAAGCACAGAAAAAGTTTTTAAAAGTTTTTTTTTAAAAAAACCCGACTCCCAGCCAAAAAAGCAGGCGAAAATATGCTAGGGGGAGGTTCGACTGGGAGTGGGAGGTGTGGATTTATTTTAAAAATATATTATATACTACCATTTATTTTCTATTTTCCCAACTTCAATTTGCTTGCACACACACACATTTGGGGTGCAAGCCAAGAATAGAACCTCTATCCTAAGTGATATCCTAACTGCCCACTCACCCACCCGCCTGTGCCGCCACCCGCCTGCGGCCCGCACCGCCGCCTGTCCGCTCGCCCGCCCGCAGCTGCCGCTTGCCCGCCTGCACCTCCCCCTGCCGCTGTCGCCGCCTGCCCATGGCCCCCTGCCACCACCGCCCACCCATACCTCCCCCCGCCGCCCACCCCCCCGCCCGCTGCCTAGGGTGCAAAAACACCTTGCGTCGGCCCTGATTGCGGGACGCCCCTATGCTCTGGGAAGTCAAATCGCGCTAAATCGCGGTGGAAACGACAAACGAAACGACAAATTTTTGAAAAATTTCACGACAAACGGAAATGACCCGAAACAGACCCGTTCCGACAAACGAAAACTCGAAACGTCATTTTTTCTGGTCGTGCCCATGTCTAATGGCAAGCATCAAATGGCTGAGCAAGGCAATACAGAAACCTGTGGCTGACTTTATTATATTTTTATCCCACCTTTCAGGGTTTTTTTTTTTACAGGCTCCCAGAATACCTCAGAGTAGTTAAAAATACAATGCAAATGGGAATGTTAATTTAACACAACACAGCATGTTGGTGTTCGCTGAAGAGTGCAAATAGAGGCAAGAAATGTGGACTAAGGCCCTCGAATCTTCATCAGGTCATCTTGCTCGAGTAGCATTTCATCAAATGCAATTAGCAAAGTATGAATTATAATAATAGTCAAGGAGACCCTGAAACAAAGTTTGCAGTAGAGCAAAGGGCTTCCCTTCAGAATGCTGGCTACTCGATTCTACACCAACAAAGGTGTTCAAAATAACTAATCTGAATTCTGTAGACACTGAAGATGAGTGGCTCAATGAGCTATTTACTATATTTCTGGCAATCCTGACAAAAAATAGGTTGCAAATTAAACAAATGTCACTAAATTACATTTTAGTACAAATTGTGCAAAATACTAGGGGCTGATGCTTTGCTGCTTGGAGTTTTAAAAAGTAAACAAACTGGAAGGTGTGGACTTGAAAAATACATGAGAATCCTACCAAGTAATCTCATCTTCCGGCACTATCCATTGTTGCATTTTGGCCTGTCTCATCATAGAGGTTTCAAGGCAACAAAGGTTCAGCAAAGGTTGTCCATTGCTTGCGTTTGTGCAGTACAGTAGCAGCCCCGTATCCACTGATTCACCATCTGCTGATTCCATGATCCATGGTTGGCGATTAGTGGGGTGGGGGTGGGGTGCCTGTGGCTGTTCAAGCTTCCCAGGAAGTGGATGGGGCATGGAGATTCCCCTTGGCAGTGACAGCAGAAACAGCAGCTGCAGTGGTGGGTGGCAAAACCTCAACCCCCTGCCTTCTTGCTGGCGTGCAGAGGTGTAGCCACGATTTGGAGCGCCTGGGGACAAAGTTTGCTGTTTGCACACTTCCTGCTGCCCCCCCCCCCACATCGCAACCACCCAGCAACGGGGGCCGAACCCTGTGTGTGTGTGTGTGTGTGTGTGTGTGTGTGTGTGTGTGTGTGTGTGTGTGTGTGTGTACACATGTGCATGCACACAAGTGGATAGACGGATGTGTGTGTGTGTGCATGTGTGTGTGCACATGGCAGCTTTTACACCTCTCCCACCAAGGCGAGGAAGAGGAGGAGGAGGAGGAGGGTGCCAGGGCCACCGCACTCCTGCCTGCCTGCCTGCCTGCTTCACCGCTCGCCTGGAGTGTGGTGGCAGAGGCGGTGGAGGGGGTGCTGTTGCCAAGCCTTACGGGAAAGGAGGACTGCTGGGCAGCAGGAGGGTACACGGCGTCCTCCTCCTGCTCCCCTTCCAGGCGCCCCCAGATTGTTGCGCCCAGGGCAGATGTACCTTTCTGCCCCCCCCCAAGATATGCCCCTGGTTGCCTGCCTGCCTTGCTAGCTAACAACCCTACCTCTCGCCTCTCTTCCTCCTTCCTTCCTCTCCCAGCAGTGCCTCTTGTAATAACTGGGAGCCCCAGTGCTCTGTTCATCTCAGGTCACTGACTCCGCTCAGTCTTGCCCCTGGTGCCCAGTGCCTGCCTGGCTCTTGCTCATTCGCTCACTTACTCTCAGCTACCTGCTCTCTCCCACCAGCAACAACTGAAAGACAAGAGCACAGATGGGGTTCGTGCCTGGGCAGGAGAGAGCAGGCAGCCGAGATCAAGTGAGTGAGTGACAGCCAGGCAGGCGCCAGAGGCTGAAGGGGCTAGATCCAGGAGAGACGATGGCCTGAAACGGGCAGGGCACTGGGCTCCCGGTTATTGCAAGAGGCGCTGCTGGGAGGGGAAGGGAGAGGAAAGAGAGGCGAGACCCAGGGCTGCTAGCTAGCAAGGCAGGGGGATCGAGGCAGAGTGGCTGAGTTCTGCCACCTGCCAACGTGGCTGCTGTTTCTGCTGCTGCTGCCACTGCCACTTCTCCACCAAGGCACAATAATGCATTGCCCAATCTGCTGCCAGGAAAGCTCAAACGGCCAGGAACACCCCTGACTATTCAAGCTTACTGGGTGATACAGCAGCACGCCATCACACCACCCAGTCCACTGTGTTGCCCAGCAGGGATGATGGGGTGTCTGGGGAAAATGCTTTTGCCCCAAGCACCCTACCACCACTGTCACGACATCACCCTCAGATAAGAGTATTTGCTCTTATCCACGGATTTTGGTATCTGCAGGGCAGCTTGGAGTCACCCCCCCCCAGCGAATACTGGGGGTTCTACAGTACTAACAAATGCAGAATGAGCCCCACCATCATTGCCTATGAAATGTCTCCCCCCTGCAATCTCTTCAGCTACACCTGCTGTTCCAGTAGCTGCCCTCCAGATGTTTCATTGCCCCATCATCATTGGAATGGGTCCATTCTCTTTGGAGCAATCCCCCATTTGGAGGCAGCCACTGGAGGAGGCAGGGAAGCACCCAGTTGCCAGTGAGTGGGAGACTGCCCAGAAGAGGTAGGGGAGGGAAGGAGGCTCCTACTGGTGAGTAAGCAACCACCCAGAGGAGTTGGGGGAGGATAGCATGCAGCACCTACGGAACACCTCTGTGGGTGTTGCACCAAACTGGGCTGAACTGCCAAACATCTCGAGCAACAACCATTCAGAAGCGGTGCCATAGGCTTGCCCTACCTCCTCATTGGAGCGGGCAGCCAACAAAGGAGGTAGGGCAGGGAAGCACACTGCTGCTGGTGAGTGGGCGACTGCCCAGAACAGGAAGGAGAGGGTAGCATGGAGCAACTATGGAAAATCTCTGTCGAGTGCTGCACCAAACCCAGCTGACCGTGTGGTTCGTGCCCATCTCCAATAACTGCCATTCTGTACATCACTACTCCCACAGTGAAACCATTAGTCCTACATTCCCCAATCAAATTGATTGCATACATTGTGGTGCAGTGGTTAAATGCCTGTACTGCAGGTAAAACTGTGCTCACGACCTGGGGTTCAATCCCTGGTAGCAGGCTCAAGGTTCACTCAGCCTTCCAATCTTTCGAGGTCGGTAAAATGAGTACCCAGCTTACTGGGGGGGGGGGCAATGTGTAGCCTGCATACTGTAATGAAACGGTAAACCACCCAAGGACTACTTATTTTTATTTATTTATTTATTATTGTATTTGTACCCCGCTTATCTTCCATACGGAACTCTAAGCGGCTCACACAGCGCGAACAAGCGCCAATAAACACAAAACAATAATTATATAGTATACAACAAAGAAAAAGAAAGATTAAAACAGTTAAAACCCGGTGCGTCCAAAGACCAGCAGTAAAATAGTTATCATGCGCCCTACGATACACACAAACGTGGTCGCTTGGAAGTTAGAGATGGCGGGACCAAAAGGGGAAAAAAAAAGTGGTATGGGGCAGTATATAAGCAGAACACTTTTGAAAATGAACAGTGGGTCTACATGGGTGTTTATCCTGAACCCATGTCTCCCTCACCAGTCTTATTGGTAGAGTAGGGCTGATGTTATTGAGCAAACCTCTGGGAAACACTAGATTGACACCTTATGGTGTCTAAACTCATAGAGCTAACCCATGTCTTTCCGTAGCTTCTGGGCTTCAGTTTTTCCCAATCTAGCTTGCCGGTCTTATTCAAGCTGATGTTCCTTCTTGCATTCCAATTAATGCACTGGCATGATAATAGAATGCTACTACGCGAATAAATGAAAATTTATCATTATCCCTGCTCTTCCATGCCATTCCCAAGATGGCTAGGGTAAAAACAGGGGAGGGAGGGGAGAGAAAAATGTCTCCCTCTCTACTTGCTCCTCATCACTCATAATTTTATTAACCCTCCGGCATCTGAGGAGTGAAGACATGGCTAGACTTGCTGACATAGTGTTCCTTCAGACAGCATGCAGCAGATATGTCTTGGGTGTAATTTGTAATCATTATAATGTCCTGATATGAGCATAACAATATGAAGGGACTTGGGTTATTATAGCTGTGATTTGATGCATCCCAATCAATCCACTGTAGCGATGCAACATTTACGTGGTCTGCTAACACCCAGGGAGGAAGTGAATTATTTCCCCCATTTCCCATTTTATATGAACCTGTGAAATTATTCAAGGGATTGCATAAAAGGTTCCCCTCCTTTTCTAAGACCCTGGAGCTCCCATGGAACTGGTTTGCCATCAAATTCCCATGGTTTTAATGGTCCTGCTTCAGGTGGTTTGTTATTTCGATCCACTAAGAATTTCCAGGGTTACCTGGTGTAGCATAGTGGATACACTGATAGGCTAGGATGCAGGTGACTGGGTCCAAATTCCTGCTCAGCCATAAACACTCACTGGGATGGTGAAACTGTGACAATCACGACTTAAATATCACACTTGCCTACCTGCTCTACTGGGCCAGCTGTAAGTAAGTTCCAACTTGCTGGCGCCTTGCCTTCTGAGGGCACTTCGGGGAACTCAAAACAAGGTCAACATGCAAAGAAACTTGTGCATGAAGTCCAAAGGTGAGCTCAACAGAGGAAATAGTTCCCGTATCTACAGCTATTGGTCTATAATGGTGCTCGTGTAATGGCTTTCTGTGAAAGCCCAGGGGCTATTGTGCATAAATGTGTTTATGTGTGAACAGATTATTTGGTCAGGACTTACCATGGATGATGTACTGGATATAGTGATGGACAAGAGACTCAGGAGGTCTGCATTCAAATCTTCCACCAGCTATTGAAACTCACTGGAGGTGTTGACCGGGTTAAGCCGTTCGTTAAATACACCACTTACCTTGAAAACCCTAGTAGGGTGACTATAAGTTGGTTCCAATTTAGCAGCACATAAATAAGGTTTACATGCATCACCATGGCTAATTAAGAAGATAAGAACATAAGAAGAGCCCTGCTGGATCAGGCCAAAGGCCCATCTAGTCCAGGTTCCTCTATTTCACAGTGACCCCATCAAAAGCCTCTGGGAACGCACGAGACTAGATATCTGTCTGCTGATACCACTCCCCTGCATCTGGCCCATGAAGTACTCAGGTTTTAAGCCAGTAGATGACACATTTCCATCATGGTTTGTAACCTGGGATGGACTTTTACTCCAGGAATCTGTCCAATCCCCTTTTGAAGGCATCCAGGCCAGATGCCATCACCACACCCTGTGGCAGGGAGTTCCACATACTAACAACACGCTGGGTAAAAGAAATATTTTCTTTTGTCTGTTCTCCCTCTCCCAACCCTCCATTTGAGTGGATGTCCCCTAGTTCTGGTATTTTGTGGGAGGGAGAAGAGCTTCCCTCTATCCACTTTACGCATTATTTTGTATGTCTCAATCATATTCCCCCTCAGGTGCTAGGGCTCTCTAGGCTATGCCCAGCCATGTGCCCAGTTGTGCAAATGAGATGCATGCCAGTGCCTCACTAATAATCCACAGCTTACAATAACAAATGGCAGAGACCAATAGGATTCCAGTTGGGGACTTATGACAAGTGATGGAGGAATATAGATGCACACCCAAAAATTTAGGTCACCCTTTCAGGAGTACCATATTCCCTGAGGTTCCAGGGCTGCAGCAGGGGACTGGGGAAGGAGGGGGAGAGGTTCCCTTGAGTGAGGTTTTGTAGTGTCTTCAGAGCTGTCTTCTCTCACATGACAAGATGGCTCTCCAAGTACCTCAGAGAGGCCCAAGAATGCTCAGGATGCTCAGAAGCTGAGATGCCTCCCTGCTCAGCTGCAAATGGAACAGTGGGTCTGTTGGCACGTACTCATTGGTTTTCCATCCAGTTCTCACTTTATGCTCTTGGATTTTTTTGGTTCATTGATGCTGAGTCAGTGTAACACAAAAAAACTTCTTCATAAATTGTCATATAGGGATGGGCACCTTACAAAAAACGGCACACTGTTTCGTCATTTTGTAAGCTTACAAAACCATACAAAAGAAAATGAAACAGCAAACAGCGTGTCATCAAGAAATGAAACAAAACACATTTTTTTGTTTAGGAAATGAAACAATTCGTCCTAGCCTCTTGATCTAGCCATCATGAGAACAGGAGGTTTATTTCTAAACTCATTGATTTGTTTTCCTTTCTTCCCACACCTCAGCTGTTGAGATAGCTTATCTCCAATCTTGATCTGCCAGAAACTAGCCAGGAGATGAGCTGGTCCCTATGCTATCTCTGTCTGCAAGTTGATTTAAACTGATTGTTTTCCTTTCCTTTTTAAGTAGGACTGTGAGTTTTTTTTTAAATATTTTCTTTCCATCCCTTGCTGCACCGCAGATCAGCTGTGTTTATCTCCCCCACCTCTCCCTGGAGCAGCTAGCCATTAGGTTTCTAGCTTATTTATTTATTTATTTATTTATTTATTTATTTATTTATTTATTTATTTATTTATTTATTTATTTATTTATTTTTATTTTTATTGGATTTCTATACCGGCCGTCTGACAGCAAGGTCACTCTGTGCAGTTGTTTCCAGAGGTTTCTTTTCTTGAAAGCAAATTGATTGGAAGGTTTGGGGCAGTGGGCTGTAAAATTTTAAAAGAGGAAAGGTCCCCATTATTTATAGCCTTGTGAAGCATCACGTTTCATGATGAAAATTCTTTTAAGAAATCCGTTATTAATGAAATGAAACAAAATGAAGACTGAAACAAAATGAAATGAAACTAAACACTATATTTCCTTTTTGTGCCCATCTCTAGTTTCATAGCAACCACCTGGGAATGGTTTGAAGAGAGGTGACCAGGTTCCGGTGCTGTTGTCTTTGAGATTTTTCTCCTTGCCTGTAGACCTGAGGAAGCATTACAATTCCCCAAAATAATAAAACCACCCTTGTTTGTCCCCATTACAGGATTCATTTACTCTAGTCATTTCCGTCTATTGAGAAAATCCCTCAAGGCTTAATTTAATTGTCAGCTTCCACTTGAGCAGGCCCACAGAATCCACAACAGCTATACAAGTGTGGGCTTTCCAGAAGGCCTGTGATTCAAAGGATGCATTCTCCTTGAGACTAAATAGGGGGCTTTGGCCTCAGTCTTTGAATAATCCTTTAATTAAAAGCATCTACCCCCATCCATCCACCCAGTTGTTTGCTAGAAGGTGTTCATTTCATTTTTTTTCATGTTGCATCCAAAGCCCTTCCTCGTGGTGCAGTGGTTAAATGCCTGTGTTGCAGGTAAAACTGTGCTCACAACCTGGAGTTCAATCCCAGGTAGCCGGCTCAAGGTTGACTCAGCCTTCCATCCTTCTGAGGTCAGTAAATTGAGTACCCAGCTTGCTGGGGGGGGGGAATCTGTAACCTGCATAATTAAACTGTAAACCACCCAGAAACTACTTGATATGGTATGGGGCAGCATATAAGCAGAACACTTTGCTTGTGCTTTTGCTTTTGCTTTTTAACTTTATCATGCTTGGTAACAGCCCTGCTTTAAATAGCCACTTCCAGCCATTTCTGTTGCCAACAATGGCTGTGAAGTTACCTCATTCTGAAAGGTACAGAGAGGGAGCCCAGATATACTAGGGCTTCCAGATTCAACAGTAATAAACGTTGGCTTGGGCTGCCAACTGCATAATGGGAGGCTCTTTCTGCCAGCATCCAAGAATGAGCATCGTCAAACAAGTGGGAAACCAATCTAGCTCCACTGAAGGAGAAAAGAGAGGGAACAGCTAGAAGGAGGTGGTGTCATCCACTCAATGTGGTGGATAAGACAGTGACAAGATGGGATGAAGGCAAGCTTTTGGGTCTGAGACCCAAATCTGAGTCTCAGTCATTGGTAGAGATGGGCACGACTTAGCGGTATTCCCGTTTCCGTTTCCGTTACTCGGTTCCGTTACTCTACGGAAACGGTAACGGGAATTACTCCCCCAGACTTCGAGCTCGAACCGACGAACGAACAATTTTGGTCTGATTTGTCGTGCTCGTTACTTGCATCGCGAGATCGCGCGATGCCACACGCGGCACAGAAAAAAAGTTTTTAAAAGTTAAAAAAACCCGGTTCCCGGCCGAAAAGCAGGCGGGAAAATGCCTGCCGTGCCTCAGGGCACCTACCAGAGGGGTTGTTTCTGGAGGTCCCCGGCCTCCCCCCTCATCCCCCGTCCTCGGCTGCTCTGGTGGGACTCGCCGCAGGCTCGCAGCCAGCAAAAAGCCCAGTCTCGCCGGCCGCCGGCCGCCGCAATTAAAGCGCAAGCAAGCGGCACGGACGGCACAGTCAAAAAAACTTTTAAACTCTCCCCCCACCCATTCCCGGGGCAAAAAAGCAGGCGGAAAAATGCCTGCTTGACTAAGGGCGCAGGGCACCTACCGGAGGGGTGGTTTCTGGAGGGGGGGTCCCGCCTCCCCCCCGTCCTGGGCAGCCGGACTCGCGAGTCGCCATCGCCATGCCATGCGGTGCGGGCGGGGGATCCAAAATGGGGCGGCGAACGCAATATTGTTTTTGAAATCGTGGTCCAAAAAAACACACAAGCACAAGAAACACGCGAAAATTTATAAACTGCCAGATTTTTCACAGTAGCAGTGGGGTTTTTCTTGCAACAAAATGTCTCTCCTCTCCTCCTCTGTCCTCCATTGAGTTTTTATTTTATTTTATTTTATTTACACCTGCGCAGTGCGCAATGATGGGCTGGCCAAGTGGCCAGCCATGTGGGAGTGGACAACCATGCAAATTTCTGGAGCCATCCCACCAGTCGCATGGCCACTTGGCCATGGAGACTTCTGGGATGTGCCAAAAAGCCCCCTAAAACCTGCCCTAGCCCTAACCCTAACCCTTGACTCTGTACCCATACGTCACAGACTTCTTAGTGGGTCAGAGAGGCACCCAGAGGTGCAACCCACTAGCCCACCGTAACCTTACCCGTCACTAGCCTAACCCTAGCTCTTGCACTAAGGCACCTTAAAGCCAGATCTACTTGCTTGCATTGCACTACACGCAGCAAGTACAATTCCCTTCTGTGTGAGACATGGTGGTGCCAGAGCCTTGTGAAGGGCGGGTATGACCCTAAATCACTCTCACACTGGTCTCACTGTCTGCACATTATGTTATGCAATATCCATATGGCTATTGCATAGCATTTTGCAGCAGCAGCAGGTGAGGAAGGGAGACCCCCATGTAGAGGGGTGTCTCTTGGAGCCTGCTTCCCCTTCCTCGTGGCAGGAGGCACCCACGGGTGCCTCCAGGAGCCCACTTTCCCTTTATAGCGGGCCAGAGGAGGCACCCACCCCACAGAGGTGCCTCCAGGAGCCCGCTACCCCCCCAAAAAAACCAGTACTAACGACAACGAAAAAACAAAAAAACGAACCGACTAATTTTTGCGAATTTTCGCGAAAACCGGAAACGACCCGAAATGGGACTGGCCCGACTAACGACAACTCGAAAAATTTTTTTTTCAAGTCGTGCCCATCTCTAGTCATTGGCACAAGTCCCAAGCCCCAAGGCTGATGAGAACACAGGACAGGCCCTTCTCTGTTGCTTCTCGCAGACTCTGGAACTCCCTGTCACAGGAGGCCAGATTCACATCGTCTTTGCCGTCCTTCTGCAATCAAGCAAAGACCTTTCTTTTGAAGCAAGCTTTCCATAAATGACTGACTACCACTATGCGACTTTTAGATGGACTGTTATGCACTATTGTGCACTGTTATGCACTATTGCTTGGATGGGATTTGTACTACCACTTATGTTATTCCACCTTGAGAATGGCATGTTTCCCCTTTGTTTTCTTATCTATCAGCTTTAATATTGGTTCTTAATGCTGTAGTAGTAGTAGTAGTAGTAGTAGTAGTAGTAGTAGTAGTAGTAGTAGTAGTAGTAGTAGTAGTAGTAGTAGTAGTAGTAATGCAATGCTGGAAGGAATCCCATGAATCACTGAATCCAGTCTGTCAATGAAGCCTAGTGGAGAATCGAACTCCCAACCAGATGCCTAAAAGACTGAGCTATCCAACAGCATCTTTTTGAGACTCTGCAAAGCAGAACATCCCATCAGTACAAGAAAACGGTGCTCTATGACTGTTGTGCTGTTGTCATGCAAATTCCTCACACCATGAAGAGCATGTTTGCAACAGCAACACTTTGGCAAGGGTCACAATCCTGTATTTATAGCACTGGCATGACTTTCAACTTGAGAACCGTCAACCCAATAATCATAATTTAATAGGATACTGGCCAGGAAGGATGACTCCCTCCCATTCTGAGTGATGGGGGTGGGGTGGGAGAGAGAGACCCTTGCACTTTCGTACATACAGCCAGGAAGATCAAAGAGAGTTGTATATGAATGCAATACTTCTTTTTCCCTCCAGAATAAAAAGTACAGCTATAGTTCCCCAGCTGGTTGTCACCCATGCATGATATATGCTCCTAAAATAAGAAGCACTCAAGAAGAATTGAAGTCCCTTCCCTCCAAAAAGTGTTAAAAATAGCCCCAAAACAATGATGAAACTAGTGGATGTCTCTGGCAATGCATAAAAGGTCCCTCAAAGAGGTAAAGCTCCTTTGCAGCTTCCAAAGAACAGCTCCAATATGGTCCTGAGACAGCAAAGTGGCCTCTGAGGTCATCTTGACACTTGTGTTATGCTACAAAGGAACGGTCTAATTACAGCATCTCGTGTGAACCGAACACTAGCCTTTAATGCTAACCCTCCAAGTCCTCAGTGGCAAGAGATCAGAGGGAAGGGTGCAGGCAGTGGCACAGAGCTGACTGCACATAAATCAAGTGCAGAAACAATAATTGCATTACTTTACTAGTTGCATTCATTATTGCTGTTCCGATTAGCATTCTTTTTAAGTCTGAGCCAAAACCAACACACAGCATATAGCTAATCCGCTCGCCAGTGTCCAAAGTCACAGTTTCTTTGGGTCTGTTGGATGGGGAAAGAGTTCTTGTGAATGCATTTCCCAGTTTATTTTCGCTGCCCTCACTTGCCCTCACATTCTCTCAAAGGCCTTCACTCGCCCAAAATGAAATCATGGGCAATGCAGAATAAGGTCCTTTTTGCGAGAGGGTCACAGTCAAATGTAATTAATTCTACTTTGTGGTGATATCAACATGGCTAGGATCCCAAGTGTGTGTGTGTGTGGAGTGGGAAACCTTCACTCTGAGAATTTTTTCCTGCATTCACCTTTTGTTTATCTAGAACATTTATTATATTTAAAATTCTGCTCAACAAATCTGCCATTTGTCTCCTTATCAATGAATCACTTTGATCCATTTTTGTCTATATAGGAATAAAAATCTTCATTCTCTTTGCTAATATTGCAGCAAGTACCTTCGCATCTTGATTTATTAAAGAAATGCATTCCAGACCGGATAATGCAACCTTAATTCAAATATGTATTCTATCCAGGGCTTTAGACTTCCCTCTCTCAAAAGTGTGACATATTGCTTTCATACTTATTGATTTCCATGACTAAAAGGCTCACCTGCTTTTTTGCTTACAACTGGCAGGTACGCTAGCAGGCTAATAATGGAACAAGCAAATGCAATTTAAACCAACAATTGGACTCAAGAAGGACACACTGTCAAGTTGGGCTTAAGTTACACTGGTGACTTGACTCAGATTCAACTCCCTCCCCCATGACTTAGTCTTGAATAATGACTCACTTTTTTCTTGTGGGGGGGGGAAGGTTATTTTTCATAGGGACTTGGACTTGGGACTTGCTACAAAAGACTTGGACTCAGATTTGGGACTCAAACCCAAATACACGCCAACATCCCTGATTAAAACATCGAGAGGCTGATTTGAACAGATTAATTAAAAAAAACCACTAGCTGTTCTGGCCAAGATTTTTGGGAGTGGTAACACAAGGTTTGGGGAAAACCACTGAATCAACACCAAGCCCAAAGAAGTTATTGTCGTTTTGGGATTTCCAGGGCAGCCTATTGATATTTGGAAACTGATTTGGACCCTGGATACAAACTGAGTTGGGTGGGATAAAAATCGACCTGAAAGGGCGTAGATTCTAGTCCGAAAACTGGATTTCATATTTGTTTGGTACACCTATGCACAGCCCCGCTATTCAGTCTCTCCAGGTGCAGAGTTTTGAAAAGCCAGGGACAAATGCCTTTTTAATATTTTTTTACTACTTCACATCCATGAAAACATAGGCTAAATTCAAAACATTGACTTTAAGGTGGCCCAAGATTATTTCTTGTCTTTCTGAGGCATAAACCCAGCACGGAACCTGAAATGATGGAAAAATCCTTCCCTGCCATAATATTATCGTGAGAGAAGGCTTCAAGTATCCCCAACATACCATAGGGCGGAGGGAGATGGCTTTTTGCTCATGTGCTTGCTTTGTGGTAGTGGAGGAAAAATAATTACTCTGTTTTCTTTTAGTACACAGCTGTTGTTATTACCATGCATGATATATATTGGATCTGGGCGATTTTTCTCCAGTCTGTGAGCTGCTCTCGTTGATTTCCCTCGCTGCCTGGAGAGATCCGGATCATAATAATAATAATAAAAAGAAATCATTTGGAAAAGGGGGAAGGGGGGAGGGCAGAAAATGTCTTGCCATTTTTCTACAGCTGTGATTGCCAGTGCCCTGAACAAGATGACAGCTGGGCCACCGGAGGCTGAGTGTAAAGGCCAATAATGATGGTTAAGTGTACAGGTCATTGTGCTATCCAGCATCAGTCCGCATTCCCATCTCATGCCAACTCCTCTGCTAACAACCCTACTGTGCCTTGGACAGAAGTCTTTCCCATCTTCAACAGCCTGTCTCTTCTACCTGGAGGAGTTGCAAGGCTGAAGATGAAACCTTCGATATACAGAATGGGTTCTCTGCCACCAGCCTCTTCCCTTTGCACCCTGGTGCAGGGTTGAGTGGGTTTATAGGTTGGCCATCAGATTAAGATCTATACCAGTGGTTCTCAACCTGTGGGTCCCCAGATGTTCCTGGACTGCAACTCCCAGAAGCCTCCACCACTCGCTGTGCTGGAAGGGGTTTCTGGGAGTTGCAATCTAGGAACATCTGGGGACCCACAGGTCGAGAACCACTGATCTATACAGAGAGAAGCTGAGCTGCCTGTATGGCTCAGTGAGTTGGTCATCTGGCTGAGGAGCTAGAGGTTGGGAGATCAGTTTCTCGCCGTCCCTTCTGGGAGCAGAGCCAGGCCTAGGGAAATAAATGGTCCCAAGACATACCCAAAAGAAAGCAATGGCAAACCACTTCTCAGAACTGTAGACAGAAACACCTGGAGAGGGTCTCAGTAAGAACATAATAAGAGCCCTGATGGATCAGGCCAAGGGTCCATCTAGTCCAACTTCCTGTATCTCACAGTGGCCCCACCAAATGCCTCTGGAATTGCATGAGACTAGATATCTGTTTCTTGATACCACTCCCCCTGCATCTTGCCCTTGAAGTACCCTGGTTTTAAGCGTGGGGGTTACACATCTCCATCATGGTTTGTAACCTGGGATGGACTTTTCCTCCAGGAATCTGTCCTATCCCCTTTTGAAGGCATCCAGGCCAGATGCCATCACCACACCCTGTGGCAGGGAGTTCCACAGACTAACAACATGCAGGGTAAAGAAGTATTTTCTTTTGTTTATTCTCACTCTCCCAACTTTCACTTTTAGTGGATGTCCCCTAATTCTGGTATTTTGTGAGAGGGAGAAGAGCGTCCCTCTACCCAATCGACTCATGCCCTGCGTCATTTTGTATGTCTCAATTGTATACCGCTTAGCTGCATTTTTTCCAGACTAAAGAGCCCCAAATGCTGTAGCCTTTCCTCATCAGGGAGGTCCCCCAGCCCAGTAATCATTTTAGTCACTCTCTTCTGAACTTTTTCCAGTTCCACTATGTCAATAAGTTGGAATCAACCAGAAGGCATACAATTGCCATTATAGAGCAATGGTTCCTAATCCTGGGTTCTCAGATGTTCTTGGACTACAAGTCCCAGAAATCTGACCAGCACAGCTAGTCATGAAAGCTTCTGGGAGTTTCAGCACAAGAACATCTGGGGACCCATGTTTGGGAACCACTCATATAAAGGAGTCAATCCATGTCTAACTATTATTTCACCTTACATTGCCCTTCCAGTGCTCTTCATAAGTTAAAATCTCATTCATCATTTTTTTTTATACAGAAAGGGTAAAAGGCTCATGGATGGAAAAGGAAAATAAACAAATTCAAGCTACTGGAAAAAACAGTTCTGGGGAGAATGGAGGATCCACCTCATTTTTTTATTTTTGTCTTTGTCTTGTCTTTATTTTGTTTTGCTTTGCTTTGAGTTGCGTTTTTGACAGATTAAATGAAAGAAAATTTATTTTCACATTCCTCCTTCGAACCCCTCAGGAATCTGGGGTCTGTGATACCTTTATGACATGTGGCAATAAAAAATGTCCATGGTTCCCCAATGGCAGCTTTGAATTGGTCTGGAGAACTCTGTGAAGACACAGAGGCAAAATGATTTTTTGGATGCCACATCTCAGTGATGTTTGAAATATTCCATGTTTCCATTCATCAGTAGTTTGAGGAAGAGTAGAGGTCAGCTCTTGGGTCCATCTCAGCCACTTCCTTGCATGGAGAAACGGGTGTTTTATGCACAGAACTGATTGCAATCACTGTGGGAATGCAGTCAAGGCAATGAGACTGATTAAATATCTGTTTGCACACACCAAGGCAATGGAGCCATATGCAAATATCAGCACACCATTTTGCATATATAAAAAGCAAAGCAAGTGGCAGAAGAACCACAGGTATCTGGTGAATGACCAAGGGGGAGAGACACATCCTCAGCCAGAAGACAAGTAGAAGTTCCATCCAGGACATTTTCCAGCCAGTCATCAGTGGAGGCTGGTAACTCTGGTTTCACCAGGACATTAAACCTGCTCCAGGTTTCATCTGAATTGTAAATGCATTTTCCACAATGCTGAATGTCACATAGGCTGTTACTTCACGTCCCTCTCATCGCTGTTCGCAGTCCCGCTTGGGACCGGTACGAGAAAATCTTACCGCACATCCATTGCATGATGACGGGAATTCATCCCGACCACACCCGCTGAACTGAGATTAAAGCGTGATGAGCCATACCCCTCCGTGGGCTCAGAAATCTGCTTGTCTCGGTTCTCATTCAGAGACAAGTGCCCATGAGGTAAGGCCCGTCACGCAATGTGCCATTCTCCATCAATGGCAGGAGTGTGAAGTGCCATTTGCCAGTACATTCCCTATGGCGTCAGCAACGCAGTGCAGAGAAATTAAAAGACAAATGCCTCAAACTTAGCACCGTAATGCATTGAAGGCAAAGTTGAGGAGATGCGAATGATCAAAAAACGGAAGGTTGGACCCAAAAAAATCCCCCAGAGAACGAAGGCTGAGAAGTTCAGATGTTGTCAGGAAACAAGGACGTGCAGTAACAGTCATCACGGTACCATCAATCACGCCCGTGCGTACACAGGAACAGGGACAGTACCGGGACAAGACCACGTGATCGCGAGCGACGACATGATCATGAAACAAACGTCAACTCGGAATGAGGAAGGACATGAAGTAACCATTAGACATGGGCACGACTTGACAAAATTGTCATTTCCGTTTTTGGTTATCGTTTCCATTACGTAACGGAAACGGTGCTGGGGGGGCAATGTGTAGCCTGCACTCTGTAATTAAAATTGTAAACCGCCCAGAGACTACTTGTAGTAGTATGGGGCGGTATATAAGCAGAAGCAGCAGTAATGATAATTAAGCTGTCAGAACTCGAACTCGAACCGAAAAAAGAAAAATTTGGTCGGGTTTTTCATTTCCGTTTGTGGCACCATGGCGATTGCGCGATGTGAAGCACAGAAAAAGTTTTTTAAAGTTTTTTTTAAAAAACCCCGACTCCCGGCCAAAAAAGCAGGCGAAAATATGCCTGCCTGAGGCTTTGCCACCTATCAGAGGGATGGTTTCTGGGGGGTCCCTGGCCTTCCCCCCCTCTTCTCATGTCCTGGGCTGCTTGCACCAGACTGGGGGGGGGGTCATCCTCGTCGTCTGTCTCGCTGCATGCCATGCAGTGGGGGGGGATCCAAAATGGCGACTGCAATTTTTCTTTTGAAATCATGGTCAAAAAACACACCAAATCACCACAGAAACATGTGAAATTTATTTATTTTAAATGCCTGAATTTTTATAGTACCAGCAGTGGGTTTTTTATAGCAATAAAACGTCGTATTGATTTTATTTTATTTTATTTTATTTTATTTTTATTTTTTTAGACCTGCCCATTTGGGCTGGGCATGGGATGGGACCATGCATTTTTTTTGAACCATTCCACCAATGGCATCACCAGGTTTTTGACTGACACTTCTGGATGTCTCGGAGGGCATAAAAAGCCGAGGCACCTTCCAGAAATCGCAGTCGGATGTATGGATGTGGTTGAGGGAGGAGGGCTGGCTGCTGGTGCTGGTGTGATCCGATCGAGATTGAGGAGGGAGGCTGGAGGCTTTAGGATTTAAGTTAGGCAGGCAGGGAGGGAATTGAATTTAGAAAATAATTTCTTTGATTCCCTGCAGCTTTGTCTGCTGAAGGGAATAGCAGTTTATTCTTTATTTCTTCTCTGACAGTTTGAGGATTTTTTCCTGATATTGGATAAAGGGGGAGATTCGACTGGGAGTGGGAGGTGTGGATTTATTTTAAAATATATATTATATACTACCATTTATTTTCTATTTTCCCAACTTCAATTCGCTTGCACACACACACATTTGGGGTGCCAGCCAAGAACAGAACCTCTATCCTAAGTGATATCCTAACTGCCCACTTGCCCGTCCGCCCGCGCCGCCACCCGCCTGCGGCCCACGCCGCTGCCCGCCCACTCGCCTGCCTGCGGCCACCGCCCACCCATGGCCCCCCACCACCGCCGACCACCCGCACCTCCCCCTCCGCCGCCCATCCCCCACCCTGCCCGCCGCCTAGGGTGCAAAAACACCTAGCGCCGGCCCTGATTGTAGGACGCCCGAATGCTCTGGGAAGTCAAATTGCGCTAAATTGCGGTGGAAACGACAAACGACAAACGACAAATGGAAACGACAAATTTTTGAAAACTTTCACGACAAACGGAAACGACCCAAAACGGACCCGTTCCGACAAGCGAAAACTCGAAACGTCATTTTTTCTGGTCGTGCCCATATCTAGTAACCATCATAGAGACAAACTTCAGCACCTTGGAAAGCTCCTGTGAGATCCAGACTAAAACACAAAGCAATTTCACTGTCCCCGCAACATCAATGGCACCAGTCTTCACTGGTGTTTGACTAGCAAGACATATAGCATAGGGGAATTCCTATTAAGAGTTGAGGATATACTGCAACATTCGGTTCCTGGAAACACTTAGTTGCTCTAATTTTCCTATGCATCTTCAAAAGATCAAATCTAAGAGAGACAAGCAGCTGGTTGAACGATGTCCAGTTTTGTTATATTTTGATGCTCTTCCCTGCATGTTTCCACTACCGTTTTTTTGAATCAGAATCCATCAAGTCACTGGGCAAGCTGTGGTGCAATGTTATCACAGATAAACACGTGTAGGTCATCTCCATCAAAATGCATGAAGACAAGTGGGGGACAACAGAGAGGGCTGCAAGGTCAAAGAACGAAGACAGCATCTCTTTCTCTCTTTGATAGCCACAAATCCAAACACAAAAGAATACCAGTAGGTCAAGTTAGATCTTTAACTTTAAAAAAAAGCCATCATAGGTCACATCAAAGAAGTGTAACTGAGTTGAATATGCAAATGGAAAAATAACTACACATGTCTCTATGGATGGACACACAAAGTACAGCATTGGTGTGCAAAGGGTTACACTGGCCTCCTTGCTTTTGTACCCGTCAATTTATATATCATTCACACCTCAACTAATCTTATTTCATTAAAAGGCTGGTTTTTTCCCTCCCCACCCCCAGAACCACAAGGGTAATTTTAGTGATTAAGTTTAAATTGGGGGTAATGCACTGACATGCATTAACATAATGTCAAAACAATTTCTTATAATTATTGCTTGACCTCAGTCAATTCATTACAAAAACCTGTTCTCTTCTTCCCCTCCCTACTCCTTCTCCCCTTATCAATCACCCACCAACAGACCTTCATTAACAGGACATGGAAAAAATACCATGAGAACGCTAGGCACTAACCTTGGGAAAGATTATATGAGAGCAGTTAGCAGATGCAATTCTCATGTTGCCGAAGGAAATTGGTAAGGAACGGAAGAGAGAAGTGGCTTTGCATCATTTTATCACAGTTGTTCCCAACCATGGGTCACCCAGATGTTCTTGAACTGCAGCTCCCAGAAACCCCAGCCAGAACAGCAGGTGGCAAAGGCTTCTGGGAGCTGCAGTTGAGGAACATCTGAGTTCCCAAATTTGGGAGCCACTGTTCGATCAGGTCCTCCACATTTGTTTGAGCTAAAAACAGAGGGCTTTTCAATTCTTCCTGGCAACTTGAGATGGGATGAAAAGACAGCTAGAAAGTTGATAATCACCATCGAGTGGAGTCAGCACAAAAGTCACACTGCTTAACTGTCTAAGAACAGCTCTCGTTTTATGTTGATCAGTGCTTAATTTAATTTAATTCGTATTTTTAAATATGGATTTTAATGCTATTTTTTTTAAAAAGCGGTGACCATTATATAGTTTTAATTGTAGGGAACCAACTTAGATCTCCTATGGGGAGAAAGGTAGCATATAGGTAACATAAATTCATCAATTCGCTGGAATATTGGGCTTTCCCGACACATTTAATTGCCTGGACTAAAGTGGCAGAAATGGTGGGTCCTTCCCTTACCATGCAAGCTGAATTTTAGTCCAAACATCTTTCCCTGTGTCTAAATGAAATGGGCTTGCTTAGGGGATAGAGGGCAAGCCATGGTGTCAAGTAAGTCGTGTCCTTCAACATCTTCCTACTTGAGGTATCTCCCATCTAAGCAGATAGACCTCTCCAAATATTGTAGTATGATTTGGCTTGCTAATTTAACAATCTGAGTAGAATCTAATTATAAGTCGCATCTTGTAAGCCCATAGAGTCAATGGGACTTAAACAAGAGCTGACCGTACAAGTATTCAGGGGGACCTATTAAGTCAACAATTGTGTACATCCTATTGATTCCATGGTTCTACTTTAGATTGCCAGAATCTGGAGACCAAAGTCAAGATCATCCATATTATTGTGTGATTGCTATGCACGGATGTGAAAGCAGAACAGTGAAGGAAGTGGACATTTAAATATGGATGCTCTTGAGTTAATAAGCGTTGTGAATTCTCTGAACCACCAGAAAGACAAACAAGTGGCTCCTATATTAAATCAAGTCTGAACTCCCTATGGATGGGAAAAATAACAAAAATGAGGGTGTCATCTTTGGGACATACTATAAGAAGACAAGAGTAACCGGGGGGGGGGGGGGGAAGAGACAATAATGTTAGGAAAAGTGGCATGCAGCAGGAAAAGGAGACCAACTATAAGATGGATTGGCTCTATAAAGCCTTAGGTTTGCAAGAGCTGAGCCGGTCTGTTGAAAACAAGACATTTCGGAGACCCATCATTCATAGGGTCACTTTAAGTAGAAGTGGACTTGACAGCAAGTAAGAACAATTCCTGTAAAAGAGGTGAGGGGGATGGCATGTAGAAACAGGGCCTTCTCAGTGGTTTCCCCCCAACTTTGGAACGCCTTCCGCACGGCGATCCGCCTGGCACAGACACTTGGTTTTTTGGTGCCAGGCAAAGACCCTCTTGTTCAACCAACATTTTACTTAGACAGTGCTTTAGCAGGACTCATGAGCAGCAGAGTTTTATAATTTGCACTGTATGTCAATTGTTTTAACCTATATTGCATTTTATAGTTTTAACAGTCATATTGTTTTATTGTTGTATAGTTTTAACATATTATTGTATGCCGCCCAGAGACCATCTGGTAGTGGTTGGCTAAAAAACACATAAATAAATAAATAAATAAATAAATAAATAAATAAATAAATAAATAAATAAATAAATCGAACTAACAACAGGAGATTGTCGTATTTTCCGATGATGGCAAAGAAGTGCTTCTGGGATTCCACAGGCTAGCTTATCCTGCTTTGAAGGGCAGGTGGCCGTAAGAATAGCAAATGTTCCCTTGTGTAAAAGCACAGCAACAATCACACCCACGTTCATAAATCCTTTCTTCCTTAGTATTTCATAAATGCAGTGTTAGAGAAAAAGCTGACATCATATGCAACCAATTTCCTTCCTTAAAAAGAGATCTCCCATCTCTGACTGGTTGTCTGAATTGGCCCAGGCAGGTCAAAGCTACATCACACAATTCTCCTGCTAATGTGTTTCTCTCATAAGATTCTGTAGGAGGAAGACCCACAGGGAATGTGTTGGCTTCACCTTGATTCTGACGATTCATCACTGCAGGGAACAGAGATCTTTAGTCAACCGAGAGGAGAACAGTCAATTTTACTAACGAGCTCTTAGAAGCTGTCCCCCCCCCTCCTCTCAGGCCATAGACTTTGTCCTCATTAAAGCTGTGTTCCCAGAAGCCACGTTTTCTGCTTGTTGTAATGAGAGAAAGATTGGGATAAAGCGGGATTTTAATGAGAGATACAATACCAACATGAAATTGAATGGTTAACGTCACACTCCTCTCATCCTCCATGCCGTCTGATTACTTTGGTACCTAGGTCTGCTTACTATGGAGTAAACTGTGCTGATTTTGAGTTAAGCTTGCTTTTGTGAAGTTTTGGGTAGAGTGGTGCGCAACTATCTGTTTGATGTACTGCATTTTCAAAGATCAGAATGAAAGATGGGCATGAACTAGGACAGGTTCTATCGGAAAACAGCAGTTGATGATGGTTCATGATTCATCACTTTTAACATTGTGGTTTGCCACTCAGGACTGATTTCCTGGGGGCCTTGCCTTGGGGTGCTATGATTCAGACATCCCAAATCCAATATTTGCCACACTTGGTGGCAGTTGAGAGCAGTCCTCTGAAGTCTCACTGTGAGGTTGGCACCTCTAACTTGCATAAGGGTCATCCAACCACTCTGATTAGTCCCAAATTGCACAAAATGAGAGGCATACAAATCATCAATGCTGCTAATAGTTCAGAGTTTTGTTTTGTTCTGGGGAGGCCTGTATCCTTGAAACACTCCAAAACACACAAAAGAATGGTTCGTTGTTGTTGTTGTTGTTGTTGCTGCTGCTGCTGCTGCTGCTGCTGCTGCTGCTGCTGCTGCTGCTGCTGCTGTTGCTGTTGCTGTGGTGGTGGTGGTGGGGTGGTGGGGGTGTGTGTTACCCTGAATCTCTAAAGACTGAAACTGCTGCTGCAGTAGAGACTCAGATCAAATTCCAGGTTACCAGGTGAGATGGAACATTGTTAGTGTCTGAAACTGTTTAATAACAGGCCAGGAGGGCTGTACACTGCCTGACTATCAGCTTGCATCTTAATCAGCTGTGTAGCTGTATGGTTTTGTAAGGGGCTTACAAGTCACTCATGTATGTCTTTCTTAAGGGGCTTACAGGATGCTCAAAAGGTAAGCCATTGTTGGCTTGTGTGTCAGACAAAAGAAGACAACAATACTGGATTTCATTCCAGAGCTCATGCTAACCTTACTGCGATAATGCAGGTGAAATGCTTAGGATATTTCAAATGTGCAGTATAAAAACCGAGAAAATTCCCAAATGGGCATTTGTCAATTTGATGATTGCAACAGCACTCAAACGTAGGAACAGGTCATTACTGATGTCAATAAAGGCTCGTCAAGGCTAAAGAATTAGGCTAATAATTAGCCACCAGGTCTGATAATGCCGATCTAATGGGCATCCATGCTTTATGAATCAAAAGGCTGACTTAACAGCTGTTTTATTTGGAACCGTTGTTCTTCTGGATGTTGATACTGAGATATCAAAATGGAGCAGGTTGGTATGAATGCAGAGGCCAGTGTGGTGCCAGAAACTTTTGCTTCAAGACAATTTGAGGGCTCCATCCTCCAGACATCACACTGAAGTATTTCAAACCAAAAAGAAACTTGAAGAGAGAAGGGGGGAAAAAACCATCCTGAAAATGAATGGGGTTCCTTAAAACATCTCCTGCATGTGTATTTGCAACTATCATTCATATCCTAGGATGAATTACTGTGCAGAACTGCACAGGAAACAAGGAAGTTCTGATGGCATCCATTACCTTAAGGTCTTTGATGACTTTCGCTAGCAATTATCTTTCTCCAGTCTTCTTATCTGGACCTTTGTGCAGTTGCTTTAAGGCTCCCTCTGGCAGTGCAGTAATTGGCCATTGACTACCCTCTACCACCACCACCCCAGCAGAAACCCTGTCTGCAGCACATGGTTTTGGATCCTTTTGGCCTAAAGGCTTTGCCCGCAGGTTGATGCTGATGTTTTATCGCAGCCGCCATGCTTCCTTAAGAGAATGATATAACAAACACTGGTCGTCAGCCAGAAATGCCAGCCTTCCTTTGCCATCGTGTTCAAGGGACTCATCCAACATGTTGCTGTGTCTCGGTTGACATGTCAGGTTGGATCCGGGCCATGCCAGGAGATGGCTGTTTAGTAGCTGTCACTTGGTTGGTTGGTTGTTTTGTCTTGTACCAAGAGATGGATGGAGATGGTAGCATGCCAACTGCCAAGTTCTGCTGCATCAATGGTGCTGACTATTTGCACAATGTGTGACTGATGGATTCTGCCCCTTCTTCTGCTCCTGGCTGCAATGCCCCCCTCCAAAAATGGGGAGGGGGAGGCAGGTGATATTTGCAGCATGCCTTTCCAAGAGGGCATTCTGGCATCATGGAATTAACATAGTGGAAACCACTGACTTTGCTTTGTCACCAAATAGTGTTTGTAGCATACTGGTTTAGAAGATAGAGGCTGGCTGAAAATATGACCTCCAACACTCAGCTCTGTTGTCATGCTCACAATATGGCAGCACTAGTTGTATAGTGGTGTCAGTGATTGAGATATCATAGAATCATGAAGGCCATCAAGTCCAACCTCAGGAAGCCAGATCAAAGCAGATCTGACAGATGGTTGACTAATTTTCTCTTGAATTCCTCCAGTGTTGGTGCGCTCACCACCTATTCTCTCAGAAAAAAAAGACAACACTGCTGGGAAAACCTGAAGGCAGTTGAAAAAGAGGAAGACTCAACATGAGATGGGTTGAAGTCTCTAAAGAAGGCTTGAGTTTGTAAGAGCTGGGCAAGGTTATGGAGAACAGGACACATCAGAGAACGCTCATTCACAGAGTTAACAGAGGGCGCTTTTACATGACGTCTAAAATCTGCTGGCAACTTAAATTCGGACCAGAGATCATGGGGATTTGTTCTGCTTCCTGTGTTCCCACCCTTCTGCACTCCATTGCTCCTGTCTGTGGTGAGGGGAGGGAGAAAAAAAGGGAGAAAAGAATGCAGGTTCACCTCTGCTCACCTCCGTCTGCCGTCGGAGCAGCCCCGTAGGGATTCCAGGCTGTTAAAGGACCGGTGGGGACAAAAAAATCAAACAGAAGGTGAGGAGAGCCTGGCATCCACAGCTTTACAATCCGCATCAGAATTTTTTTTCCCTCCGGAGACCAGGTACTTGTAAAATGCGCTGGGGAGCGCTTAGGTGGGCGTGGTCATACTTATTTTTTTTTAAAGTTCGCAGCTGGTGGGAAAAGAATGTTAATCATAGAATCATAGAATCATAGAGTTGGAAGAGACCTCAAGGGCCATCTAGTCCAACCCCCTGCCATGCAGGAACCCCCATCACAATATTTCCGACAGATGGCCATCCAGCCTCTGTTTAAAAACCTCCAAAGAAGGAGACTCAACCACCCTCCGCAGCAGCATATTCCACTGCCGAATAGCTCTAACTGTCATGAAGTTCTTCCTAATGTTCAAATGGAATCTCTTTTCCTGTAGTTTGAAACCATTCCCTGAGTCCTAGTCTCTGAAGCCATGGAAAACAAACCTGTTCCCTCTTCAATATGATATCATTTCAAATATTTAAACATAGCTATCATATCTCCTCTCAGTCTTCTTTTTGAAAGGCTAAACATTCCCAGTTCCCTAAGCCGTTCCTCATAAGACATTTCCTCCAGACCCTCAACCATCCTGGTCGCCCTCCTGTGCACCCGCTCGAGGTTGTCAACATCCTTTTTAAATTGAGGTGCACAGAACTGGACACAGTACTCCAGGTGGGGTCTGACAAGAGCAGAATAGAGTGGTACTATCACTTCCCTTGATCTAGACACTATGGTTCTGTTGATACAACCAAGAATCACATTGGCTTTCCTGGCCACCACATCACACTGCTGACTCATGTTCGATTTGTGGTCCATCAAGACTCCCAGATCCCTTTCACAGGTACTATCCTCCAGCCAAGTATCCCCCATCTTATCTTTGTGCAATTCATTTTTTTTTTTACCTAAATGTAGTACCCTACATTTCCCTCTGTTGAAATCCATTTCGTTAGCTTTGGCCCAGCACTCTAGTCTGTCAAGGTCTTTTTGGATTTTCATCCTATCTTCTAGGGAATTAGCAGCCCCTCCCAATTTGGTATCATCTTCAAATTTAATTAGCATACTCTCTATTCCTTACTCCAAGTTAAGCTCCGCATCTGGGAGCCCTTTGCGTCGGCTTTTAGGAGTCGTGTAAAAGCAGCCAGAAGTTGGATGTGACTTGACAGTGTGTAACAAGGAATGCTGTATGAGATTAAAATAAAACCTACTGCCTCTAGAAGAAAGTCTCTAGAATGATTCCCTCATTATTCACAATGACTGCAAGCAAGCAAAGAAAATGGAAAACTCTCAGCAGCCAGCATGTCTCATATTCCAAATGGTCCCTGTTTATTATTATTTTTCTCATTGAGGCAGCTAAAATTGGAACGGCTGTACAGAAAACAAGAAGAAAGAATGCTTGTTCTACCCTAATGTTATAAAGCTTTCTCTTCAGCCCCCCCCCCCGCCCCCAGGCCCTAAAGGTGCATTAAGAGAATATTAATGGGGAAATATTGCTTAGTTCTTTGGTCTTCCTTGCCGTCTGTTTTCCCACAGCACCTCTGGATTGCAACGACAAAGGTTTCTCTTGAAGACAGCTCTTTCACTAAAACACAGAACCCTATGAAAGGGGAAACATACTTGTTTTTCTTGACAGCTTATGTGTACTTCTAAAAGCTTTTTGTCAGGAGGAAGGGAAAGGGGGTAGTAGAAAGACAATGGGACATTGTTCTTGGAGAACAAATGCTATTTGATGCTTGAATTCCAAATCAAGGTGATTAGAATACAGGAAATGGCTGTGAGGCAGATTTGCAGCAAATCCTACACATGTTTAGGCAGGATTAAATCCCAGAAGATTGACAAGGGTTTATAGACCCAACAAGGCCAAGTGACATGGGATGGAATCCAGCAGCCTCCCAGCCTACGATCTTGAAAAAATGCCTTCACCCTGGCATCACAGCCTTATCGTGATGGGCATTGCCCACCCTGCCAGGAATAAAGAATCAGATGCATGTGTTGGGTTAAACTGGGGCCAGAAGTGCTTAAAATAAAATGAAAAAAGAAAAAAAAAAAAAAAAAAAAGAAAAAAAATAACTGCATTAACTTTTTAAACGTTAAGTCCCCTTTCGCAAGGTCACCTAACGTAGTGCGAAGGCACTTCTTACCTTTGAACTAGAGCAGGTATGTCCAAACTTCAGCCCTCCAGATGTTTTGGACCACAACTCCCAGAATTCCAAGCCTGTATTTCCAATGGCAAAGGACTGTGGGAATTGTGGTCCAAAATATCTGGAGGGCCGAAGTTTGGACAAGCCTGAACTAGACTTTCACCGAGGTGAGTCCTTAACACTGAATTGTGCTGTCCGCTTTACAGTATTTCTGCATCCTTCCAAATTTGAGAATACCCGTAAGCCTCAACCCACCTGAGCCTTGGAACTCTTGGGGTTCTGCTGCCTATGATACTGCCTTAATTTCCTCCTTTCCTTTCATATGCTCATCAGAATTTCAGAGGTGAGATGTCTTAGACCCACCTTGAGTTTGCTCTTGTAATTAGATTCCATCTTCACCCTCATAGTCCCTGCAGTTGCAGACTATTTATCAACTAACCACTCCGACCTCTATTATAAGTAGAGATGGGCACGACTTGGCGAAATTCTCGTTTCCGTTTCCATTCCTTGTTTCCGTTACTCAACGGAAACGGAAACGACAATTACTTCGCCAGAACTCGAACTCGAACCGAAAAAAGAAAAATTGGGTCTGATTTGTCGTTGTCATTCCTGGCACCGCGCGGCGATCGCGCGAGTGCAAGCGGCACAGAAAAAAAGTTTTAAAAGGAAAAACCCCCGATTCCCAGCCAAAAAAGCAGGCGAAAATATGCCTGCCTGAGTGAGGGCACCTACAGGAGGGGTGGTTTCTGGGGGGGGGGTCCCCGGCCTCCTGTCCTGGGCTGCTCTGGTGGGGGGCATCCTCGTCGTCTCGCCAACTTGCCATGCCATGCGGTGCGGGCGGGGGATCCAAAATGGGGTGACCGCAATATTTATTTTGAAATTGCGTGGTCCAAAAACACACCAAAGCACCACAGAAACATGCGAAAATAGCTATTTTAAATCTGCCTGAATTTTTACAGTAGCAGCAGTGGGTTTTTCTTGCAACAAAACGTCTCCATTGATTTTATTTTATTTTATTTTTATTTTTATTTTTTTACACCTGCGCAATGATGGGAGTGGACCATGCAAATTTTTGGAGCCATTCCACCAATTGCACGGCCACTTGGCCAGGTTTTGACCGAGACTTCTGGGATGTGCCAGACGGGCATAAAAAGCCCACTAACCCTAGCCCGAACCTGAACCCTAACCCTAACCCTAACCCATACGCCAGTACATTGTCCTTCTTAGTGGGTCAGAGAGGCACCCAGAGGTGCACCCCACTAACTCACCTAACCTTACCCGTAACCCTAAGCCTAGCCCTTGCGCTAACCCTAACCCTAAGCCAGATCTGTGTACTCGCATTGCACTACAGCAAGTACACTTCCCTTCTTAGTGAGCCAGAGGACGCCCATAGGGGTCCTCTCTCACTTTGTTCCTCCCCAGCCCAAGTGCACCGTATGCCAGGCAGTGAGTCACAGAGGCACCCGAAAGAGAGGTGCCTCTGCCTGCCACTGCAACTTGGTATGCATATCCAATTGGCTATGCATACCCTTTTGTAGCGGGCCAGAGGAGGCACCCACCCCAGAGAGGTGCCTCCAGGAGCCCGCTTTCCCTTCATGGCGGGCCAGAGGAGGCACCCACTTCAGAGAGGTGCCTCCAGGAGCCCGCTACCCCCCCAAACCAGTACTAACGACAGACGAAAATATGACAAACGAAATGACAAATTTTTGAAAATTTTCACAACAAACGGAAACGAGCCGAAACGGGCCGTTTCCGACACACGACAACTCGAAACGTAATTTTTCCTGGTCATGCCCATCTCTAATTATAAGTATGGGATGGGAAAAAACTGACTTGTCCCTATTACCGGCCATTCCTGAGGAGGCCAAACTTCACCATCCAGCAAAGAGAGTGAAGCTGGGAGAACAGATCCACATATAGATTTGCTCAATTCCACTTCCTTTGGCCTGACATAGTTTGCCTGCATCTGCTCCTTCCAAGCAGGCAAGTAAATAATCCCTGTGAAGCAACTGCACACCCCACACAGCAGCCTTGTCACTGGGCTGGGAAAGCATTTGGACCCAGTGCCCTTTGTCATGTGAGAAGCCATTCACAAAGAATCAGATCTGATGCTTTTTGACCCTGCCTTTGGTCAAACCCCCCCCAAAAAAATATATATATATCCAATTTCCTATGTTCCTTCTAATAAAAAATGGGTAACAAACATTGATATATGATCCCTAATTGGTTGGGACCATCCATTCAGAAACAGAAATAAACATGCAATCAATCATAAAGAGCCATAATAAACTGTTATTGCTCTCCTCAAATTCCTGTGTGTGTTAGTGTGTGTGGTATCATTACAGTCATGACCAGCTCTTCGTGAACCCATGTCCATGGAGTTTTCTTGGCAGGAATACTGGAGTGGTTTGCTATTTCCTACTAGCAAACAGCACCTGGTATTCCCTGGTGGTCGCCCATCCAAGTACTAACCAGGGCCGACCCTGCTTAGCTTCTGAAATCAGGCGAGATTGGATGTGCTCAGGGCATCTAGGCAGCTCCCTCAAATCCCTACAGTTAAACCAAAACAAGGTGAGCATAAAAAACATGTAATTTGCTTATCCGGGGATCCTCCCTTTGGCTGTTGTTCAAGACCGGGTCTCAAGTGATCACTTACAGCTGCTAATACTCCTATGGTCTCCATGAGGCCTCTCCTTTGACCTGCTGTGAAGTAGAAGCATAGGTATAAGCTCCCTCATTATCTCTCACTATCACAAGGAGTATCACTGGAGGGGTACAAAAATACATTTGTCCCTTTCAATTAGCGCACGTCAACACATCACACTGTTTGTTTGCCAGCTGCTTTTCCCCACCAACAGTTGGAGATGCAAAGAGGTGTTGAGGAAAACAACCGTGCACAGATGTTCATTCAGAGGCATGAATTGACAAGGTCTGTGGGAAGCGCCAACTCCCGCTCCTTTTGTTCACAGATGACAGAGGCCAGTTAAAGTCGGATTCTGCATTTTGAGGTATAGAATGTTGTCCCTCTAATGTCCGAAGGTGGAAGGAAATGGGTGAAGGAAGATTTTCCCTACCTGAATCGTTGTGGGACCAGCTGCCCTTTTCCATTTGTGGCAACACTTTCTCTCCCTGTCAACCCTGGTAATATCATCCTGCCCTCTGGGGACAACCCCCCCTTCCCTGATTTGAATCAGCAGTTCAGTTGCTACTTACTGTATATACTCAAATATAAGTTCTAATGTTTTGGGCTGAAAAAAGGTCCCCTCAACTTATATTCAGGTTAATACTTTTAGTCGCTGCTGCAAGTGCTTGGGTGAGTAGCTAAAAGTCAATTTAAACACTGCACAAAACTTCTCCTTAACCCCCACCCCCGCATTGTGGGGGAGCAGCACACACTGTTTAAAATGACTTTTAGCCACCGAGACAAGCACATGCCTTGGTGGCTAAAAGTCATTTTAAACATCACACTCCGTTTCCCCAACTCACAAAGGAGGAACTGCCAGGCACTGCTGCATTTCTCACCCTAGACTTATACTCAAGTCAATAAGTTTCCCCAATTTTGGGGGGTTAAATTAGGGGTCTCGACTTATACTTGGGTCGACTTATACTCGAGTATATACAGGTATGTGGGATGTTGTTTTCTTGTTGCCTGCCAGATGGCTGTCCCACAAAGGTAGCGTGATTTTGTAAACAGAATACTTGAGGTTCAATCCCTTACATCTCAATTTAAAAGCAATTTGGTCACAAAAGAAGGAGCGTGAACTCTACCTGGGTCTCCAACACAAATATAGACAATATCTGCTGAATCTTCATTTTTTTTACCAGGTATCAGCACCTGTATTTTGATTTCTCAACTGATTTGTGTAGATTTGTCCAGTTGTGAGCATGCTGGCAAATAAATGATCTCTCTCCTTTCTAAGGACTCATCACACAAAAGTTTATCTCACATGCTTGCTATGTGTGAAAGAAATTCAGCATCATATTAAACACTGTGAGGCAGTTCAAGAGTGACCTCTCGGTCAGATGGGCGGGGTATAAATCTAATAAATGAAATGAAATGAATGTTTAAAAAATAGGTCTTGTATGGCACTAATTTGGTCCCACCAGTAAAGGTAATAAAATGCTTCAAATGTGTAAGAAATGTGAAGACCAATTAATTGCCCTTCTCCATAAGATCAGTCCCTCCTGTTCCAAAATCCCTCAGTCAAGTTATTAATTTTGGCCTATAGAGGCTAAGCTAAATTCTGTGATTCCTCATAATGAGACTACCGCCCAGATGATCAGCATGCTGACTAGTGGGGCATTCAGAGTGGGAGGCCTATGGCAAGGTCCCCCACACACACCTCCCACCCACCGTCCAGATGGTCAGGGCGCCGGGTGCAGCCGAGTGGGGCAATTTAAAATAGGAAGGCTGTGGCAAGGTCTCCTACTCTCCCTCCATGGCCCTGAGGCCCCACCACTGCTCCTCCTCCACCCTGCCCACCTGCTTGTGGTCCAGCCCCCAGTGGTGTCTGGGGCATGGTGGACTAGCCCACTGTTCGAAAACTTTGAGGACCCCTGCTTTAAGGTCATCAATGCAGGCATCCAAACCAAAGCAGATCTGACACATTGTTGTCTAATTGTCTCTTCAAGGCGTGGAATGGCATTCTTTGAAAATTTTGCTTTTGGGAGCCAATAAGAGAACTTGTTCAAAAGTAAAGATGATCACCAAAATATGCACACATGAATTTTGGGACCTGACTTCCACCTACCCACCCGCCTGTTGCTGAGCTTAATTCATTCAGGCTGTCTCAACTCTATAGAACAACTCTTGAGGAGAAATTATCAAGTCCTATGAGATTTCTCACCTGCAGGTGAGACAAAGCCACAGAGCTGAACAGAATCTCCACAGTTTGTGCAAAGAACAATAGAATGTTGAAAACTACCTTATACTGAGTGAGACCACGGCTCCACCTTACTAATTATTATTAACATTGACTGACAATGGTTCTCCAAGGTGTCAGGGTGCCCAAAGAAGCCAAGAGATTCAACATGGTATCTTCTGCACCAAATTTAAACTGGAGCCCGTTAATCTTGTTCAAAGCCCTGACTACATAGATCTAAAATATCCTTAGGAGATCTTCAGTCAAGACTTTAAGATTCCCCTTAGAATCCCTGGAATCTTACGCTGCCATAAATAGTTGGAGTGGACATGACACAATGTTGTATCAATTTTTGACA
Organism: Phrynocephalus guinanensis; assembly: GCA_037367245.1. Classification (NCBI taxonomy): domain Eukaryota; kingdom Metazoa; phylum Chordata; class Lepidosauria; order Squamata; family Agamidae; genus Phrynocephalus; species Phrynocephalus guinanensis. The sequence goes on along the minus strand of CM074749.1, from coordinate 8,239,261 downwards.
TATTTCAGTGCTATATGCTTAGGGTCCTCTTCTCCTACAACTCCTATGCTTCCTAATATCCACAAATGACCATCCTTGCCCATGTGTGTCCCTTCCAAGCTGGAGACTTCACCAGAGGCTTCCTCCACCCTTCAGAAGGAGCAGGTTCTCCTGTTTGCTACCAACTCTGCCTGTCTCTCCAACCATCTGGCAAAAGAAGAGAGTCACAAAGCTCCTGGTGATGAGGGACAAAGTGGCACAGACATTTGCTACCAAAAATAGTGTCAGGTCTGCCTTTGAAAAGGATCCGTCACGACAACACTGGATCTAGAGATGTAGCCCGCTGCTTGGTAGCTGACTGGTCTCTTTGGGCATTTATACACGACCCCTAAACTCCGGGGCAAATGGCTCCCAGCTCCGGAGCTTAAAAATATTTCCCCACCAGCTCCAAAGTTAACAGGAAATTAAGTGCGACCATGCCCACTTTAGCGCGTCCCAGCGCACCTTTCAAGTAACTGCTCTTTGGAGGTGAAAATTATTTGATCCGGTGTAACGATAGTGAGTGTGGGGCTCTCCTTGCTTCTGTTTGTTGTTTTTTGGCTCCCGCCCCTTTAAGAGCTACTTTTACAGAGACTGGAATGTTGCCGGCAGGAGCGAAAGGCAGAATGGAGGTGAGCGGCATGCTTTTCTTTCTCTTTTTCTCCCTCCCCTCACGCAGCCAGCAGCCAGGAAGTGCGGAGGGGTGGGGACACAGGAAGAGCGACGAACCCCTAAGATCTCTGGTCCGAATTTAAGTGGCCAGCGGATCTTAGGGGTCGTGTGAAAAGGCCCATTAGCAGCTGGCTGCATGGCTGTTCCCCACCCCCACCCCCCGGAAGTTTTGCTGCAATTGTCAGAGTATACTTTAGATGACAGGACCTGGCATTTTCATTACATGGCAAAGGGGCCCAGAGGAAAATAGAACAAGATGGATTGTGAAGCAGGAAGGTTCTCACCAGGCTGCAACCATTTCCTTGATGAGTGGGACAGTAGGGCTCCAACTGTTGTCTGCTGTTAGCAAAGCTTTTTGTGGGAATAACTAGCACACTAAAAACTGGACCTTTCAGAGAGAGACACTTGATCATTCCTAGTGTTCGTGAAAGCTTAGCCTCTTCTTGAGCACAGGTGACAAGCAAAAGCATGTGTGCGAAAACTAAGCAAAGGTGAAATACTTATGCTAACTACAGCTGTGCATCAGCTTGGGCTGAACTATAAAACACTAACTGGGTTGGAGCTATGTAGGTGGTTGTGTGGTGGGCAACAACCACTAATCAGAGTGAAGAATGGAAGGCTGGTAATGATGTGAAGGTGGAAGATTCAGTTGGGTCCAGATTTTGGAGGGGGGAGTCAGTCATGGCTCTTTTGACTAACTGGCCATTGCTCGTGGCTCTCCCAATGTGAGACTTTAGAGGGGGAGAAGGGAGGGGGTGGCTGGCCTGAGTAGTATTTCTGAGGATCCTGCCCTGACTGGGTTTGGCATTGCCCCAGGGCTCTGTGGCACTCAGTTTGGCAGCCATTGCTTGAGGTGGTTCTTGGCCTGGCCCTACCATTAGGTAATGTGTCCACAACCCTTTTCCTTTGCCTTTTCTGCAGTGTGCATCTAATGTTTTCATGACACTCGGGGTGAGGAACCATGAAAGAAAACAAGACTATAGTCATGAGACAGAGAGAGTCAATTGTCTTATAAGCAGAAACCACCTCTACTTTGGGATCTCCCAGGAAGTCCATTACACTGCCAGGCAGTTCTGGCTGTCTGGACATTCTTCCTAACATTTAGTACCATGACTTCAGGCATTGCATCTTTCTCTCAGCTTTAGAGATGGGCACGAAACGAGCGATTTTTCATTTTTGTTTTCATTTTTTCGTTTCGTTACGCAACAAAAACGAAACAAAATTTTTAAAAAACAAAACGAAAACGAAAACGAAACGACCAAATTTGCCGTGTTTTTCGTTTTCGTTGCAGCAGATGCATTGAACTAAAAAGAATGCTAACGAAACAGCAATTTTTTGTTTTTGTTTTCGTTTTTTCGTTTTGTTACCTAACGAAACGAAAATGAATTTTTTTTTGTCACGAAAACGAAAACGAACCGAAACGGACCCCTAAACGACCAAATGACAAACGAAACACCATTTTTTTGAGTCGTGCCCATCTCTACTCAGCTTCAATTTCAGTAGATATAGCCACAGAATGGAGGTCCTTTCGGGGAGAAAGGTGGGATAGAAACATTTTAAATAAATAATTTTAAATAATAATTCAATCTATGTAATAGATTTCACAGGATGGTTCTGGTTTATGGTTCTTTAGACACACCTGGCACTAGAGGGAAAGTCAAGGGTAGGAGATGCATTTGATTTGTTGTCTTCTCCTTCTTTTTGAGCTGCCTGGATGACTTATCTGGTTCAAGTTCTGCCGTAGACCATCCTGAGCAGGGTTTCACCCAACCATGGATCCCCAGTTGTTCTTGGATGACTACTCCCAGACGCCTCCACTGTTGACAACGACAAGATCTCTGGCAGCGGTTGCCCAAGAACATCTGGGGACCCCAGGCTGGGAACCACTGAGCTAAATGATGAGTCACCAGGCAGAACCTCAGAAGATGGTGCTACTCAGGTGGTCCCAGCCACCGCAGGAAGTAACATTTCTGTTTTGCACTCTAAATCCCCCCAATTGCCCATCTGCCCTAGATATCAGTGGTGCTATATGGGTTGTTCGGGAAGTCATACTCCCTTCCAAAGTAATATTTGCCTCTTTGCAAATACATTTTCATGCTGTTTGATAGTCTGTAAATGTATGCAGATTTTAGTGCCCAAGTGCACTTCAAATTTGTATGGTTTTTGAGTTGGAAACTAGGTACCTTTGTAGGAACCGCTCTCCCTCAGCCTAATCTACGCCTTTTAAAAACAGGACTCGAAATGGGAGCACTGATTTCATTTATAGCACTTTATTTATAGCCATTTCAGCATGACCTGGAAGGTGTATTTCACAGGGAAAAGAAAAGGAAGGAGAGAGAGAGAGAGGTAAGGTATTGCCCTTAAGTCATTTAATTCTGCAGTAGTTTCCTTGGTAAAAACAATTATTTCCCTTGTCTTCTTGAGGGTTGAGAATTGAATATCCTGGTATCGAGGGACTGTGCCTCCAAGGAATCAGAAGGAGAATATGAAGTTCTTCTGAAATTCTCTGCCATTGCATTTATTCCCACTTGAATTGGGGTGAACCTAGAGAGCCTGCTGAAACCAGTCCTAACACTTTTAAGGCCACAGCCATTAAAACAATGTGAAAGAGATATAGGCTGAATTGGGGTTGTATAAGTTGCATAACAAACCTTACAAGGAGGTGTGTGGAGAATTATTTCAAGTCAGTGACCCCCTTTAGTTGTTACAGGGCCCCCAGGGAGCCAGTAAAATAGCCCTTGATGAGAAAGCATCCAGACATAAGCAGGAAAGCCTATCAGCGGCTCCCCATCACAGGAGATGCTGGGTAGGCCTAAAGCTTCCACTCAGCACCAGGGTACCATATGCAAATCACTTTATCCAGCCAGTAGAACATCCATTCTCCTGTGATGGGGAGCTGCTAGGGATGGGCATTTCATTTCAGAGCCAGTAGGTTACGATTGCTTTACCTTTCTCTGACTCGTGCAGGGTCAAAATCCAACTAGGAAGCATGCTGTGATGTCACCTTTCCTGATTCATGCTGCTGGCTAATCAGAGAGGGAGGCGGGATGATGCCTGTCCCTCCACAGCTCCTGATTGCCCAGCATTACATATCTAGCACAGATGATATTGCAGTATGCTTCTTCATTGGATTTTAACCCTGTGCAAGACAGAGAAAGGTAAAGCAATTGGGTCTGTGCGTATCAGCCAGTTCTGAGGACCACCTGGGCTCCCGGACCTGTCCAAGGTACCTGTCTCTGCTCTAGAGATGGTTGGATTCAGAGGAATTTCCCATTGGTTTGACATGATTCTGATGAAGCTACAGAAGATATCCAGAGTAAGGACAAAAATTGTCTAGCTATTTGTCACGGTTGCTTCTAAATGGCATCTCCCACCATTAGGAGCCCACTCAGCTCCTTGGTTTATATTTTTTATTATATTTTAATTGATTTATTATATTTATATCCCACCCATTTGGCCGGACAGCTGCTCTGGATGGGTACTGAATAGGAGAGACTGACAGGGCAGGAGGCCTGATTGCTTCAGTGGATAGTGAGGGTTCTGACTCAACAGAGACTAAAATGTTACCAGTACTCACATATGTTCTTGTCTCTAGCAAAAAACAACAACAACAACAACAAACAACTATCTAGACAGATTAAGATATTCTGTGGGGGGTAGGGAGAGGGGGAACGATGATCAGCTACTGTATGATTTTTCACTCCGAAACAAGACAGAAAAGACCAGAGCAAAACATCAATATCAACCTGCAAAAACAATCCTTGGGTTTTGAATTAAAATATGTTATTAATTATTTTTAAACATTAGACTCATTTACTGTTTTTAGCTTCTAACATTGGGCTTTTAATTATAAAGGACACCATGGTTCTTCTGTTTAAATTTTTTTAGGAGAATGTTGAGGTAAGAAATATATATTTAAAAACCAAGTATTTTTCCCCACACAAACATCTCTACAAAACTTCGCCCTCCCCCCCCCCCCAGTAAAAATTAACAGAATGGGGAAAATTCCCATTGTTCTCCTGCCCTGGCAATGAGAAAATATATGGATTTTATTTACAATCTCACTTCAAAAGAATGAACTATGCAAAGATCTGCCTCCTTAAGGCAGGCTTGCTCTGTGGCCCATGACTGTGGGAAAGGAAGGGTGTGTCTGTTTTCCCATTCTGTCTACCCTTGCGTGGAGTTGTTCCAAGTGGCTTTATGCCTTGGACCAAGAAGCATAACTACTCCTGTGCCATTGCTGCCCCTTTGTCAGCTGTCCTAAATCAGCCTCCATTTCCCTCCATCCCAGCTGTGCATACCCTGATTGGCAACTGCCTCCCTCTAAACACCTGCCAACTGGGCCATTCTACTGGAAATGTTGTTGATTGAACCTTGGAACTTCTGCATGGGAAGCACACCCATTGCCAATGACCTGCAGCCTTCTCCTTGACCAATCTGACAGTGAGCCCGTTCACAAGCAACATGACTGGCTAGTGAAATCCCTCATCTGCTCAGACTTGGATGCAACATTTATTACAGATTTTGTTCAGGGGGCATCCAGGCCACCAACTTCCCATGTGTCTATGGATACTTGATGGCTGAGGATGTGTATAGGATTCTTGGGGGAGTGTGCCCCACAACATGGCCACGACCCTCGTCTCATATGGCTGGATAAATGGACTGAGAAAATCTGACTGACTAGGTAATAGACATTCTAAGTGCCTCATTAAGAACCAATATGGTGCCAATCTTTTTTAAAAAAACTGCTATAGCAAATCTTGTTCTGGGAAAATTTGTATTAGTTGCCACAGTGTTAAACATCTATAAAGCAAAATAAAAAAAGCAACACATTGGGAAACCATTACTGAACTAAGTCCTAGCATTTATAGTTCCAGGGGCCTGAAATAATGATAATCTATAAAGCAGTGTTGGCGAACCTATGGCACGGGTGCCAAAGGTGGCACTCGGAGCCCTTTCTGTGGGAACCTGACATCACCCCTTCACAGCCACCTGTATTTGGGTTAAATTGCTGCATTGGCATTTTTTAAATAATTAGTGGGTTTTGAATCACATTTTGGGCACTTAGTCTCTAAAAGGTTCACCATCACTGGTATAAGTTATTTACCAGTTCAATATGGGCAACATCTAGTTTAATCAGGTCCACATCCTGTCACAGGATGTGGTGATGGCCTCTGGCCTGGATGGCTTCAAAAGGTGACTGGACAGAGTCCTGGAGGAAGAGTCCATCACAGGTTACAAACCATGATGGAGATGTATCATCTTCAGGCTTAAAACCGGGGTACTTCAAGGGCCAGATGGACCCAATGGGCCTTTGGCATGGCTCTTCTTATGTTCTCATGTTCTTAGGATGGAAGTTTGATTCCCCCAAATCCAGCCTGGGTGGTCTTGGGCAAGTTGCTCAGTCCTGGAAAACACCCCGAATATGGGAATGGGAAACCATTTCGGAAAACGCTCTACCGAGAAAACCTTGAAAAGGGTTGCCCTAAGTCAGAACTGATTTGACAACAGGAGATTATATGATTCAGTTGTGTCAAACTTTTTCAAGGTCCTTCTGGCTTGAGAACATTGATTAATCAAATCTCAGAAAGTGAAACGCCAGCTGTTTACTTGCCTCTGTGAGAGCTGAAAATACTGAGCTGTTAAGAGAATGTTTCCTCTTATTAATTTTGTGAGAATATCAATATCAGTTAGATATTGATTTGCAATGCATTCAATCGGGAGAAAGCCGTACCATCTGATTTGCCCATCCCTAAGGGGCTCATCTAAGAGTTGTCAAGTACTTAGTAATCAAGTGGTAGGAAATCAAAAGTAATGTATGCAAACATGTGTAAAGAGGCTCTTGGGTACAAAATGAGAATAATCATGTGGTGAAGGGCATGAATGTATTCTGTCACCTCAATCTTTTGTGAGGAAACGAGAATCCCAAATTGAATTTTCTCATTATCACTATTGAATACTTAATAATGTGCCCAAAATGTCTCCAAACAAAACTGGAACCCTTTCCTTTTTTGTATCTTAAGTACATCTGTATAACAAAAGCATCAAATGGGCAGGGCAATAGATCCCAAAAGATACAAACAACCCATCTGGTGCTGCTTGTCAGACTAATCCTTGCACTGCTTGTTACAGTGCTTAGATTTGCGTATTTTGCAGAAACGCCCCAAAAGACTTGCAAATGCACAAAATATATTACCCATGCCCCTTTGTTTGAAAAATGGGGGTGTGAAACCCAATGCTTAAGCAGATTTTACAAGTGGACTTTATGCAGTAATTATGCCCTCCAACTTCCTGCCTCAAACAAGTCTCCTGCCCTGGCAGCAACATCATCTAGCCATGGACTTTAAGAACTCCATCTAGCCAAAGACTTTAAAGGTAACTTCCTGGTAAAACACATCTTTTACCATGTCTTTTACCCTGATTTGAAGAACAGTGATTTACATTTGAAAGCTTACAACGTTCTTTTTATTTTATTTTTAATTAGTGGCCCATAACGGTATCGCCTGTAGCCTATTTTTGCAGAATATATGCAAGTCACTTCGGCTTATAATGAATGACCTTTTCTAAGGTTGTCCAGCAGAAGACTAAAATTTTTTTTTTTCTGGAGGCATCCTGGGACTGTACAACTTTCCCAAGCCTCACAGGTTGGCATAACTCACAGGAAACCCAGTGGGTAACTGAACTTCCAAACTCTGCTCTGCAGCCAGAAACCCATACCACTGAACTATTCAGCTAGCTTATATCTATCTAGATATATTGATTTCTGTATTCCAAGTACCTTAAATATCTGACATCTATAAGGCAGGTTGTCCCTCTAGTCCACTTATGAAGATTTAAGATATTCCATATTCCATATTTAAGATATACCATCACATAGTCATCCCTCTGATGATTAGGTTCACCATGCTTAGTTAAGCTGGTTCTCTGCCGGAAGATACACATTCTCTGTCCAGAGAAAGACTCGGAGACCTTCCAACCTGATACGATGTGCCCGGTCTTGTGTGTCAATATCATCCCAGAACCCAAGGTCACCTCTGCAAAAATTCAAGGTCACCTCCACAACACAATGAATTTCTGGAAGAGAACTTTGATGGGGTCATTTGGAGCTTAGTGGATTGATGGGTTTCTCAAAAACTTTCTAGAATATGGAAGCATTTCCTCAAATAAAATGATTTTGCTGATCTCTTTGAAAATGACCTAGATAAGGAATGGTGCTGTACTCAATTTTAGACATTGGACTGTGTTTCAACATGCAGTCTTTCCCAGCTATGGAGCAGGACAATGAGACAGTAGCCTGAACTTTTGGAAAGACAGCAGCTACCCAGATTCCCAGAGGAGTCCAAGATCAGTTAGCAGCACTTGGCACTATGAAATCTCAAGAGGAGTGGAGCATGATTCAAAGGGGTGGGTGCAAGTAGAGATGGGCATGAAACAGAAATATAGCTTTTTTTGTTTGGTTTGGTTTCTTTAGTAGTTTCATTTCATTTTGTTTGTAACAAATTTGTAAAGTAGTTTCATTACAAAACGAAATAAAAAGAACTTAAACGTTATGCTCCCCTGGGTACTAGAGGCACCAACCCAGCCCCCTGACCCCCAACACTTTCCAAATTTCAGGGACTTACAGGGAAGAGCTTGAGGAAGCTCCCCTGCTATTTTCTATAGGATGAATCATTTCATTCCTAGAGGGAAAATGGCATTTTTTTCATTTTGTTACAAAACACATCCTACCGTTTCGTTACATAATGAAGTAATTTGTTATGTAACAAAACGACAAAACAGCATTTTGTTTTTCATTTTCTTTCCATCTCTAGCTGAAACTACCATGGAAAACCCCTAAGAATATAGTAATCACGCTGTGTTTCACCTTCCTTCTTTGTTTCTTAACAAAAATACAAGTGGGCAAACTGGAATTAAGTGGATTTTATGCAGTAATGATACATTCGGCCAGAATGAACACAAATCAGTTCCTAACAAACAAAGCAGGAAGGGACTGAAAAGCTTTTTCTAAAGCGGTCTGTCTTGCTTCACATCTAATCCTGATTTTTTTTTCTATAGCTGGGGAAGTGGACAAAGGCTTCAAGCCTCTACAAAATTGCCTGGAAGTGAATCCCATTGACCTCAACAGGATTTAGCTATTAGTAGACAGGTATTAGACTGCAGCTTTAAAAGGTGGGATCCATTTAAATCTACTGAAATGGATGAATACGTCAGCTCACTTGTGCAATGACTCAGTTGGCCTCTGCAGCAACCAACATTCCTGGAGCAACAAACACACTTGGTTTTCTACACAACATACAGGTACAGTCTGAAAAAGTAAGGGCGGAAACTGACTTGGTTTGTTCTTCCACAGAAAACCTGATCTCACATGTATCATTCCGTACACATTCCCAATCTCGAGATTTTGGGAGTGTTGGTTGTCCTTATTGTTGCTGAACAAGATGCATTCTGTGCATCTGAGCACTACAACAAGTGTTGCAACGATTAGTGAGTTCTTTGTATCTTTGGAGAATCAATGGTCCTATACTGTTATGCTTACTGTGTGTGTTCACTTGGTTTCACACTGGGGTAAGGGCTCCTGTTTTGTTCAGGGACATTTTAGGCAAACTGTAGAAGGGAACAGTTGACATAGCTCATGAGGCAGTGATCTCATGCCAGTGGCAAAGAGTGGGAAATCCTGGGAAAGCTGTCCCATTGAGCACAGAATCATAGGAAAACTGGGCCTTGACTGAACTAACTTTCCATTCCTCTTTCTGGAATTAATAAGTTGCTTTATTTGCTGTGTCCATTGTTTTCTCAGTATGTACCTTCCTTTAAAAAATATTTAACAGAATATATTTTAGAGAAACAGCAACGTGAGTTCTCAAAGAAGCAGCTGGATTCTACTCTTCCTTAAAACACAAGACTCCAGAACTCCAGCTTCCTTAGCAAAACATCATTAATTTGATGAGAGAATTACACCTGGGACACACTGATTATTCTTCTGTCCTCAACTCTCCAGATAATGTATTGCTTTCTTTCCAAAATGAAAAATCAATGAAGAAAAACAGACACACACACACTCTTCATTTGTTCAACCGAGATGGAGATGCAATATTCAAGAAGCTATCTCAGTGTTCTAGAATACCCCTGGCAGTGACACTGAAACTGGAGGAAAGAAGCAAACACAGGTTCTGTGTTTGGTTTGGGTGCTTGTCTTCTGTTTTTATTCTGCTGGATAGAGATGGGCACGACTCAGCGAAATTTTTGTTTTTGTTTTTGTTTTCGTTTTTTCGTTTCATTTCGTAACGAAAATGAAAATGAAAATGAAAACGAAATGACCAATTTTGCCATGTTTTTCGTTTTTGTTGCGGCAAATCCATTGAACTGAAAAGAATGCTAATGAAACAGCAATTTTTCGTTTTCGTTTTTTGTTTCGTTACGAACAGAAAACGAAACGAAAATTTTTTCAAAAAGAAAACGAAAAACGGATCCCCAAATGACCAAACGAAAAACGAAACAATTTTTTTGAGTCGTGCCCATCTGTACTGCTGGACTATCCTGCTTTGATCCTGCCCTTCATATTCAGAACTTCAATAATTCCTCTATGCCCATTTGATTCCACTCACTCTAGGACAGCTTTTGGATGACAAATGCTGGATATGTGTTAGATATTCATTATTCATCCAATTTTGCCATAGATTATACACACCTTGCTGCCCATCAAGGTCAGCCAAAACAGAAGTTTTCCCCTTCTCCTGTCTCTGATGAGTTATTCCTTATGAACAATAAATCGGACAATATTCTCATCTTGGGTTTAATAAGCAAAAATTAACTTTGGGATGGAACGGTGGCTTGGCATTTACACAGTAGGCTGCTCGCTTTATTTGAATGGCTTCCTTTGTGTTTCGTTGACTTTGGAGGCCAATCTACTTATCAACAAAAAGGAGACTGTGAATTCCCCTGGGACCCAGATGCAAAGGTGTGACATTCTGTGATTGAAAACTCCCCTAAATTAGACACCCCTGCTTGTAAAAAAAAAAAGAGTATGCAATGAAGGCTTCTAGTGTGTTGCCTGGTAGGCTCCCACCACCACGTGTGCGTCCATTTGAAGATGTTGAATTGATTATGTAAACAACTGTATGCACACATACCAGTGTCATTTAGCTTGAAAAATACTCTGCTTCAGCATTTCTCTTTAAACATTAATCTATTGGAGTATTGTGTATTCAGAATCACAGTCACTCAATTCCCATAGCCATATGCAGCTTGGGGAGAAAAGTAATACAGTGGAACCTCATATAACAAGCAGTTTGTTTAACAGAAAATCCTTTTAAAGGAAAAAAATCAAGAGATAGGGGAAAACCACTTAACAGAATCACCTATGGGGTGAATCTGTACAGCAGAAAAATGGTCGGGATTATAGCGATTAATCCATTTTCAATGCATTCCTATGGGGATTTTGTGTAAAGGAAAATTTGCTTATCAGAATTTTATTTGGAATGTTAATTCTTTTATACAAGGTACCACTGTTATAACAGAATGGGCTTAACCAGTAGTTCTCAACCTGTGGGTCCCCAGATGTTCCTGGACTGCAACTCCCAGAAGCCTCCACCACTTGCTGTGCTGGAAGGGGTTTCTGGGAGTTGCAGTCCCAGGAACATCTGGGGACCCACAGGTTGAGAACTACTGGGCTAAACCCAATAAAGGAGACCCAATATAATTTGTATTGTATATTGATTGCTTTAAATTGTATTGTATTTTATAGTTTTAAGAATTACGTTGTTTTAGAGTTTTAATACATTGTTCTATGCCACCCAGAGAGCACTTGGTAGTGGAGCGGTTAATTTTTCAATAAATAAATAAATAAATAAATAAATAAATAAATAAATAAATAAATAAATAAATAAATAAAAAACTAGACCTGGGAGTGAACTTCCATGTCTGAGTGAAAATTTGAACTCAAGGCTTCTGAGTGCTAGTCCCTCACTCTATCTGCCATGCCACACTTTGGTCATCATGTGCTGCCATCAACTTATGGCAACTCCATAGTGGGTATCTCTACAGAAAGAGGTGGATCTTCAAAATGGTCTTGGGGGGGGGGGGATCTTGGAGTTTGTAATGTGCATGAAAGCTGATCCCCTTATGGGAACCACCAAATCCCAATTGTATGGATGAGCCAATGATGCTAACATTTCGAGGTTGAGTGAGCACATATGCGGAACGCCAGCCTTGACCATTCCCGTGCTTCTCCCTCCCAGAAGCATTGAGGCTAATGAGATGTTTCCTGTTAAAGAGCTATGAAGAGTCCATTTTTGTTTAAAGGAAATATTGCTTTGGCTGTTATGGCTCATTAAAAGCACACTCCCTAAATAAGGCCTTTCCCTCCTGGCTGATTGAGTGAGTCCGAGCAAGCCAGTATATCAAACATGTCTACTGTGTTTTGAGATGGAAGATCTCCCCAACTGCCAGTTTCTGCAGTTTACCTCTCAATTTGGAGAGAACATCCAGCTATTTTTGCAATCCATTTATCTGAGCCCAAATGCTGCCTTTCCACTGCCTGTCATTCCAATCTATCTAAAACAGATGCCATTGGATATTTGGCTGTGACTTAGATACTGTACATATTAATTCCCAAGTAATACATTTGTACTGCCGTGTAACATTTCCTGGGGATACAAGATTTCATTGAACAAAATTCATTCCCCATGAGGAATTTCATGCACCCACAAGGTGAATTCTTGGCTTTGTTCATTACCTGAGTCAGATAGCTGTGATGGGATAGATGGTATTGAATCAAGTGAGCCTATCTGAAATGACTGCCATTGCAACACCCATCTGATTGACCTTCAGACTGACCTGGTGAAGGGATTGTTTTCATCTTTTGGGACACCCCTGAAAGGTCTAACCCTTGGCCATGGAAAAGCCTCCATAGCCAGAGGGAGTATATTTTTAAATATCAAAAGATGATGCTATGGCAGTCAACCATGTGTCTTCCATGCTTCCTGCTGGCACTTATTGTCTTTTTGCTGTTAGGAAGTCAACACTAGGCTAGGCCACTGGTAATGGTGTAAAGAAACATTACTGAACCCTTCATTCTTGCTGATTTAAGCTGCCTTAATTTGATGAGACACCATTTCTGCAAAATGACCTAATGAAGTCCTCACTCATGGTACATTGTTCTACCTTCAATAAACAAATAAAGAAATGCAAACAAAACTATCTAAGAGTTATATAATATAAATTTGGAACTGCAGATCTTGAAGGAACCTTACAGGTCATCTAATCCAGCCCCTGCCGAGGAAGCACCACGAGAAATCAAAAAGCCATATAACAAAAACCACCAAACTATCCAGCACTTCTTAAAAGAAAGGAATGCTTCTGGATAAAGAGGAGAAGGAGAACAATGAGAAGGAGAGCGAAGAGGAGAAGCATATTTTGTCTTTGTTAAATGTCTTTGATTGATTGATTGATTGATTGACATTTATAAGCCAGCTTTTCCTCAAAGAGGGGACTCAAGGCAGCTCACAATGTTAAAACAAGACAAACTGGAAAAACACACACATACAACAACAACAAATTGTACAATTAAAATGCATAATTATAATAATAACCCAAAAAAGTACATTCAGTGATACTGTATTAGAAAGGAATTACTGTACTCTTTAAAAAGAAGCTTACTTGGCTAAAAACTAGCATGCAGGACTTAATAAATAGGCTGCCTCAAAAGGGATTCTCCAGCTATCAGTGGAAGGCTAAAAGAGAGCGGGCCAGCCTCATGGAGAGAGCATTTTGAAATATGGGAGGAGCCTCCATGAAGGCCGCCTCCTCTCGTGTTCCCCATCAAGCATACCTGTCCAGGAAATGGGACCATGAGGAGGGGATTCTTCTGTTTTGAGAGCTGAGAAGGCCCATGTGGGAAGATACAGTCCTTCAGGTAGCCTCTTGTTACGACAAGGCGACACGCCAGTCAACCAGATGTCTTGATTGCTGGAGTCAAATGATGGCCTTCAGAGAGAACGAAATTCGCAGAGGAGGACATCATGAGGAACAAGATTGATGGGATAAAAATGTTTCTCCATCTCTTGCGCGCAAACACTCTGCATCAATTACAATGACAGCACCAAATTGTGTTCTCTCTGAGGGATGACAGTGGTGACACCACCATTGTTCTTAAAAGAGGCTACTACCCTAGACTACAAATTTGATAAGTTTATTTAAAATATGTGGGGTAGAGAGGAGGTATGCCTTCTTGAAAAATTATGTGTTTATACTTTGGGAATGGGAGTCTGTACCAATTAAGGCATGCCATAATTATTTGTAGCAAAATAATTAGCAACAGAAACACCTCCAGGCAAGCAGCACGGAGGGCTCCCACTGTTCATACGAAGGAACACTGACCTCACTTAGTGACTATTATCAGGTGTTTTCCAGGTGTCTTATTAAACTCTGTACAGGCAAGATCTCCCGGCGTTGGCATTGCTCTCTTCCACTGTTTTACCAAGGCAACGACAGTGCAATAGCAATTGCTGAGGAGATTAATTAACTTGTCAAATAATTAAGCAGACAGTGCTGTAATCGAGGTTTCGGTTTCATAATTGATTTATCACTTCTGCAGGATTGAAGTCCTTTTCTTGAAGAGGGATTTTAATATTAAATGGCAGGCTATCTCAGTCAGAAACACAGTGCCTTCTCTATTTCAAAGTTTCCCCTGCACTCTGATGACTTTTTTTTTCATAGAGAGGGGGGTGGAGAAAGAACGGGGGAGGGGGAATGTTTTTTAAAATAAAAATAAGAAAAGAAAGGTCTGATGTATTGTTTCAGGAGATGAGAAATTCATAGAAAGCTGTTTCACAGTCAAACTGATGGGTCTTAACAAGTCAAGATAGTTGAGGACCAGCAGAATAGGTACTACAGTGGTCCCCCACCCATTCGCGGTTCATATACTGTGGTATATGAAAAAAGCCCCCCTTGGGTAAGGGGGGAAAGGTGTGTTTCAGGCCTGGCGCTGCCCTGAATGGGCCTGTCAGGGCCTTCCAAGGCCTTTGGAGACCCCAAAATGGCTTCCATATGAACCGGAAGTGACTTCTGTGTCACCAAAATCATTTCTGGGGCTTCCGGGGGCTTTTCTTAGCCTGGAAGTCACTTCCAGTTCACAGAGAGGCCTGGGAAGGCCCTCAAAGGCCCATTTGGGGCAGCACCAGGCTGGGTGTAAGTACAAGGGCCCCCAGCTAGGCCGCCATGCCCGACCAACCTGCATCTGCATATCGTGGATATTCAGTTATTGCTGTCGGGTCGAGTCCCTAACCCCCGCGATAGGCGGGGGGCGGGGATCACTGTAATAGGTTTATTGTCAGATCCAGTTCATTCCAAGACATGGATGTTGTGAATTGTTAAACTCAATCCTGAAGCTCTCCTAAATCTGAACCAGCGTATTGGGTGTGAATCTCGGATGAGAAGGCTTTGGATAAGATGCAGCTCAGCTTCTCTCTGCTTCTTGCCTTCTCTTTCCCCAACTCTCTTTTCTGTTGGTTAATCAACTTCAGCATAGTAGTTGCACCAGCCGATCCAAGATCAGCCAGCCCCTTGGGGACAATGCAGGCACAAGGGCACTTGCACCCAAAGCAAAGCTTCAAAGAACCCAAGCCTATGTTGTGATAACAACTTTATTGGGACAACAACAACAAAAAAGGAGCTAATGGGGTATAATGGGGTAGAATGATAAACTAGGAGTTACCTGGCAGTTGGAGCACAGGGTGTGTGCGGCAATAGTAGAGCTATTACTTAAATATCTCTCACACTTTGAAAATGGCGAGGGTTGCAGGAAGTCAAATATGACTTGAGGGCACGTAACAAACAACAACAAAAGAACAAGCGTCTCAGTCCAAACTTTGGAGTTAAAAATTGTAAAAAGCCTTAATCAGGCATGATGCTACAGAAAGCAAGGAGACAAGGTTGATGCTAAAGCCGTTTAGTCTGCTTTCTGAAAATATAATGGGCAGGAAGTGGCATGGAGAACAAAAGGTTTTCTCAGGTGTGGGATTTCAACCTGAAAGTCCCCTCATTTTGTCGGTAATGGAAAAAAGCTATAAAAAGCAATAAGCTCTGAATCCCCCATTTGAAAAATACAACCATCCTATGCAAGTCAAAGCTGCCTCTGTCCAGTGCAAAGCTCACAACCTCATTGTAGCATAAATCAGAACACAGCCGAAATCAAAACAGGGGTTTTTCAGGAAGAGAAAGGGGAGGGAAGTGGGGACAAATGACACAGATGCAACTTGACAGAATTAAAGAATCAAATCCAGTTTGGAAAGAATCATCCAGACCCAAGTCAAAGAGTGATCTTTCAAAAGCCATAGTGAGGTGCATCAGACAAGTTTCCTTGTTTCCAGCAAGTAATTGAAATGGGGTTATCGATTCATCAATAGTTCTACAGTACAGGTTGTTACACTTGATCATTCAATGGAAAACAAAGAAGCAAACAAGGACAGAAATGAGAAATATTGACTGGCTCAAGATGAAGATGAAATACAAAACTACAATTTAGAGCCGGTGCGTCCAAAGTTGAAACCTTCAGCCTCTGACCTCAGAATAGTTACCTCTGCCTAAAATATCTCCACCTCCTTTTCAGCCATAAAAATGATCACAAGGGATAAATTGGCACACAGGAAAGAAGAACAGAACAGAATTTATTTGTCACTCAAATAAAGATAGGAGAACTAGTTTAGGAGGGAGGACCACTATGTATCCAGGCACCCTATCTTCTCCTCAGCCTTAAAGATTAGAAAAGTAGCAGCAGAAGAAGGTTGGGGAGAAAGGGTTGATGGTAATCACTCTGACAGCATCCTTTGTTTTCTCCTCTGACCTTTTCTTTGGCTGCTTTGGGTATTCTCCATGGGGCATATCAAGCATCAAGTCAATGCATGCGGCTATTTTCACATTGCTAGTCCAGACCCTTGGTATCTCTTGTGTAGGTAATGGCTGTTTTGTATTTCCTTCCTTCCTTCCTTCCTTCCTTCCTTCCTTCCTTCCTTCCTTCCTTCCATTTATCCATCATCAGCTCCTTCCTTCCTTCCTTCCTTCCTTCCTTCCTTCCTTCCTTCCTTCCTTCCTTGCTAACCTAAAATTCCCTCAGGAAGGGAAAATCTTGTTCTGAGATTCATATCTCTTGATGAAAGGATCCATTTTGCAGCTCCAGAGAGTTCCTCCAAGAGAAAGCAACACATGATAGGCCAAAAGGTCCTCAGTCTTAGTCTTGGGTTTTGGTTTTCTGAGTGAAAGTTGCTATTTTAGGCTGCATTAACAGAAGCACAGTCTCCAGATACAGTCAGCTACTACTAGTTCTCCTCTATTTGGAGTTGGTTAGCCTTCACCTTCTGTACTGTGTGTCCAGTTCTGGATACTACCATTTGAGAAGTAGGCCAACAATCTGAAGCAACTTCAGAGGAAGGCAACAGGGACAACCAGGCACTGGGAACCAAACCCTATGTCGAAAGGCTGAAAGAACTGGGCATGCTTAGCCTGGAGAAAAGAAGGTTGAGGAGGGATAAGGAGAGAGAGCACATTTCACATACATGAAAGGTTGTCATACAGAAGAGAGACAGGATCAGTTCTAAATCATTCTCTCTCTGTGTGTTGTGTCATTACAGTTGTGACCGACTCTCCATGACCCCATGTCTATGGAGTTTTCTTGGCAGGAATACTGGAGTGGTTTGCCCGTTCCTACTCCAAGCGCCTACAGCACCTGGTATTCCCTTGTGGTCTCCCATCCAAGTACTAGCCAGGGCCGACCCTGCTTAGCTTCCGAAATCAGGTGAGATCAGATGTGCTCAAGGCATCTAGGCAGCTAAATCATTCTGTAGTGCAGGACATATAATAATGGGTTCAAGGCCCAGGAAGCTAGATTTCAGTTGAATACCAAGGGGAAAAAATCCCAACTGTTAGAGCAGTAGAACAATGGAATACATGGCCCTGAGAGGTAGTGAGTGTTCCAACAGTGAAAGAGTTCAAGAAAACATTTGACAAATGTCTGAGAGATCTGCTTTGATTTGTTTTCCTGCACTGAGTATGGGGTTACATAAGAACTTAAGAACAGACCATTCAGTCCAGCATTCTGTTGCACAGTGGCTCACCATTTGCTTCAGGGTATTCCCAAGCAGATGTCTTCACCTGCTTACGATTCCCTGCAAATGGCATTGAGAGATATCCTGCCTATCTCACCAACCCAGAGGTTGTCCTTAGGCATCCAGAATGATAGACATCAATACCCTGGTTCTCCATGAACTTGTCCAATCCTTTCCTAAAGCTGTCAAGGCCTTAAGTTGACAGCTGGTTGGGCTTGATGGCCTTGTAAGGACATCCCCACTCCATTATTCTATGATTCTACGATTCTCCAGAACCTTCATTATTATTTTCTCTCATAGGTTGCTATTTTTGCCTCTGGACTATAAATGCTACGTATTGAGAAACAATATTTTCCCACATACAAAGGATGTGTTTGGTCACTCTGTTAAAGGGAGGAGAAGCAGTTTGAGAGGGGGTCAGACAAAAAAACAACAGGACAGTGTTATTATTAGTGCTTAGATTTGGCTCTGAGGTCATGAGTTCAAAACCTCTCTCATGCACAATCCCTCTCTTTCTCTCTCAATGTGCTTATCGCTCCGATAGGGTCATTTTGTGGATTAAAAGGATCCGGAACAAAATATTTCATGCTGCTTCATTGAGAGACAAGATAAAGACACACTTAATTACGACAAATGTTATCCTCCGGGCGTTCCCAGGGCACTACAGTAGGTCCCTATTTAATTTTCAGGGCACCCAACAATAGCACGGTTCTAGGGCAGTAGCATGCAAGCAAACCACAACTAGGTAAAGATGCCTTCCAAAATGAAAGGCAAGGCACTTTTTTCCTGACTAAAAGCAGAAGCTTTGGAAATAAAATAAGTCTTTCCGCCGCTCCTGTACTGCACTCACTGGGACTGACTTCCTCATGAACTCCGGCATCAAAGACAAATGAATCGACTCCCGCGCTTCCTTATAAATAGTTTCCCATTAAAGTCTTGACAGTAACAACTGTAGAAGACAATGGGCCCTGGGTAACTCTCTGGCACACCACACAGTTCATGGGCTTCACTCCAATTATCCCAGAAGATAATTATAAAGATAACACCATTTAAAATATCTAATGTTTTATTCAATATTGTGGTGAGCTTCAAATTACTCCCAATTATAATTCAACAGCTTTCTATATAAAACAATTACTGTCTTTTACACATCTGAAGTCAAATAAAGTGTTTGCTGTTATTCATCATTGGGTTTTATTTTCTTTTTTGTTGTTGGTTTCCCTTAGACCTATTCATTCCACTTCCTTCTCCTTCCTTGCCTTTTTTCAAATAATAATAATAATAATAATAATAAATCACTGATTAAATTTACACACTATTGCACTAACCCCCAAAGCTCCTTCTAAACACAAAACATCACGTTCTTGTGAAAAATACAAACTGCAGAAAAGTCCAAGATGAGCCAAGTTGAGCCAGCTCCTTTAAAATCACCTTAATTCCACCAAACACCTGGAGGAGGAGGAGGAGGAGGAGGAGGAGGAGGACTTGATTACAATGGATGGATGATGCTGAGGAGGAGGAGGAGGAGGAGGAGGAGAAGAAGAAGAAGAAGAAGAAGAAGAAGAAGAAGAAGAAAGAAAGAAAGAAAAAATCAGTTTTCATAATTATCCATTCAATCAATGGCATATATACATCAGGAAGTCCTAACCCCCTAAATACAACAATTCTGGCTCCTTCCAGGTCTGTCCTCCCAGGGATTCCTGAAGAAAAACTTGGCTTATCACAGGAGCCATGCAACATTTAGAAAGGTGTAGTCTACCAACTGTTTTATTGGTAGACCTTCTCAACTGCCTGCCTTTTGCGCTGTCCTCGAGAGGTAGCTAGGGAGGTGGCCCTGATGCATATCCCAACTTCAAAAATAATCGTTCATTCACTCATTGTGCCTAAGTAGGAACTTCCAAAATTCTGCTCTCCTTCGCTTCAGAAAAGTAGTAGATGTGTCCGTGAGCATCTGCATACATCCCCATGTGTAAAATGGAGCTTCTATTATAGGCCGTTTCCACAAATGGTCATTTGATTTGTCTTTTAATGTTATGCTGGCCTTGATCCAACATCCAGTACACTTTCCAAAAAGCACAGTACAGCAAGACTGATGGTATTCTTGCCTGCCTCTTTTTGAACATGGAAATACAGGTGTACCCTCTGCCCAGTTTTTGGCCAATTCTGCACCCAGTCTGTTTAAACTTTAAGAATGAACAACGGTGCTGTCTGCCCAACCTGATTGCTTCTGAGGAAAGCAATTATGTGAAATATTATATGTTATTATATACATATTGCACAGAGAATGCCTTTCATTTCAAGCCTTTGAATGACTCCAGGGAGGATTAGGAAAGAATGAGGTAATATGCATAAATTGGGCCACACACACGACTAATACATTTGCATACAGAAGGATGGCCCTAGGTATCAAGTGACCTCACTGTAAGATGGTCGGCATAGAAATCCAATAAATAAATAAAAATAAATAAATAAATCACTACCATTCCATTAGGAAAGAGATGGTCTTTGCTTGACTTTCCTGCTTTCCCTTAGAACTTGCTGTTGTGTTCTGACATATATCCTTCTATTCTTGTTACCTAGGAAAAGTACAATTTTTGTGTTTTTTTAAAAAGTGTGTTAAACTCTTTTTTCTCTTTCTCTGAACTGCCCCCAAGCCTATCTCAAGGCTTTGAAATTGCTATGACGTAAGATCTTACCCTGCAAAACAATCTACTTTTTTCCAGGTGATAAGGCGATAAGAGTTCTGGAATTAGGGTTGTGATCCTTGTCAGTGAGAAGCCGTGGAAAAAAAAACCTCCTATTTTTTTTTCTTTCACCCCCAAGGAGATTATTTTTCATCCAGAATTCTCCAGAAAGAGCATTGAGCTGGGCAGAATACCAATCAGCTATCAGGCACAATTCAAAATGATGACCTTGAACTACAAAGCACTATACAACCAGGGTCCCAGCAATCTCAAAGATTGAATATCACAGTATGAGTTGGCTCAGGTGTTAAGGTAATCAGGAGAGGCCCTTCTCTCCATTCTGCCACCCACACATGTATGTCTCATGGGAAACCATGGAAGGGCCTTCTCGGCTGCTGCGCCCAGACTCTGGAACTCCCTCCCGCTAGAGGCGAGGACAGCCCCATCTCTGCTGTCTTTCTGGAAGCAGGCAAAGACCTTTCTCTTCAGGCAAGCTTTCCCTGAATGATGGACTTAGCTATTATGCGACTTTCATATGAATCTACCATACATGATCACACAGACTTTGTGTTTTTAGACTTTGTGATTGCATTAATGTAATTTTGTCTTTTAATGCTTTGTGTTTATAGACTTTGTGATTGCATTAATGTAATTTTGTCTTTTAATGCTTTGTGTTTATAGACTTTGTGATTGAATTAATGGAGGGTCTGTTAATGCTGTAAGATGTCCCTCAATTCCCTGCTCTCCATACTTGAATATGTCTTAATTGTACTGGACTGTATATTGTCCCTCATTACTGTAAGCCGCCTTGAGTCCTTTTTCAAGGAAAAAGGTGGGGTAAAAATACTCTAAAATAAATAAATAAATAAATAAATAAATAAATAAATAAATAAATAAATAAATAAATGCAAGAGTAGGGGAGTTGTGTCTGTGAGGTAGAAAGAATTCTTGCTGGTGCAGTTTTCTCAGTGAATGATAATGATTAGTGATGGGCACGAACCACAAAAGCAGTGGTTCATGATGGTTTGGGGTTGGTGGCAAACCATGAATCAGCACAATTCCCCTCTAGAAAAACATACTGGTTTACAACCACCACCACCACCCGTTTGTAGCTCTGGTGGTGCCCACCTCCTCCTGACATCTCTGCCGTGGGCACATACTTACAGAATGCACCAAGCTCATAGCTGGGAAACCTGTGAGAATGGCATCAGTAGAGGCAGTGGCAGCAGAAGGAGCAGGTAGGTAGAGGTGATGGGGCCATCAGGAAGGGTGCCAAGCGGCCTCCCCTTTTCCAAAGCAAATGAAATGCCAAAGGCGGAAAAATAACTGTCCATTTGCTTTGGCAAATAGGATCCTCAAGCTGCCCATGTGTAGTGGGGGAAGCTGGAGTTATCACTGCGTCCAGATACATCTGGAGGACATCAGATTGCCTTCCTTGCTTGAGGTGACCAGAGGCCAGGCAAGTCACCGTTTCTAGTGTTTCTTGCAAACAAGACAACCCCATATGTATCCTCACACTTTTTATTGTGAAAATGAGTGTGCTGTACACAATAATAATGACAAAATTTACCCACAGCCTTTGAGCTTTTATCCCAATACATTTGCATCTGATGACCTAAGGATAGAAGAATGAGGAGAGTGATTTGAATAAAAATGAATAATCATTTCCCCTAGCTCTCTTGCATCCTCCTATTTGACAAGTACCACACACACACCTTTGTTCCACACAGAGCGCATGGGGGTTTCTATCACAAGGGACGCCAACAGCCACAATTCAACAGGCATTACAACCGTAATTAAGTTTGCTTCACTTCCTGCTCATTTCACAGGTGATGGAACTGGGGCATTAAAACAGTTGACATTTGCATGCACGGAATGATTGCACTGCATACCAATTTCCACTCCAAGCAGATTGCCCGGCCATTTAGCAGAGTGCGTTGGCAGACGGAGGCAGCGAAAGGATCTAGGATTGAATTTAAACTAAGCCCTGCCTGCTTGGTGGAACATCTTCGACTCTACAACCAGCCACACAAGACAGATGTTGGCGAAGAGCGCGACCCATTACACAACTTGTGTTGTGACCAAGGAACTTCTCAGCAGGCCAGGGATGGTTATTGCTATGACTTCCACTGTCAGTCTAGATTCTCCATCTATGCTCAATTTCATCCCAATTCTTTCCATTGGGGTGTGCTGACGAGACAAATTTCTTGTGATACATAAAGCCCAAAGGCAAACTTGAACTGCTAGAGGCCAATCTTGTTAGCACCATGCAGTGGAGAAATGATGAACCCAGTTTCATTTCTTCAATCACACAACTTTGGATGACAATGATATGCA
The DNA here is from genome assembly GCA_037367245.1 of Phrynocephalus guinanensis. Classification (NCBI taxonomy): domain Eukaryota; kingdom Metazoa; phylum Chordata; class Lepidosauria; order Squamata; family Agamidae; genus Phrynocephalus; species Phrynocephalus guinanensis. Next base: position 8,216,451 of record CM074749.1, on the reverse strand, counting down.
GGAAGGGTTCTTTGGTCAATTATTACAGTCATCCTAATAATTGTCTTGGAAATGCAGAGCTGGAAGGGACCCTATGGAACTTGAATCCCTGCCCCTGTCAAGGACGTAAACTGGGGAATTGAACTTCCAACCTCTGGTTCCGCAGCCAGAGACCTCAACCAGATGTGGGCAAACATATGAACCAACTTGAGAGGGTTCTGCTGGTAGATTGGGTAGACAAATCACTGAGATAGTCAGTAGTTCTTAGGACTTTTTTTTCAAAGGGTTGTTGCTCAAGTTAGTGCTTATTTGTCACAACAGCCTATGCCAGTGGTGGCGAACCTTTGGCACTCCAGATGTTCTGGACCACAACTTCCAGAATTCCAAGCCTAGATAGCCAATGACAATGGACTGTCGGAGTGGTGGTTCAAAATATCTGGAGTTTTTGCTTATATTTAATATTGTGCTTTAAATTAAATTGAGCTTGATTTACATAGGGGGTTACTTCACATCCTTCTTTGTTCCGCAACTAGTTTTGACCATGACAGCATTGGTCACGATCACATGGTTTTGTCCCTGTTTAAGTGTTCTCATGGTCATGATAACTTGTCTCGTGACAAGTGTTACCTCATGGTCTTGTACCATGACAAACACTGAATTTGTCAAACACAAGGGAAAACCCTTCCCCAGCACCAAGTACAGTATTGTAGTGCTTAGCACCTGTTCCAGGCATGTGGTCGAGACAAATTTCAGTAGTTGCATGACGGACATGAAGTCACTTTTTTGTATCACTCCTAAGTGCAACACTAACAGAGACAAAATGGATGTGAAGTAACCACCATAGGCAACTGCCCTTCTCCTAGACCTCAAATAATGCCAGGTCTCTTTAACCACCAGCAATGCCAGAACTGATCAGCCTTTGAGAAGCCAAGCCAAGCACAAACTCCATGGAGTACGATGGTGAACTGAAGAGGGAAAGAAGGCTGAGCTCAGAATGGATGGTCAAGACCTTCAATGCCTAGAATAAATCCAAATGTCAACATGCACATCACAGACCTTGGCTATACTGGGCAATGAGTTTCAGTCTCAGTTTCTAGGAACAGTTTGATTATTCATATTCAATGCCAAGAGTGATGGCCCTACTTGTGGTCCTGGCGGGTCATCACACCATGCCAGTGGCCATGATGTCCACCATAAGCCATTCAAGAAAGGTGGTTGATCTCACTACCTTGCCCTTCACAACACCCTTCAATCTCATGCTTCTTAAAAGATTAAATAGTGTTTTCCCCGCCAAAGGATGTTTACTGAAAAGACATATATTGGTGAAATGTGAGGGATGTGTGGTATATAATGCTAACATCCAAAAATGCATTACTGTATGAGGGAAAAATCAACTCAAAATCTATCTTTTGGTACAACCACTCAGAAAAAAAGAGCATACATTTTCATGCAAACTTTTAAATCTCAAATGTCAGGATGACCTTAATTGAACACTGAGGGAGAAACATGAGAAATTGAGAAAAGCCACAATGGACGGTAAAGCAAAGAAGATCTCTCTCAATTGACATGAGACTGCAAGATGTTTCTGGCTGCCGTGGGCTTTCCATCACCACGTGTAGTTAAATATAGCTCTTTAGTACCTCTCTAGCTGTAAATGTAAGGCGTGATTCATGGTTATTACACTTGACTGCGCATAGATCCTGATCTCGACACTGTTCGGCCAAGCATCTTTGAAAACCACAGAGCCAAGTTAATGCAAAGTTTGTCCAAAGGGAATCTTCCATCGAACTCATTGTTACACAAAAGAAATCTGCTACAGAGGGATCTTTTTTTCCCTTCTCCTCTTGAGACTCACTGTTCATACCTCACCTCATTAGAAAAGGCAGCTACACTCTCTTGAAGCTCATTTAGTCTAACAACAGCAAGTTAAGAGTGCTTTTTTAGACATTTTTTCAGGACTCATTTGTGACTCGTTAAGCTAAACGTAGCTGGCTGGAGAATTCAGTGTGTTAGGGCTCCGGCCATGGAGCCAGAGGTTGGGAGTTCAATTTCCCACATGGACTCCTGCAGGTACAGCCAGCCTGGGTGGCCTTGGGCAAGCTGCACAGTCCCAGGGTGCCCCCCAGAGGACAGGAATGGCAAACCACTTCTGAGTTTTCTCTTCCTGGAGAACCCTGGAATGGGCTGTCATTAGAGATGGGCACATACTGAGACAAATGGCAGTTCGTCTTGGTTTGTGGAAGGCAACAGGACATGAACCCCTGACTGATCTCTCCTAATTCCTTTCTTCTTTTTTTTAATAACAGATGTTGAACATGGACATTCTTATCAAATGTAAAATGTCTGATAAATAGTCTTATCAATTCTGCTCCACCCATCTGAATAAAATCAGAAAGTGGAAATAACAGAAAATGAACAAGTAATGGAGCCAATTACTGCTCATATTATATGATGGTCTGAAATATATATAGCGATGTTGACAGGGAAAAAAAACCTAACCAAGCAAGAGCGGAGTTTTTTTGAGAAAATGTTGGGTAACCATAGAAAACATTTGTGTATTGTGTGCCCTGAATATTTCTATTTTCACAACTTTATTATTGCTTGAGCCCATTTCAATTCTGCCGCTTATGTCTAGAAGAAGAAGAAGAAGAAGAAGAAGAAGAAGAAGAAGAAGAAAGAAAGAAAGAAAGAAAGAAAGAAAGAAAGAAAGAAAGAAAGAAAGAAAGAAAGAAAGAAAGAAAGAAAGAAAGAAAGAAAGAAAGAAAGAAAGAAAGAAGGGGAAAATTATGCTGAAGTTTTAGAACCATTTTTAATTCTGCAATGATGGCCTCCTATATTAATCTTTCTCTCCCACTCTTTGCCCAAGGCAATATCCAAATGAAGTTTTCTGTGGAGTAACAAAGTAGATTATTTATGTCTTATGAAGAGAAAATGATTTCTAGCATCTGATAACATGATACTGGGCCATGCGGGAGGTATCAGCAATCTGACCTGTTGGTTGGTTAACGAGAAAGCCTTACAAGAGCTGGAATGTTCAGCCAAGAAAATAAAGAAGTGGGAGATGCAGAACAGTGATTCCAGTAGATGATCAACTGTTGTTGTATAGCTAGAGAAATGTACGGGCCACAGATCAAAGTCAAGGTTGGTGAAATCCTGTGTTTTTCAGTGGGAGAGAGAACAACAGACATGAAATGTATATGAGTAGAGATGGGCATGACTTGAATTTTTTTTTTTCGAGTTGTCGTTAGTCGGGCCGGTCCCGTTTCGGGTCGTTTCCGGTTTTCGCGAAAATTCGCAAAAATTAGTCGGTTCGTTTTTTCGTTTTTTCGTTTTTGTTAGTACTGGTTTTGGGGGGGAGCGGGCTCCTGGAGGCACCTCTGTGGGGTGGGTGCCGCCTCGGGCCCGCTATAAAGGGAAAGTGGGCTCCTGGAGGCACCCGTGGGTGCCTCCTGCCACTAGGAAGGGGAAGCAGGCTCCAAGAGAGACCCCTCTACATGGGGGTCTCCCCTCCTCACCTGCTGCTGCTGCAAAATGCTATGCAATAGCCATATGGATATTGCATAACATAATGTGCAGACAGTGAGACCAGTGTGAGAGTGATAGCGTCATGCCTTCCCTGCACAAGGCTCCCGCACCACCATGTCTCACACAGAAGGGAATTGTACTTGCTGCGTGCAATGCAAGCAAGTAGATCTGGCTTTAAGGTGGCTTAGTGCAATGGCTAGGGTTAGGCTAGTGACGGGTAAGGTTACGGTGGGCTAGTGGGTTGCACCTCTGGGTGCCTCTCTGACCCACTAAGAAGACAGTCTGTGACGTATGGGTACGGAGAGTCAAGGTCAAGGGTTAGGGTTAGGGCTAGGGCAGGTTTTAGGGGGCTTTTGGCACATCCCAGAAGTCTCCATGGCCAAGTGGCCATGCGACTGGTGGGATGGCTCCAAAAATTTGCATGGTTGTTCACTCCCACATGGCTGGGCACTCGGCCAGCCCATCATTGCGCACTGCGCAGGTGTAAATAAAATAAAATAAAATAAAATAAATGGAAGACAGAGGAGGAGAGGAGAGACATTTTGTTGCAAGAAAAAACCCACTGCTACTGTGAAAAATCTGGCAGTTTATAAATTTTCGCGTGTTTCTGTTGTGCTTGTGTGTTTTTGGACCACGATTTCAAAAACAATATTGCGTTCGCCGCCCCATTTTGGATCCCCCGCCCGCACCGCATGGCATGGCGAAATGGCAACTCGAGTCCGGCTGCCCAGGACGGGGGGGAGGCGGGACCCCCCCTCCAGAAACCACCCCTCCGGTAGGTGCCCTGCGCCCTTAGTCAAGCAGGCATTTTTCCGCCTGCTTTTTTGGCCCGGGAATGGGTGGGGGGGAGAGTTTAAAAGTTTTTTCCTGTGCCGTCCGTGCCGCTTGCTTGCGCTTTAATTGCGTGCGGCCGGCGGCGAGACTGGGCTTTTTGCTGGCTGCGAGCCTGCGGCGAGTCCCACCAGAGCAGCCCAGGACGGGGGATGAGGGGGGAGGCCGGGGACCTCCAGAAACAACCCCTCTGGTAGGTGCCCTGAGGCACGGCAGGCATTTTTCCGCCTGCTTTTCAGCCGGGAACCGGGTTTTTTAAACTTTTAAAAACTTTTTTTCTGTGCCGCGTGGCATCGCGCAATCGCGCGATGCAAGGAACGAGCACGACAAATCAGACCAAAAATTGTTCGTTCGTCGGTTCGAGCTCGAAGTCTGGTGGAGTAATTCCCGTTACCGTTTCCGTAGAGTAACGGAACCGAGTAACGGAAACGGAAACGGGAATACCGCTAAGTCGTGCCCATCTCTATATATGAGGGACTCCATGATCCATAGCATCCCTTCCAGCATTTCAGTTCGACGACGATGACGACGACGACGACAATGATGATGATGAAACTTTAACAACTTTCATCATCGTCGTCGTCGTTGTCGTCGTCATCATCGTCGTTGTCGAACTGAAATGCTGGAAGGGATGCTATGGATCATAGAGTCCAGTCCCTGGCAAGTAGGCGGAACCTAAGCCACTAAACAGTGAAGGAAGCATTCCTTCTCTGCACACAGGTTTTTTCAGGTGTTTCCTGGTCATTTTGCTTCAGGCTGCTCAGAATCATTAGGAATCATCTCCAGAACAGCATATATTAAGTGCAAGATTCCCCCCCCCCCGAAAATGTCCCTTGCTCCTCACATTTTGGAACCTCTGGTACCCATGGATAGGTGAGAAATGAGCATCAGGAGAGCCCTTCCTCCTGGTCGTGCCACAGGAGAGCAGGCTGGCCCCATCTTAGCTGTTGTTCTGCAAGCAGGCAAAGAACTTTCTCTTCAGGCAGGCATTTCTTGAGTGACTGGCTTCCTGAGTGAGGTTCTTCAATGAACCATTGTGCTCTACGGCTTTGAATGTATTTTGTTGCCCCTTATGTTTTTAGTATACATTTGATCCTTTAAGTATTGTGTGCCCAATGTTGCTAGCGTAAATACTCCCTTTTGATTTGTTGTAAGCTGCCTTGGGTCCATTTTTTGGAGAAAGATGATGTAAAATATTTTAAATAAACAAATAGCTAAAGCAAATTGAACCAACAGTGTGTATTGTATCTTTACAGTAAGATGAGATAGTTCCCTGGTGGAGAGGGCATGGCATGGAAAGATGTGAAAGAAATGGGTGATATTTGATGTACAAGCTTTCAACCCAACCCCCTCCTTTGCATTCCACAGAACAATGGGAATGAGGGTTGAGTTTAAAATGCCACATTTTTCCTCTTCCTCTTTTTCCAGGGGGGCATTTTTGAGTTTAATAACTCAACCTCCCAAACCCCAAACCTATCCAAATTTATAGGGTTTAAAGGGAAGAGTCGAAGAAAGCTGCCCACCAAATTTGGTGCCCCTAGGATGAACCATTTCGTTTCTAGAGCCAAAAATGGTGGTTCAATTCATTTGGTCACAAAATGCATTCTCCTGTTTTGTTTCGTAATGAAACAATACATTACAAAACCAAATGACAAAGCAGCATTTCATTTTTCATTTTGTGCCCATCTCTAAAAACAAATATATATATATATATCTCACAAGTCAACAGATGCCATGAAGAGGGGATCATCATGCCAAAGGGGCACCCCCCACACACACACACAAATTATGTGTGTTGAACAATTCCACCGAAGCAGCAAAGGGTATTTCCAGAGTCGGGGACACTGCACAGTTTATTTCCCACAGGCAAAGGCAAACCTAAATGCACAGTGCTTATGCTTAGGGAATCTACAGCTGCAGTATTGCACTGAACTCTGAGTTCTTCTGCCACCTGGAGCCACTTTGCCTGCTTCTGTTCATGCCCACCTCCTCACCCTCTTTCTTTCCTTTTCTGCCAGCTGCCAGCTACACTCTCTGTCTGGTAGCGGAATCCTGGCCTAGTCAGGCAGTCTCCCTGGGCTTCCAAAGTTCATTAATTAGCATCTTTTTAAATGCTTGGGTAATATTTTTTTCCTATTCTGAGCCATTTCCCCAAACCCTAATTTCAATAAAGCTGGTGCTTATGAACATTTCAATATTAAAGCCCTCGGTTACAGGAAGACGGAAGATGAATTTTGAAAGATGGCAGATCAAGGATAACTAAAGCAGCTTCTCCCCCCCCTCCCCTTGGGATTCATGGTGCTTGAAAAATAAAATATTATTTCACATGAAACTCCTTCTTGTGTGGATGTTGTTCAGAATCAGGGTAAGAAATGCTACCCATGACTGCTAGGGTGGCCATGAGAGATGAAAGACTCCTGGGGAAATATACCTTGAAGCACTATTCCCCAAATTGGGAATGTGTGCAAAGATAAGATAATTCAATAATTAAAAGCTGCCATGAGTAGAAAGAACCTGTCTATAGAAATTGTTGGGAAGCAACCTTGAGGCTCTCTACCTTTTATGTTTCACTTCCGGTCAGTGTTGTTTGTTACTCTAAACTTAGGCTTGGGAAAAGAAGGCCAAGGGAACATCAGATGGCACTTTTCAAATACTGTATATACTCGAATATGAGCCTAGTTTTTCAGCCCTAATTTTGGGCTGAAAAAAGGGGCCCTCGGCTTATATTCGGGTCAATATTTTAGCCACTGAGGCAAGTGCTTGGGTTGGTGGCTAAAAGTCATTTTAAACATTGTGTGCCGCTTCTCATGAAACCCCCCCCTTGCATCATGGGAGACCGGTGTGCAATGTTTAAAATGACTTTTAGCCACTGACCCAAGCACTTGGTGACTAAAAGTCATTTTAAACATCACACACCACTTCCCCACCTCACAAAGGAGGAGCTGCCAGGCCCTGCTGCATTTCCCATCCTAGACTTATACTCGAGTCAATATGTTTCCCCAGTTTTGGGGGGTTAAATTAGGGGCCTCGACTTATACTCGGGTCGACTTATACTCGAGTATATACGGTACTTGAAAGTAGAGATGGGCACGAAACAATTTCTTTCTTTCATTTTTTGCTATTCATCTTGTTTCAGCACAAAACAAAAAACAAACAGATTTTTAAAGAAAAACAAAATGAAAAAACTGGAAATTTTCATTTTGTTTCATTTTGTTTTTTGTTTCCAAACAACACACCCGATGGGGGGGGGGGGGAGTGTGCAGTTTTCAAACTGTCTTTGAGCAACCGAAGGAAGTGGCGATGGCCGAGGCCACTTTGGTGGCTCAAAGATAGTTTTAAAACCCTGTGCCTTCTCCCACAATATGCCCAATTATAGGAAAAAAATGAATAATGAATAAAGACACAAAATGACATGATCTTTTTAAAAATAATTATAAATGAAACAAAATGAAACAAGAACAAATGAAATGAAAATTAAACAAAATACCGTTTTAATGTTTTGTGCCCATCTCTACTGGAAAGGCACCCCTATAGAGGAGCAGCACTGTCTGTTCTCTATCACCCCAGGGTTCGAGGCATACAATAATGGGGTCAAGTTATAGGAAGCCAGATTTAACTAGAATATCAGGGGGGAAAACATTTTAACTATTAGAGCAATACAGTAATGGAACCAATAGACTTGGAAGGTGGTGAGTACTCTAACATTGGAGGCAATCAAGAGAAATTTAGACAAATCATCTGTCAGGTCCGCTTTGCTTTGGATTCCAGGCTTGAGCAGGGACTTGGACTCAATTGCCTTAGAGCCCCCTTCCAACTTAATTACTCAGTCATTCAACAATTCTGTGACTATCCTGTACTCCCACTGGAGTGAAGGGCCATTCAGTCATTTAGTTTATAAGGTTAAAAAGGTTATACGGTTACTTTTCAAAAAGCTTGTAGGGTTATTTTTCCAAAACGAATTAGTTACACTGATAGTTCCAAGGCCTCAAAATATCTACATACCATTGTATTCACATATTAAAGAACATTTTGAGGTCTAGATCCTTGTCAATATTGGTTATGCCCATAAGAAGGTCAGAGTGACCAGGGCTTCACCAGAAGGAGCTGAAACTTAGAGAGCCCTGAAAATGAGTGAGGTGATCCAGGAAAGCTAACCAGGATTTAATATGTCTGTGACTTAAGAGGTTGGGGATCAGCGAGAATTTCATTGGGTTCCTTTTATTTTCTAAGACATTTCAAAACTCTCACACAGCTGGTTGGAAAGAACCCAGTGTTTCATTTACATGAAGGAGGGAGGAATTGAAATTGACATATTTGCCCATCCAGGAAGAGTACTTTGAGTGCTTCATTCATGAATATTCGACTATGGTGCAGAATTCAGGTTGTCGCCTTAAGTTTTAATGTGAATTTCACAAGAGTTGGATCTGAAACTGACAGCACTAACCTGAAAAGCCTTTTCTTCAGACTAATCTTCTTCTTTTTCTTAGCATTTGGCTCACTTGGTGGTCGGTCTCACTATTCTTGATTTGGCCCTCCACTTGGTGCGGTCATGGGCCAGGACAGCTTCATGTCATTCCCAAAGGTGTTCTTCCAGGTGACCTGCAGGATGGGACCCTTTTTGGCCAGAGTTTCCTCATCAGCATGTAGGACATGACCAAACTAATGCAGTTGGGCTTTGTGCATCTTGTCAGTGATCGGCCCAATGCCACATGTTGCTTGAATGCTGTCCATAACAGCATCTTTGTCTCCATGACACCAAAGGGACATTCAGTTTCTTAATTGCTGGCCAGCACTCTGCACCATAGAGCACAACAGGTCTAATGCAGATTAAAACATTCTGATGGCAACTAGACTGGGCTGGAGAACTCAGCGGTTCAGGCTATAGAGCCAGAGGTTGGGAGTTCAATTCCCCCACTGGGCCTTCTGGGAGAAGAGCCAGCCTGGGTGGCCTTGGGCAAGCTGCACAGTAGTCCCAGGGATCACCCCCCTTCAAAAGGAGTTAATGAGAAACCACTTCTGTGTATTCTCTAGCTGAAAAAACTAGGAAAGGGTCACCATACGTCTGAGCTGAGTTGATTAGCACATGGTGGTGATGATGTATCTCAGAAGCATCAGTGCCAAGAGATACAAACAGAACTGAATCCTTCATACTATTAAGGAGAATTTCCACAAGGTAGGTCAAGAAATTCCCCAGCTGGTAGAATTCAGTAGTGCCCACCTCACCCAAAAAGTAATTGGCCAGATCTTAGCAATGAACATGCTAGACATGAATGTGAGTAGACAACCCACACCCACCACACTGTGCTATCATAGGATGAAAGAGGTGCGCTTCAGCTTTTTACAGCTGTTCACACTGCTGTGCAGCACTGCTATGGAATCCTTTTCCTGAAACCCACCTCATTAATATATTATAACAGATAATATATTTATTTGCACTAAAACCTCATTGCTTCCCTCCACCCACTTTTCTCCCTTCTGGTCCCAAAGAGACCCCTTCTGTTCCCACCCCTCGGTCACCATGGAGACTATATTGTGACTCAACAGCACTGCTGGCACATTGGTACTCATTTATTAATTAAATAATCCTCCACTCCCTCCCTCCCCCTCCCCCTTTCTTTCGACATACCCAGTACATTTTAAAAAAATAAACCAGTGTATATGCTCTAGAGAATAAACATCTTGTTACCCTGAATGGGAAATAAGCAAGAAGTGAAAGTGGTAGCAAGGGAGGAAGAGCCTGCCTCTGCAATTACAAATAATTAACTAGAGGCAGTCTAAACAAGCAGTCAGACGCTCAGGCACTTAGAGGTCAATGAATTGGTAAGCGTTACAAATCGCAACTAGACGAACAGATTTCTCTAGATTGATTTCCAAATGAATGGCCAAACAAGAAGGGTTCCACTTGGAAATAATTAAACTGTCCTTAATGAGGAAGATAAAGCCAAAGTTATATGTTGCTAAGTGGGATAAATGAGATTGATGAGAATGGACCCAATCTACACTTCTCCAGCTCATACGTGGGGAAGAGCGTAGTTATCCGTTGGCACTTGAAATTTCCAAATGTTCTGACTCGAGATGGGCACAAAACGAACAATTTTTCGTTTCCGTTTTCATTTTTTCATTTCGTTATGCAACAAAACAACAAACAAATTTTGTCTCCAAAATAAACCGAAACAAACAGAAACACCGGAAATTTTGTCGTGTGTTTCGTTTTCGTTACTGCAATACAGTGAACTCCTTTAAATGCTAAAAAAATCACAAAAAATGAAATAAATGGTAACGAAACGGTAACAAAACAAATGAAAACGAAAACAATTTTTTTGCAAAAATTCACAAAAAACGGAAATGAACCAAAACGGGCCCTCCAAATGACAAACACAAATGAAACGTCATTTTTTTGAGTCATGCCCATCTCTAGTTCTGACACGGTTAGTTCTTGTTCTCCCTCTCTTCTAAGTAAACCACTTTCTAAGCTTGTTTGGAGAGAAATTTCACTTACAAATGCAGATTTAAATAGAGACAGATGTCCCTGTGGATGGGTCCAGAGTTTTGGGGGCAGAGGTGCCCTCTCCCCATGAATACAGCTTTCTTTTTATAGCACTATGGCACAAGATGCTTCTGGTTGCATAATGTTCTCCTCTGCACAAATATAAATGGTATCACTCCCTTGACCATGACAACGACCCACATGGCATGGATTCCTTGGGCTGGATATGGCACCCACCTCTCCATTGAGGGCTGCCCATTGGTTCCCCAACCAACAGGAATTGCCAGAAACAAACTCATTCCTAAATGAGGACTTGTGACCCCTACAGAAGATGCATCTTTCTCTTTAAATTTAATGTCTGCCCCTTCCATGACTTCATTCAAGCAGGTGAACGTGACCTCCAAGTGCTTAGTTATCCATCCATAAACCTCATTAGGTAAAGCCAGCTTCTCCTGCCAAATCAAACCTACCTCCCAAGTTTCTTCAGACAGCTCGAATCTAGAACCTTCTGGTCGTGGAATAGATTTCTCAGAAGTAGTTTTCCTCCCTAAAGGAGTGTATGTTGGCTGTAAAATAGCCTAAGAACATCTACTGCTGAAACATCCCTAAAAGAGCACCTCCATGTTCAATAAGGCCAACAACATATAGATTTCTTGATGTTTATCATTACCAATTCCTAAAATCTTAATGAAGTTGCCTGAAGTAGGTCTTTATGTCCAACTCTGCATAACTAGGGGTGTGAAGAACTCTTGTGTTTGCTTGTGATTCGAACAGAGCCAAGCTGTTTTAACACACTGAAACTGATTCTCAAATCCAACCCATTGGAAAGTTATTGGCTTCAGCATAAGGCTGAGACCTCCAAAAGAAAACAAATGTTCATGGTTTTCATGGTGTAAACTCCCTTTTCTATACTAAACTCACAGATTTTCCCTCTTGAGAATCTAGGGAACAAGCAAGCAGCAATAAAAAATGCAGAGACTTGTTGATCAGAAAGGCACAAAACCCCCATTTGATGCTGCAACATCGAATGGTAACACAAGGCAATGGCTATTCTCTCTTTAGTGTTGTCCATTCTACACTCTCTTTGCCAGGTCTCCAAGTCTAACACAAGGAGGGGGGGAAAAGGCTGCCATCTCACAGTGGCTCAAGCCATAGGGAAAACTTTGGGAGGTTTCTCCTTTATGATACTAGGATGAAACTAACAAGAAACTAACTAAGCCAAATTAATCGGCACAGGGAACGAGGCAGAATTTCTACTGGTGAACCCCTATCAGTCACAGAGTTTCTGGGTCTAGCAGCCATTAAAATGACTGGAGCTGAGAACCTAAATGTCTTAAAATGACCCAAAGCAATGCTACTTTGCAGACATCGTGAGTAGAGATGGGCACGAAACGAACATTTTTTCATTTCCGTTATTCGTTATTCGTTTCATTACGTAACGAAACGACTAACGAAAATTGTGATGAAAATGGAACAAAACATACATAACCACAAAAATTGTGTTCGTTATGTTTCGTTTTCGTTAATGGCGACGCACAATGAAATGAGCTGTTTTGAATGTTAAAAAATGTCCTGGACATCCATAAAAACGCAGCGATAATTATTTATACTGTCTCATAATACCTACCGGGGGGGGGGGGTTCCTTAAAACGTGCATTTATGTCTTTTCTTAGATCGCTGTATTTTTTCCCTTTAAGGGGAGTTAGGGGACATCAAACCAAAATGGCTCCCAGATGCCTAATATTAATTTCTTGGGTATTAAAACGCCCCGGACATCCATAAAAATGCAGTGCTAATGCGATAATTATTTGAAATTATTACCTACCAGGGGGTTGGGGTCGTTAAAATGTTTGTTTTTGTCTTCTCCCATCATGATGTATTTTTCTTTTCCCTTTAAGGATGACAAAATGGATGTCGCCACTCCAGCCACAACATGGAGGCAAGCCATGTGATGGGATCATGTAAATCCTTGGACAACTTCAACCAATAGCATGCCCAGGTTGCAGACTGGGCAGGTCTGGCAGCCACAGAGGGCATAAAAAGCTCTGGCAGCCCCCGTCCTCCTTGCAGTCCCCAGTGGGAGTTAGGGTGGGATTGCTGTCTCTGCGACTCTAGCATCAGTCCTGCCGTCTCCCTGTGTGCGTGTGTGCGTACCTCTCGGTGAGTACCCTCCCCTGCCCCACAGTGCCGTTGCTCTGCGGCTGCCTTGCACCCTGGGCAACGCCCACGGCTGACTTTGCAGCCTCCCTGTGTACCTAGTCTTGTGTCTCTGCCAGCATCATTTTTTTTAGTGTTTTCCCTCTGGTCTGAGCCGTTGGGGGACGCCCACACACGGAAATGCTTTAAAAATCACGCAAAAAGCGGGTAGAAACAAAAAATGAAAAAATAAAAAATGAAAATGAATGTTTTCCAAAATATCGCAAAAAAACAGAAACGAAATGAAACAGACCTCTCAACGACAAACAAAAAACCGAAACACCATTTTTTTATTCGTGTCCATCTCTAATCGTGAGATATCCAAGTAATGGGCTAACTAGTGCTTCTCAATCTTGGGTCCCCAGAGGTTCCTGGGCTATGGCTACCAGAAATCCTGGCTAGTATACCTAGTGGTGAGACTCTTGGGATCTTTAGTCCAAGAATATCTTCCAAGGTTGGAAACCACAGGGGTAGACGACACAAGCTGACATTGTTTGAATTGGCAGGAAAGGTGGAGTGAGAATAATAAACTATGCATTCATGGTAGATATTGGTAGCTCAAGAAATGGACATTTTTATTGTCTTATTTACCAGGAGCAGCATCTCAAAATAGGCCCCTGCAAAGTGCTAAAAGTACCAGTGGTTCATCATGCCCTTCCATCGCACCGTGGGATCCAATGATCCAATTCTTTCGGTGTAAAGCATTCTGTATTGCTAAGCAAAAATGGAATGAAGGATGAAGCTCTCCAGATACACATCAGATGTTGTGCCTTGAGAAGCAATGGAGACAAAACAGACAGAGAAAGAAAAGAGCTTTGATCGGCTGATGCCTGGCAGTATGTGTTGTGCGCCTGTGGAAATGCTTCAAATGCCAGCAATGAGAAGGAGTGAAATTGCTTTTGGCCCCAAACTGGGTTTGGAGCAGGCCTTCCAGCTGAGTGCATGGCACCAGGCCAAGGAAATTTAAGCAGCAAATCTAACAAACAATGAAATGCAACAACGCTGGCCCAAATACAAGCATTAAATGTTAAATGCTACGCTTGTCACTGACAACAGCCGCTGCTTTGGAGGGATATTTTACCACCACGTTCATGGGAATGTCAGGAAACGATAAAGTCAGAAAAAGGATGGGAATGAATTCTAATGCTATTTTTATTTCATTTCCCCCCTCCCCTTTAAATACCATCAAGGAATTGGAAATAAGGGTTGGGGGGAGCATGATTTAAATGAATGAAAGAAAAATCATGTTGTGTTGAACATCTAAATCAAGAATGGGCAAATTTGGGAGGTGAACCCATCTGTCCTTCGAAGTGAGAAAGAGAAGAAAAGCAGACTGTTATGGTTTCTAGAAAGCTATGTGCTTTGTTTGGCTTCTTAATTATGCAAGTTCATTCAAGGTTGAGGGACCCTGCATTCTCATGTTAGGGCAACATCACATCTCCCGGAGATTTCAAGAAGCAGATCAAGATATTTTTAAAAACTGAAATGGCTTCTCAATGATTTAAATTCAGCATTGATTCAAGAGGACACTTTCATACTTTTTTGGATACCAGCTGGGCTATTTGAGGGTGACCGACAAAGAAGCGATAAAGCAACTGAATCAAGAATAAGAAATCACGAAGCATAGGAAATGCAGAAAGCTAAAATACATCATGTGCATTTCAAAAATTAAAAGGATGGACGTGGACAGACAATGGTTCAGAGTAATATAAATGGGAAAAGTTCAGAAACCAGAAAAAATATTGGCTCAGATAATCCTTAGGAAATTATTTGGTGACAACTGAATATTATTTACTCCAATCGTTTCCAACTTCAGGTCCCCCAATGGTCTTGGACAAAAACAAAAACAAAAAACAAAAACAGAAGCTCTTGACACTTGCTGTGGTGACCAAGATTTCTGGGAGTTGTAGTCCAAGAACATTTGGGGACCCAAGTTTGGGAAACCATGATGTGCCCATTATATATAATCTCCAAAGCCCTGATATCTGTGATTATGTCCAGTCTCTAGTAGAAGGATGAGATGGAAGAGGAGCCGGAGGCTTTTTGTAGCTCATTTTTTTAAAAAAAATGCATGGTGTGATTTGCCTTCGGTCTTTCAAGTAAAGAAGAAAGATAGGGCATAATAATACTGTGAATAATCAAAAGTATTACTTCCCCAGCCCCCCGGGATAATTGGGTGTCTATAAGGAATCTAAGTGAAGTCAAGTGGGCCTTAGAAAGCATTGCAAACAACAAGGCCAGTGGAGGTGATGGCATTCCAATTGAACTCTTTAAAATATTAAAAGAGGATGCTGTAAAGGTGCTGCACACAATATGCCAGCAAATTTGGAAAACCCAGCAGTGGCCAGAGGACTGGAAATGATTGGTCTACATCCCAATCCCAAAGAAAGGAAACGCCAAAGAATGCTCCAACTATCGCACAATTGCACTCATTTCACATGCTAGCAAGGTTATGCTCAAAATTCTACAAGGCAGGCTTCAGCAGTATGTGGAAAGAGAACTTCCAGAAGTGCAAGCTGGACTTCGAAGGGGCAAAGGAACTAGAGATCAAATCGCCAACATGAGCTGGATTATGGAGAAAGCCAGAGAGTTCCAGAAAAACATCTACTTCTGCTTCATCAACTATGCCAAAGCCTTTGACTGTGTGGACCACAACAAACTATGGCAAGTTCTTAAAGGAATGGGAGTGCCTGACCACCTTATCTGTCACCTAAGAAATCTATATGTGGGATAAGCAGCAACCGTCAGAACTAGATATGGAACAACTGACTGGTTTAAAATTGGGAAAGGAGTACAACAAAATGATACTACTCTGATAGCAGAAAGTGAGGAGGAATTAAAGAACCTCTTAATGAGGGTGAAAGAGGAGATGGAAAAAATGGGCTGAAGCTCAACATCAAAAAAACTAAGATCATGGCCACTGGTCCCATCACCTCCTGGCAAATAGAAGGGGAAGAAATGGAGGCAATGACAGAGTTTATTTTCTTGCGCTCCTTGATCACTGCAGATGGCGACTGCAGCAACAAAATAAAAAGACGCCTGCTTCTTGGGAGGAAAGCAATGGCAAACCTAGATAGCATCCTAAAGAGCAGAGACATCACTTTGCCAACTAAGGTCAGGATGGTTAAAGCTATGGTTTTTCCAGTAGTGATGTATGGAAGTGAAAGCTGGACTATAAAGAAGGCTGATAGCCGCAGAATTGATGCTTTTGAGCTGTGGTGCTGGAGGAGAGTCTTGAGAGTCCCCTGGACTGCAAGGAGATCAAACCTATCCATTCTGAAAGAAATCAACCCTGAATGTTGACTGGAAGGACAGATTTTGAAGCTGAGGCTCCAGTACTTTGGCCACCTCATGAGGAGAGAGGACTCCTTAGAAAAGTCCCTGATGTTGGGAAAGATTGAAGGCAAAAGGAAAAGGGGACGGCAGAGAATGAGATGGTTGGACGGTGTCATTGATGCAACCAAAATGGATTTGAACAAACTCTGGGAGGCAGTGGAGGATCGGAAGGCTTGGCGAGCTCTCGTCTATGGGGTCACGAAGAGTCGGACATGACTGAATGAGTGAACAACAACAACAACAACAAGGAATCTAACAGTGATATTAAGAAACCTCATATGGTGATTTGCACATCTTTTTGAAAGAATCCAAATTAATATAACTTAATTTTTATATCTGGTCACTATATCTAATCCATGTTCACCATAAGAGACCAGGTGTGATGTTAGGGAAGCCCATAACATGGACTAAGTCCATACCCATTGTATGAGTATGTCACTGATGTTTTAGGGACACCAACAGACCACCTCCTGTCTCCAGCAGCCCTTGGTAATCTTTCTTTGCATCACACTTAGAATAGCAGAGTTTAGCCCAAACGGGACGGCTCCTCAATTTTGACTCGTTTCTGAAAAAGGATCCTCACTGGAAGCATTATCACCAAGGCTCTGGCAAGCAAGAGAGGCGGGGAGCGGTGGGGGAGCTTTATTATTTGCAAAGAGAAACTCCTAATTGGAAAATGTGACGGGGAGAAAATAGCGAATTCCCAGTAATCGCCTTCCAAAATGATAACGCATGAGGCTTAATGAATATTAATGTACCGTATTTATGAAATGAGGACGTTTTGAATGTGCGAGATAAGATTGCTCTTTCTGCCCGCGTGAAGGCTCATGCAAGCACACACACACACACACACACAGAGAGAGAGAGAGAGAGAGAGAGAGAGAGAGAGAGAGAGAGAGAGAGAGAGAGAGCAGCAACAGTCAAGCTTGTAGTTACGGAAAGAGATGTGATGTGCACCATTCAGTTGGGCAACTCTCAAGTCTTGTGAACAGATATATCTTTACCTTGTGGCGCAGTGGTTAAATGCCTGTACTGCAGGTAAAACTGTGCTCACGACCTGGGTTCAATCCCCGGTAGCAGGCTCAAGGTTCACTCAGCCTTCCATCCTTCCGAGGTCGGTAAAATGAGTACCCAGCTTGCTGGGGGGGGCAATGTGTAGCCTGCACACTGTAATTAAAAATTGTAAACCGCCCAGAGACCACTTGTAGTGGTATGGGGTGGTATATAAGCAGAACACTTTTATCCTGATTTATACACTTTGCAGCAATGAAAGCAAAGTGTTATTCTTATATACTGCCCCATATCACTTCAAATAGTCTCTGGGTGATTTACAGTTTAACTGCAGGATGCAGGTTACACATTGCCCCCCCCCCCACCAGCAAGCTGGGTACTCATTTTACCGACCTCAGAAGGATGGAAGGCTGAGTCAACCATGAGCCGGCTACCTGGAACTGAACCCCAGGTTGTGAGCACAGTTTTACCTGCAGTAACAGGCATTTAACCACTGTTCCATGAGGCTCTTATAAACCCCAATAATATCACATTTCTATAATTCATCCTAGAGATTTGGAGTTTCCAGATCCCAATCTAGGCTACTTTTTTAAAAAAGTATATTGACTTCAAACTGCAGAACTGGAAGGGATTCTATGGCTCATCAAGTACAGTCCCTGTCCAGGAAGCCCAGTGGGGAATTGAACTCCCATATTCTGAGTCTGCAGCCAGATGCTGGAACCACTGAGCTAATCAACAGTTTGAGAACATATGCCATAAACCTAGGAGGATAGGGTTGACGTGTGGCCATAATAGATTGACCAGTACTGAACGGCTTACAATCAATATTTGTGTAAAATAATGCAATATGTTGTTGTTGTGTTGTACAGTTGTGACCGACTCTTTGTGACCCCACGTCCATGGAGTTTTCTTGGCAGGAATACTGGGGTGGCTTGCCAGTTCCTACTCCAGGCGCCTACAGCACCTGGTATTCCCTGGTGGTCTCCCATCCAAGTACTAGCCAGGGCCAACCCTGCTTTGCTTCCGAGATCAGGTAAGATAAGATGTTGTCAGGGCATACAAATAATGTATAGTAATATATAAATATTTATATACAGATAATGTATTCTAATGTATACTCCTTTGTTTAACTGCTCACGTTCTCTTTTAGTGTTAATGTTGTCTGCTAATGCTGTAAGACAGTGTTTTTCAACCACTGTTCCGTGGCACAGTAGTGTGCCGCGAGATGTTGCCTGGTGTGCCGTGGGAAAAATTCTCCCTACACCAGCAATGCCCCCCCCGCATCCCGCTTGCGACCAAGGCAGTGGTGCGGCGAGGAAAGGCTGGCCGTGGGCGGGGGAGGAGAAGAAATAAGGGAGGCGGTGGAGGAGGAGGAGACTGAAGAGCGAGAGAGTGAGAGAGAGCCGGGAGACCCGCACAGGCGCATTGCGGCGAAGGGCACTCCAGAAGCTGCTCTTAAAGGTTCTTGGGGTTGGTTCCCCCTCCTCGCTCACCGAACCCCCCTCCCTCCCTCCCCCGCCTCGCACACTCGCTATTTACCTCCCGAGGGTGGGCGCGCGCTCCTGCCGAGCCAGGTAGGAGCGCGCGTGCGCACCCCTCTTTTAAGGGTGGGGAGCGGGCCGGCCGTTGACAATGGTCATTTTTTTTGGGGAGTAAATAAAGGGGAGGACGTGGGAGGCTGAGGAGGGGATTCCTAGGACCTAGGGAGGAGACGGGGATGGGGGGTCCCTTCCGGGCCCTGTGGCTGCCTGGCTGGAAGGAGGCGGGGGGGGGAGAGAAGGGAGGCTTATATGGTAAAATATGGGGGTTGGGGGGTCGTATATGAAGAGCCTCCCCCAGCCCCACCTTCCTGGGTTTGCAAGTTCCTCTGAAAAAAAGTGCCAGGAGGAGGGAGGAGGAAGGTGAGGGCAGGCGGACATTTTGATAGGGATGCCTTGGGAGGGCCTGGGCTGGAGGAGGGATTTGTTGTTGTTGTTTTTTTTGGGGGGGTGGGAAGTGTGTTTGTGTGTGTGTGATAGGCACAGAGTTAAATTTTTTAACATTTTCTAATGGTGGTGTGCCTCGTGATTTTTTTCATGAAACAAGTGTGCCTTTGCCCAAAAAAGGTTGAAAAACACTGCTGTAAGATACCCCTCAATTCCCCCAATTCCCTGTTCATAAACTTGAATATGTCTTAAATGTACTGGACTGTATATTGCCCCTCCATACTGTAAGCTGCCTTGGGCCCTTTTCTAAGGAGAAAGGCGGGGTAAAAAATACTCATAAATGAAAATAAATAAATAATATGGTAGAAAATGATGATGCAAGAAAGATATTTATGATGGTCAACCCAGATGACCATTGTATATAATATTCACTATAGTATCTGTTATAATACTAGAAGAAGCATCAAATGTCTATTCCATAAACCTATGGTGTTCATGTAGAAGCATTTCATATGCCTTTGACTTAATTGTTGTTAGTTATATGTATTCACCTGCCTTTCCTTCAGTGAGTGGGAGGTGAGAAATACAGCCTTCTAACTGCCCATTTGTCCTTGGTAAAGCCCTGGTCAGATGTCAAAGAGAAGCGTTATTTCAATGTGCAGACTAAGAATGAGTTCTACCCTATGCCCCCTGCTTGTTGCTCCATCCATGGAGCCAGGAATCATCTGTAGAGGGAAGCTTCTCCTATGTGAAATTCTGAGAAATCAAGGTGGAGCTTTATGCATAGTAGATGTTCTTCTGGTGATGTTCTTTGCAATACAGATGATAACAGGCAGAGCCCGAGACTAGAATCATCATCCTGCTCATACTGTCTGGTTGACTACTTTTTAATGCCTGAACAGGTCATGTGGACAGGCTTAATTTGCCACATATTTTTTCTTCTTCTATGGTCTATAACAGACTTGATTTAGAATGAAGACACTGGTTAAACTGGAGCTGTTATAGACCATAGAAGAAAAAAGCTCGCTCCTGAAGAAGGCTTCTGCTGAAACACGTTGAGCCATAGCTTTTTAAAAATGATTTGAGAGAGAATAAAGGGTTTTTTTTTAATTTCTTTTATACATCCTGCAACTCTGCCTCCCATTGGTATTTGGATTTCTCCATACAGAGCAAAGGACAGGCAGGGGGTGGGGATAGAGCTTTTGCTCGGCTCACACATTCATACTGACTGAAGAAGCTGCTTGGATGAGTACTGAAACATTTTGATCTCACAAGAAAAGAAGTCCAGTTGCCTTGACTCAACTTCCAGATAACCTCATCTAGATGACTGTGAATCTTCACAGACATTTACATTGAGCGTGTTTGTGGCACAATGTTTACCAAAACAGTTTTTTTTTAAAAAAAGAACAGCAAATATCCAAGTGTTTTGTTTAGAAATTGTTGGAAAATTACTGTGGGGGAGAAGAAGGAACAGGAAATACTATAATGTAGTGAAATTATAGATTTCAAAACATGATGGTGAAATGTATTTGCACAAATAATTAGATAATACCTTATTAACAAAACTCAAATTCAATCAATATATTTTTAAAAAAAATCAGTGGTTTGTTCCTTATGTTTCTAAATTCTTTAAAAAGAAAACAAGCAACAGAATGAATGGGATAACAAAAAAACCTCAAAGTATGTCTAAAGTGCCCTTTAAGAATCAGAAACATTTTACTTTTTATACACTCACCAACCTGCCCATAAAAGATGGTGTGTGTGTGTGTGTGTGTGTGTGTGTGTGTGTGTGTGTGTGTGTGTGTGTGTGTGTGTGTGAGTGAGTGTGTGTGTGTGTTTTAAGTTTCAGAATTTAATTTTGCTACGATGTCATTACCAGAGAGTCAACTTCCCAACAAGATGACGTTCAGCTTCCAAGAGCTCATACTTCTAACTATTGCGAGAGTGCCTAGGAAGCTGAAACACAGGTAAACAAAACACTTGGGAAGTTTTTGACACTCAGAAGAAGTATGAAGGGACCTGTAGATATATGTCTTCCCCTGAAACAGGAACTAGATGTGTGCCCTTCTGCTACTTCCAGGCCACCTAGAAAGTTGAACTGTAGTATATACAGTACAGAACATGCAAGGATTTTTTTTTAGAAATATTGGAAGGAAAACTTTCCAGAAGTGTCTACCCTGAAATGCAGCCAAGAATGACACTCCAAACCAGTTACACAGCCTGTTGCAATGGTTTGTTAGTTTGTTTATAAGTAGGACAGTCTAAAAATCAGTTTTGTATTTCCATGTGGTTGATTGAAAGCTGGGCTATGCATTTTACACCTGAGGTGAGGTCAGTGTTCCAGCACTTGCCATATATGGGGGAGATTACAAAGTCAAAACCATTTGATATGGCCCAATTTGGTAGATTGCTGAGTCACAACCCAAATATTTGCTCTGTGTGTTATCCCCACACCACTCCAACTGCAGAATATATCAGGGGAAAGGCCTGAGGGCAACCAAGATGATTGAGGGTCTGGAAGAAATGTCTTATGAGGAGTGACTTAGGGAGCTGGGAATGTTTAGCCTTACAAAAAGAAGACTGAGAGGGGATATGATAGCTATGTTTAAATATTTGAAAGGATGTCACATTGATGAAGGGACTGGTTTGTTTTCCATGGTTTCAGAGACTAGGACATGAGGCAATGGTCTCAAACTACAGGAAAAGAGATTCAATTTAAACATTAGGAAGAACTTCATGACAGAGCTGTTCGGCAATAGAATATACTGCCACGGAGGGTGGTGGAGTCTCCTTCTTTGGAGGTTTTAAAGCAGAGGCTGGATGGCCATCTGTCGGAAATACTGTGATGGAGGTTCCTGCATGGCAGGGGGTTGGACTAGCTGGCCCTTCAGGTCTCTTCCAACTTTATGATTCTATGATACAGTCTATATATTATTTATTATTTTGTGTATTTTTACTCCACCTTTCTCTTTGGAAAAGGACCCAAGGTGGCTTACAGCAATAAGAGACAATGTACAGTCCAGTACAATTAAGACCTATTCAAGTTTGAGAGCAGGGAATTGAAGGGCACCTTACAGCATTAAAAGGCAATATTAAAGCTACGAGAGAACATGAGCAGTTAAAGAGAAGAATAAAAACTCCATGTAATCATGCACGGTTCTCCATTATTCAGGAAAAGCTTTCCTGAAGAGAAAGGTCTTTGCCTGTTTCCAGAAAGACAGCAGAGATGGGGCAGTCCTGGCCTCTAGCGGGAGGGAGTTCCAGAGTCTGGGTGCAGCAGCCGAGAAGGCCCTTTCATGTGTCTGCCACTAACATTTTCAGAATCTCAAAAGTAGCCTATTTCCCCAATTCCCATTAGAAGGATTGAGGTGTTTTTTTTAATTCCTTGGACAGTATTTCCCACAAGTCTCCATTCTGTGAGTTCTATCTCCTCAGAAAGAGCAGCTAGCTTTGAGAAAGTAAAGGAAGCTAAACAGATATAGGGGTGGTTAAGGCCACCGGGCTGTCCAGGTGGAAGTCTCCAAATGGAGAATTATGGACTTTGTGGCTCAAGAATTCCAAAAATCCTATCCCTACCGATGGCTTAAACTGGACAAGTTCAAAGATGGGGCAAGGGAGCTTCTGTGTTAAATATGTATTCTTCCACTGAGTTACAGCCCCTGACATACATGTATAAATGTTTGTGACAGTTCTTTACAATTAATATCTAGATAAATGACAGCTTGTTTGCCTGTTAGCTATTTGCAAAGCAAAGAGAGGTAGAAAAAGTGAAGAGTGAATTTTCAAAGAGAATAAGTACACGATCAATCAGGGTTACTGATATTTATCTATTCCACATTGTTAAGTGTTTTTTAAAAATTGCCCTTCAGACATCCTAGTATATCACCTATGGGTTTCAAGAAGCTTTTTAAAAAGTCTCACTGAGTGGTAACTAAATGTGTAAGAGGCTTTCTAAGGAAATTACCTGCTTCTTAAGTATAGTAATTACCTATTCCTGCCGATTTCTCCGTAATGTAGTTTCCCAGGTTTTTGGGGGGGTGGGTGGGGGTGTTGTTGTAAGAAAAATAATTACCATGGAATCAACACTGAAACTTAATGGGTAAAGATAATCATGTATTTATTAGATCTGTATATTGTTACTGCCATGCTGTTGTGCACTTAACTTGGCATTCAGTGGTTAAAAACAGATGCCCTGGAGATATGCCCTGTCTTAACTGGAGAATATAAGGAACAATTCCAGGTATGCTTATGACTTTTATTTATTTATTTATTTATTTATTTATGAGCTTATATCCCGCCCATCTTCCCAACGGGAACTCTGGGCGGCTAACAGGAGTAAAAACACTTTGAATAATGATCCACCCCTCAAGTGTTCCAGAGAAAGAGTGAGGGAAATGAGATGGAATAAATGTTACTTTGCAAGGACCATAGTGATGTCTTAATGTTTAACTCTCCTGAGACATTGGAAGATGAATAAAGCCATGGTATAGAATGGAATTTCTCAAAATATTTCTACATATATAGAATTGGAAATAATCAGGCATCTCCTCTTTTTATCCTATTCCTAGGAGGAGAAGTCAACTGGCAACATTTTCTTTAGATAAATCTCCAGAATATTTAATTTGGTGACAGGCGAGGGTTGGGGGGAGGTCCACCACACAATGACCCAACACAGAAATTGATTCAGGGTCCTGTACAAGCCACCAAATATGGGCTATGAGCAAGTGTGGAGAATGGTGCTCTAGAACTGAAAATAAACAGAGAGACTGTCCATGATGGCATACAGTTAGAGATGAGCACAAAACGGGAAAATAGTGTTTCATTTCATTTTGTTTCATTACTCATGTTGTTTCATTTTGTTTCATTACTAACCAATTTTAATAGAATTTTCATAACAAAACGAAATGAGCAACAAAAGGATTTGGAGCTGCCACCACTCAGCTGTTTGTTTGTTTTTTTGACAGGTCAAGCTATGGGGAGGGGGAACACCCTCCCTCCCTACAGCCTGACCTGTTAAAAAACACCAGCTGGGTGGCAGGGGCGGGGGCAAGAATTGGAGAGCAGGGCAGGGTTTTGAATTTCTCCCCACTGCCACCTAGCTGGGATTTTTTGATAGGTTGGGCTGTGGGGAGGGGGTCTGCACCCCTTCCCACAGCGAAAAGCTATTAAAAAAACACCTGGGGGGCAGGGGTGGGGGCGACCAGGGAGAACGCAGCAGGGTTTGAATCTACTGCTACCTGCTCCGTTCTCCCTTGCCACCCCCGGATCCCAGGTGGGTTTTTTGACAGGACAGGTGGGGGGGCACTCCCACTCCCCACAGCCTGACCTGTTCAAAAACCCAGCTGGGAGGCAGGGACAGCAAGGCAGAACAAATTGTTTCATTTCAGCAGTAAAAATAAATGGTGTTTTTTTTTCATTTTGTAACAAAACGGTGTATGCTGTTTTGTTACATTATGAAACTTTTTGTAACCTTACGACACAACAAAATAGAATGTCATTTTTCATTTTGTGCCCATCTCTAGTTATGATATACAGTGATACCTCTACTTACGAGTGGCTCTACTTACAAGCCATTCAACTTAAGAGCAGAAAACCGTTGGTGTTTTAACTGCTGCCTTACAAATTTTAGATGCGGTCACTTTTTTAATTTTTTCAATGTTTTTATAATTTTTTTATTTTTAGATATGGCTGCTCTAATTAGGAGTTGGTTGACTTATGAACATGCATTTGGAACAGATTAAACTCGTAAGTAGAGTTACCACTTTATATTTCTTTGACAGCACTGTTTGCCATGGGAAAAATGACTTTGCCTGCATGTGTTTCTACTTAAAACAATCAATTTTCCTTTAGGAGTGGCCCCACATCTTTCTGGCACACATGAAGGGCATTTTATGATTTTATGATTTTAGTGTAAGGTTTTTATTGATGATTTAGTGATATTTTACTCTTAACTATTCTAAATTGTTTTATTCCTTGGATTGTAAGCCGCCCAGAGACCTTTGGGTAGTGGGCGGCATATAAGTTAAATAAATAAATAAATAAATAAATAAAATGTAATCTTTTAGAGATGATTCAATGAGATGTAAAATAGCTCTTTCCCCAGCCTTTGTGATTGGGCACCAAGCATTAAAATAGATTGCACTGAAGATGCAGATCTTTTAATAACTGGCTGGATGGCACCAAATTTCACATTATGGAGAGGCCCCCCAGTTACCAAATCCGAGAGCACATTGGGTGAAGTGTAGAGGTTTTGCTATGCTTCTCCACGTTTCCAGGTTGTGAGGTAAACTCAACCTCAGAAGCATAGGAGGAGAAACCACATTTTTTTGCTTGTCAGGTGGCTTTGAATCCCAAGGTAGCTGAGTTATTTTCATGTGTGTTCTGTTTCCTTTCTTCACAAACCTTATCTGACCTGCTTCTATGACACCACAAAGACCAACTTCTAGTAAAACTCAAATAGAGATGGGCAGAAAATGATTTTTTTATTCATTTCATTATTTGTTATTTGTTTCGTTACATAGTGAAACAAATGATGAACCTAGAAGTAAAATCTAAATGAACTGAACCAAACAGGGAAAAATTGATTCATTACATTTCATTTCGTTAATGGCGGTGCATGAAGAAATGAGCTGTTTCTAAATGCTTTAAACGGATGAGAAACACTTCAAAAATATCGTACACTTTTATGCCTAATTATAGCTATTAGGTTGATGCCAGTGATTTAAAACATCTAAAAATGTGTTTTTAAAGAGATCTTTTATTTTAAGGGGACAAAATGGCTGCCACATACTTTTGTTAATGGTGGTGAATATGTGCAGAATGGCATTTTTAAGGTATTAAAACATCCTGAATATACTTAAAAACCCAGCAAAAATTATTTTTTTCTGCCTGATAATAGCTTAAAATGTCCATGTATGTGTTTTCTCAGATCACTTTTTTTAATGTTTTCCATTTGGTCTGGGGCGTGGGATCTCCGCACACAGTCAAACTGATTAATTTGCGCAAAGCGGGTAAAAACAAATAACGAACCAACAAACCAATGAAATGATTTTTTTTGGAAAAAATAATTAAAAATGAAACAAAACAAAATGAAGCCTTAAACGAAACAAAAGGAAATGAATCGCCATTTTTTTTTGTATGTGCCCATCTCTAAACTCAAAGGCTTGTTTCAACCCTGAAATCTCACAGAATGGGATTCTGTTGCCCTGGGAACCTAAGAAGAGGCATCTCATGAACCATTTTTTTTTAAAAAAAAGATTGAATCCTGAAGCATTTGGGGCCAGGGCTGGCTTATTTGAAGGGCCACTTGAACCCTCAGGTATCTAGCCCAAGGGTAAGACCAATATGGAAGACTCCAGATGTAGGTCCATCATCAAAAGTTGCCAGGAAGGAATAAAAGGCAGACCAACAGTCTCAATGTGAATGGAGCTCTTTGTCTAGGACAGTCATCTTCACCCTTTCATATCATACGCCCCACTAACCGCTCGTTCAAAGAAGCTCATCCTCACAATGATAGAATACGAAGCCCACTTTTTTCTCCTTAGAAAGGCATTTATTTACAAATGCTGGAAAGTTCCGAGAGCATTAGAATGCAGGAGGACATTTGGGAGCAAATGCAGACAAAAATAACAATTCCATTTATCTTTGAAAATTATACTTTGGGGTATACGTTTCACAGCTATGGCAACCGCAGGATACATGTTAAAATGCCACAGTGTTATTTGGAATAAATATTATTGGTGTGACTTAAAGCCTCTGAACATACAAATTCTATAATTTTCACATTCAGAAAACATTGCATCCCACCTATAACTACTGCAGTGCCACGAAAATGAATTAAGGAGTTGAGAGAATGATTGGTTAGTGGTGGAAAGAGTGGCAGCCCTCCCAGCACAGAAAATACCCCCCCCCAAGTCACTCACACCACAGGCAGCATGCAAGGCTTTAAATAGGGGTGGGCTATTTGTTTCAGATGCTACCAGTTCTGAAACAACACATGCAAGCCCAGCTGGTATTCGAAAGCCTCCAAAACGCAATCAGCCAATCCTTTACCTTGCTCTTCACCTGCATGGGGCTGAGGTCCAACGAGGAAGAATCTTCTGACATCATCGTTCCTTGTCCCTGGCCCTGGCCAAAAAGGAGCTGTGCAGGGAAATGCATTATCCTTCCTCTCTATCTGATTGGCCAGCGCGAGGGAGAAGGAAAGATGACATTGGGGGCTTCTTCCTTGTTGGATCTCAGCCCTTGCGGGCGCAGAGCAAGATAAAGCATTGGTTGATTGTGTTTTGGAGGCTTCTGAACACCAGCTGGGCTCATGCATGTCTTTTTGGAACTTGCAGTATCCAAAACGAATAGCCCAGCCCTATTGTAAAACTGTCAAAATAATCCACATTCCCTGGTTAAATCAATGAGACTTAGTCATGACTAATTTTGGGTAGATCCAAGTGAAAAGGTTTTTTTGGATGGGGGAAATGGCACACGATTCCAATGGGACAAGCCATCAATTTCTGTTCTCAAGTTAAACAGTCATTGCTTTTCTTCCCTGACTTATTTTTGAATTCCAAAGGGGGTGGGGGATCCACAAAAACAAAAGTCTTCCTCTCCCACCCACCTGACTCCAATTTGATGTCCCTTGACTTCTCCAATGGGCCCTTGAAGATAAAGTTCCAAAATC
Organism: Phrynocephalus guinanensis; assembly: GCA_037367245.1. NCBI lineage: Eukaryota > Metazoa > Chordata > Lepidosauria > Squamata > Agamidae > Phrynocephalus > Phrynocephalus guinanensis. The sequence goes on along the minus strand of CM074749.1, from coordinate 8,188,487 downwards.
CTTCATCTGACAGGCAGGGGGGAACATGACTTCCTGTCAAACAAAGCTGGGTTGGGTTGATGGAAGGAACAGCCGACAGCTGTCAGCTGCAATCTCTCAATGAACTGCCCTTCCGTGGGTCATAAAGTCCAAATTTATTAAACAAGTGCCGATTCAAATACAGGATCATGATCCCTCCTAAAATGCCTCACGCAGCCTCTTGGAACCTGCTGAAAGAGTGGCTCTGGGTCAGGTTGGGATGGGGAGGCCCTCAAGCAAGGAAAACCATTTTAAACAAACTTTTAAACAAAGATGAGAATGACCTACCATCAACTTGTCCTTGTGGCCTCCTCTCTGGAAAACCCACTTCCTTCTTAAAGTGGTCTCTGAAAAGGGTTATGTGCAGTATCTCTCTGTGCAACACACACAAACATTCCTGCCACCTACCCATCATTCCCTGGAAGATCTTTGCCCTCAATGAGCTATCCCCTTGGAGCACCTCAACAATATGTCTTTATTTGGATTGTGCATGTGTGTTGCACAGAGAGATACTGCACATAACCCTTTTCAGAGACCACTTTAAGAAGGAAGTGGGTTTTCCAGAGAGGAGGCCACAAGGACAAGTTGATGGTAGGTCATTCTCATCTTATAAGATCTCATTGATGCAAGAGACATTCTGCTTTACTCTTCAGGGAGTGACTCTCCGGGTTGGCTTATTTTCTTCTTATTTTCCCAACCTTAGGTTTTGTTTCATTACATTTCTACATCTCTGTGTGTGTTTGTCTGTCCACCCCCCCCCCCAAGAAGTTTGCTCAAAGATCAGTGTGCATTTTGAGCATATAAGTTCTGATTTGTATGTCGGTAGTTTTGCTAAACATTTTCTCCTATTTAAACCTTGCACATTGCATCCTCTTCCTCTTAAATAAATAAATATTATAGTATCTAAGGGGATGCCAAGGCATGCAGCAACTATAGGGCCATTGCTTTAATTCCTCATGCAAACAAAGTGATGCTCAAGATATTGCAATAAAAGCAACCCAAGCTGGGTTCCAAAAAATGAATAGGCTCTTGAGATCATATTGCAAATATCTACTGGACCACAACAAACAAATTCTGGAGATGGTCAATCTCTACTTGATAGACTTCAACAAAACCTTTGACTGTGTAGATCATGAGAATAAATGTAAAGAATAAATAAACTGTAGGTTCTTCTGAAATAGCAGCACCACCCAGCTATTTCTGATTAAAGACACAATTTTTCAATTCTGGGGTGTGCTTGACTCACACGCAATGAGAGGAAGTCATATACACATTGAAAATGAAGTCTTTAATCGGTGGCATTCTGTTGCTGGTGGAGGACTGATTCTAAACCCAACAAACAGGATTTTGGCTAGTATGTGTTCTACTATTTAGCCTTATCCTTTCAGTAAGGCTCAAACCATAGATGTGGAACAAACAAGGAAAGAATTCTTGAAGTAAGTGTACTGTGATGGTGAAGAGTGGATAGTTAGAACACGTTGGAAAGGAATGACACCAAATGTCTTGGATCTTCTCTTCTTGTCTGTTCCTTCTTTCTTTTACCTTTGTTTGCAAGATGCTGAGTAGTTTTACCCACGCCTCTCCTATATGAGCCATGTTTCCACCCCCACCAATGAAACATGTCTATACCCGTGTTCCCCTCCCCATAGTGCACACCCTAGCCTTTTGTGATTTAAAATGTGTGCCTTGTTTCCTGTGCATCTTACATCACCAGGACATCCCATTCATGTCACAAATGTGTGAATCCTTGAGGAAGGACATATTTATTCTCACAATGAGCCTTGAGAGAAGCAATGCTCCCATGCCTGTATTGAGGCACTTAGATCCAATTGTCCTGCCTCCTAGTCACAAACCCAATCACAGAAAGGTGTGCACAAGAATGTTTATAACAGGAAGAAAAACAGCATCCTTCTTGACACTTAGCAGACTCAAAATTGCCACATAATTAAGTGGCCAAGTTTTTTGAAGCCCCTAAATAAGTTGAAGCATGATTAATGCAGCCTATTTGTTTTTGCTTCTTTTGGTAGAGTGGCATCCAATTTAAAATCTTATATGTTATAAATGGGTTTCATTTGTTCTTTAGGTCCTTGACCTAAACCACTAATTTAGTCATTCCCTTTAAGCATGTTATATACAGGCAAGTGCTAAATCCCTCCCCCATTAAATTAAAAAAAGTAGCAGCAAAGGCAGAGAAGGGTTTGGGGGGGCAGTATTAGGCAGACATGGGGGTTTATATAAGCAGCTGGGGGACTAAGGGACTACATTACAGCAGCCAAAACCCTTACGGATTTCACTCCAAAGTAAGTGGGGTGACATAAATTGTAGCAGCAACATGCAACTAGTTTAGGAGGTCCAGATTGGGTGTCTGGTCCAGTGCCAGTCGTGTGAACAGGGGCATCGTCAGACATTCAACTAGTGCCTTACTAAATATCTGCAACTGATCTCCGTGACTTGCCATATTGCACTGGCTATAGAATAAATTCCCAATATCACGCTGGGCAATGGGCATTATAATTATTATTACTATTTGTTATGCTTGTGGTGGGGCTTGACCTATCTTGGTCTGTTGCCACCAGAAGCCAGACATTAGGGCAATGGTTTGGTGGGACAAGGTATCTCATTGGTGACTTTTGTAGAAGCACTGCTCTAGGCGCTTCTGAAGCAGCCTGCAAGGCTTTCTTGTTTGCCTCTGGCATGATGGATACTGTTTTTGCAACTAGCTTGACCTGCTGTCCTGCTCAGCTTGGACATTTGGGTTTCCACGATTCGCTGCCGTTTCTGAATTTACTGGCAAATGAGAGATGGAATGGTCAGAGAAGATAGGGCTTCTCAGTCATTCTGCTTGCTCCCTCCGGCCTCTGTCAGGATTTGCAATCAAAAGCAAAATAAGGGTTTGTCTCTGTGTTGAAGAAATGGCCAAACCCAGCAAGTAACTATGTGTTTATGTGTGGCAACCAAAGTGGCAACAGGTAGTCATGGATGCTTAGCGTGTTCCCTCTTTGTGTTTTCTACTGTGTTTCTTCCTTAGTTACAAAAAATTTACTGCAAGTTCAATTTCAGTTCAGAGTCATATCGCACAACAGAGTCAGCACTAGAGATGGGCACGACTTGAAAAAAAAAATTTCGAGTTGTCATTAGTTGGGCCGGTTCCGTTTCGGGTCGTTTCCGTTTTTCGCGAAAATTCGCAAAAATTAGTCGTTCATTTTTTTGTTTTTTCGTTTTCATTAGTACTGGTTTTTTTGGGGGGGGAGCGGGCTCCTGGAGGCACCTCTGTGGGGTGGGTGCCTCCTCTGGCCCGCTATAAAGGGAAAGTGGGCTCCTGGAGGCACCCGTGGGTGCCTCCTATCCTCACCCACTAGGAAGGGGAAGCAGGCTCCAAGAGACCCCTCAACATGGGGGTCTCCCCTCCTCACCTGCTGCTGCTGCAAAATGGTATGCAATAGCCATATGGACATTGCATACCAGTTGTGCAGACAGTGACTGTGAAGACTAGTGGATGGCACTGAACCCAGAGCCATAGTGAGATGCCTAACTAAGGCTCTCGCACCACCATGTCTCACACAGAAGGGAATTGTACTTGCGTGTAGTGCAATGCAAGTACATCTGGCTTAGGGTTAAGGTGGGTTAGGGTTAGGGCTAGGGCTAGGCTAGTGACGGGTAAGGTTACGGTGGGCTAGTGGGTTGCACCTCTGGGTGCCTCTCTGACCCACCAAGAAGACAGTCTGTGACGTATGGGTATGGAGTCAAGGGTTAGGGTTAGGGTTAGGGGGCTAGGGCAGGTTTTAGGGGGCTTTTTGGCACATCCCAGAAGTCTCCATGGCCAAGTGGCCATGCGATTGGTGGGATGGCTCCAAAAATTTGCATGGTCGTCCACTCCCACATGGCTGGCCACTCGGCCAGGCCATCATTGCGCAGGTGTAAATAAAATAAAATAAAATCAAATCAATGGAGGACAGAGGAGGAGAGGAGAGACATTTTGTTGCAAGAAAAAACCCACTGCTACTGTGAAAATTCTGGCAGTTTATAAATTTTCGCGTGTTTCTGTTGTGCTTGTGTGTTTTTGGACCACGATTTCAAAAACAATATTGCGTTCACCACCCCATTTTGGATCCCCCGCCCGCACCGCATGGCATGGCGACTCGATTCCGGCTGCCCAGGACGGGGGGAGGTGGGACCCCCCCCCTCCAGAAACCACCCCTCCGGTAGGTGCCCTGCGCCCTTAGTCAAGCAGGCATTTTTCCGCCTGCTTTTTTGGCCCGGGAATGGGTGGGGGGAGAGTTTAAATGTTTTTTCCTGTGCCGTCCGTGCCGCTTGCTTGTGCTTTAATTGCGGCGGCCGGTGGCCGGCGAGACTGGGCTTTTTGCTGGCTGGCTGCGAGCCTGCGGCGAGTCCCACCAGAGCAGCCCAGGACGGGGGATGGGGGTGGAGGCCGGGGACCTCCAGAAACAACCCCTCTGGTAGGTGCCCTGAGGCACGGCAGGCATTTTTCCGCCTGCTTTTCAGCCGGGAACTGGGTTTTTTTAACTTTTAAAAACTTTTTTCTGTGCCGCGTGGCATCGCGTGAAATTGTTCGTTCGTCGGTTCGAGCTCGAAGTCTGGCGGAGTAATTCCCATTACCGTTTCCATAGAGTAACGGAAACGAGTAACGGAAACGGAAACGGGAATACCGCTAAGTCGTGCCCATCTCTAGTCAGCACATATTCAGAAGCCGCCTTACTCAAGGGCTGACCAATACCTGTGCTTCACAATGTGGGCTATTTCTGTATCTTCCATTACAGTGTGCTTTATTTCATGATTAGTTACTGGGAGGCATAAAAGAGCTTGAGTTGCAAGTCTTACAGCCAAAGCATATTAACATTACATGCAGGACATTGTGGAAAGGGGGGGGGGAGAGACTGATTATGGGAATTCCCCATAATCAGTCCTTTGACCCTCGGTCATGGGTCCAGAAGTGACCAACAAAGGTTTACCTCTTTCTTACATGCATAATTCTCTGATTAAGTCTTCTCTTGATGGAAACTTTGATTTGGGCTGTAGTTGAAAGACCATGAATGGAAGGGACCTTCCATGTTCACTACAGTTGCTCTAGGAAAATCAGCAAAAGAGATGATTCGGCCATTCCGTGATGGGTTTTCTAGCTGTTAAAATGATTCTACCCACTCTGAACCTCATGGTAGCTTATACCTATATTCTTTTCCCACATTTATTGTTTAACGCTCTGTGCAAGATGGGTGTGTTTTTTTTTCTCTTACCAAAAAAGGCTCTTTCATGACTGAAGAATGCTGCTTTTTGACCTACTTGCATGAGCGCCGGGAAGCTACACGAAATTCATATTGGCAAAAGAAGCAGCACTTCACAGATCATGGGGCTAAAGCATGGGCTTTGCGATCTCAAAATGCTGAGATGGTTGCCAACCTGGATGCCTTGAAAGTGGGATTAAACAAACTCTTGACAGAGGAGTCTCTGAACATCTATGCCAACCCCTTGTGTTCTACATTTCAAAGCATCTCATGTATTTCTGGATGACAAAAGTCTTTTTGTGCAAAATATTCGAGGTTTGCACACTCAAAAATGTCTTTTTAAAAATATGTATTGTTTTGTGTGTTTATGTGTTGTTGTTTTAGAAACCAAAATGTTCCAGAACTCTCTTGCAGTTTCACCCAGCAAGACAAAAGCTTTTGATCTTTTGTGTTAATCTCTGTGAGAATGAAAAAAATGAAGGTTTAGAGCCCTACTGTGGAGATGAGACAGACCTTCGATCATATGCTGTGCTGTTCTTGGAATGTTTTTATGAAGTGATATTACTCAGAAGAGGAATTTGTCATGCACCAAACTTCACTGAGAAAAACATGAAAGAGGACATGGGGTGACAAAAAAAAAATCAGACCAATGAAACATTTAAGGCACTTGAGGTGAGGTTAAATCTTGGGAGCACGGAGCTGCTGAATGGAAGGCTGTATCCATGCAAGAGCCTTTGTGAAAACCAAGGAAAACATCTTGCAGGTTCTTCTTGGTTCATATGATGCAGAACATACATTTCTGCTAAGAAACAATAACCATATTGGGAAGATTGTGACAGCCACAATGTCTGCCCCTGGAAAAGAACTGGATCCTGCTGTATTTCAAAGACGTACCTCAAAAATTATATTTCAAGATTATTTCTGAAAGAAGAAAAATAACCACTCGTTGGGGCCAGCCTCAGGCTCCTTTACATCAACCTGGCTTCTGGGTTTCAATGGTTGGTCGCCCACAGACTTTTTGAATTAAATCTTACATTGATTTTTATGAGCTACTATTGTACGCAATGTCTGAGTGACTTCAAGCTCTCGCTTTCTCTCTGTGCTCCCCAGTGCGGGATGAAATTGAGTTCACGGCAAGAGCATAATGGATGCTTTGGAACCAAACTGCAAGAGGTGGGTGAGGATATTAGTTGAGGGGGAGGGGGGAGGCAAGGGACTAATTGTTGGATAGGGCCTTGAGAACATGTTGACTTTTATGTCCCCAGAATAAAAACTGCATTACATTTCCAGAAGGAGCCAAAATGTCTTTGAACGAAGTGTGGAGATGAATGGGCAAGATGTACCCAAATCACTTTTTCAGTTCCTCAATTCCTCCTTCTCCAGCACAAAATGATGGGATGATCCCAGATTTCTATGGTTCTTTATAAGCCACACTGGGTTTGTTTGTGTCTCTCTCTGTGTGTGTCATAAAATAAATACAACTTCAGCAAAATGGGGGAAAAGCTTGGAAGAGGGTATTTGACTCTGACGTCCTAACCTACCATCAAGTTACACCTATCTCACATTTAAAGTGAGATATGGGGAGAGGGGAGGGTCATGCACCTCTATTTCTAAGCAGCCTGGGGCCCATTAAAAGGAGAGCTAATGCATTCTTAAAAGAGTTTTTGGCACAGGGATGATGATACCCAATACCCTACTTGCTCCGCATAAAGAACTCTTCTGTAACCACAATCGTAGAATGCCGGTTTCACTTTTACTGGATGGAGGGTGCTTTAAAAAAAAAAAAACACAGGTTGGCCTTGCAGATTGGAATTACCTGACCTGATCTGTTTCCAGTATTTTATTATCTGTAACAGGATGTGTCACTCAATGAATTACTTGTGCCGTTAAAGCGACAAGAACAACCGCTTGGCTGCTGAGAAGTACTAAGGAATACAAGAAGTTCCTTGTTTGGACTGTAATATCCTGAGCTCTCTTCATACTAAACCCAGACTGGTTTGATTTTTCATGGCATAATATAATATAGTACAATATAATGCAGTATAATACAATGTGGTATGATATACTGTAGTATAGTGTAATCTTAGAACTGCAGAGTGGAACACACCCTCAGACTCATCGAGTCAAGGAGGCACGGGGGGGAATCAAACTCCCAACTCTGCAGCCAGATCCCAAAACCACTCAGCTAACCAGCAGTTAATAAATATCTTAGGACTGCAGAGCTGGAATTGACCCTCTGGATCATCAAGTCCAGTCCCTGCTAAGGAAGCATGGCGCGTTAATTGTATATTAATTGAACATTAACTGTACAATATTCAGTGAACATTTGGTATGTAACTAGGGATGGGCACAAAATGGGAAAAAATAATGTTTCATTTAATTTCATTTCTTGCCCACCCTATTTCATTTCATTTTGTTTCCTACAATTTTAAAAAAAATCATACGAAACAAAATGAAATGAAATCAAAAGACTCCCCTGGTATTCCCCTGAGATTCCATTTGAACATTAGGAAGAACTTCATGACACTTAGAGCTGTTCGGAAGTGGAATATGCTGCCATGGAGGGTGGTGGAGTCTCCTTCTTTGGAGGTTTTTAAGTAGAGGCTGAATGGCTATCTATCAGAAATATTGTGATGGGGTTCCTGCATGGCAGGGGGTTGGACTAGATGGCCCTTGAGGTCTCTTCCAACTCTAGGATTCTTTGATTCCTAGAGGAACCAGATTTGGCACCCAGGAGCTCAGCAGGAGGCCTCTGAAAATGGTCGGGTGGGCAGATCCAGGCGATTGTACTGCCTACCTGACCATTTTCAGAGGACTCCTGCTGAGTTGTCATGGGCTGGAACCCTTTAAAAAATGGCCTGGCTATTGATAGCTCGACAGGAGCCCTCTGAAAATGGCTCCTCAGCACCACATCCCATGCCTCTAGGACCCAGGGAAGTCACCCTCCCACATGCCTCCCAGCTGAGAGGAGGACGCAAGCCGGTTTGAGAGGAGGCAGGGAGCGCCGGAGCAGTGGTTGTGACCCACCTCCTCCTCTTCCCTCTCCTAGGCTCAGGCTGCGGTGGCCACCCTGCAAGTAAGGGACCCCTTTTACAGATGGAGCAAAACAGTTTGTTTCAACGGAAAAACGACTGTTACATTTAGTCTGTAACTAAATGCTGTTTCCTTGTTGTTGTTTTTACATAATGAAATGATGAAACAGCATTTCATTTTTCATTTCATGCCCAGCCCTATATGTAACTTAAATTCCTTTATATATTAAATGTACACCTCATTCTGCTACTAGATATCTGAAGACGTGGAAGTGTCCACGAAAGCTGACATTAAAATATAATAGTTAGTCTTTAAGGTGCTGCGTATTTTGTTTTGTTTTGTTTTGATTTTTGCCTGGTGAAGCATCAAACCTGCAAACTTTGGTTCCACAGCCAGATGCCCAAACCACTGAGATAGCCGCCTTCTTAACATGCACTGTGGTGTGTTGATTAGGGGTGGAGGTGGGAGGATTTAGAGCAGGCATGTCCAAACGTCGGCCCTCCTGATGTTTTGGACCATAACTCCCAGAATTCTAAGCTTAGACTGCCAGTGACAAAGGACTGTGGGAGTTGTGGTCCAAAACACCTGGAGGGCTGAAGTTTGGACACGCCTGATTTAGAGGAATCTGCCTTTTAATCTCAAAGGGCTCTTTGGTTCAGATAAATATCCTTATAAAATAAGTTGATTTTCATCGTGCATGCATTAGTTGCTTGTTCTGATTTTCCTTCAGGAAAAGCAAGGTGGGATATAGGCCTACACTTTCGACAACTGTCAGAGATAGGTCAGGCCAAGTGAGAACAGGGTGTGGTGTAGTTGTGTTGGAATGATTGCAACCCCATTTGTTATCTGTAAGGGGTTTTGGCTGAAAGGGGTCTTTCTGGGCTGGCATGAATGTCCATCGATCTAATAAATAAATAAATAAAAATAGCCCTGCCCAGGGGTAGATCAGGCCCACCTCACCTGCGCTTGGGGCCCTGCATAATTATCCTCACATAATATATAAGTTTCCAAACTCTGGACAAGAATCCATTTATAACAGAAAGGCAAAGGGGAGAATCTATTTTTTTTAATTACTGGGTTTGATGTTAAAATGCTCGCAACATCTGCAAACATGCAGAAGGAAGCAGTGTGCTGACCAACTAGAAGAGAAAAAGAAAAGATAGTATCAATACACATACCTTTCAGGAGAGAAAACATGCTGAGTGATCTCTCTCATGAGGACATGAAATGCCACAGGGCTGATGAAGAACAGCCAGTACAACAAAAACTGTAGCGAAACGACAAAAGAGCATAAACCATTTTTGACACACAAACACCAAAAAAATCAATGCTTCTATCTAAAGTTGTTGCTGTCGTTACGGGCCGCCAAGTCACCTTCGAGTAGAGAGCCCTGGAAATGTGACGAGAAATATGACCCCGGTGGCAGAAGGGATGCTCACCTCCCGCCAAGGTAGCCCATTTCCTGCCACAACCTCAATTTGATATATATTCCTGAAGGACTTGGAGAAATGGATGGGCAGCAAAGCAGGTCCTCCAAGGAAATTGAACTGGCTTCAAGAAAGGGAGCAGAGTATGTAGACAAGTCTCTGTATCCACTGCACTACCTGCGCATGTCACACGAGTAGACCAGCTGCTGTGTATTCAAAGCCCATTGGCTTTTTTTCCTACCAGTTATTGCTAGAAAATGAGATGCAAGTGATATCAATTATTTAGATTGCCCTGGTTAATCGGTGCCAGAGTGCACATGAGGGAGGGGAGAGATTTGTTCATTTTTCCCCCACGGCAAAGGAAATGTTCTCTCACTGTTTACTGCTCTCATGGAATGTCAAAATGACAGGAAGGAAGGTTTTAGTTTTAGTCTACGAACACCTGGGACTCAAGGTTGGGAACTATAGCTTTAATCTGTTAAATATGACTCTTTAAAGATAGGGAAGTTTCTGTACTTCTGTACTGTCTTGGCTCTTCTAGCTGTGTTATATTGAGGGCCTCTCTTTAACTGTTTCACTGCCAGAGGTGCTTTTGGGCAAAATCAGAATAGTTTGAGTTGAGCAGCATTTGTATCCCAAACAATTGGGAACATTGGAGAGATGAAACATCTCTGGCTCTCTAGAAATTGTTCATTCCAGAAGTCTGGAAGCATACCAAAGGGGAAGCATTCCAGTGCCAGTACGTCCAGATTGAAGCTGAAATTGATAAAGGAAAATACTATATTTGATGCACATGTCAATGATCAACATTGATGCATGCATAGCATCCAGTCACTGTTGGATGCATGAGGTGGATACATGTCTCTCCTCTGTACAGTGTGGCTGTTCATACTGGTGTCACACCAAGGGATGGGAGTTTGATAGCCCCACTCTGTCTGCCAGGAGAACAGCCCGCCTGGGAGGCCTTGTGGCACCGAATCACTCCCAGAGTACCTTAAGAAGGGAATGGCAAATCACTTTTAAGTACAGTCCGCCTGGAGAACTCTAGAAAGTGTCACCATAACTCTGAGTTGACTTGACAGCAGATAATTGTTATACTTGAATGATGAGCTGCTAAGCCTTTCCCTTGAAAACATGGCTGCAGGCAAATTTCTCATCACATGTACATCTATTACAGCTTACATGCTCATTTTGCTGTTCATCTGATCTTTAGCATTACATTACATAAGTTCGATGGAATGGCACTGAAATGTAGAGATTCACCCTAACTGGCTCTTATATACCACCCTATAACACTTAACACACTCTCTGGGCAGGTTACACAGTAATTACACAGGGCACACATTGCCGCTTCCCCCATAAATCTGGATACTCATTTTACCAACCTCTGAAGGATGGAAGGCTGAATGAACCTTGAGTCATCTACCTGGAATTGAACCCCAAGTCATGAGTATAGTTATGGCTCCAGTACAGCAGCTGAACCGCTGTGCCATAAGGCTCGAGGAGGAGGAGGAGGAGGAGGAGGAGGAGGAGGAGGAGGTGGTGGGAGGAAGAAGAAGAAGAAGAACATTTGAGCTGCAGACTTGGAAGGGGCCCTATTGATCTTGGACCATCATGTCCAGCTCCTGTCAAGAAAGTCCAGTGAGGAACTGAACTCCCAAACTGTAGCTCCACAGACAAATGCCTAAATCACTGAGCTATCTTGAAGTACCTTTGAATGAACCAGTGCCTACAACTGAGGGTAACATTGCCTGTGTACATCAGGAGTACAGAACATGAACTCCTTGCCATATGTTCTGATGGTCCCTGTGTTGGTATTTTTTTAAGGGTGTGGAAGAAAACTGGCTATGTCCTGGCCAAATTTTAAAGCTGTGTATCTGATATTTTGATATTTTGATATTTGGGTTGGGGGGGGGGAATGAAAGGGCCTGAGTTTGAGTCTCCTTATTTGGGCAAGTAAATCCACAGAGATTAAGGAGATAAAAATGCCAGTGATGATATTCCAGGTTTCCTGTGCCCATACTCCAACTCCTACTACTGACATTCTTTTGGTTTTCTTTCTTTTTTTTCCTCTTGGAAACAAAAACAAAAACAAACCCAATTAACTGGAAACAACAGGAAATGATTTATCATGTTAATTAAAAATAATTTTCTTTCCCCACTCTTAAAAGGTCAGATCCTCAGCTGTATGGAAAATTAAGTCTTCATGCAATTTCATTTGATTTCCTGTGTAAAGCCTAATTAGTTAAAAATTTGTTATTAAAGAGAAGCGGCACTTGATAATGTCAACACTTCTGATCTTTTCCGCCCCCTCATTAGCACTAAAGGATGTTGTCTATACGTGCGATGTGATATGGGGAGGGATGAGAGGTTTCCGTGGGGCTGGATTATCCCTTAAAGACATGTGTGTTTTGCTCTTGCTCCCTTAAAACAATGCCCAGTTAAAAGGTGGGGTTTGGAGTGCTCTTGAAGGGAAGACTCAACAGCCTGATCACAAGGCCTCCGGTTTTTGAGCTTCCAAGCCAAAGTCACTAACAATGAAGATATAGAGATGACCTCATGTCTATCTGGCTTCAAGGAGCCATCTTGTGACATGGGGAAAAGCCTGGAAGTGGAGGAAGCACCAGAGCTTCTGGAAGACCACACCAGGGACTTTTCAAAACCTCTAAACCATTGGAAGAGAGAGAAGGAATGAGGCCCCAGAGAGAGAGGCTGCTTCTTTTTCCACTTGTTTTGCTCCACCTACTCACTTTTCAATGCTACTGCTTAATTAATGGGAAAGCATTTATGGCATACAAATATAACTGCACTGCACCAATCAGAGGTTGCTTATTTGTACTTGCTTCTAACTTGTAGAGATTTGAGTAGGTTTCAAGGTATATGATATGTTCAAAGAGTGTCTGACCATGACTGCCACCCTACACTCCCCACCTGCCATCAGTTTTGATGACAAGGAGTGATTCAAACCTGGACTTTTGAAGTCTTAATCTATCTGACACACCATACTGGTTCTTCAACAGCTCATCTTAACCAACTTGTACCTAAGAAAAGCAGGACTTACTCTCTGCTAAATTTGTATAACAAATTAATGGTTCCCACCTTGGGTAAGTCAGGTGTTCTTGAACTGCATTCCCAGAAATGCCAACCAGCAGAGCTGGTGGCGAAGGCTTCTGAGCTACACAAGTTTTTGAACCCATGGTGTATACAATTGCAGCCTAAATCTACTTTACAATAACACTACAATGGAATTACTTAGAAGAGCAACTGTGGGGGGTTGCCATTGATGTCTTCAGCCTTATAGAAGGTGAAATTGGCCCACCAGGACTTTTGACTGTTGTATTCTGCCTACCCAAATTGTCTTTCTCCCACATTAAACCATCACTCATCATCATCTCTGAATTCTTCCTTTTGAATTAATGATGGCATCTGTGAATTTTGAGACTTCCTTATCACAATATGATAGAAACAAATTTCTCACCCATCTCTTACCAGGTTTATACAAGTGCAGATGAAGACGTTTGGATGAAGGACCCCAACTAGAACAGCAGAATCAACTACAGACTCCATACTTAGAGAAAGCAAAGTGCTTGTGCCATTGCACCACCATTAAGGGCTATGACTGTGATGCAACCACCATGAACATATGAACAATATCTCAGAAAGAGAAGAACTTTCTAGTTAGCAGGCCATCAGTAGAAACTGGAATTATTAAACAAGAACTAGACATGTACAATTACCATATGCTTGTCCCATATAAAAATGGACTTGCTGCTTATGACAAGCTTTCCACCTACCCATGTTCCCGGTGACGGGCTGATTCACTCAGTGCACTCCTTTGATGACTCACAACAGGCCTGTGAGTCATGCATATGTCCTGCTTATTGCATAAGAGCAAAATCAAGCTTCTGTCTGGGGTCTTTGATCCCTACTTGCTGAGGGTTTTTTTTTGATCCACAAATCATCATTTGATGTTACAGTTGCTGAAACAAAATCTCTCATCTTTTCCTTCTTTTAGAGGGAACAAGAAGCCTTAGTTTATTGGAGAAATACTCTAGTGGTACAAAAGGTGATAGAAGTCCCATTTCAAGGTAATGAAGTTAGACATGTGAAGAGCCTGGTTCCCCTTTCACTACTAGAGAACAAAGTAAGAATGTCTCCTACATGGAGATATACAAAACAAATGTGTAAGAGGGAAGGAAGTGACACCAACAACTGCAAAAATAGCAAGCAAAGGTCCAAGGGTGTACTTCGCAGGCTACAAAAGGTAAAGGACAGTGTAGGAAAACAAAATAGGTCCTCTCTCTCCTTTCCCCTATGAAAAGGGACTTGTCTTCTTGAGTGCAAATGGATTTGCCCCAAATCCAATAGTGTTTTCATTCAAGCTTCCCCAAAAGAGATAAAGTTGGCCAATTAAGAATTATTTTAGCAAGGAGAATGGGACAGAATAAGTTAGTCATCTCTCTAGCCCTCATAAAATCATCCAGGTCATGTTTGTTCAGTGTTCCAGACAACATGGAGTCCTGTTCCTGTTCCAAAAGACGTCCCTTTGCCAGCGATGGGTCTGAAACATTGAGGTTATGGGTCAAACACGTTGGCTGAAACCCAGTAGTAGATCACAACTAGAGTAGTCCATTTACATCAGGGGAGCTTGGGCTGGAAGTGAGTCACCAGATCCCCACTGATCTGGTGGGCCTGCTCTGGTTCCGACTTACTACACTAAGTAACAGGGGTTCAAACACTGCTTCCAGTCATTAGGCAGGTGAACTGAGCAGACAGCATTCATTGTCTTTCTTTAATAGACATACATCTGATTTTTTTAAAAAGCTATCACATCATCATTGTGGTTGTCATAGTTGTCGTCATCATCATCATCATCATCATCATCATCATCATCATCATCATCATCCTAATACTACTACTATTACCACTACTACAATGAGGACTAATAATAGTAAGCTTCAGGAAGAGACTTTCCAGCCAATACTTGATGTTATAATTATAGAGCTTGGCAGTGCAGAAAACTCATTCCATAATGCCAGTCAAATGTGAAACCACTTAGCAAGCAGTGTAGGAGATTAAAATGCTTTCTTGGGGGGTTGAACATAAAGGTCACTGAGGCAGCAAGCTTCTTGAAGGGAAAAGCAATGCCTTTCACACACAAGGCAGCTTTGCCCCACAGAGAGGATTTCAACTCACCATCCTCCCTGGATATCGCATCTGAAAGCATCACTTTGGAACATCACAAACTTACAAATGTATTACAGCTTTGCGACCCATCAGAGGAAGCCCGGTTGCTTCTGCTCCTTTGAAGAGCACCAATCAAGGGCCAAAATCCAACTTAGCACAAGTGAAGTAAAAAAATAATATCCCTGCTGGAGTTACTGTGTTGGATCACATTGTTGTTCAGGACAGCAAAAATGGCATTGTGCTTAACTGTGGAAACGGACAACTATTAGACAGACAGGTCTTGCCTCGATGACCCAACTGATGTGAGTGTTTTGCTTCCTACCCAAAGGCTCCTCATCTCAAAAATATTTGTGGCTATCAAGTAATAGTTGTACCTAATGAGTTTGGCTCATGCAAATATTCTCTCCAGTTGTTTGTGGTGAATTTAACCAAATTTACAAATTTCTGAGTAGAACAGAATGGAAAGAACTCAGAGTATAAACACCTGCATCTGAGCAAAGTCAGATTTGCCCAATTGGTACAATCTACATAACCTTCATTCATCCTTACAGGAGCATAACCAGGTGATAAAATATATTCTGCTTTACCTGTTCAGATTTCCCTCCAGTTAAAAAATAGGTTTGTAGCTTAGGGGTGGGGGTGCTCTTGGACTCATCCTTGAACCTAGATGCCCAGGTCACAGCTGTGGCCAGGAGTGCATTTGCACAATTAAAATTAGTATGCCAGTTATGCCCGTTTCTTGAGAAACCTGCTCTGGCCATGGTGACACATGCCCTAGTGACATCCTGGCAGGACTACTGTAATGCGCTTTATGTGGAACTACCAATGAAAAGTCTCTAGAAACTTCAACGGGTCCAAAATGAAGCAGCCAGATTGCTGACTGGAGCAGGGTACAGACATCACATTACACCCATTTTAAAGCAACTCCATTGTCTACCAATCAGCTGTCGGGCACAATTCAAAGTGATGACCTTATCCTACAAAGCAATGCATGACCTGGGTCCCAGCTACCTCAATGATTGAATGAACCAGCTTGGGTGTTAAAAGTCATCAGGAGAGGTCTTTATCTCCATCCCACCACCCTCACAGGCAGCTCTTGTGGGAACACATGAAAGGGCCTTCTAAGCAGCTGCACCCAGACTCTGGAACTCCTTCCCACGAGGGGGGAGGACTGCCCCATCCCTGATGTCTATCTGGAAACAGGCAAAGACCTTTCTCTTCAGGCAAGCTTTCCCTGAATGAGGGACTACCTATTATGTGACCTTTATATGACTACCATACATGATCACATATACATTGTGTTTATATTAGAGATGGGCATGAAACACCAAAATGGTGTTTCGTTTTGTAATTTGTTCCCCCAACCCCATATCGTTTCATTAATTACAAAATGATTTTTTTAAAAATAAAAATTCATTTTGTAATTTGTTTTATTTTGGTTCGTTTTTTTTTTTTTTTCTTTTCTTTTCTTTACTTTTTTTTTTTTTTTGAACCCCACCGGTCAGTTTTTTTTTTTTTTTTTTTTAAACCTGCCAGCCCGCAGGCCAGATTGTTTTTTAAAATTTTATTTTATTTTTATTTTTATAAAACCTCCTCCAATCAAGATGGTTGAATGATCAGACAAGCTGCATACTGTCTCTCTCATTTCTTTTGCTTAATTTGGGGGTGGGGGATATTTAAAGCAAACATTTTGATTGCTTTAAATTCATTGCAGCAGTTTCAGATAATTGTGTTGGCAAACCACTCCAAGCCATTGAAAGGAAGCATTGGCTTGCTTTCCAATCCTTCTCCTCCCAGCGGCTGCCAAATTTTGATGCCAAATGTCTGCAACATATGGAAAAGAAACACAATGCTTCCTTTCAGTGGTCCCCTCTCTGCCCGATGATCCTGAATGCTATGGATGACCAAAACCCCACCAAAACGGCCACCATAATCCAAGCAGGGTGGTTTTCGGGGGTGTTGGGCGTGTGTGCCAAATTATATGAGGCCCACTGAAATGCATGGCAACATGCCTGCTCCTTATGGCTACCTAGATATACAAGATCTTATCACATATTGATGAACTTGTTTTCCCATCATAATAGCCCATCAGCAATGTGCTGTACTAAAAACTAGCTGGTTCTTCTGGAAGAAAGCAGTGCTGCTAAACTATTAGAGGAGATGGTCCTAGATATTAAGCAGATCATGTTGTAAGCCAAGGCAGCTCATTGCAAACAGATTAAGAACACCCTAAAAGGGGGTAGGGAATGGGATGCATATCATGGCACTATTGGCATTTTGTCAGAAACGGCTTTTGAATATTTCATCTTGCCTTCTTTCTATTGAATGCTGTGCCGAAGCTCTTCTTTATCATCCCTATGAAATAAATGTGATGGAGGGAGGGAAATAATATTTAAAAAGTGCCATTTTGGACTCTGTGAGGCCCTTTGTTCGCAACACATTAATCAGGCAATTTTGAAATAATGACTTGAATTCCCTCTCTTCTGAACCTTTGTTGCCAACTTGTGTGTGTGTGTGTGTGTGTGTGTGTGTGTGTGTGTGTGTGTGTGTGTGTGTGTGTGTGTGTGTGTGTGTTGGTATTTTTCCACCCCCACCACCCTCAAGCATAGGCTCTTACTCATTGCCACCATTTGCGTCCGGATGAATTCATTCAGCTCAAAACGGAGACATTAACATTTTAAGTGGCCGATGCATAAGCCTTTAGAGATAATCTTCTCTCTGGCCTATCCTGGTGTTGCTTTCTTAGAACAGCAGAAAACATCGCATTCTGTCCTCCTTCCTTGGAAATGACGGGTTTATATGGTAAACAGTTTATCACTCCGGATATAATTTTTGCTTCCCCCTCCCCCCCCCCCCCCAAACACCTCTTATTCATCCTCTCACTTGGGACAGACTTTGAATTCTGCCTGCATGCATTGACTGATCCACAATGCTGGGTTGTGTCTGCTAATGGGAGATATGTAAAGTTTTGTAGCAATCGCTGGAAATTAGCTTCATGCTTTATTTATTTATTATATTTATAGCCCATTTTTTTCTTCAAGGACATTTTAATGGTTTCTATGGGCCCCATGTGAGTGACACATTCATAGACACCTGTATAGGACTAAGTTACATTTTTAAAAGCCTTAATACAGGCCATTGCAGAATAAAATGGGAGAGGGGGCTCCATGGAAAATGTGTACATTTTTACAATTTAGTTTTTCACGTTACTAAAAATAAGTGCAATGTTTTTAGGGCAAAAACAAATAGCATTACATGGGTTGCTTGTGTCCCTTCAACAATCAGCCAGCCTTGTTGTCTGTCTGTCTGTCTGTCTGTCTGTCTGTCTGTCTGTCTGTCTGTCTGTCTCTCTCTCTCTCTCTCTCTCTCTCTCTCTCTCTCTCTCTCTGATTCTGAGTTTTAGAAAAGGAAAAAAGACACTAGCTCCATAGAATGACAATTTTGCTCAAATGCTATTCTTCATTTGTTATCATTTGTTGTTTTTTTTTTTTTTTTTTTTGTTTTTTGGAAGTAGGTTGATTTGTGAATCAGTTATCTCCTACTGTGGGTTTCCTTCCCTACCATGGTTTCGAACTTGAGTACTTGAAATGAAGCTGTTATCTTAGAATCTTACCAGAGTTATGGATCAAGTTCAGCCCTTGACAAAGAGCCATAGTGGGGAATTGAACTCTCAACCACAGGATCTGCAGCCAAATCCCTAACTAAACCACAGGATCTCTAGTCACATGCTCACTGGAATATAAAGGTACCCCTCTCTCCAGAAAAGGTACAATGGGATGTCACTAGTCAGGTTAAGACATCTGCTCAACTGTTTAAAAGAGGATAAAAATGATAGCCAATAAACTTTCTTCTTCTTCTTCTTCTTCTTCTTCTTCTTCTTCTTCTTTTCTTCTTCTTCTTCTTCTTCTTCTTCTTCTTCTTCTTCTTCTTCTTCTTCTTCTTCTTCTTCTTCCCCCCCCCCTCCTCCTCCTCCTCCTCCTCCTCCTCCTCCTCCTCCTCCTCCTCCTCCTCCTCCTCCTCCATATATTGAAGTTTGCTTCCCCCCTCTTCCCTGTCAAATGTAGAAGGGACCAAACATGGTCTTCGGAACACCACCAGTGGGAAGGTTAATGATGGTGCAATCCAGCATGTGAGAAAGCTTCCAGTGCAAATTTCCAGAGATATGCCCCAATCAAATAATTTAAAGGCAGTTGTTTGGGAAAATGGGAAGAGAAGAAAAGGAATCTACAAAATAATTCTAGTAACATCAAAAATTAGTCTAGGGCAAGCATTTGCATCTTTTTCATGAACCCCACAATTACCTTCAGTCAAGCTATGCAGCTGTCTTGCCCACAATCTCTAAAAGTGGGATAACACTTGTGTGTCCTGTGCCGTCAAGTCACAACTGACTCATGGTGATCCTAATTGGGCTTCCAAGGTAAGTGGGATATTAGGGGGGTGGTTTTACCACTTGCACTCATCCCAGCGAGTTTCACTGGGTTTTGAACCTTGCTTTCCAGAGTCCTTGTCCATCTCTCTGCCCACTACACCATACTGGGAACACTGAGATAATACTTACCTAAACCTTGGATCTCCAGATGTTCTTGGATGAAAACTCCGAGAAGCCTTCAGCATTAGCTGGGCTGACCAGGGTTTCTGGGTGTTGTAGTCCAAGACAATTTGGGGACCCGAAGTTGAGAACCTCTGCTTTAGTCAGTAGGGGCAAGGGTGTATGGGAAGCCAGAAACATATGCCCCCTATTAAGAAAGCTGTGCATAAGAAAAACGTATAAGGCTATGTGTATAAGGCAAAACATCAAAAGTGTATAAGACAAACATCAACACAGGAGAGAAAAACCAAGTCTCATAACTTGATATAATGCCAGAAGATGAAGATAATTTAGACAGGGTTCAAAGAAATATAGCAACATTGGGACAGAGAAGTTTGTTTTCCCCATTGCTAGCTGGAGATGGTGTAGAATAATAAAAATATAAAACCCAAAGATAAAATCAGCATCCAGAACAAAGGCATGCACTGCAGCCCAGGGAGAGATGAGAAACGGAGGATCTCCATCAGTGATTCTAAAGACTGGCTCCATTAGGCCTGCTCTTCCTTAGAGAGCAAACCCTCAAACACAATTAGCACAACCCGAGTAACTGTACTACAAAAACCACTTTGTTCATCATTTATTTTAACAAGTGTCATTTGCTTTCAATTATTTATGGCCTTACTTAGTACACTAATAAAGGCATATTGTGTTTTAAAAGTAATGGATTCAAGTAATACAAAACCTGGCTTATTAGATTTTGTTGAGAAATCAGAGAATGTCGGGGGGTCTCTTCCGTTAAGTAAATTGGATCTGTAAGTTAGTCAGAGAGAGCCAGACGGTCAGGATCCGTTTGTACACTGCATTGTGTGTTTTTCCATTAAATGTGCAAGGTTTGTGGCCACAGAATTCTTTCCAATGAGCACAAACAATCTTTGCAGGGGTACCTCCATATTTCTACAATTGTGACATTCAAAGATTAAGTGTGTGTTTCTCTTCAGGCGAAACATCTGTGCATGTCAAGAGTCTGGGAATTAACTGATAAAAGTTTCATGAGAGTCAATACATTTTATACGCCCAAGCAGATGAACTTGGGCAAGTCTTCCCTAGCATCTATAAGGTCACCTTTCCCATCCTAGGGCATATTATGATATCTTCTCTTTTCCTCACAATCTGCCCCACTACAGTTATGCTTGGGTGGATTCATAGAATCATAGAAGAATGGAGTTAGAAAGGATCAATTAGACCAGTAGTTCTCAACCTGTGGGTCCCCAGATGTTCCTGGACTTCAACTCCCAGAAGCCTCCACCACTTGCTGTGCTGGAAGGGCTTTCTGGGAGTTGCAGTCCAAGAACCTCTGGGGACCCACAGGTTGAGAACCAGTGAATTAGACCATTGAGTGGGAATCCAAATCAAAACAGATCTGACAAGTGGTTGTTCAAGCTTCTCCTCAATGCTGCCAGTGTTGGAGTGCTCACCACCTCCTGAGGTCATGAGTTCCATTGTTGTACTGCTCTAACAGTTGGGAAATATCCATTGATATTCAACTGAAATCAGGCTTCCTGCTTGAGCCCATTATCCTAGGTCAGTGATGGTGAAACTTTTTGAGATCGAGTGCCCAAACTGCAATTCAAAACCCACTAATTTTTTTTTGCAGTGCCAATACAGTAATTTAACCTGTATACAGGTGGCTATGAAGGGGCGATGTCGGGTGCCCACAGAAAGGGCTCCAAGTGCCACCTTTGGCACCCCTGCCATAGGTTCGCCATCACTGTCCTAGGTCCTCCACTCAGGGGTGATTGAGAACAGATCCTGCCCCTCCTCTGTAGTGCCACCTTTCAAGTTTTTAAAAGTGCGATCCTATCTCTCCTCGGTCTTGTTTTCTCAAGGCTAAACATGACCAGTTCTTTCCATTTTTAGGGTTGCCATAGCTGAGCAAAACTGTACTTCATAAGGGTGAAGTACTGGAATACATGCAACATCATTGGTACTGGCAATGTTGCCCAAACATCTACCTCTTCTCATGCCTTTCTTGTGATCTCTAAAATCTGACAATTCCCTTTTCCTAACTTTCAATGCTATGTTTTCATTTAAAGACAGTGTTTGGCATTTCATTTCCCACTTTTTCCTCTCCCCACTCTGCATGTTTTATAGGGACATATAAACATGCGTTACAAAATACTTGGCATGAGAGGGGCAAAAAAAAACCCCATTTGATTATGACTTCTCTCTCTCTCTCTCTCTCTCTCTCTCTCTCTCTCTCTCTCTCTCTCTCTCTCTCTCTCTCTCTCTCTCTCTCTCTCTTTTAATCTGTCCTTAAGCTTCTGTTATAACCCGGGTCTCACACCACTGGACCTGTCACTAGAATTAAATAGAGACAGTTAAACTGATTGCTCTGAGGAGATGCAGAAAGAACCTTGCACAGCACTTTAAAACAAAATATCCTCATAAAAGCAGCATCTCATTTAAATTTTATTTTCCATGCACATGCAAGATAGAAACAGTCCGATGCTAATAAGAGAGAAGAGGAAGGGATTGACCTTAATTTTGAATGATCTGTTTTTGGAAATACTGCTGAAGGTAGCAAGAAAGCCAGCAGTAAATTATACATGAAGTCCAGCTGGTGGTAGTAGAAGTGAATCTATGAAGACGGAATGCGTAACAAGCCGAAGCAGCTTCATCACCACTGACATCTAGTGTGTAGAGTCAGAACTACTCGCCGGGAGCACTGAGAGAGGGCAGGGCAGGCTGTTACTCTCCTCTCCATGTTTCCTATTTGAATGTTATTAGAGAAGCCATCAAGTTTTGCATTTAACAGCTTTAGAAGATAGATATCATGAGCTAGAAGATAGATATCAGAGAGAGAGAGTCCCATGGTCAAGTCAACTAGTCCAACGTCAAAGCTGACCAAGATGCACCAACTGGCATACAAACCAATTAAAGAGTGCCCAGTGCCAAAGTCAAGGAAACACAGCCAAGATTGTCCTGAACCAAGTCCTACCAAAGGACATTGATGAGGTGCAGTATGAGCCAGCTATGTGTTAAATTAGATTCCCCTGGAAAATTAAGCTCCATATCAGAGCTGTTGCCACAAAAAGGGCACATGAACTAGTATATCACCTCAGTGCTGGGGCAACAGGGGATTGATACTGTGAGAAGACTGAAACGGGAAGGCTAGTTTTCTAATAAGCTGTGCAGAGAGATCTAGGCAAATGTCAAGACAATCCAAGGGCCATGTACAATGGGCCAAACTGACCATTCTTGACCTGTAGCAGGATCAGAACACAGATATACCAATATGTGTTGGAATATTTACCCCCATCTTAGGAAATGGAACACAGGGAATTTCACTTCCCCCTTGGTTACCTTGGAAACCCACAGTTAGAAACTGGTGACATAGGTCTGGGAACATTGTAATGGGGAGTGTGCCTCTGTTTCTTCTCTCCTTAATGGTCTGCTACTGAAGAAGGGAGTTCCCAGTGTGGTGGCCTTAGCAAGATATGTGGTTAGCTCCTTGAGATTGAGGGTTTTTCATTCTTTGCCTTCTTCAAGATCTGGGTTTGAAACCCTTTGCACGTTGTCTCATGAATGTAGAAATAGGGTTGCCTCCACTTTTCTTCTGAGAAATGTCTCATGAGGAACAGCTTAGCGAGCTGGGAATGTTTGGCCTTTCAAAAAGAAGGCTGAGAGGGGGATATGATAGCTATGTTTAAATATTTGAAAGGATGTCATATTGAAGAGGGAACAGGTTTGTTTTCCATGGCTTCAGAGACTAGGATGCAGAGCAATGGTTTCAAACTACAGGAAAAGGGATTCCATTTGAACATTAGGAAACACTTCATGATGGTTAGAGTTGTTCGGCAATGGAATATGCTGCCACGGAGGGTGGTGGCAGAGTCTCCTTCTTTGGAGGTTTTTAAGCAGAGGCTGGATGGCCCTTGAGGGAGCACTGTGATGGGGGTTCCTGCATGGCAGTGGGTTGGACTGGATGGCCCTTGAGGTTTCTTCCAACTCTATGATTCTATGATTCAGTTTTAATGTCTGTGGGACAGACAGGCACATCATGCAAGGAAGAGCTATACCTGTTGAATTTGGAAAACCCTGATAGGAAGACTGGCCATTTCTTTGGGGGGGAAATACAACATGTCACTCACAGAGACAAGGAAATTTATCTGGCTGATCTGAGCCTTCTCATAAGCTCTGCTACTGGAACTTTAAGGAGAGCCTGGGCTTTTCATTGGAACTTGGGTGACCAGACTCCTTCTCATTTGGTTTTCCTGCTTCTGCTGCAATATTAATTTCATTTTCTGAGTGAGACTTACCAGTTCCAGGTGGTGTCCTCATGCCATTCCCTCCTCCAGTTTTCAGCATATTTATCTTCTGAAACACCAACACAAATGCTGATATTTGGTAGCCCTTCTGCTTAAATCCAAGCACCTCTTCAGAAAACATTCATTTCTCCAGCAATGGATAAATGACCCTACTGGGATTCATTGACTGATTCAACTCTGATTCAACTCCCTAGCTGGTGGCTTTCCTCCAGGGATGCTTGCAAGTCTTTGGGTCCAAGGGCCAAGTCCAAGTCATTAGTCCCAAGCCCCAAGTCAACAAGTCCAAGTCCCTACTGAAATCAATCTTCTTGACCTAAGAAAAAAGGAGGGCCATGTGGGCTCCAAGTCGCAAGTCAAGTCTAAGTCATTGGTGGGAAACCCCGGTCAAGTTGAGTTACTTAATTTCCACATGACAATGAGCCCTACAACTTGAGTTCTCATCCTTGTTTCCCTCACCCTGTCCATGCTCTATATTATTGGTGGTGAACCTTCAACACTCCAGATGTTTTGGACCACAACTCCCAGAATTCCAAGCTTAGATTGTAAATGACAAAGGACTGTGGGAGTTGTGGTCCAAAACATCTGGAGTGCCAAAGGTTCACCACCACTACTCTATTTGAAGCCCAGGAAGTGAGGCAGAGAAGGACAGAGGCTTTTTCTAAGATCACCTAGAATATTAATTACAGAGATGAAGTTCCACCTAGGGAATTCTTGATTCATGGTTCAGCCTCTGAGCTGCTACCCGAGTCTCTGCCTCAGGAGCTCACAAAGGTGGGGAGCCATCTGCAGCTGGAGAGCGCTTGTGTTGCATTCTGCTCCCATGTCCTGATCTGGCGCAGAGAAATCTGATCGACACCTTGTATTAGCATCCCACAGTAAAGGGAGAAAGGTTTAAAAGCTGTCTCCCCAACCCACCCACCCCCTCCCACCTTTAAGCAGATGTTTGACAAAAGAACAGAGGAAGGCAATGGATAGATTTGTTCCATTAGAGAGATATCCACGCGATTTGCATTTTATAATTGTTTCTGCAATGGATGGTGTGCGCTGAATCACAGTGCAGCTGTCGCTCTTATTCTCCACTCTCTCACACACATACACACAGCCCCGTGGTGTGACAGAATGTTAAACAGCTCCGATCCTGGGAAAGATAGGTGTGTGATCCTTTGATCACTCCTTCAATTACAATGCCAAAATAGGTATCATCCCCAACGCGGCTGGCTGCATGTCTCAAGCTCAGGACATGGGTGAGTTACTCCCTCCCTGTATGGACGGGACTTGCTGCTATTTTCTCCTGGACCAGGTGAAGGGAATTTAAATAATCGCCCCTGCTCCTCTTCGACGCCATTCCCTCTAAACGAAATGGAACAGACACGATCGAACGCCACTCCCTGTTATTAATCCCACTGTGATTCTAAATGTCGTGCTATTACTGAGAGCACAAAAGATGCTTGAAGGTTTTCTGATTTCAATTAAGATTATTATCTCCTCTGAGGGATGGGGTTTTGGCTGCTGGGAAATCTTTTTAGCTGATCTGTTGTGAAGCAATAGGAGTTAAGTGGTAAATAGCAGACCGGCTTGCATTAAATCTCAGCGGCAGCTGGACCCAGTTGGTGTTCCCACCCCCCTCCGTGATCCTGCCTTCTAAATGGCTGTTTTGAAGATGGCTTGGGAATCTTTGCATGAGTTGGAGGAAAGCAACAGTGCTGGCTTGTCTGTGCGCTATAACCGTGCCATGGGGCCACAGCTAGGAATGGCTGAAGAAATTTGTTTCGGTTCACACGTTGATAACTGGTCTATATGATTCTCCCAGTTGAAACAAATACACAAGCTGAGATGTCATCATGCTTTGAAAAGTTCTGGAGGAGAGAATAATGGGAGGGGAGATTGAAATTGTTGCAGGGACTACTGGTAGCCAACTTGTAGGAACATCTTTCCCCAAGGCCATCTGCTGCTCCATGAGGTCCTCCGTGGGTCTCTGTGTATAGAATCACAGAATCGTAGAGTTGGAAGAGACCTCAAGGGCCATCTAGTCCAACCACCTGCCATGCAGGAACCCCCATTCACACGGTGCTCCTGAGAGATGGCCATCCAGCTTCTGCTTAAAAACCTCCAAAGAAGGAGACTCCACCACCCTCCTTTGTGGCAGCAAATTCCACTGCTGAACAGATCTAACCGTCATGAAGTTCTTCCTAATGTTTAAATTGAATCTCTTTACCTGTGATTTGAGACCATTGTCCTGTGTCCTACTCCCTGAAGCCATGGAAAACAAACTAGTCCCTTCTTCAATATGACATTGTTTTCAAATATTTAAACATAGCTATCATATCCCCTCTCAGCCTTCTTGTTGTAAGGCTAAACATTCCCAGTTCCCTAAGCCGCTCCTTGTAAGACATTTCTTCCAGACCCTCAATCATTGTGGTCGCCCTCCTCTGGACCCGTTCAAGATTGTCAACATCTTTTTAAAATTCAGGTGCACAGAACTGGACACAGTACTCCATGTGGGGTCTGATCAGAGCAGAATAGAGTGGTCCTATCACTTCCCTTGATCTAGACGCTATGCTTCTGTTGATGCAACCAAGAATCGTGTTGTCTTTCTTGGCTGCCGCACCACACTCCTGACTCATGTTCAATTTGTGGTCCACAAGACTCCCAGATCCCTTTCACAGGTACTGTTTTCCAGCCAGGTGTCTCACATCCTATATCTGCACAATTCATTCTTTTTACCTAGACACACCACCCTATATTTCCTTCTGTTGAACCCCATTCTGTTAGCTTTGGCCCAGCACTCTAATCTATCAAGGTCATTTTGGATTTCCATCCTATCCTCTAGGGATTTATAGCAACTCCACCCAATTTGGTATCATCTGCAAATTTGGTATCATCTGCAAATAGTCCACCAGTAGTAGGGCCTTCTTTGCTGTTGTACCATTGCTTTGGAACCAACGGCCAATGGAGCAGTCCTTGTCTCCCTCCCCGTTACAAGGCCTTTCCACATACTGCTCTACAGAACTTTTTTAACAACCCTGCCTGATTTGTTTGGTTTTTCTTTTCCTTTCTCCCTTTCCTGTTTCTCCTCTTTGATAGACTGTTTATAAGCCTTGCGTTCTGCATTTTATTTTTGCAATTGCTTCCTTTTGAAGCTTTGTGGTTGTTTTCTTTTCAAACTGCTCGTTTAATATTAAAAAAACTATGTTTTTTTTTAAAAAAATCTGTACACTGTACAGAATACAACATGGCACTAACGGGATGGGATATAAATTTAAGAAATAAATATATGTATATATTTTCAACTACAAACGTTTTTCCCATTCCAATGATCCCAAAGGCTCCCTTCCCCAGCAAACAGGAGCCCAAGGGAGCCTCGGAAACTGAAACATGAAGGGGACGGGGAAGAGGCTTTAGAGAAAAATTAAATTAAACATTCCCTTTGCTTAGACAATACCATCATCTGGATTCCACAGCACAAATTTACACCAACAGGATTTGGCCCTGATATTTGCAATTCTCAAAGGCAAAGAGAAGGCTCAATCAATCTTTTTCATAGAAGAAAACACTTCATCTTTCCTCCCATAATTCTTATGTGCTCCCCATATTCAACTAACTCTCCCAGATCCATGTGATTTTTCCCCCAACACAGGCTGTTGAAGCCTCATATACACGTATGCTGTCTATATAGATAAATGAATGGGGAATTATTGTTTAACTTACACAGGCGATGAGCATCTGACATCAATACCGTCTCCCATAAACAGAGCCCTTGCTTTAATAAATGTATTCATTATTATACTTAAAGTACTCAGAAAGAACCTCTTGTCTTCCAAGGCTTTGTCCTTCGCATTTGTTGTCTTGAGATGAGGCAACATTTGTCAAATCGCAAACACATCACTCTTTAAAGTGGCTGCCGTTGATTCAATCAGACTTTACATATTACATTTTTCTCCGTCTTCCCACCCCTGGAATCAATAAAGAAATCTCGCCAGCCTGATGGGAGCTCTTTCTAACTCCCAAATAACTGTTGTTGAATCTTCAATGGGCCTGAAAGGGAAAATGGGAAATCTGCGTACTATTTAATAAATTTAAACCATGACTTGTTTGAAGCAGTTTAACCTCCATTCAAAAAATGAAAATGGCATAAAATAATGTTTTTGTCAGAATGCCAACAAATGTGGTGCAGTATCAGATGCGGCAAAAAAAACCATTAAAATATCACGCCTGTTTCTGAATTCCATTTTCCCCTTCATTGCTGATTAATAACATATTTGTGAATAAATAGGTGCTTTTAACACCCCCTTCTATAGCACCAAACTGCTTTTTCATTCAAAGTTGAACAATAATTCTGGATATTTACTACTAGGACTGATCATGTGGGCTTCTTTTTCCTGCCTGCACCTTTTATATTATAATATTGCTGGTTTTAATTTTGTTCCCCAAGACGGAACTGTTTTTCTCAGCTTATCGTATTGATCAGATCCCCTGCTGAACAACCAAGTATTTAAACAAATGAAAGGAAGGAAGGAAGGAAGGAAGGAAGGAAGGAAGGAAGGAAGGAAGAAAGAAAGAAAGAAAGAAAGAAAGAAAGAAAGAAAGAAAGAAAGAAAGAAAGAAAGAAAGAAAGAAAGAAAGAAAGAAAGAAAGAAAGACCTAGTTGCAAGCAGTCATTGGTGGGGACTGGTATTCTTCTAAAATTAATTGTACTAAACTAGAGAAATAACTTAAAGTTAAATGGACACCGGATGGAATAATCATCCTCATAATCCTCATCATCATCATCTTAGAACTACAGAGCTGGAAGGGGCTTTATGATCATGCCTGTCAAAGATGCACAGTGGAGATTCAAACCCCCAACCCAGTGGCTAAACCAGTGGGCTATCTAACAGGGAGCTAAATGCCTGAGGAAGGAGATGTGTATATGTCATATGAAAAGGAACCTAACCCAACTGCAATAGACAAGCGCTAAAACCATTATTTGGAAGATATTGCCACCATTTTTTTAAAAAAAAATGTATAGACTGAGATGAAATTGATGAATGAGCTAATTTCCTAGTGATTTATCATCATTTGTGATTATGAATTGATGGCTGAGTCTATTTTGAAGTGCAACAACTCACTCTAGAAATCAAAAGGCTCTGTATGTTTACTCAGAGGTTAGCAGTAGAGATGGGCATGAAACGAGTGATTTTTCGTTTTCGTTTTCATTTTTTCGTTTCGTTACGCAACGAAAATGAAACGAATTTTTTTTTAACAAAATGAAAATGAAAACGAAACGACCAAATTTGCCGTTTTTCGTTTTCGTTGCAGCAGATGCATTGAACTAAAAAGAATGCTAACGAAACAGCAATTTTTCATTTTTGTTTTTGTTTTTTCATTTCGTTACCTAATGAAACGAAAACGAATTTTTTTTTTCAAAAAATGTCACGAAAACGAAAACGAAGCAAAACGGACCCCTAAACGACCAAACGACAAACGAAACACCATTTTTTGTGTCGTGCCCATCTCTAGTTAGCGGTAGTAGAGTGGAACGAGGGTTCGACAAGGTCAAAGTCCCGAAACTTTATCAGTAGATGGGCTATGTCATATTTTCTCCTCCCCCACCCCACTTTCCTTGTGAACTTGGTTGTGACATTCCCCAAAAGTGAGACAAACATGAATTTCCACTCAGGAAGAGTATATTGCCGCAAGTTGCTTCTGTTCGAATGCAGAATATTTGAGGGTGGTCGGGCCTTGAATGGGCAGTCTAGAGCAAGTGGCGCTATTCGAACACCTGGTTCTCATTTCATCTCTATTTGGTGCATCCAATTGCCTTAGTTTAGGGAGAATGTATGGAACAAGGCAGCTACGGGGAGTATAGCAACAAAATCTGTACCTCTAGATTTAGCACCACACGTTGGGAGAAAGCACTTTGCACATGATAGGAGCCAACCCCAGGTGAGTGTGGATATGACCTTGGCTTTTGTGGGTGGAAGACTAGCTTCCATAAATGTTTGTGGGTTTCTCCTCCTCTGCGGTAGCCAGCATCTTACACAGTGAGGATTGTGTTGACTGCAGTGACACAACAGAGTCCTCAACTTGGGGATTTAAACTGTCTGAATGGATAAAATAGGGCAATGGACCAATTTCCCCCCCATTCTGATAGCCATTTCTTTGCATAACAAGTGGGATAATGTGATAGGGGCCCCCACTTAGGGCCTTTTTACACGACCCCTAAGATCCGCTGGCCACTTAAATTCGGACCAGAGATCTTAGGGGTTCGTCGCTCTTCCTGTGTCCCCACCCCCCTTCGCACTTCCTGGCTGCTGGCTGCGTGAGGGGAGGGAGAAAAAGAGAAAGAAAAGCATGCCGCTCACCTCGTTCTGGCTCTCGTCTCTGTAAAAGTAGCTCTTAAAGGGGCGGGAGCCAAAAAACAACAAACAGAAGTGAGGAGAGCCCCGCACTCACTATCATTACACCGGATCAAATAATTTTCACCTCCAAAGAGCAGGTACCTGAAAGCTGCGCTGGGACGCGCTAAAGTGGGCGGGGTCACACTTAATTTCCTGTTAACTCCGGAGCTGGTGGGTAAACATTTTTAAGCTCCGGAGCTGGGAGCCATTTGCCCCGGAGTTTAGGGGACGTGTATAAACGCGCTTACATAACACTAGCCAGTTGATATCGGGACAAGGCTTGCTCTCCTGTTGTACTCCCTAATTATTCCCAGACCTTTCAAAATGCAGTTTCTGAGTCCATAGTGTATCCTCCGACAGAGAAAAATCAGTGCCATCATAGAAGTCTGGAAGCACCCCCATGGTCCATCTCACAGTTCATCTCGGGAGCCACTTAATCACAATGGTCCTTCCAGTTATTACAGCCCCCCCCTTTTTTTTTTAATTTAGAGTGAGAGTGTGCAGTAATTAGCCTTAACTGGGTCATTGATCTGAAAGGAAGATACACTCTCAGCATTTCCATCCATCTTGAGTACTTAGGCACAGGACAGCCTCAAGCCTTCTATCTTTGCTCTCATCTTGAGTTCACAACGGAATCAAGAAAGGTTAATACCTGCTGGGCTTATCCAATAGAGCACTTCCTTCGCTGTATCAGGCAGGAGGAAGAAAGCAGGGGACATTTCCCGGGCAGAAGGCAGGATCCCTTTGTCTCCTCTGTGATTGTAACACTGCGCACCTTGGCAAAATTGCTCTTGTTTGCCTCTCAGAGAGAGGAGAATTCAATCTGTCTCTGTACTGGGCTGCCATTCTCTGGTAGATGCCTTCCGATCGTCGCTGTTAACATTGTGTGTGTGTGTGTGTGTGTGTGTGTGTGTGTGTGTGTGTGTGTGTGTGTGTGTGTGTGTGTGTGTGTGTGTGTGTGTGTGTGTGTGTCTTTAATCAGCGTTTTGCTCTGGAGCAGATTTCCTATGTCCCTGAAGGGGACCCGGGAAGATCTGTCACAACCTGCCACAGAAGAGATGACAGAGATATCATCCATGATTCATGGTATCTCTCCCCCAAGATCTCTGGGGTGATAAGCAAAGAGGACTCGTGGGCATCTCACAAAGCCATGAGAAGAGCTGCATGGAAGGAGGAGATGGATCTTTGCTAATAACAATCTATAAGGGGCCAGCTTTCAGCATGCAACTGACACGTATGCCACGGAAGCTTCTCACTCTTCCGGTGGCTGCAAGTCAACCACCGAGCCACATGATGTTCCCTCCATTAGGCATGAGGCTTCCTGGGGAATTAAAAAAGAATTGCATGGTTCTGAAATAAGTCATACCATTGCATCCTTTCTATTAGAAGGGCCACATAAGCACGCAGTTCACGCTTGGACTCTGAGTGGACAACGAGAGCATCGTCATGAATGACTCTCGGCTTCTTGCCCCTTGTTGCCTCTCAGGGTGGTCATAGCATCCTTTTGGACAACTCTATGCAAGGCTGTCTTTTCAGAAACTTCAGGTAGCCCAGGATTCAGCTGGTCTTGTTTTTCCTTCATAAAACTACAGAAAATGTTATATACCAAACTCCTAAAACCTCTCTCTGACTTGCAGGTAATTTTTGAGTCTAACACAAAGTACCCATCTTCTTCTTTGATGCTCTGAACTGTCTAGACGGTGAAGTTGGTGAAGGTCTCCAAGACACGGGGAGCTCAGATTGCCCCATCATGATCCTCTGCAGTTTCTCTGGTTATACATGCTTTCTACCCCTGGATTAAAACCGTGGAATAGTTTTGCACCATCTTTCCCCCTGTAGCAGCATTCCTGGTTCCCACCTCACCAGTTCCTATAATCTCCAAAATTGTCCCACCCAGCTCCATCCTTCAAGCAGAACTTCCACCTACCCTTCCCGTGTCTGGCAAGTAGCAGAGAGGGCAGGAAAAACAATGTGAGGTCATAAAGGAGGGTCCGTTCTTGTCTATTGTCTGGAAACACCAGACCAAAATATGTTGAGCTAGAGATGATGGACAATTGAGAAATGGGATTCCCATGCTTTGCCTGGTTTCCATGCCAGTCCTGCTATGTTTGACTTGGATGCAAGTGTCTCCAGAACCCTCCAGATGAAAAGATGATGTATACGGATTGGCAATCACCAATAAGAGGTCTATTCTAGTCCTTGCTTGACTCGTGATAAAACAAAGGATACAATGGACCTGCAAACTTTTTGATTGAAAAGATGGTGTATACCAACTGGCTCCAGTTGTGATGATACTTGCTCCAGTTGTGATGATTAAAAATATTTAAATTAAAAAATATATAGATTAAAACATTTAAATTAAAAAAATATTTGCTCCAGTTGTGATGAAACAGGAGAAAATGGGGAAACCTCAACTTCCCCCTCCAATCAAAAGGATTGTTTGTAATTTCTTATGTGCATTTCCACCACCAAAAGGAGTTCAAATTCAGCTTGTGAATTCCTCCACTCGACTTCCAGTCAAATCAGACCAGGCATTCTTACTTCAGACACTTCACTAGTAAAATTCAGGTGTAGACCTGTGTGCAGATGGACCCTCAAAGTTTGCCATGTATTGCCTTCTGCGGGTTTGTTTTGATCCAAAGTTTACAATGACCTTGTTAATTAAAGAACAGGCATATAACACTCATATGTGCAGATATAATCAATGGGATGCCTATTAACTAGGCTGTTCCAGTTGCTAGAAAGAAAGATTGATTGGACAAGGGTACACTTAGCTCATCTACTTGCTTGCCATGTTTTGTGTGGAATGGGGTGACAGCAGTATTGATGGTGACAAGTGACTGATGCAATAGGTTGCACCCTCCTTTCTTAATGGCTTCATTTTCCCTTCTCCCCTGGCCATATTCCTCCCTCTCTTCCGTTAATTGAATTGGCTATGTGTATAGGTCTTTCGTGAGTCCAACAAAGTGGAAGTTTGCTGATGTCTGGAGGGAGATGTTGTTGGAAGTGTGCCAACAGGCCCCACCTCGGACCTCTGTTCACAGATTTGGTTTTTCGCACAATCTGGTATTCATACAGACCTACACAATGTTTTGGTGTGTTCAAAGAATCCAGAGGGTGGGAAGTGTTTCAGTGACAATGCCTCGCTGAAGACCGTAGTACAATTCCCAAGATTCTTTACGACAAGATTTTTCTAGAATTAACAGAAATCACTTGGCTCCTCTATATAGTGATTGTTTGGGTTTCTAAGGACTCCTTCCTGTGGACATTTCTGGAGGACATTTCTGTTCTCTAATCTGGTTGTAGGTGCTTATATTGTTTGTTGTTGTTTCATTGCTGCTTGTTGAGATTCTTCTTGAGTGTGAGATTACGCTCCTCCTCCTCCTCCTCCTCCTCCTCCTCCTCCTCCTCTCGCTCCCCACCTGTGAGCTGGTGGACAACACCATGGTCATCTCAAGTTTGGATGCAGAGTTCTAATAACAGGACTACTTGTTTCATCCTTCCATGTCAAGGAATCTCCTGGCACTCTTGACAGAGTTCTTGCATCAGTAGAAAACAGATTTCCCGCACGTACTTTTTCCACACAAATTTTATCATTTTTTCCAAGGAAAAATATCACATTTGTGGGACAGTTTAAATGGTACAAATTCCCAAATACTAGGATTAGTATCTTGAAGTAATTTGAAGCATTGGATTGGTTGTTCACCTCTTTCTTAACAATCAAACCATCCTTCTGTGATAGCTGTCCATGTCTGCTTTGCTTCACAAAGGAAAAGAACACCATACATATTATGTCTGAATTATGAAAAAATTGAGGAATAAAGGACTATTTATTTCATTCTCTGCTGAAATTCATTGAGGCTTCCTTATGTCATGACAGTCCAAATCCATGAGAAGAAGGGATCAGTTTTTGGCATTCTTTCAATTTCTAGATCAGATCCTTTTTACACTAGGAAGAGCTTCAACAGTAGAGAAATCAAATCTGGTAAAAATTATGGAAACATCTTCTTGGATATCTTTGCTAGGTATCTTTAGGCACCATCCTTTCAACAACTGTTGAGTCATAATTAGAGATGGGCACGACTTAGCGGTATTCCCGTTTCCGTTTCCGTTACTCTACGGAAACGGAAACGGGAATTACTCCACCAGAATTCGAGCTCGAACCGACGAACGAACAATTTGGTCTGATTTGTCGTGCTCGTTACTTGCATCGCGCAATGCCAAGCGGCACAGAAAAAAAGTTTTTAAAAGTTAAAAAAAAACCCGATTCCCGGCCCTAAAAGTAGGCGAAAACTGTCTGAGGGCACCTACCAGGCCAGAAGGGTGTTTTATTTGGGGGGGGGTTTCCCCGCCCCCCTCTCCTTGGCTATAATTTGCTACTGCTGCGCTGCTGGTACCAGGCTGGGAGGGCGCATCCATTTGCCATGCAGTGCGGGGGATCCAAAATGGCGACCACAATATTTTTTTTGAAATCGTTGCCCAAAACCCCACCAAAGCACCACAGAAACATGCGAAAATTAGCTATTTTAAATGCTTGAATTTTTACAGTAGCAGCAGTGGGTTTTTCTTGCAAAAAAGTCTCCGTTGATTTTATTTTATTTTATTTTATTTTATTTTTTTACACCTGCGCATTCGCAATGATGGGCTCGCCCATGGGAGTGGACCATGCAAAGTTTTGGAGCCATTCCACCAATCGCATGGCCAGGTTTTGCTGACTGTACCAGGCTGGGAGGGCACATCCATTTGCCATGCAGTGCGGGGGATCCAAAATGGCGACTGCAATATTTTTTTTGAAATCGTTGCCCAAAACCCCACCAAAGCACCACAGAAACATGTAAAAATTAGCTATTTTAAATGCTTGAATTTTTACAGTAGCAGCAGTGGGTTTTTTCTTGCAAAAAAAAAAAGTCTCCGTTGATTTTTTTTATTTTTTTATTTTTTTACACCTGCACATTCGCAATGATGGGCTCGCCCATGGGAGTGGACCATGCAAAGTTTTGGAGCCATTCCACCAATCGCATGGCCAGGTTTTGCTGACTGCACCAGGCTGGGAGGGCGCATCCATTTGCCATGCAGTGCGGAGGATCCAAAATGGCGACTGCAATATTTTTTTTGAAATCGTTGCCCAAAACCCCACCAAAGCACCACAGAAACATGTGAAAATTAGCTATTTTAAATGCTTGAATTTTTACAGTAGCAGCAGTGGGTTTTTCTTGCAAAAAAATGTCTCCGTTGATTTTATTTTATTTTATTTTATTTTTTTACACCTGCACATTTGCAATGATGGGCTCTCCCATGGGAGTAGACCATGCAAATTTTCCACCAATCGCATGGCCACTTGGCCAGGTTGACCACAGAGACTTCTGGGATGTGCCAATCGGGCATAAACAGCCCACTAATCGTAGCCCAAACCCGAACCCTAAGCCTAACCCATACGCCAGTACACTGTCCTTCTAAGTGGGTCAGAGAGGCACCCAGATGCACCCCAATACTCACCCTAACCTCACCCGTAACTAGCCTAACCCTAGCCATTCCGCTAACCCGTCTTAACCCTAAGCCAGATCTACTTGCATTGCACTACATGCAAGTACGTGAGACACAGCGGGTGCAAAGAGTCTGCCAGTCCGTCACTTGTGGCTCTGGCTGACTCCTGCAGCTCCCTCCAGGAGCCCGCTACCCCCTCCCCAAACCAGTACTAACGACAACAAAAAAACGAAAAAACGAACCGACTAATTTTTGCAAATTTTCGCGAAAAACGGAAACGAGCCGAAACGGAACCGGCCCGACTAACGACAACTCGAAAAAAATTTTTTTCAAGTCGTGCCCATCTCTAGTCATAATTTTTGAATAGGCAAGGGGCCTTTGTGAGATTGCTTTCAGTTGACGATTCTGATGTCATGTGGTGTCAAATCTCCTCCAGGATTTAGTCCCAACTTTACATAGACTAAGGTTCTGAACTTGTTTGGGGTTTAATGAAAAGTTCAGATTAAACCCCAAAGTGAGTTTATGACAGCTGCTAAACCGGAGCCACCAATTTCCATGGTGGCTGGTAGCAGAGTGGACTATGACCTAGGAATTTGACAATTTTAAATGATGTTGGATATTTTTTGTCTGAAAGATGTTGGTTTGCATATTTCCTGCTGTTTCCTTCTAGATCACTGCTCATTCACTTTGCTGCAAAATTGTTTTGGAAATGATCTGACCCACCTACCCACCCACCCCAACACATACACAAAAAGCACATAAAACATTAAACCAATTTCATGTGTTTTCTGGTACCAACCCCGATTCAATTACCAAAGAAAAGCTGATTCCAATGTATCAGCTACGTACAAAACATCTGATCTAATACCTTTTTATCGAACCAACAAATTATAAAATTATAAAATGCATGTCCCTTGAGACAAATATAGCCACATTTCAGGGGCATTAGCAAGCCTGCAAGTAAAACAGGGCAGAGCAGAGCAAAGTAAAACAAAGCAGAAAGGCCTTTTGTGTTCATCTTGGTATTCGTAAGTAGCCACACATGTAGGGTGCTGACACTGCTATGGGGTTGATGTGCCATTCACCAGGTTGCTAGGCCCAGTGATTTAATCTGATCTTGCAGTGGATTAGTCCCATCCCTGGACACCATGAGGGGGGATATAAATTTCATGGTGACGGAGGAAGAGACAGAACCATGCAGGTAGGCTGAAGATAAATGTAGCACCAGACTCCAAATAGGCAGAATGTGAAGGAGAAACTCCATCCATTTAATCTGTCTTAAATTCAGGTTGGTCACCACCACCTGTAGAATGGAGATCAGATCAGAGATATCGGGTCATTTCTTACTTCCACGAATGCTGAACATCTCAGTGGTCTAAATATTGAGTTGAAGAGCTAGAGGTTGGGAGTTAGACTTCCCACTGTGTCTCCTTGCCAGAGGCTGGGCTTGGTCCCCGTCCAGCTCTGCAGTTCTAAGATTACAACCCCCTGTGGCTATAATCAGAGAGCTCTTATTAGTTTATCCTGCTTCTCTAAGACGGCCTCTTCATGATGAGTTATTCCAATAATTTCTGGGACAAGTGGTAGTCCTCAGAGGCCAAATATGATGGGAAAGGCCACCCCAAGCTATTGGTGCAAGTGGGATATGGAGGTGTCACAGAGGAGAAACAGAGATGAAACTGCTTAATCTGCCTACTTCTCATCCAGTTTTGGTGCCATGTAGTCAGAGCCATCGTCTTACACCATTGCTGTCTTTCTCATTGATCTCATTGTCTTTCCCCCTTTCTGCCTCCGATGTGAGTGTGGCCATGTATGATGTGGGGGATGGCAAGGTAGCTGCTGTAAAGTGTTAATTTGTCATCTCTCTCTGGCTCGGGGGGGGGGGGCAGGAAGGCTTGCAAAGCCTTCTGCTTGGGATTCAATGTTTGGGTTGAGTCATACAAGGCCTTGCAGGTTCTTCACTGGGGATGCTGCCACCAACTCCATGCCACTGATTTACCAAACAGATTAGCTGTCTGCAGACCTAGAAGCTCTCGGCAATGCTTTGGATGCCAACGCTTTGGCCTCAGCTCTAAGTTAGACAGACAGTGACAAATTGGCACTATCAGGTATCATGCCATGTCCCTGCCATTTCTAGCCCTTTAACTGGAAGGAACCATCCCACAGATTCTATGTTCTATTCCAAGAGTGTGCAGAATTCAGCTTGCAAGCTTCAGAGGCATTACTTTGGCTGACTAGGCCATATCAAAGTCTTCTGGTGACCACCAGCTCAGAATTGTGGTAGGGGGAGACTTCTGAAGCCCCCCCCCCCCATGCCACCAGGAAGGGACACTTCCCCAAAAGCACTTAGACTCTTGGGGTGGGGGAAGAATCCAGACCTCAACATCCATGCAGCTTCTGTTTTGTTTGCCTTGGCCAAGTTCACCCCAAAACAGAACCAACTCACCCCTCTGCTTTTTTCTTAAATCTCATATTTTCTTGGGCTAGGACGTCTTCCGAGTTCTTTACAAAGAAAGAACCAGTGACAATCTTTTTTGTATAAAAAGAGAAGGACCGGTACTGTCAGATAGCTCAATAGTTTAGGTCAGGGATTTCCAAACTTTTTGCAAGGAGGGTCAGATTTGGCGAGGTGAAAATGTGTGGGGCCCGGCCATTTGGCTGCATTTGATCCCCGGGCTGGACTTTGGATAAATCTCTATAACATGCAAGGAGGCGTGGAGGACGCTGCAGCAACGGAGCTGGGGGCGGGTAGGCTGGGCAGGTGGCTGGGGGATGGTGCATAGAGGCAGGGATGGCAAGCAAACTGTAAAACTGCAAGCTGATGCCTCCATCTGGTATGGGGAGGGGCTAGCTGGCGTGGGGATGCATGATAGGCTGAGCTGGTAGGGAGAAGAGGCCACGGGCCACTTGAAATTTGAAATTGGGCCGCATTTGGCCCCTGGGCCTGACTTTGGACATGCCTGGTTTAGGTATCTGGCTGCGGAGCTAGACATTGGAACTATGACCCCCCCTTATGACTCCCTGAGAGGCTTGATGACCAATACGGTCCCTTCCTGCAGCTTTCAGTCCATTGAATTCATCACAGGGTGACTTCAAGAAGCTTCTAAGGAACCCAGATTTTATCTAGGCAATCTATGACAGCATTTGCTACCTTTGAAGGCCGGCTGATGAAAGAAGCAATTACAGAGCTGAGAGGACACACCATTTTAAAGATATCCAAAGGCAATTGAGTTGACCATTCTAATCTTAATTAGGAGGACGGTGGTTGTAACAGGGAAATGTGTGTTTCATAGTCCAGGATATTGCATCGATGCCAGATTCAGCGGTATCAATCCATTCATTTTTCAAAGCAGTGCTCATTTCTTAAAAAGAGAGCGAAAGCAGAGGGAAGGTTTGAATGGAACCAAATTAAAAAGAGTTTGGGGAGGAGCAAGACAAAGGGACCAGCACAGAAACAGGATCAGCGTATGTGAAACACCATTGATGGTCTGCAATTTACACGAGGTTCGAAAGGTTAGCAGCCTGATTTATGGGACCTGAATTCTTCTGTATTTCCCTCCAGTTGCAAAGTCATTCATGATAGCTTTCCCTGGGTTTTCCTTAAGTTGGCCTTAACAAGCAATGGCTCTGAAGATCGTTAATTCAGAAGACAAATCTCTCCAGGTAATAATGTGCTTCTCTTTAATGAGTTGTGTTGAGCAGCTTCCGGAATGCAAAAGTCCAGGGTGAAGAGACAGATGCTCTTCAAAAACCATGTTTCTAAAAGAATTCTGGGAGTTGTAGTCTGAAAAAAGTAACATCTTTTGGTTTGGAGAGTACCTGTGACATTGCAGTGTCCCAGGAGACTAGGTGGAAAGGATAGGAGGAATCTATTTCACCAGGCTGCCATTTTTGCCTCCACTGCCAGGTAATATTGAAATACAGCAGGCAGAAGTTTTGAAAATTAATTTTGAGGGGCAACATAATGGACTTTGTAGGAGTAACCATGCTGACTGGGGAATTATCAGAGTTATAGTCCAAAAGGACATCCATCCAAGCACTTTACTTCATGGGTAGACTCATATTGGTCAAGAGAAGCATTCAGATGCCATCACGCTTGAGATGAATTCATCTACAGCATCCCACATTTAAAATTTAACTAAATAATATAGTGTTACCTCGTCTTCAGAGCAATTTGACTTAAGAGCAGAAAACTGTTGGTGTTTTAACTGCTGCCTTACAAACTTTTGATGAGGTCTGCTCCGTTTACAAATGTTTTTTCTTTCTTTCTTTCTTTCTTTCTTTCTTTCTTTCTTTCTTTCTTTCTTTCTTTCTTTCTTTCTTTCTTTCTTTCTTTCTTTCATTCATTCATTCATTCATTTTCTAGATATGGTACCTCTACTTAAGAGCTGTTCGATTTAAGAGCATACATACGGAATGGATTAAATTTGTAAGTAGAAGTAGCACCGTATATACTGTCATCACCACCAAAGCATTTTGCAATATTTTGCTTTGGAAAACATTCCCATTGGCCATGTTTGGGTCCTAGACAAACTCAGCTGGATTTGCCTATCATGGAAGTTCTCCTGGGACTGGGGAAAAAGGGGGGGCTCATGGTTATGGAAAATATATGATACTGGATGGTATTTGAGAAAGATAAGGGATAACAGAGAAAAATAAATATCTCCCTTTGGTTAGAATATGATGTACCACCCTTGGATCTCTGCTGCTTGAATGCCACACTCAGCTTAATAGGAGGGCTAGCCTTAACAGTGACCTTCAGGTAGCAGGCAAAAGTCACAAGTAGCAACACCATTGCCACCCTCATATGTAGGCCACTATGCAATGTTTTAAAGCGGCCATTCTCAGTGAGAGCCTGAGTAAATTCCACAGGCTGGAAACCATTGTTCACTAAACACTTTAGAAGGTCTGGCCATGCAACTCATGCAATCCCAAATCATCCTTTATTACTTTCATATGGTGGTTCATGGCCATGAACCATCCCCCACCCCATCAAGAAAAAAAGTTGTGAATGGTTGATATAAAATTACCCAAAGGCTGTGTTTACTAGATTTGCTAGACTGGATGGTTGATTGATGCTTGAACTGTTGGTCTAGAATTTTGGCTTGGGAAATTTTGTTGCTGTAAATGTTATAATAAAACAATTAAAATGGATACTGTGTTTGTTTGTATGTATGTATAAAAGCCCATGTGAGCTGAAACAACACCTGCTCAATACTTGGGGACGTTAAAAAAAGACATCAGAAATTATGAGAATCAGGAGCAGGGAAAACAACGGAGACTCATTTCACTGGTTCTTAAAATGTATTCCTATGTTTAATTGTTATGTTATCATGTGTTGTAAACTGCCCAGAGTAGCCCTAGGTCTAGATGGGTGGTATAAAAGTCAAATAAATAAATAAAATAAATAAATTCAACATCAGGAAGAAGCTCAACGTATGTTTTTGGTAGTGTGCCTTCTCTTCTGTCTCACTAATCTTTGTCACCTATACAACCAAACAGAGAACTTTAAGTCTTTCATGTGCCTCCTGGTTGGGAAACACTGAACATTACCTCGGCTCTATTTTGACAGTTTCCTTTCTGCGAGTCCATAAATTGAAACACATAACAGGGACATTTCTGTGCATACCCAGGCAAGAATATATCTACCGTGACATACTTATTTGTCTCTTTGAGTAGCATCTGCAATAATAAATGCAACCATAACAACAGCAGAAGATAAATTAAAGGTAAATTACTGGTAATTTTAACCTGGTTGCTTAGGTTTGACCCAAAGTTACCAGTTGTTCTACAGCTGTATGAATCTGTGGGGTATGAGCGAAAGCGGAAAAAAACTTAAAACAAATACTGATCTGTCCGCCTGTCTGTCTCTCATCTGCC
Organism: Phrynocephalus guinanensis; assembly: GCA_037367245.1. Taxonomy (NCBI): domain Eukaryota; kingdom Metazoa; phylum Chordata; class Lepidosauria; order Squamata; family Agamidae; genus Phrynocephalus; species Phrynocephalus guinanensis. Next base: position 8,146,982 of record CM074749.1, on the reverse strand, counting down.
TTCCTTATTAAACCCATATAGAAACATCACCCTAGGGATGAACAATGAAGCAAACTAAACAGCAACCAACAATTCCCTCCCCCTGCAGTTAAAAAGAAAGCAGAAGAACCATCACAACAAAATCCACGTGAGAACACACTGGAGTTTAACAGCCAGATAGCTCCGTCTTTTAGGCATCTGGCTGTAGAGCCGGAGGTTCAAAGAGGTTCCAGGACAAACTGAATCCATTTAATCTTTCTTAATTTCAGGTTGGGCACAACCTGCTGGAGAATGGAGGGCAGTTCAAAGAGACCTGGTCACTAGAGATGGGCACAAAATGAAAAAAAAATCATTCCGTTATTCGTTATTCATTTTGTTACACAATGAAACGAATAACAAAAATTGTGATGAAATTGGAACGAACCGAACAGAACCACGAAAATTAGGTTCGTTATGTTTTGTTTTCGTTAATGGCGACACACAATGAAATGAGCTGTTTATAAATGTTAAAAAAAAACATCCTGAATATCTGTAAAAAACCAGCGATAATTATTTATTCTGCCTGATAATACCTACCAGGGGGGTTGGGGTCCTTAAAACGTGCATTTATGTCTTTTCTCAGATCGCTGTAGTTTTTTTTTCCCCTTTAAGGGGAGTTAGGGGACATTGACCAAAATGGCTCCCAGATGCCTAATATTGATTTCTTGGGTTTTAAAATGCCCTGGACAGCCGTAAAAATGCAGTGATAACTATTTGAAATTATTACCTACCAGGGGGTTGTGGTCCTTAAAATGTTTGTTTTTGTCTTTCTCCCATTGCGATGTATTTTTTCTTTTCCCTTTAAGGATGACACAAAATGGATTCCAGCCACAAGATGGATGCAAGCCATGTGATGGGATCATGTAAATTCTTGGACAATTTCAACCAATAGCATGCCCAGGTTGCAGACTGGATAGGTGTGGCAGCCACAAAAACGAACCAAAATGGACCCACAACAAAAAATGAAAAATTGAAATATCATTTTTTTCGATTCGTGCCCATCTCTACTGGTTACTTCTAGCCAATACAAGACCTGAATAATCTAGTCACTGACACAGAGGTTGAGAGTTTGATTTACCACTATATCTCCCTTGACAAGGACTGGACTCAATGATCCACAGAGTCCTTTTCAGCTCTGTGTTCTAAGACTGAAGATTCATTTCTCTGCAGCAGAATATCCTGGGCACTGAAATGATTTCAGATAAGTGTTCCCACATGTATAGCTATCTTTACATGCATCCGCAAGGAATGGGGGATCTGTGATGATTCTGTTTGGACAATCTCATATCTTTTCTTAACGGACACCCTGAGTAGGAAGGAAAAGAAGACATAAAGTCCCACCCATATTTAAAGTTTCCTGATTCCCTGCAACACTTTACTTGGAGATCTTGCCAAGTCTTATGCAGAAGAGAGATGGTGGACTCTCTTCCTCTCTCCAGTGGTATATTTCTGCCATGGAATGAAGATCTTTATCATGAGTAATTACAAACGGTCCCGGGTAATCATCTGCGTCACAGTACATTGAGCTCATCTGTGTGATACAGAGACATCCCTCATTCCCCTCTCTTTGTCATATGCATTGCTAAAACACCTCGGCAGCACACGGTGAATAATTCAGATGTGTTTATTACAAACCCTGGCAGGGGCTCGGCGATAGAAGAAGTAGAAATGCAATAACATTTATCTCTCCACGACATCTCCCATCTAGGATATCATTCAGAACATCACTGGGAAGGTCAAGAGGACTTAAGGTAGACTTTCCCGAGTCTGGAACCCCAGATCTTCTTGGCCTGTATCTCCCATAAACCTCAGCAAGCAACACCAGCAGTCATGGGTGACATTCAAGATCCAGAACGAAACCTAAGGCCTACATTGAACTGGTCCTAGCAACAACTGTTGGTCCATTGAATGAATTCATGGATAGGAAGGGAGCCCTTTTAAAGTTTCCCCCTTGCTTATCCAAACCCTAAGGAGATCAACCATTATTTCTTCTTTGAATATCCTCTAGCCTTTTCCATGACACCCACTGTTTCCATCTTCCAAACCTACAATGGCCTACAGAGCGATGGTGACCACCCTTGTCTCCCCAGAGGTTTTTGGACTACACCTCCCAGAAACCTTGACCACTAGCTGTGTTGAGCTGGAGTTCTGAGAGTTATAGTCCAAGAACATCTGGAAATCCAAGGTCGGGCACCACTGGGCCTACAAAAGTTCTGTAGAGCCCCTTTAAATACCTTGAATTCCATGGGTCCATTCCAGTTGGGCCTAGCGACTGGAGTTTGGGGGGTCAATCAAGGGTGGAAAACTTTCCCCCTCCTAATATGTGTAGCCTACAGCTCCCAGCATCTCAGGCCTCTTCTCGTGGCACCTAGCCTAATGAGAACTTGGGTCCAACACCCTTGCATTTTATTTTGACAGGACTCGAAGCTGATATGCAATACAGATTGTCTAATGTGTCCTTTTAAAAATAACTATGACCACGGTCATACCTGGATTTCCTTTGTATTTAAATTTCCTGCATATTTTTTTGGGAGCGGTCACATGGTTTTTCATGAGCAATTGGTGTCCTCTCCTCTGCATCGTACCTTTCTATTCTGGTTCTGCCCTAACCTGTGTACTACGCATTTTGTCCTACTTTCTGGCTCCAGTTTCCAAGGCTGCATCTTTTAAGCTGGGTAGAAAGGGGAGAAACTGAATTTACTGAGTATTTACAATGCCCTGTCGTTGCAACAGAAGCAAACAAGTAAGCATTTTTGGCGGTGGTTTAAGAAACTTCGCTGAAACTGCTGTTTGAGGGGCGTGGTCAGTCGGGAGCAGAATTTGTTTCTCTTCCTGGTAAGCACGTGATCTTTTACTGCGTAGTTCGCTGATGGGAAACTACGCAGAAAACGCAGGTATGACCGCGGTTTATGTGACTTTTCTCCATTATGCTTCTTTAAGAGAGCTGCTGCAGTGCAAAACAAAGAAGACATCCTTATAAATGGGGGTGGGTGGGGTGGGAAATTGGTTGTCTGAATCTACCCTGGGAGAAGCCTTTTGACTAAATTGTTCCCAAATAGGGTTAATATTCAGCCGAGCTATGCAGTTGCTTAGAAACCAGTTTCTAATGGCAAACGTATTAATGCCTTTCCCAGCATTGCTCTTATGAACCTTTGGAAAGCTAGTTTTTCCTGCCTTCTGTCTTAATTAACAGGCACCTACCAGAAATAAAAGTAAAAGCTCAATGGAGGGCAGAGGCCACTTTGGTTCGTCTCCTTACGCACCTCCTGGGAGTCTGGTGCCTGGATGGCCTCTCGATTTCTGAGGCCACTTCAGCAGTAACTAAAGTCTCCTCCAATTCCGGAGGGAGGAAAAAAGAGACTCTTCAAACCTGCCAAGAAAGTCACGGGGCCACTGGGTGCAGTTCCTGAGCTAAGTGTCATGTATGACTACCAACGTTTCCCAGAAGACATTTTGCTGAGTTTATGAAGTTTCCCCCTCGCTTATCCAAACCCTAAGGAGATCAACCATTATTTCTTCACTGAATATCCTCTAGCCTTTTCCATGTCACCCACTGTTTCCATCTTCCAAACCAACAATGGCCTAGAGCGATAGTGACTAGCCTTGTCTCCCCAGAGGTTCTTGGACTAAACCTCCCAGAAACATGTGTAAAGCTGGAGTTCTGGGAGTTATAGTCCAAGAACATCTGGAAACCCAAGGTCGGGCACCACTGGGCCTATGCAAGTCCTGTAGAACCATGGTAGATGCACTATAATGGCCTGAGTGCTTACAGAGCTACAGATGCAGCTATTTGCAGAAGCAGCAAAACTGTCTGTCTGTCCATCCGTCCATCCGTCTGTCCATTCCTCCCTCCCTCTCTCCATCCCTTCTCTATCTGCCTGGCCTGACTGTCTATTTGATTTTTTTATCTTCTCTTTCTCCTCTGGTTGCCCCTATAATATATATAGTATGAAAAAAAACCTAGCAATTAAAAATATTATTATTATAAGATTAAGACAAGTTAATTAAATGTTAAAATGACCATGTATGCCTCTTTAAAGCATTGCCTGACTTCTCTCCCCCCCCCCCCCCCCCGAAATAAAAACTGAAAATACATGGGACTTTCTTGGGTATTTGTAGGGAGAGATGTTCTAGCTCCTGCCCAACATTTGTTGTTGTTCAGTCAGTTCAGTCGTGTCCGACTCTTCGTGACCCCATGGACCAGAGCTCACCAGGCCTTCCTATCTTCCACTGCCTTTGTAAGGCTAATTACACTGATAACAATGAGGCTTGCAATAAGACTTCCTGGGGTAGGAACTGGCAAGCCACCCCAGTATCCCTGCTAAGAAAATTCCATGGACAGAAACAAAAGGCTTCCCAACATACCAGCAGTTGGCAGACCATGAAACAACACATGCAAGGTGTGGACAAAGTAGATAAGGAAAAATTGTTTTCCCTATCGCACAGCATTAGAACTAAGGGGGGACTCCGTGAAACTTTTGGGTACTAGATCTCAAACAAGTAAGAGAAAGTATTTTTTCACCCAGAGGATCACTAGTCTGTATACCTCCCTGCCAGAAGAAGTGGTGACAGCTGTCAGCCTTAACACCTTTAAGAAAGGATTGGACAAGTTCATGGAGAACAAGGGTATCAATGGCTATCATGATGCATGCCTAAGGACAACCTCCGGGTTGGAGAGAGATGCAGGATAGCTCTCAATGCCATTTGCAGGGAATCGTAAGCAGGTGAAACCATCTGCTTGGGAATACCCTGGAGCAAATGTTGAGCCACTGTGTAAGAAGAGAATGACAGAACGGATGGGCTGTGGCCTGCTCCAGCAAGGCTGTTCTTATGTTCTTATGTTCTTATGAGATATGAAAGATGATGGTGTATCTTTTTACCACCTTGCCACAGCATGGATACCTTCCAGCTTTACATCTGGAAGACTCGGCAGCTGAGCCTGAGCAGCCATATTGCAACCTGGCCACCTCGACTAATTGCTGCACCTGCAGAATTAACTCTCCCCATCATCCCCATAATCATGGCTGCCCCTAAATTGTCCCCTTTAATCGGCTTTAGGAAAACAAACGGGCACAACCCCCTGAACTGTGATTGTTGCGGCATCAATATCTCGGCTCATTGAATCTGATCCGCACAAGAGTCAAGGGAAACAAGGACTGATCTGAGTGAGTTGAGTTGGAAAGAAGCCTCGGAGTGTGTAAGCAGTCTTTATGTCAGCTGTGATAAGAACCTAAGAACCTAAGAAGAGCCATGCTGGATCAGGCCAAAGGCCCATCTAGTCCAGCTTCCTGTATCTCACAATGGCCCCACCAAATGCATCTGGGAGTGCACGAGACTAAACATCTGTCTCCCAATACCATTCCCTTGCATCTGGTCCTTGAAGTACCCCAGTTTTAAGCCTGGAGATGACACATCTCCATCATGGTTTGTAACCTGTGATTCACTTTTCCTCCAGGAATCTGTCCAATCCCCTTTTGAAGGCATCCAGGCCAGATTGCACCACCACAGATGCCATCACTGTGAGGATTTGTGCAAAATACAGCTGATATGGGGGAAAACAATGAGGAAACACCCCCCCCAAAGACAGATCTCGGGGTTTTGCTCTTGAAGGTTTTCTGAAACATTCATAACGGGTGCCAATTTCACCTTACCATTCCAAGCCTTGAGAGCAGCTACAGGCTGAGCAGCCTCTTATTATTACCTGGTGTTTCTCAAAACCAGGAACAAACCAGAGAGCAGGGGGTGGGTCCCTGCGATGTCACAGACAGAGGGCAGGCAAAAAAATATATGGAAGAGTAGTGAGAATACGCACAAGTGGGCGTGGTGCCAGCTTGGAATGGCTCGGAATGGGTGGGAATGGGTGGCCAGTCTTCAAGGAAGACCTGCTGGACAGCTCAGGGGCTACGGTCTCTCTGGCTGCAGAGCCAAAGGCTGGGAACTAACTTCTCCACAAGGCTTTGTTGACAAGGGCAAGAGTCAATGATCCAGAGGGTCCCTTCCAGCTCTGTAGTTCTAAGGTGGCTCATTGGTTATTAAATTCTGACACATACAGGGGGGGAAAAACCCACCTCCTCTAGACAGAATCCCTCTGAGATGTTTCTCCATAGCTGGAGACCCAATGAAGCACACCGGTCCTCTTTCGACTGCTGCCTATGCCCACCCTGAGACCTGTTGACTTCAGACAGAGAATTGTTGAAAAGAAATGTTGGCAGAGGCCTCATTTGACAAGGAATCTATATGCAGGCTCTTGGTGGACTACACAAGGTGATGCTCCCTTCTATGTACTGGCCTTGCCTAGAGAGAAGAGTTTTGAGTCAGCTGTATTTTGCACAAATCCTCACAGAATCTGTTAAGGTGACTGGAGAGTCCTCAGGATGCTGTCTTGTTTTGGCAAGGCTAAAATCCCGGTGCAAATGAACCTGGTGCATGAGAAATGCAATCCTTTTACAGTAAGAATAATTTAGCCAATTCTTCCAAGAATCCAAGGTTAAAAGTAGGTTTCACCAGAAATGCTGAGTATGCTTTCTAGGTAGAGAAGGCCTGTTTCCTTCTTCATAAAAAAAGTTGCAAATTTTCCATTCATTGGAACATATAAGAAGCCGTAGTGTCTCTGCAGTTGTCTCTTTCATAATAGGATTAATTAATAGTTCTGTGTGCTTCAAGCAGTGTTTTAGAATGTTAAAATAAAATACTTAATTGAGGAACTCAGATGGAGTTTATGCTGGCAAACAAGGAAAGCCACCTTGATTGTTGATAGATTCCTTTAAAAGATTCCCTGAACACATGCTGCTGATATATTCATCTTATGGTAGTACAGGCTTTGAACTGCTGGCTAGGCATTTTGGTTGCTCACCTTACAAAACACGCAACAATGGACTCAAGTTACAAAAAGCCATATTTCAGCTGAATATCAGGGAAAACTTCCTAACTGTTTGAGCAGTACAACAATGGAACCAATTACCTTGAGATCTGGTGAATTTTTTTTCCAAATCTCCAATAGGGAAGTGAAGTTCTACATGAGCTCTTCTGTAGGAAGATTTTGTGGCATCTTTCTCTCCTGGGCAGCCATTTCTTCCCTGTTCATATGAAATGTAGATACAGGCCAAGCATAAATACAGTCCACACTTCTCTGCAATACGTACTACTGTTCACATATGGAGAAACCAGGTAGAGCATGCCTGCCCTGGAGTCATTAAAATGAAGAACTTATCAGAAAGAAAAGACTGCTAGTTTAATTCAGTAGAGGATCAAAACTTAAATGTTTAAGAAGTAATTATTCAAAGCCTTAGCAAATTTGTCAGCCTTGATTTTTTTTTTTATCACACTAGTGGACTTTTATAAAATCTGATGTTCATCTTCACTCAAGACCCCCAAATGCCTTTATTGATCTCCCCCCCCCTCCCCTTCTGGGTGTCACGCCAGCCCAGAGGATTCGGTCCAGGGGCAGTTCAAATGAAGGCCTCTCTGAACTTGGTTGAAATTCCTATTTATTACTATTCTAGTTGGAGTTGGCTGGATGGAACTCATCTTCCACTGAAGAAGAGATATATCTTTCCAAGGGTCTCCTAGACTCTGCTTGTTCTGACCTATTTGAACCCTATTCCCACCTACAGTTTATCAGTGGCTCCCAACCTTGCATCCCACATGTTGTTGACTATGACTCCCAGAAATCCTGCCATGCATATTTAATAGTGAAGGCTTCTGGGAGTTTTAGTCCAAGAACTGGGAACCTTAACCTTCCGGATAAGATTCAAGGTGTTGGTTTTGGTTTACAAAACCCGCAATGTCTTGGGATCTGAGTATCTGGCAGAGCGGATATTGCTGGTGCTCTCGCTCCGGGTGGCCACTCCTCAGGAGGCCCATAAGGTATCTACCCACAATCGGGCCTTCTCAGTGACCAGGCCGGCTATGTGGAACAAATTGCTGTGTGAGATTCACCTAGTTGAGCCCCTAACAGCCTTTTAAAAAGCTTTAAAAACCTGGCTTTTTAAGGATGCTCACAGCAATCTGTAATGTTTTGTTGGTTGCTCCCCCCCAGTGTTTGTTGTATTTTGTGCCATCTTTAGCTTTAGCCTCTTGCTGGTATTTTGTGTGTTTGATGGATTTTCATAGAGAGTGATCTGTTTGTTTGATCCTCTTAGCTTATTGGTGGGTGGTTGTTTTTTTTTTTGGTTTGTTGATTTGAACATCTGATTGTTTATTTGGCTTTTGTTGTAAACTGCCCAGAGTCCGTTGGGGAAAATCAGAGTTTAGAAATGCAAAAACAAACAAACAAATAAACCACTGACCTAGACTGATAGTCTTAGAGATGCTGAAGCTACCTTCTCATATTTAGGTTATAACTTTACTTTAAGTCAGACTCAGGAGTTTTGAAAATGGAGTTTGAGATTGCCTCTTTTAGGTGGACTTGGCACAGACATCTGCCACCAACTTTTGGACCTTTTTCTACATTTTTCCTCCACTATACACAAAGTGGTGGTGCATAGCCTGATGAAGTGGGTTCCCTACACAAAAGCTTGTGATCTGTTTGATTTTCTTCAGTGGCCAAAGAAGAAATTCTCACCTGGTCTTACACTTGTGTAATCTTAAGGGCCACATGGCCCTTTCCTTGTTCACTCAGAAGACATTTTGGCATTGTTCCTCAGAAGCAGGAGACAACTGTGGCACCCTGCATCTTCACCTTTAGTTATGTCAAAGTAGGATTGCCATCAACTTTTCCTGTCTTGACACATTTCTCTAATAAATATTACCTTCTTCTATTCGAAGAAGAAGAAGAAGAAGAAGAAGAAGAAGAAGAAGAAGAAGAAGAAGAAGAAGAAGAAGAAGAAGAAGAAGAAGAAGAAGAAGAAGAAGAAGAAGAAGAAGAAGAAGAAGAAGAAGAAGAAGAAGAAGAAGAAGAAGACTGGATTTCATTTATTTCCAAAGGGGCAGACATGCTCTTCTAACAGCTCTTAACATTTGATGATTGTATGTCCTGAATGCCGCCTTCCTATAAGCATCTGCCTTATCACAAAAGAAAGCAGAGTGCTGGATCTTTCAAAGTTCATCTTGTCTTCTGATAAAGTCTTCCTGCATGAAATAGGACATTTGAAATGATCCTGTGTTCACCTTCTTGCTGGCCTCCAGCATCAATGCCAAGTTGGAGTTTTTGCTCTCCGGCAACTTCACAAAATACCGTATATTTTTAACACTTGGACAAAAGTAGGATAAGGCTGTTCTTCTTTTCTATCCAGGGAGCAGCCATTCAAATTCTCTTTTCCTCTCCTGCCCTCTTTTCAAAAACACTTAACCCCTGTAGAAATTGAACACTTTCAAAAAGTAAGGCTGGCGTCGAAGCTGAATGCCTTTAATACATCTTTATTTGTCAGGCAGGGCTGTCTCTTTCCCTTAAATGGGATTACAAGGGGTGGACAAATCTCTATAGCAATGCCCTCATTGCTTGTTTATTCCCTTCTTTATGCACCCATGATAAATTTTAGCTCAGGCCCATGAAGGTTATTTATGTCTGAGCCTGTATTTTTTTTAAAAAAAACCCTAATTGTTTAAAAATGCATATGCATAAGCAACATGTCAACTTGAATTTGTGCAAGGAAAAGCAAAATAAGGCCATAGGTTCTCTGATTTTTGACTTCAGAGCCAACATCTGACAGGATAAAGGCAACGCCTCAAACAGTGTGCAGTTTTTTTAAAACAAACAAACAATACAACCAGACATTGCTTTTCTACCTACCACTTCTTCCTGTGCCCTCCATTTGTCACATGACAGCTCTCAACCAATTAGGGCTGGTAGGATGAATGGACCTCCATATAGCCAGTCAGCCTTGCCTTCATGATGATGCTCCTGTGGGTAAATGATGGCAATGGAGAGAATGAGAGAGATTAATCCTGAATTAATCACACAAACAAGGTCACAGTAATGCTGGATAGCCATTTAAACAGCAGCTGAATGAACGGAACTGGCCCAAGTCCACTAGGTGGGCTGATAGGCGAAGTCCACTTTGAACCACCAGCTTTCTCGTTCAGAGCTGAGTGGGCACAGCATGCTTATATCCCCCCCCCAAAAAAAATTAAACCAACAGGTTCAAAAACAAATGAGTTACAGGTGGGTTCAGAATGTTATCTACACATTCATTATTCCTTCAGAACTCAATTTGTTTCTACCTTTGTTTCCCACTCAAGATCAGCTTAAGTCAGTTGGCAGTTGCAGAAAGAGCAGGAGGAAAAGCTGGAAGTGGAATTAAAAATGGCATTTGCTCCATGCAGGCATGTATCAAACAATTTAAAAATAGAAATAAAAATTGTAAAATCCTGATAAAGTGGGTTTTCCTTGTGGGCAAGCTTACAGGAGAGTCCTAGTGAAGAATCTCCCAATGCCCTCCACAGCGGATGTGCTAAATGCACAAAGTAATGATGATGATGATGATGATGATGACGATGACAACAAGAACAACAACAACAACAACAACAAGAACAAGAACAAGAACAACAACAACAACAACAACAACGATGACAATGATGATGATGACATATGAGGGTTGGTAAAAACCAAACATGTATTTTTGTGATTAGAATCCTACAGCCTCATTCAGGTTTTCTGAGGATAAAGCAGAGACCTCAAGAACCAGGTGAGGGGGACTCTTAGGAAGGGAAGCAATAAACAGACCCACTGGGAAGAGCAGAATCTTGGACGGTTACTTCATGTCCACTCTCGTCCCAGGAGGAAGTTCACTGTGTGTTGATGTCGGTTGCAGCCACGTGGTCTTCTTGTGGTTCTGTCCCTGTTCCCGTATACACATGGGCGTAATTGATGATACCAGCATGACTGTTTCCGCACGTCCTCATTCTGTGATGAGATGTGAAATTCCATGTCTTTGTTCTCCGTTTTTTTTCGACATGACCTTCTGTTATCCAATGTTTCGATTCTCCGAAGCCTTGCCTTCAATGTGTTATGGAGCTGAGTTTGAGGCATTTGTCTTTTAATCTCTCTGCACTGCTTTGCTGACTCTATAGGGAATGTACTGGTGAACAGCACTTCACACTCCTGCCACTAGATGGAGAATGGCACGTTGCGGGAGGAGACTGACCTCACAGGCTCTTGTATCAGAACGAGAACTGAGATGAGGAGATTCCCGAGGCCAGGGGAATCTCTCATCCCGCTTAGATCGGAGTTCAGGGGGCGTGGTCAGGAAGAACTCCCTTCATCCCGCAATGGACATGAGGTTAGATTTCTTTGTACCAGTCCCCAGCAGGACCGCGAACAGTGATGAGATGGACGTGAAGTATCAGCCTTGGTCTAAATGAAGCTGAAGAAAACAGTGACTTGCTTGTTTCCTATGTTCATTTCCCCCCCACCACCATATCCTTCAGGTTCCTCATTTGAAAACTTCACGGTTAACCACCCCTTATGGTACCTTGAAATGATTTCAATGCACTCATCACTGGGGCTCCTTCTTAACAAATTCCCTTGTGATCAGATACAGTGGAACCTCTTAAGACAAATTTAATTCGTTCTACAGGTCAATTTGTTTTATGAAAAATTCATGCTACGAAAAGTGATTTAACGTGGAATGCATTGAATTTGGCTTGTGGGCATCCCATAGGAAAAAAATCATCTTACAAGGTTTTCTTATTCCTGGAAATTTCATTCATCTTACAAATTTTTCATATCCAGAGGCATTCATCTTACGAGGTACTACTGAAATTCTTTCTAATTGAGAGATTTGTTAATCACCCAGTCTCAGTGAGTCAGTTGATCAGTCTTATTAAATTCCCTTAAAAATGGACACCATTCTTTCTTTCCCTCTGGCAAAGCTGATTCTTGACAGGGAACCCAAAGACACAAAATATTTTCAGGCCCTGTTGAAGGATGGGTAACTTCCTGGATAGCTCAGTGGTTTAGGATTATGGCTGTGGAACCAAAGGTTGGGAGTCCCCACTCTGCCTCCTGTGAGTAGAGCCAGCCCATTAAACCATGGGCAAATTGCACAGTCCCAAAGGAACCCAAAAGAAGAGGAATGAGAAGCCATTTCCATTGTCAACTTTACAGTACCTTCACAAGCCACATGCTTCATAAGGGCTGGCTTATTACAATACAGTGGAACCTTGACTTACATGCCGCTTGACTTACAGCATATTTGACTTGCAGCAAGAAGGGGCCTGTTTGACTTGCACGGCGGGCTCTGACTTACAGCTCAGAGCCTCGGCACAAGGCCCCAGAATCGGGCGGCAGCCATGACCCAGCATCATGGCTGCCACCTCCAAACTGCTCCTGCCTTCTTCCTCTCCTCCGGCAGTGGCGGTTTCGGTGAGGCCAGCTCCGAGCACCTGGAGCTGGTCCTTGGCCTCGTCAAAGCTGCCGCCTCTGCCGGAGCAGAAGAAGGGCCGGGAGCTCAGGGCTGGCCTTGTTGGTTAGACAGTCGGCTCAGTCTTGTAAAAACTCTGGCTGCAGAATTCTGGTCCACAATGGAAGCATTTTAGTTGGGGAGCTGTACAGTTATGGGACTCTAATGGCAAGCATAGGGTTGTTCAGAACTTGGAACGTCAGGTTAAAAAATCAGTAAAACTTAAATGTTAGACATTGTTGCTATGAACATTAAAAAGTGGAGGCGTATAACTTGTGCACTATAATTCCACTGCCTCCTCCTCTCTTTGAAGAGACATTTCATTGACATCCCTGGAAGGAATCTCCTATCCCAGTCAAATTTGCTGTTTTGGGGGGTCTTTTTCATCATCTGAAACGGATTAATCCACTTTCCCATTACTTTCTATGGGAAAACTTTGTTTGACTTAAGGCATGTTTGACTTATGTCTAGACCTCCAAAACAGATTAATGAAGTAAGTCAAGGTTCCACTGTACAGAAGCCTGTTGGAATGAAGTTATGACCTTTCATTTCTTGTTCCTTTTAAACATTTCCAGAGGCACAAAATTGCAGCTTATCTATCTATCTATCTATCTATCTATCTATCTATCTATCTATCTATCTATCTATCTATCTATCTATCTATCTATCTATCTATCTATCTATCTGTGCACATAACCATTAAAACCAGTCTTTTGGCAAAGCTCAGTTCTTGTCTCTAGGAATCATAATCATAATGAGCAAAGACTTTTGGTAGCCTCCATGCTCACAACAAACATTCAATTTCTTTACCGCATGAACAGTTGGCAGCAAAGAGGCCACTGATTATTTCTGGAGCAGGACAGATCTGTTAATCAACACAAGGATGAAGTAGTGGTGGTTTAAATGTCTTCTCAAGAAGGAAACACAATGCACAGACTTCTGCCACATTGGTTAATGGAGAATGATAGTCACTAGACATGGGCACGACTTGGCGAAATTCTCGTTTCCGTTCCTCGTTTCCGTTACGCAATGGAAATGGAAATGACAATTAAGCCGTCAGAACTCGAACTTGAACTGATAAACGATAAATTGGGTCTGATTTGTCGTTGTCGTTCATGGCATCGCGCGGCGATCGCGCGATGCCAAGCGGCACAGAAAAAAAGTTTTAAAAATAAAAAAATCCCAATTTCCGGCCAAAAAAGCAGGCAAAAATTGTCACATTTCTTCAGAGATCTGGGAACCCGCCTCCCCCCTCTCCTGTCCTGGGTTGCTGGACCTGGTACCAGGCGGGGGGGGCATCAGTCTCGTCGTCTCCATTTGCCATGCGGTGCGGGGAGATCCAAAATGGCGACCACAATATTTTTTTTGAAATCATGGTCCAAAAACCCACCAAAGCACCACAAAAACATGCGAAAATTAGCTATTTTAAATGCTTGAATTTTTACAGTAGCAGCAGTGGGTTTTTCTAGCAATAAAACGTCTCCATTGATTTTATTTTATTTTATTTTTATTTTTATTTTTTTACACCTGCGCAATGATGGGCTGGCCATGGGTTTGTGGTTTGATGGGGCGTGGAAAAAACTGCGATAACATTTTTAACCCTGACCTCCAGACGTCTGCCTGTTGAGATAGGATGCCTAGGAGGAAGAAACACCAAATAATTCCTTCAAATTCTCCTGCCCAAGAAAGAAACGCCAAGAATTCCAAACAACTACGTCTCGATGATATGCTAACCCCAAATCTTGAAGAAGCTGTGAGTACGCTGATAACAAAATGCTTCACCAAACAGATATGCTATACTAGCTTCAGATAATAATAAGACTAACCTAGGTCTGGATAGTAGTGATGTGGAGATTCCTGCTTCTCAATCAACCCAACCCCCAGCACAGTACTTCCCCCCATCCCAGCCAATTCCTCCAGTATCTAATTCTACTACCACCACAGCCGGGATAACTAACACAAACCTGGAGACAGCTGACAGCCACATAATGTCCTTGATGAGTGAACTGGCTATTACTGGAAGAACTGTGTTGGCTATATTCCAGAGGCTGGAACAGATAGCTGACCAAGTTGCCATTCTGGAAGAATCCCTCACAAAAACTAAATTCACTCCCCACTGTACTCAATCTTCCTGTTCCCTTAAGAAACCTCCCACAGAAGGGAGCACTTGGAGCTAACTGGAGAGCCTGTGAGTAATATCTTGAGCAGACAATACTCACAACAACTAATAGTGACTCAAATCATCTTAGAGGTTGCCAACAACAACATACATAAGGGGAATTGGTCCATTAAACAGAGGATACTTACATCTTTAAGCAAACTATTACAAACAGAGATAGGACAAATTGATTTAAACTACATAAAATATCTTCAAGGTTCACGGAGGCTGACCAAGATAAAACTGGACTTCCATAAGCCAACCATCCCTCTCATGTTATTCTGGATGAAAAAATTTCTTAACAAATTCTCTATAGCCCCCAAAAGAGTATTTTCTACTCCAGAGCATCAGGTCATGCAAGAACCAGTGGATTCAACTGAAGGACTGCTTGCACAGGCACAGGCTGGTAGCTCCCTTCCTAAAGGGGAACATCCACAACTCAATCCTACTAGTCACTCACTCCTCTGGGACTACCATCCTTCAGCTAAGCTCAACCAGTCAGGTGCAAACAGAAGCTTGAATGCTCAAATTAATCTTAAGGAACTAACATCTTGCCTTGGAAAATCCCTCCAACAAATTGAAATCTTGCCTAGGCCCCCTAAGAAGTTAAAATCAGATACCTCAACGGCTCCCACACCTCTGGGATCCCAAAATGTCTGCTCAGCACAGGATCCATTAGACTCCTCCATTTCCCCTTTTGAAATCAATAACCCAACAAAGAGACAATAATGGAAGAGCTCCCTTTAGACATAGTTCAGTCTCCTGCATGTGAACCTTCACCACATGAGAGAGCTGATATACTCTCACTCTCTGTTCAACCCCTGGCAGCAGCTCTAAGACAACATGATTCTGCTGATCCATCCCCCTGGGAAATCAACTTACAATTGGATCTTGACAATGAGGTCTTATCACAGGAAGATCTTACAACCCTAAGAGCACTCTCTGACCAAAAGCGACAATCTATTCTCAGAAGGATTGAGCTGCTCCGACAAGAATTATTGAAACTAAATGGGTCCTCTCAATCCAAATGTCCCATGGAGTGTATAGCCCCCTTTCATGAGCATAGAAGGGAACATCCCAGGAAACAGTCAATCTTAGCTGAGATTCACATGGGACATGACCCTGTCTCTACTTTTCCTTTTTGCTCTGTCAATGCCTCCTATGAGAACACAACTCCAAGTATTAAAAGGCCAGCCATTGCCTCTGAGAGGACATCTCCCAGTTTTGAGCAGCTTAAATATTTGCCATCCTTAAAGGCTGTTAATCCAACTCAAACTTCAATAAATCCGTGCTGGGACATTCAGTCTTCTACCAAACTGGATAACCCTACTGAATCCTTACTTGCCAATGATCCTCATTTTGTCTCTCATGTGGCATTGATTCACTCAGCCTCTACTTCTGATACACAGGACCAACGTGCCACCTTCAATTTCAGGCCTCTGTTGGACAAACCAACAACTGAGGAAAACGAGCTAGGACCAGAGTACTCAGCATCCTCCCCTTTGATGGAGGAAATACCAATACAGTCACTTAATCATCAGGATATCACAAAATCCCCTCCAAGATCATCCTCTCACTTACTAGCTCACAGTTCATGACAGTCGGAGGACCACCATATAGTCTCCCTTTTAACTTGGAACGTGGCTGGGTGGTTCTCTTTAATTAGGGATCCTTCCATCGGAGACTATTTGCTTCACCATGACATTGTACTGATCCAAGAAACATGGACTGCTGATGAACTAATTCTGAATGGATTTACTGCCTTCTCATTGGGGGCAGTGCCTGGCGCCAAATATGGAAGAGCAAAAGGTGGTTTGGGGATCTTTGTTTCCACGACGCTACATGCCATTTCAAGGCCTCTCCCCTCATTGAATTCATGTGCCATGGCAGTACTAGTTCAATTCAAGCAGCACTCCTTGATTCTAATTAATGTTTATATGCCACCCGTTAGGAAGATTGCCCAGCTTAGAACTCTCTGGGCTGAGCTAGAATCTTATGTTGGGGATCTTATAACTCAAAACCCTAATGCATCCGTAGTTCTGGGAGGAGACTTCAATGCGAGGCTGGGTCCTGACGATCACACTCTATATACAGCCTACAAATGCATTCCCCCCCGATCATGAATATACTGGCTCCCTTCTCCCCCGTCTTTTTAAGGATCAAAAATTCAACTTTGCAGGCCTTTCTTTGGCCCAGCTAACATATAGATCTAATCTCTTCATCCTAAATGGTACTTCTACAGGTGACTATCCAGCTGAATTTACCTACATATCTGGATCCAAAATGAGCACTATTGATTCTGTATGTGTTTCCATGGATCTTCTTCCCTACGTTAAAAACTTACAAGTACTTCCTAAATTTGACAGTGATCATCTCCCCATTTTGCTTCTCCTAAATGCTTTTACTCAGGAAGTGCGCACTGTCACTCACTATCAACCTAACATAACTCCTTCAGGAAGAACTTATCAGCGTATCAAATGGTCCTCTGTCTGGAACCAAAGAATCTCTGAAATGTTGGCATCTGATCATCTATTGGGACTGCGCCTTAACTTGTTATCAGCAAAGACACCAGAGGAATCTTTGGAGAATTATAACATCTTGATTCAAGAACTAAATAAAGAATTTAAAGCTAATAGAAATGCATCTTGGAAGCGACATCATTTCCACTCCAAACCTTGGTTTGACAAGGAGTGTATAGATGCTAAAAAGGCTCTAACTGCTACTTATCAACTCTACCTATCTAGTAGAGCTCCATCGGCTGCACAGGATGTTCTTTTGCAAAAGAAAAAAATATAAACAACTTTTAACACATAAGAAAAAGATTGCTATCCAAAATAATTGGGCACGGCTAATACAAGCAGCTAAAACTAATGATTCCGCTACCTTTTGGCATCTCACATCTTGCATCCGCAGCCTTGATAGACCTGTGCCTGATTGTCACATTTCTTCAGAGATCTGGGAAGCATACTTCCAAGAGCTATACTCAGATCCATCTGCTGGAAAGGGATCTTACATCCAAGACCTAAGTAAACTCCCACAGTGGCCTCCTGTGCCTCAGTCAGAAATTAAGAGCTTGATTACCTTACTGAAAGAAGGGAAAGCTCCAGGAGAAGACCTAATTCCAGCAGAGGTCATCAAAAACAACTTGGACTTTTGGTCTCCCTTACTAGCTTCACTCTTTACCTGTATCGATAGATACGGACGAATCCCTGAAGACTGGGGGCTGGCTATTATTATACCTATATATAAAAAAGGCAAAAAGGATGACCCCGCCAACTATAGACCAATCAGTCTTCTTAATACAATCAGCAAACTTTATGCTAGACACCTACAATGGAAATTGCAGGACTGGCTGGAACAAGAAAACATACTTGCGGAAGAGCAAGCCGGCTTCAGAGAAGGCAGATCGACTATAGATCAATGTTTGGTGCTCCAACATCTTATTGAAAAATACTCTCCCTACAATATTTCCTCCCTTTATGCTGCCTTTATAGATTTTAAGACAGCATTTGATTCAATATCACAAACTAGGTTATGGGAGAAACTGGAGGCTTCAACAATAGACAGACGTTTATTTCATTTAATACGCATGCTCCACGAAGGAACCAAACTTAAGATCAGATGTAATCCCCAGGGTCAACTCACCAATCCTGTTGCCACTGATAAAGGTGTTAAACAGGGATGTATTCTGGCCCCTCTTCTCTTCAACTTCTATATTAACTCCATAGTGCCCTATCTTGACCATGGGACCTTCCACCCTCCAAAACTGGCTGGAAGGCATATCTCTGTCTTGCTTTATGCCGATGATGCAGCAATCCTCTCTAGAACACCTGTAGGTCTTAGAAGGGCTCTGAATGCACTATCACAATTCTGTGAGGAAGAGCAATTAAAGCTCAATTATCAGAAAACTAAAATTGTGGCCTTTGCTAAAAGACCCAAGATTCACTCTTGGAGCATCAATGGGCACAAAATTGAGCAGGTTTCCTCCTTTAAATATTTGGGAGTAGTTCTTCAGGCTAATGGTAGCAGAAAAGCCCATGGAGATTATGTTGCCAACATTGCTCAAAGAAGTTCTCTAGCCATTCTTAAATATCTCAAGACAGCTGGCGGCCAATATATTCCTGCAGCACTTAAATTATTCCAAGCCAAGTCAATTTCCCAACTTCTATATGGTGCCCAGTTAGGTCCCCTTTCCAATTACGCTCCACTGGAACGGGTACAATCTAAATTTGTAAGATCGGCCTTACAAGTTCCAAAATGTGTCCCAAATGTTACTCTCCGATTAGAGTTAGGCCTCATGAAAGTGGAGGCTAGAGCTTGGGTGGCTATTCTTACCTATTGGATTAGACTGCATTTCTTCCCTAAGGGTTCAGCCCCCCTTATTAGAAAAGATGACTTTAAATCCAAATGGGAAGGGGTTATAATATCTAAAATCCTATCCTTAGGTCTGTCCCAAGACATCCTTTTTACCATGAAGTATGATCAGGCCAAAGCAGTTATTAAGCAGCGGGTTACCGACTCAGAACGACAACTGGATCTAGCTAGCTCCCTTGCCTTTTTTGTTAATGACTCCTGCAGGTATCTATCTTTCCTAATGAGATACTTAGACAAGCTTGAGATACCCACCCACTGGAGGGCCTTTACCTTGGCCCGATGTCATGCCCTCCCTTCTGCTGTTCTTGAGGGACGATATCGGAGATCTCCCTAATCGGAGAGGCTATGTCCCTGTGAATCTGGCGATATTGAGTCAACAGAACATGTACTTCTTCACTGTTCCTTTTATAAAGACACCCGGGCTAAGCTTATATCTCCAATAATCTATAAATATCCAGGACGCTTTGGTCATTATTATACTCAATTACTTCTATCAGATATGAATTTTTCTATAACATATAGTGTGGCCAGGTTCTGCGCCGCAGCGATCAAAATCCGCAGGACAATGACCAGCGTCATCAATTAACCAAAAGTACCACTTATGATACATAGCTCCTATGTATCAACAACTCTTGTTTAACAAACAAATGTGGGATGTCTTATGTGTATGGAACAGTATGTATATACAGTATGAACTCTGATGTCTTTTGTATATATCTATCTTGATCTTCCTCTATGGCTCGTTGACATCACTAATTCCTCAGATACTAATAAGGTATAGATTTGTGATGGTCAGGATGGATTTGTGGGCAGTTTTTATATTATATTATATATTTTATATATAATATATTTTATATTATATATTTTATATCTTATCTATTTTACTACTATTTATATACCGTATTCTATTGCTGGTCACTGACCGTAATAAAGTTTGATTGATTGATTGATTGATTGATTGTGGTTTGATGGTGTCCATGAAGCACAAACCATGCTGATTTTTTTAAAAAAATGATGTGGTTCCTTTCTTTAGGGCACATCTCTAAATGGAGTGCTTTTTGTGTAGCTACACAGAAAGCTCCCTTTGTGAGTTTCCCACCCATGAAGTTATTTGAGGGTTTCTTATTATATACAGTAGTTCAATGAGCAACAAAACAACACTTCCCACAACACCTTAAGCCTCTCAGGGGCATAAAGTAGGCTCTAGATCAGTGTTGGGGAACCTATGGCACAGGTGCCAAAGGTGGCACTCGGAGCTCTTTCTGTGGGCACCCGACATCGCCCCTTCACAGCCACCTGTATTCAGGTTAAATTGCTGTATTGGCACCTTGCAAAAAAATAGTGGGTTTCGAATCGCAGTTTGGGCACTCAGTCTCTAAAAGGTTTGCCATCACTGCTCTTGATAGTCTACCACCCTACTCAGCTGGGCAGTAGCTGCAGAAGAGGAGAAGAGGAAGGCTGGATTTAATAGTGATTCTGGTACTAGGCTTTCTGCAAGGGGAAGAAAGTGTAACAAAACACTGACCATGAAGAAGTTCAGCATTTTGTTTCACTTAATGAAAGCATGTTTCCATAAGAAAAGCCCTGCTGGGTCAGGCCAAGGGCCCCTCTAATCCAGCTTCCTGTGTCTCCCATTGGCCCCACCAGATGCCCCTGGGAGCCCAGGAGACAACTAAAGAGCTGTCTCCTGATGCCACTCCCCTGCATCTGCCATTTTTGTTTCATGGCAGCTAGGGGAACCATGCTGCCTATGAAACAAACCAAGAGCCAGCCCAGTTTGTGGGTTTTTGTGGTTCCTTTCGTTCCTATCTCTCATCTCAAACACAAGCTCACATACACCACAATTAACAAATCTAGGAAAACATGCAGCGGGCTTTGTTGAGCCCTTTTAATCACTAGATGACCAGGGTCTCTTGTACTCTTTCATCTCTTTATTTTTCACCGCACGCAGTTGTGTGGAAGGATATAATAAACTAATTAAAGATATAATTAAACCATTGAGAGAGGATATCTAACATTAGGGCATTCATTGCAAAGAAAAGAGAGGATTGAGAGCCATGAATTGAGAAATTCCATCTCACATTAGTATTAGCATCATTGTTTATTTCCACCACAACCCTTGATGTCCTCCTGCAGAGCACCATAATTACAAAAAGAAAGAAAGAAAGAAAGAAAAAAGAAAAAGAAATGCCCCCCCCCCCGCCCCATATGATTCTTTATTATTACGGTCAAAGACCAAAAATACCAAACAATGTCCAAGAAATGCATTTTCCCCATTTTGGCGGCTAGAGCTGCAACCATATTTTCTTTTAAAATTTCCATTTGGATTTTGGAAATCAACAAGAGCTATCAACAACCAACTTCCTTTTACTGATAATGTACACCTTAAGGACTTGTAGACACTGGGCTCAAATATGGGACAAACAATGCTACTCCATTGTTCTCCTCTGGCACAGACTGTGGCATTGATACATCAAAAATGCCCTGACAATAAAGCCATCATCTCCAATGGGTCATATGCATGGCAGGTTTCTCCCTTCCTTGCACAATGTAGCATGTTCCTTTGGTATACTGGCAATGCATTGCATGGAGAGGGAAAGAGGGGGAACAGAAGGTTGATGCAGTGGTATTAAGACTGAAGTTTTGTTAAAGGCAGACACAAGTGTATTTGAGCCTCCAATGGTGAAGGAAGGAAAGTATAAAGACTTTACAATTTCATGTGCCTAATATGAAATGAGATGACAACATTACAGGCTACCAGACTTTTGCTGTTGTTGATGTTCCATCAAGCCAATTCCAGCTTAGGGTGACCATAATAAAGTTACCGAATTATCTGAGATGTTTAGTTAGTGGTGTATCATCTCCACCTTTCAAGGTGTTTTCATGGCCAAATGGGGTTTTGAACCCAGATCACTTGAACTCCTGTCTACGACATCACAATAGCTTACTGCCAGATTTTTGAGGTTCTGCCTTTACCACTTTCTGAAGGCTGTGGAGTTTAGTGGTTTGAGGCAAATCAAAGAGTGAATTACAAGATAAAAATAGTTCTGGCAGGAACCTATGGCACAAACTGAATTACAGTCTCCTTTAGAGGACCACCTCTCATTGGTTAGTTTGCCACTTGTCTGAGTCCGAGATTCTAGTAGATCAGAAATAATAAAATGTTTTGTTTACTCACATCTCGTCTTATACAAAAACAAACATTCTATGGAAATGTTAACTTACTACATCCCAGAGCCTTAACTGATTGATTTACCATGGGGATAATTTGATCGCACCCACACAACATGGGCTGGGCTTTGACAGCCCGTTAATGCCACCTTCATCCCCTCTTCCGATCTTGACTTACAAGGCAGTCCCCTTGAACAAATGCCAGTTGCTCTTCCACCTTTTGCCTGTCAGATCTTGTTGCAGTGATAAGATAATCTGATTAGGGGAATTGGGAATTATCAAGATTCGCTCACCATCCATATTTTCATATCACAGCCAGAGCAAGCTGGAGATTGTCAGCGATCAGTGAAGTGCATGTTGAATGGCCCATTCAGTTCCCTGGCTGCCTTCTCCTTTTTTCTTTCTTTCTTTCAGCCTCAAACTGAAGAACCTGGCTTTTCCTCTCCTTATTCTTTCAACAGCACAGCTACTTTTCACGTCCCCTGATGCTGCAGGCACCACTCAAAAAGATTTATTAAAAGACGTCCAACACACCAGTGGTTATTAAGCCCAGCTCCACTTGTGTTCCCTTCTAGAAATTCCCTTGGGCATCTCCTTCAGGCTGTAGATTCATGGTCCCATCCATGCATGGAACAGCTATGGGGTATAGCCAGAATCCTGGAGTCTTAGAGGTGTACAGGGGGAATTTTCCACAAAGATCAACTAGTCCAACCCCCTGGGAATGTTTAGCCTTACAACAAGATGGCTGAGAGGGGATATGACAGCCATGTTTAAATGTCTGAAAGGATGTCATATTGAAGAGAGAACAGGTTTGTTTTCCAAAGCTTCAGAGACTAGGACTTGGGGCAATGGTTTCAAACTACAGAAAAAGAGATTCAATTTAAACATTAGGAAGAACTTCATGATGGTTAGAGCTGTTCGGCAGTGGAATACGCTGCCACAGAGGGTGGTGGAGTCTCCCTCTTAGGAGGTTTTTAAGCAGAGACTGGATGACCATCTATCGAGAGTACTGTGATAGGAGGTTGGACTGGATGGCCCTTGAGGTCTCTTCCAAATCTATGATTCTATGATCAGCATTCACCCATTCACCGAGGGTTGTTTTTTTCTTTCTCTATGGGTCTAGCCCAGCTTCTTTTGGATTAACATTCAGTGCTCGAGAGGTGTGCAGAAAACTTTTCCTTGATTTTAGCCACCATTGAGAATGTTGATGTCCATGAAGTGAACACAGGTTGGTGGTGTATTATCCTATTCCATTCAATATTTGCTAGGCACCTTTTGGCATACATCTAGAGGGTCAGCCCCAGCCATTTAATAGACCTTTTCAATGGTTTGGGGGTGGTGGTGGTGGGAGGGCAAGTTTCAGGAAGCAAAAAATAAGCCTTTTGCCTGGAACCGACCTCCAATAGTCATCTTGTTAATACTAAAAGCAGAAAAATAAAAGAAAGTAGCTCATTTCTCAACTTCGATGTGTCCCCCCATAAGTTTAGAAGGCCAAAGATAAGTCTCATCATTCTGTCTCAATCTCTCTCTGTGTGAACCTTGATGCTAAAGGATGCACACATCAAATCCAAGGCACCAAGTCATTACTACCTTGTTAAAAGAGAATGGCACAGCTGTTGCTCTGAGCTACTTTGCTAAGCAAAGTATCTCATCACCGCGATGAGTGTTTACCATTGCTATCTGGGGGGGAGAATTAGGTAGCACTGATTGGATATGAAGCCACCTAGAATATTTTTTCCACTGATTGATGCTGTCATAGTCAGGACAGGTTCTCTTGACAATCCTCCTGGCTCCTGCTCTTGGCACACCACCCCCTGCTCAGCTCTCAGAAGCAGAAAATGCAGATTGCATGGCGCAAGGTGGGAAAAGACATGTGGCCAACGGAGGAAAGGGGATCTCCACTCTTCACATATTTCCTGTTGAGTTCTTGTCAGCTATTAGGAGGTTTTGCATGGGGATGAAAGCACTCTGGGGATAAAGGAGAGGAACAGCAGATGTCCAACACAGCTGACGTACAGAGAGGACACCGTGCACTAGATTACCAGGAGTGAAAAGTGCCAAGAAATTGACATTTAATACAGAAAAAGGAGGCAAAATCAAGGGTATTCAGATGATGAGGAGTGTAGCTGTCTGTCTTTTGGGCCATCTTAACCTGATGGACTTCATTATTGCATTGGACTTTTGGCAGCCAGAATGAGGATCAGATTATGGGCAGTAAGAGCCAGAAGGGGAAATTACAACCAACAGGTGGGGAAGACGGAGACAGCAAATTCAAGCTAAATGTAAGAGGAAAGCTGGGATCAAACAGCATTAAGCTAGGATAGAGCATTGGTCTGTTCTTAGGAGTAGTGGCACTGGCAACTTTGCCTGCCAGCTCCTCTCCAGTATTTCAGACAGACACTTGGGTTGTTTTTGCCTAGGCCTAGCTGTAAATGCCTTGGACTGAAGCACGTGTTCTAATGGGCTACAGCTTTTTTCTTTCCAAATGGTATGAGAGTGGGAAATAATTCTTCACGGAAAGTGGGCTTTAATTCCCTTGAGAAATTAAAACAACAGGTTGATCGGTCCATCAATAGGTATTAGTTGCCAGAGAGAAACTAGATATAACGATCAGTAAAAGAATAGTTTTTGTTAATTTTCACTATCAAAATGTACGGATTGCTTCATATACCAAATTGGGGGGCGGGGATGTGAATCAAGAGAGAGAGAGAGAGAGAGAGAGAGAGAGAGAGAGAGAGAGAGAGAGAGAGAGAGAGAGAGAGAGAGAGACTGGAGTGCCTAAACCTAAAAGATCTATTCATCTAGGCTCAAGTAGGTGCTTAAAAATGAGTTAGTTTGCCCCCCCCCACAGCCGAAACTGAACACGCGAGACACAGATATGGGATAAACATGGGGCCAGATTTATTAAACAACAACACACAAACATTGGGTCAAACCCAGCATACAACCAATAGAGGAGGGGGCAGACGTAGTGCGGGAATTTCCGGGTCCAGGGGGGCCTGGGCCCAGACACCCCCCCCGCAATCTGTTGTCCAGCAAGTAAGGTCCACAAGGGGGCACCATAACAGGCTGGCACCCACCCTGATCACTGAAGCTGTTTACCTCCCAGCCAGGCATTGGGGTGCCATCACTTGGCTTGGGCCCTACCTGGCTGGGGTAAGATGAGCCTTACCCCCCCCCCCCCCTGGCCGCTGTAATCTCCTGACTTGCAGCATCCGGGGATTGGGGGTTCAAGCTTCTTGGTGGCTCTTACTCTCCGCCCTGTTGCTTTTCCCGCACTACCCACCAACCCCAACAATTACCTGCTCTGGCCAGAATGAAAGAGATCCCCGTCCCCCCCCCCGGTCAGGACGGGATAGGCAAAAAAACCCCCGGCCGGGTTGCCAATCTTGGGCGTGGGGGGAAAAATTCCTATCCGGCCCCTACCTGGTGACCATAAGACTCACCCTGACAGATAAAGGGTGGGTGGGAGGGATGTCGGCGCCGACAGGAAGAAGAGGCTAGGGAAGCGCGGGAGCCTGCTTAAATAGCAGGAACTCTTGTGATACCCTCTGGCCTCGTGAGACTTCAACTTCTCATCTCGCGTGAATTCGGCCGGGGGGGGCAAACGGGCCCCGCCTGCCGATGCCGGCGGCAGAGCGATTACTAATCTTTTCAGCCAGAATCCTGCTGAGAAAAACTATATAGGTGACAATGGTCACACAAACCACTCTTTTGGTGGGGTGTCACGTGACCAGACTCACAGTATTAGAAGAGGTAATCATGTTAGTCTGTGCTAGTTTATCAGAAAGGGACAAAAGAAAAATACAAAAATAAAGAAGACCAAAAAATGTGGCACCTTAAAGACTGAGTATTATATTTTAAAGTGAGCTTTCATGGACAAGTCTGAGGAAATGAATTGGCAAACTCCCAAGTGAGAAATTGATTCATCTCCAATTTAAACTGCTATAAAATGTCCCCCAAGGCACCAAGTGACACCAAATTTTGAGGGAAAGCATCCCCTAAATTTCCTCTAGAAGTCCTAATTTTGTAGGCATCTGAGTTATATACCATCAAAGGGGGGGGCTAGGAAAGTGCCCTAAAACAACTAGGGATTGTAGAAGAGGGATTGTAGAAGAGGAAGCTTCCCTTCAAATTTGGGTTCTCTAAGTGCCTTGAGGGACATTTTATGGCCCAACAAATTGACAAATCCAATTTGTCAATTTGTATTCCTTGGGGGACTTTATTTATGATGAATATATGAATTGACAAAGGTTGATGAATTGGCT
The DNA here is from genome assembly GCA_037367245.1 of Phrynocephalus guinanensis. Classification (NCBI taxonomy): domain Eukaryota; kingdom Metazoa; phylum Chordata; class Lepidosauria; order Squamata; family Agamidae; genus Phrynocephalus; species Phrynocephalus guinanensis. Next base: position 8,120,652 of record CM074749.1, on the reverse strand, counting down.
AACAACACCTGAAAACATGATTCATTTTTCAGTTCATCCCCATCTTTAACCATAACGTCTTGACAGCTCAACGAGCCCAGGATCAACTCTTGTGTCTCTACTCTTTCCATACCTTCCAGGATCCTATTGGGTTCTCTGTCTTAAAGCAAGTGACTTTTTCTGCTGGGGAAAACAGAAGCTGGAGTTGGAAATGGTTGACTTCTTAGCTGAAAATGAACCGTATGTATCCCAAGAGTGCTCCCTTGCCTCTGTTTCAACTGTGTGCATAATAACTCATCATAATTGAAACAGAGTCAAATATGATTTACAACACAAAGCTGAAAGTGTTTGTCTCCACTATTACTAGCCCTATAACTCATCATTGCCATCATTTTTGCCTCCTCTCTCTAAGACAGTCCTTCATCCATCTGTCTATAAGTGTCACCTTTGTATCCTGTGTTGTTTCTTCTTTCCTGAGTAAATTGATGATAGCAGGAGATATGTGTGGATGATGGCGTTGATGATGACAACAATGATGATGGCAGACAGGACAGAGGCATGCCTTCTGAAATGCTATGAATGCTTCTCCTTTAACTCTTTCCATGCCCAACTGGAGGATTCCTTTACCAACAAGGCTGTGGACTTCTAGATCTTATGATCACTGTAGACTTTGGGTCCTCCAAGGTGTAAGAAACCAGAACTCCTGACCCCAACTCAGATCTACCAGAATTTTATAAACTAAGCCTTTCCTTTAAGTAAGCTCATCTCCTTGCCTATAAAGTACCAAGCCTGGAAACACCTGGAGATGAAAGAAAATGTCTAAAAAGGGCTGGACAAAGAGCCCAGGATAAGAAATCCATCCTTCCTGCAGACAAGGCTATTTATCCCAGAGAGAAGGGGGATGTTCCCATTTGTTTCTGGATAATAAAACTGATCAGTTTTTTGAAACAATGCAAAAGATGGAAATGGGGTAGATAGGAAATCAAGACCAAGATGAGAAGTCAGCCATCGCAAAGTGACACTTTTAAGGAAAGATAATTACAGGAAATCAACCCCGAATGTTCACTGGAAGGACAGATTTTGAAGCTGAGGCTCCAGTACTTTGGCCACCTCATGAGAAGAGAGGACTCCTTGGAAAAGTCCCTGATGCTGGGAAAAATTGAAGGCAAAAGGAAAAGAGGACGACAGAGAATGAGATGGTTGGACGGTGTCATTGATGCAACCAAAATGAATTTGACAAAACTCCGGGAGGCATTGGAGGATAGGAAGGCCTGGCGAGCTCTGGTCCATGAGGTCATGAAGAGTCAGACACGACTGAACGACTGAACAACAACAACAATTACAGGCATCACGAACATTGGTCCGAGTTTGCTACTCCTTCTTTTTAGAGCTATAATTGGCTGATTTCATAATACTGGCAAGTGCTTGTCACTTGATAACTCTGAAAGGGCTAGCTGATTATCCTTGGGATAAGATGCAATTAATGCATTGAGGGACACAGGGGAAATAGTCAAGCAGAGATTGTTGCTTCCTTATTACAGCCATGTCTATCCTGCCTACAAGACAAACAACTTAATACGGTTTACATTGTGACCTATAGAATCATCAGAGCTTGGAAAAGTTTGTCATGGCTGTTATTTTTGGACTACAACTGAGAGAATCCTCCAGTACCTTCATTTTGGTACTTTTTATATAGTAGACTTTCCAGTATTACATGAAAGGGGGGTTGGGTCATTTCTTTCTTGTTTCCCCACTCTTGGTGTCTGTGATCCCCAAAGCCCTACAAGAATCCCTAAAAGTATTTTTTTTAAAGCAGATACTCAAGGAAACAAAGAATCATTCTTCTACAAAAGAAGGCATGAGGAAGTAAAATCATTATCAGATTTACAGAAAAACAAATACTCCTGTCCTCTCCCAACAAGTTCAAAAAATAGCAAAATGCACAAGAGCCGAAAACAGAAAACAACAGTGTGTATTCAGTGCTGTCCACCCAACAAAACAGAGATATATCAGTGCCTTTGCAGCTCAACAGAAAAAAAGACAAGGCAAAAAAGTATCCATCCAAGTATGGGCTGCCTGGCAATCAGACACCCAGTCATAAAAGCAACCAACAACAGAACTCTACAAGGCAAGCAATAATGCTTGAATAACCAGTGTCACTGTTTGGCCTGCACATTCTCAGGGAAGCAAACATACTGTCTCCCACAAAATAGGCATACCAAAAAAGGAATACATGCATGGTAGGTTTAACACAATAATAATTTAAAATGTAAATCAGAGAAATCTCCTGCATACATGGACAAATGAGATGCAAGCAAACAAATAAAAGCAAAAGGGAAAATACAGTTAGAGGCCATCCAAACAAGAACTAATTGAGCAAAGGGAGATATCCTTGCCTCCATCAATACTCAGTGCCTTCTGTTCTTTTCTTTGAATCCAGCAGGCAACAATTCTTAACTCATCAAGGAAAACAGTTCAGATTACACCAGATTAAATCACCCCAAGAAAACAGAAGCATAAACTACTTACCTAGAAAAATTTCTAGGTATTTCTTCCTTCCTTCCTTCCTTCCTTCCTTCCTTCCTTCCTTCCTTCCTTCCTTCCTTCCTTCCTTCCTTCTGCCACTTCAGGTTTTTCAGAGGCCCAGCATCGACATCTTGAAAAACAAGAGATAGGAGGCACAAAATGTTTAATCTCAATGGAGTGGGGTGACTCCAGTTGAAATGGAGCAGTGAACATGAAGCATGGCTTACTTCTAACTATATCAGAGCTTTTCATGATGTTGAACCTTCTCTCCAAAATGTGCTGCACACCCTGGATACCATGTTAAAAATGGAGGCTAAAAACTGGTGTGTACTCCTTGGCCCAATGAAATCAGAGCCACCAACTTTTACTGGCTCATTCCCCCTTGCAAGAGGTGTAACCAGAGCTTAATGCCAGTTCAATTTATACATTAACACTGGCACACGCTATCTGAGAATGGAAGCACCTTCAAAATAGGAATTTGGTTGTAGTGTTCCCCCAACCCCACTGTTGCCTTCCATTTCCTAGCCCAGGAGCCCTCCTCGCAGTGTGTCTCTGGGAGCATGATAGCTTGGGATTTGGGGGGTGATACATTATTGAATCATGTCCAGCTTACATCAAGGGAGTTTGTTCCATTCAGCTAGAGAAGCTGCACACAAACACCTTGGCAACCCAGATTGATCAAGAGTCAGGAGCCTCCAAAGCCAACTTCCACAGTTGGCTGAGTTGGATCCGTGGCCGAAAGCTGGCAGCGGGGAGTGAAGCAGCTTATTTGCCATCATGGGCAGCTGGACGGCACCAACTGACTAGGAGGAGCATACAAAACAGCCTGGCTTCACACAGGGACTTTCGACTGACTGTGCCACAAATCCGTTTCCTAAGGAAGAAGCAGGGGAGCCAGTCAGCATTTGCATGGATTTCACATCCTTTTTCTTTGCCTGAGAACAGGCTGTGCTGTGCCATGGACAGTGGGTTTCTGATTCACTGCTCTAATTATAACTTGCAACTCAAAGATGGCACTTATGTCAAAGCTGTGATGGGGAGAGCTATGCTGAATGGCAGCCAGAAAAGGCGAGAAAGAAAACCACACACCCCGTTCCCACGTGTTCAAAAGATCAGGCAAGGGCAGAATACCCAGGCATCAGGCTTCCTCTAAAGCAGAGAGAGGGGACCATCTTTGATGACCCCCCCCTTGGCTGAATTCCAACGCCATAGCTTCTCGGCTTGCGAAACAGAGCTCACATTCATGAAACCCTTTCCTGGACTGAACAGCAGAGATCACATCCATCCAGTGTTGGATCTGGCTGGTGCCAGGGTTTCTTGTTCAGTAGTTTCAGAATAACTGGCCGTGACTGGCTGTGGGGTGGAACCAGTAATTGGTGCCTCCCCTGCTGGCCCCTTATAGGGGCGTGGTGGCTCAGTGGAGCAAGGCTCCGCAAACGGTCAGCTGCAAAGTCAACAGCTCAGTGGTTCGAATCCCAGATGCCATGCAGCAGAGCGAGCTCCCGCTAATAACCCCAGTTCCTGCCAAACTAGCAGTTTGAAAGCTTGCGAAATGCAAGCCGCTAAATAGGCACCACTGTAAAAAGCGGGAAGGAAAAAACGTGTTTCTGTGCAGCCACGCCAGCCACATGGCTGCAGATGTGCATAACACTGGCTCTTTGGCTTGAATACGGAGATGAACACTGCCCCTAGTGTCAGACATGACTAGCACACATGTGCGGGGGGAGGGGGGACTTTACCTTTACCTTTACCTGCTGGCCCCTTAGCCTCTAAGTCTGATTCCAAAACATTGGTTGAATTGGGTAGATAGCAAAATATATAGACATTTGTTCTCATCCCTTTTACATATAGATTACATATTGCATGCAAACATACACCATAAAAACACGGCCCAAAAAGTCAGACCATGACCATGGAGTCTATGAGTTCATTTATAGCCCAGCGAATAATTATTTTTCAAACCCATATTCTGCCTGATTACTGCCAGGAAGTTTACATCAAAGAGACAATCAATAAAATATAGTACAGCAAACAAGACACTGAATCTCCAATAGAAACAAAATACAATCAGAAATAAATCAGAAAAACATGGATACAATTATGTATAAGCTTAAATAAAGCTAAATAAGAACAAGACAGTGGAAAAAATCTAGGAAACCATGTAGGTGAAGTTGCCCCAACAGGGTTCTAGAAACAGCCTAGTTTTTAATATTCTCTTGACAGCAGGCAAGGAGAGGGCCCTGTGCAGCACTGCCAGAAGTCAATTCTATAGAAATGTTGCCACTAGAGATGGGCACGACTTGAAAAAAATTTTTTTCGAGTTGTCGTTAGTCGGGCCGCTCCCGTTTCGGCTCGTTTCCGGTTTTCGCGAAAATTCGCAAAAAATAGTCGGTTCATTTTTTTTGTTTTTTCGTTGTCGTTAGTACTGGTTTTTGGGGGGGGAGCGGGCTCCTGGAGGCACCTCTGTGGGGTGGGTGCCTCCTCTGGCCCGCTATAAAGGGAAAGTGGGCTCCTGGAGGCACCCGTGGGTGCCTCCTGCCACTAGGAAGGGGAAGCAGGCTCCAAGAGAGACCCCTCTACATGGGGGTCTCCCCTCCTCACCTGCTGCTGCTGCAAAATGCTATGCAATAGCCATATGGATATTGCATAACATAATGTGCAGACAGTGAGACCAGTGTGAGAGTGATAGTGTCATGCCTTCCCTGCACAAGGCTCTTGCACCACCATGTCTCACACAGAAGGGAATTGTACTTGCTGCGTGTAGTGCAATGCAAGCAAGTAGATCTGGCTTTAAGGTGGCTTAGTGCAATGGCTAGGGTTAGGCTAGTGACGGGTAAGGTTACGGTGGGCTAGTGGGTTGCACCTCTGGGTGCCTCTCTGACCCACTAAGAAGACAGTCTGTGACGTATGGGTACGGAGTCAAGGGTTAGGGTTAGGGCTAGGGCAGGTTTTAGGGGGCTTTTTGGCACATCCCAGAAGTCTCCATGGCCAAGTGGCCATGCGACTGGTGGGATGGCTCCAAAAATTTGCATGGTTGTCCACTCCCACATGGCTGGCCACTCGGCCAGCCCATCATTGCGCACTGCGCAGGTGTAAATAAAATAAAATAAAATAAAATTAAATGGAGGACAGAGGAGGAGAGGAGAGACATTTTGTTGCAAGAAAAAACCCACTGCTACTGTGAAAAATCTGGCAGTTTATAAATTTTTGCGTGTTTCTGTTGTGCTTGTGTGTTTTGGACCACGATTTCAAAAACAATATTGCGTTTGCCGCCCCATTTTGGATCCCCCCGCCCGCACCGCATGGCATGGCGAAATGGCAACTCGAGTCCGGCTGCCCAGGACGGGGGGGAGGCGGGACCCCCCCTCCAGAAACCACCCCTCCGGTAGGTGCCCTGCGCCCTTAGTCAAGCAGGCATTTTTCCGCCTGCTTTTTTGGCCCGGGAATGGGTGGGGGGGGGAGAGTTTAAAAAGTTTTTTCCTGTGCCGTCCGTGCCGCTTGCTTGCGCTTTAATTGCGGGCGGCTGGCGGCGAGACTGGGCTTTTTGGTGGCTGCGAGCCTGCGGCGAGTCCCACCAGAGCAGCCGAGGATGGGAGATGAGGGGGGAGGCCGGGGACCTCCAGAAACAACCCCTCTGGTAGGTGCCCTGAGGCACAGCAGGCATTTTCCCGCCTGCTTTTTGGCCGGGAACCGGGTTTTTTTAACTTTTAAAAACTTTTTTTCTGTGCCGCGTGGCATCGCGCAATCGCACGATGCAAGGAACGAGCACAACAAATCAGACCAAAATTGTTCGTTCGTCGGTTCGAGCTCGAAGTCTGGCGGAGTAATTCCCGTTACCGTTTCCGTAGAGTAACGGAACCGAGTAACGGAAACGGAAACGGGAATACCGCTAAGTCGTGCCCATCTCTAGTTGCCACAACTGAGAAGGCCTTGTTTCTTGTGCGTATCCTTCTGGCCTCTCTCAGAGTGGCAACCCAAAAGAGCACAGCTTGTGAGGATCAGGAAGCATAGGCTGATGATCTTCGGGAAAGTTGCTCCATCAAGTAGCAAGATCCCAATCCATGGAGGGCTTTATAAAAACCTTGAACCTGACCAAGGACCTGAATGCCTGGAAGGCAGATAAAGGGTACTGAGTTTCATTCCTCATGTGAAGTTTTATGCACCTATAGATCACTGTAGAACCATTTCACACAACAGCTGGACAGGGATAGGCCACGCTGCTGCATACATTATGGCTTCATAGCGGCATAGGTCCCAGATACTCTGGATGATTCCAGACAACCCCTTCCTCCAAACACTCCAATCCTTTCAGAGCACGGCTGGGGTCCTCTGAATACACAAGACCCTACCATTGCCCTTAGGAACCAGAGGCAGAAGCCAAGCCAAGGAATCTGACTAGCATGAGAATAACAGGGCAGATCACAGAGGGATGTGATCTTGCATTTGAAAGCAAAAAACGAGGGGGGAACCAATCACAGACAATAATAATGCAAGGCGTGAATAAAGTGGATAGAGGAACATTCTTCTCCCTCTCACAAAATACCAGAACTGGGGGACATACACTCAAATTGAGGGCTGGGGGAGTAAGAACAGACAAAAGAAACTCCCTGCCACAGGATGTGGTGATGGCATCTGGCCTGGATGCCTTCAAAAGGGGATTGGACAGTTTCCTGGAGAAGTCCATCCCAGGTTGCAAACCATGGTGGAGATGTGTAATCTCCAGTCTTAAAACCAGGGTACTTCAAGGGCCAGATGCAAGGGAGTGTTATCAGGACACAGATATCTAGTCTCCTGCACTCTCGGGCACATTTGGTGGGGCCACTGTGAGATACAGGAAGCTGGAATAGATGGGCCTTTAGCCTGATCCAGCATGGCTCTTCTTATGTTCTTATATTCTTATGTTAAAGCTGCTCCTTTGGGAGCGCCAACCCGAAAATGAATTCCTAGAGAACCATGAGAACCAACAGCTCAAGAGAGGCACACTTTGCATTTCATACACTGAACAGGTGCTTTCTCTTTTAAAAACAATCCTGTTACCGGAACGATTTCCTTTCATTTCCACGAGAACATTTGATGTAACACTATTCTTCACCCTCTTCAGTGGTATTAAAATCACTCAGGAAAAATGCTCCAGAGGCTGCCTGAGAGGCAAATCCAAGCCTTTGTTCATTGATTCATTTTCAAGCAAGGCTTTTTATAGAGAGAGAGAAAAAAGACATATTCTTTTTTTGTTAACCTTTTAGGACCTTGAACTGTTGTGGAGATTCCAGTCTGGGAGTATGCGCGTGTGTGGACTTGAATTAGACACCCAGCAGGAAAAGGGATATAAGGTATGTAGAGATGGGTACAAAATGTTTTTGTTTTGTTTCATTTTTTGTTTTCTTTCAGAACCAAATGAAAAATGAACTGATTTTTAAAGAAAATTTGAAACAAAGTGAACTGGAAATTTTCAGTTTTGTTTCCTTTCATTTCTCTCCCCCCCCCCCCCCAATGGACTGATTGGGGTGAGGAAAGTCACAGGGTTTTTAAACTGTCTTGGAGCCACCGACCCAAGCCACACCACTGCTAGCCTCGGTGGCTCGAAGACAGATTAAAAACCCTGTGCCATTCCCCCCAATTGGGTGCATTGGTGGGGGGGAATGGTGCGGGGGTTTTAAACTGTATTTGACCCACCGGGGCAAGCAGCCATACTGCTTGGCTCGGTGGCTCAAAGACAGTTTAACCCCCACACCACCCCATCCCGATCGGACACATTGAGGGGAATGGTGCAGGGTTCTAAACTGATTTTGAGCCACCGAGGTAAATGGTGGCACTGCTTGACTCGGTGGCTCAAAGACAGTACAAAAACCCTTTGCCTTCCCCCAATTAGGTGCGTTGGGGGCTGGATGGCACTGGGTTTTTAAACTGTCTTTGAGTCGCTGAAGCAAGTGGTGGCCGTGGCCATCACCGTTTGTTTTGGTAACTCAAAGACAGTTTGAAAACCTTGTGCCTCTGCCCCCCAACGGACCCAATGAGGAGGAGCTGATAGTGTTTTATAAAATAATGGAAAATGAAACAAAAGGAAAAATGAAATGAATTTTTACTTACAATTTGTTTAAAAATGAAACAAAACAAACCAAGAAAAATGAACCAAAAAAAACAAAATGAAATGCCATTTTGCCATTTTGTGCCCATCTCTAAAGCTACAAATAGGCTTTCCTGATATTTCAACATAGTGACAGGGGAGAAGCATCAAGCATTGACCCTGATGCCAGAGTGATCCAATTTGCCAAATGCAAACAGGCATGGGTCATTTGCACACTCTTTAACTGTTGTGCTTGTTTTCTAGATAGCGGGATTTTTACTTAAATTTCCCCACATCGTACAGTATTCAAAAATGTGATGTTCTCTCCTTAAGTTCTGAAATGATACCTCATATACGACATATCTTATAATAGAATTGTACAGTACGACCCCGTTATCCGCTCAATCATTAACCACTGATTAACTTATCTGTGGGGCTTTTTTGGGGGGGGGGAATACAGGTATTAACAAAATAATTCAGTAGCTACAAATCAGGCTACTGTCACAGAACAGCTGAAAAGGAGATTGTAAAGCAGGTAGCCAGTTGTTGCGGTGGTGGCACCTGCAGCATTGGTGGCAGTCTGCAACATTGGAGACAGAGGAGGTGGTGAAAGAGACAGAGGCGGTACTGTTCAGGCACCTCTTCCACCACCACCACTGATGCTACAGCTGCCACCACTGTGATAACTGCTGAGGAGACACTGGAAACACTGCTGGCCTGGTGGTGAGGGCAGTGGTGGATGGGGTTACTGGGCAGGAGGGGGATGGCCCTTCACTGTTCTCCCCCCCCCCCCCTGGCAGGGGGTTATTTAGGCATCAGGATGCAGGCGGTGGCCACGTACCAGCACCACTTTTAGCCCATTACTGCACCACCACCACAGCCCCCTCACCACCACCGCCACTCCCGAATAACAGTGTTAGCTCTTGTCCGTGGATTTCGCTATCTGCGGGGGTTTCTGGAACCGATCCTCCATGGATACAGTGCTCCTACTGTAATTCTGTAGCATTGAGTTGATTTCAGATTACGGTGACTCTTAAGGGTTTCCTGGGTAGGGAGTATATGGAGGAGGACTTCACCAGGCCATTGATGCTTCTTCTCCCAGCCAGCAGTTCCAACTATCTGAGCTGCCTGGTTCATATCCTGATGTATTATTCTAAAGATGAATCTACCCTTGATGTAGAAACAGGCAGCAGTACTACCGAGTAGTGAACTGAGCTGTCACACTTTAAACTATTCCCAGTGTCATTCTGGAATGTTCCTCCAATGTAAACACACACACATAAGCATATAAATCTGTCTGTCTGTCTGTCTGTCTGCCTGCCTGCCTGCCTGCCTGCCTGCCTGCCTGCCTGCCTGCCTGTCTATATATTGGATTTTATCCTCTTGTTTTGAAGCCATGTAAGTGGACAACCTATCAACATAACCCCAGGCATTTTGTGCAACCTTCTAAAGATTTTCTAAAGAAAAATCTGTGTTCGTAACTGTGTTTGAAATTTTTGATTTTTAAATAAAAATCTTTGTATTTGCAGATTTTCAAATGTTGTCAAATTGTTTTAATTTTGTTTATATGAGCTATCTTTTGTCCCCTATAGGGAGAAGGCAGAGTAGTAGTAGTAGTAGTAGTAGTAGTAGTAGTAGTAGTAGTAGTAGTAGTAGTAGTAGTAGTAGTAGTAGTAGTAGTAGTAGTAGTAGTAATGCAATGCAATGCAATGCAATGCAATGCAAAGGATATTTTTTTGCACCCCGTAAAGTTTGTTTGAGGAAGTTGTTGATGATGAAATGAGTGCTTTGTTTTTCTCCCATACAAGAGAAAACAAAACCCAAACATAGCACACATCTATGTTTTCTTTGTGCTGAGACATTCTTTTTCATCACAGCCGGCACGTCTGCATATTCCTTATATCCTTAAGCCTAGATTTAAAAGGTGAACCCTAAAAGAACTGAACATGATAAGGTTGGTGTTATATTCTTTGAGACCTAACATAGCCCAGAGATTTAGTTTCAGAATAGCAGCTGGGACAGCTGAGTCCTGAGGGTGGGACTTGTATATGCTGTTGTCCTTATTAAATTACCTCTTGTTGATTTTATCACATTTCAAATACATTATAAGCAACCTTGAGAAATTCTCTTTGTCCTCAAGGTATAAATAAGGGTACAGGAGAAACAAAGCACAGATTCTGCTTCAGCCACCTGACATCAGGTTTAGATTTTGCTCCTGGACTTTTCCCCTGCCTTTGAAAAAAAGAGAAACAAAACAGAGGAAATAACATGTAAAACAGGGCTGGGGAAGCTTCAGCCCTCCAGATGTTTTGGACCAGAACTCTCACAGTCCTTTATTGTTGGCAGTGTAGTTTGGAATTCTGGGAGCTGCAATCCAAAACATCTGGAAGTGCAAAGGTTCTCCATCCTTGATATAGAAAGAGGAAGGGGCAATCCTAGCCTGTCTTATTTTTGCAAGTCAAAATGAGAAGTTGGAAAATATATCTGGCCTCCATGAAAGAGAGTAAAATGTTTTAAAAATATTCATGAATATTCTTTGACATGTGAGAACCAATTTGTGCAAATTGCAGAGTTGCAAAACACTACCTTAGCTACTCCATTAGAAGCACTGGATGGGTTGTTTTCATCTTTTGAATCTATCAACCATTCCTTGTGGACTTGCTATATATGCCTGTGGTCATCTGGTTTCACTAGAGTTTTGTGCAAAGGCAGTTTGCACAGACTACACAAACCAATTTGTTCCTTGTTTCATTCTTGCCCTGAAGGCAAGAAATTCCATGAGTAATGAAAAGATATTATCTCAAGACAACCTATCTTTCCAAGAATGAGTAATCATGTGAAAAAAATTCCTGAGAAAGAGAATCCCTATTAACAACAAAAATTAATCAAAATGAAAAAGATGTGTCATGTATCAGTCTTATTAAGTCTGATATAAATATATCTGTGTATGTGTCAGATATATAAAGTTTTTTGCATCTAATTCATGAGCCATTCAAGGGGTCCATTAAATTAAATGCAAAAAAGATTCTTTTTAAGTGCTGCCTCCTCTATAGAATGCAGTTTAGAGGGCAGATCCTGTTAATTCATAATTAGTATGCATTTTGTAAATAAACAGGATAATCATCAAAGGGTTTTTCATTTGATTTGTCTACTTTTGCCATTCTATTTGTTATAAATGATGGCATTCAGTATTATCTCTCTGACAGTAAATGAAGCCTGCAAACGTTACTGTTCTCTCCCGATCACTTTGTAGACACTTTTGAGTCTACAGATGTGCTTTGGATATTCCAGAAAAAAGAAATGTTGTGGGCTGTTCAGGCAAAAGCAGAGAACGATTCTTGCTCTGATACATGAGCTGAATTAAAAGATTGGGGGGGGGATTAATCCCAGCTCAACATTTGGTTGTTTAAAGAAATGTAGTCCCTGTGAAACTTTCCTAAGGAAAAGGCCTTACTTGTAAGCATTATTTCCTGCCTTGGGAACTCTGCAACAAAAGAGTTTGGAATGGAAGTGCGTGCGTGCGTGCGTGCGTGCGTGCGTGTGTGTGTGTGTGTGTGTGTGTGTGTGTAGCTCCTCAAAGATAACTTCCCATCAGTTTTGCACAATTTACCAACACTTTGACAAGAACAAAGAGAGCTCCTTGCATCATTCTGCCCTGGAGCAAGCAAATCTTGCAGGATTTGCCGAGAAAAGTCCTCACTAAGACGCCTTGTCATGAAAACCTGAACTGAAGAGAACAATTTCTTTTTCCTCCTCATGCTCTTAAGCCTGTCACTTACAGAGAAAACCAATAACAAAAAGAAACTGGTACATAGTTCCAGGATAGAAGGCTGACAACAAGGCCAAGCCAAAACCCATAATGCTTTTATATTGGAATAAAGGGCATAATGGATTTTTTTTACATCCTGGGACCATAATGCCTTGTCTGCAACCTACAGAGAGAACCCCTGGCAGGTGCAAAAGAAAAAAGGTCCCATTGGTCGAATAAATGTCTTATGAGGAACAGCTTAGGGAACTGGGAATGTTTAGCCTTTCAAAAAGAAGGCTGAGAGGGGATATGATAGCTATGTATAAATATTTGAAAGGATGCCATATTGAAGAGGGACCAGGTTTGTTTTCCATGGCTTTGTTTCCCCCCTCGCACTCTTGTCAGACTAGGACTCAGGGCAATGGTTTCAAACTGCTGGAAAAGAGATTCTATTTGAATATTAGGAAGAACTTCATGACGGTTAGAGCTCTTTGGCAGTGGAAGATGCTGCCACAGAGGGTGGCGGAGTCTCCTTCTTTGGAGGTTTTTAAGCAGAAACTGGATGGCCATCTGTTGGAAATACAGTGGTACCTTGTATAAGGGAATTAATTCGTTCCAAATGAAATTCTGTTAAGCAAATTGTCCTTTATACAAATTTCCCATAGGAATGCATTGCAAACAGAGTAATCCCTAATCATGACCATTTTTATCTTGTACAGATTTGCCCCCATAGACGATTCTGTTAAGCAAATTTCCCCTATTTCCGGAATTTTTTATGTTGTACAGATTATATGTTATACAAACCATTGGTTATACGAGGGTCCACTGTACTGTGATCGGGGTTCCTGAAAGGCAGGGGGTTGGACTGGATGGCCCTTGAGGTCTCTTCCAGTTCTGTGATTCTATGATTCTATGATTCTATGTAGGAATTCTACTTTTTACATGGGTGACAGCTTTACACATGACTGCACCAGTGTCCTTTCCATGGTGCTGCATCTGGCAGACTCTCCCCACCATGCTCACAGGAGTTCTGGACACTACAACCCAATGACATAAGGAAAAAATGAGTCAGAAACAGGAAGAAGGCTGGGTCCCATGCTAAACCTTCTCACTTTGTCTCAAAGTTGCCATGGAAAACTAGGCACAAGAGATGGACTCCCTCATTCTTGTTGCATGCTTGCAGAAACGGATAATAAATTGTGGCCTTCTTTACATTTCCTGCAAGGACTGGGATTTCCTAGCACTCTCAACAGAGCTGCTGCTGTCAACAACCATGTGTGCAAATGTTGCCTGTTTTGTGCAGGAACTTGCCAAATGTTTGAGCACAATGGGGTAATTTCACACCATTGCACAGACTGAGTGAACTGCCAAACTGGACCGACAGAAAGCTGCTTTACTTAAAAATTTCAAGCACAAGATGGGTTAATGGCATCTTTCAGTCTTCTCTGGGCTTGATGTGCATGTCTTTTATTTCTCAAAGGGCCAAGACACAAGCATTTGACACTAATAGCAGAGACTAGAGATGGGCACGACTTAGCGGTATTTCCGTTTCCGTTTCCGTTACTCGGTTCCGTTACTCTATGGAAACGGTAACGGGAATTACTTCCCCAGACTTCGAGCTCGAACCGACGAACGAACAATTTTGGTCTGATTTGTCGTGCTCGTTACTTGCATCGCGAGATCGCGCGATGCCACACGCGGCACAGAAAAAAAGTTTTTAAAAGTTAAAAAAACCCGGTTCCCGGCCAAAAAGCAGGCGGGAAAATGCCTGCCGTGCCTCAGGGCACCTACCAGAGGGGTAGTTTCTGGAGGTCCCCGGCCTCCCCCCTCATCCCCCGTCCTCGGCTGCTCTGGTGGGACTCGCCGCAGGCTCGCAGCCAGCAAAAAGCCCAGTCTCGCCGCCGGCCGCCGCAATTAAAGCGCAAGCAAGCGGCACGGACGGCACAGGAAAAAACTTTTAAACTCTCCCCCCACCCGTTCCCGGGCCAAAAAAGCAGGCGGAAAAATGCCTGCTTGACTAAGGGCGCAGGGCACCTACCGGAGGGGTGGTTTCTGGAGGGGGGGGTCCCGCCTCCCCCCCCGTCCTGGGCAGCCGGACTCGCGAGTCGCCATCGCCATGCCATGCGGTGCGGGCGGGGGATCCAAAATGGGGCGGCGAACGCAATATTGTTTTTGAAATCGTGGTCCAAAAACACACAAGCACAACAGAAACACGCGAAAATTTATAAACTGCCAGATTTTTCACAGTAGCAGTGGGTTTTTTCTTGCAACAAAATGCCTCTCCTCTCCTCCTCTGTCCTCCATTGATTTTATTTTTTTTTATTTTATTTACACCTGCGCAATGATGGGCTGGCCAAGTGGCCAGCCATGTGGGAGTGGACAACCATGCAAATTTTTGGAGCCATCCCACCAGTCGCATGGCCACTTGGCCATGGAGACTTCTGGGATGTGCCAAAAAGCCCCCTAAAACCTACCCTAGCCCTAACCCTAACCCTTGACTCCGTACCCATACGTCACAGACTGTCTTCTTAGTGGGGCAGAGAGGCACCCAGATGTGCAACCCACTAGCCCACCCTAACCTTACCCGTCACTAGCCTAACCCTAGCTCTTGCACTAAGCCACCTTAAAGCCAGATCTACTTGCTTGCATTGCACTACACGCAGCAAGTACAATTCCCTTCTGTGTGAGACATGGTGGTGCGGGAGCCTTGTGCAGGGAAGGTATGACCCTATCACTCTCACACTGGTCTCACGTCTGCACATTATGTTATGCAATATCCATATGCTATTGCATAGCATTTCTGCAGCAGCAGCAGTGAGGAACACCCCCATGTAGAGGGGTCTCTTGGAGCCTGCTTCCCCTTCCTAGTGGCAGGAGGCACCCACGGGTGCCTCCAGGAGCCCACTTTCCCTTTATAGCGGGCCAGAGGAGGCACCCACCCCACAGAGGTGCCTCCAGGAGCTCGCTCCCCCCAAAAAACCAGTACTAACGACACGAAAAAACGAGAACCGACTAATTTTTGCGAATTTTCGCGAAAACCGGAAACGACCCGAAATGGGACTGGCCCGACTAACGACAACTCGAAATTTTTTTTTCAAGTCGTGCCCATCTCTAGCAGAGACCTCAAGGAAGGGAGAAGATGTGGGCTTTTAACATTCTTCGTTGAAGTGTCTCTCATGTTGAGAAAACTACTCTTTTTTAAAAAAAAAAGTGGATATCATGAATATTCATTTTACGTGCATTCAGATCATCTACAAAGCAGAACAACCGGCAGCCTAGCTCCACCTGGGGTGGGGGCGGACTTCTGGGTCACCCCATTGTGAGATAGAAATTTCAGTAGAGGTTTGCGTAGAATAGAAATGATTTGGATTGAGAACAACCTGGTGCCGCTCCTGCTCGTGTCAGAAAGACACATAGACTGCAGATAATCAGAATGCTTCAGCATGCTGGGCTGCTAATCCAGCCCCATTCAATTTGCTTTCAGAAATAAAAAGATGAAAGAATGACTCAATCCCCGTAGCATCACAGACCATCCCTCTGATTGTCTTCTTGTTCAGGAATGAAAATGTGAGTGTTGGGAAGGGGGGAAAAGAGAGGGAGAGAGGGGGGGATTGGAAAAGTTGTTTTGAACATTTAAAAAAAACCAAATGAGCCATGAGAGATGGTCCTAAGTTACAGAGCGGTGGCCTTGCTTGAGTTGATTTATTAATTACAAAGCCTTGTGCTCTTTTGTAGGGGGAGGCGTTGTTTCTCAGGATTCGCCCATTTCATCTTTCGAGCAATGACGGTAAAAGAGAGCCCAAGGCAAGTGAGAAAATTAGAAAGGTTCTTAAATTCAAAAGTCAGTGGTGATCATCATCAGAGTCACAGTTTAGAATGCTCGAAGCAGGAGACATTAACATTAAAGGCCCCTTTCCATGTAAACAAGGAGGGCGCCCAACCTCCGGGCTCTATTAGAAGAAAGAGAACTGGAAGCAAAAATCAACACAAGTCATGTTTGAACAATCAATATTTCATTATCAATCTATGTGTGGGTTCTTCCCTCCTCCCTTGTTTGTTTGAATATGTTTGGACTCTGCATTCCCGACAGCACAAATCAAGCTTGCTGATCAGCAGCAGCCTTCAGCTGCGGAGGTGAAGGTGGCAATTTTTCACCTACCGTCTTTCTGAGCATTTGGATAATGAAAGTGGGGGCAGCGCATTCCTTTGTTATCCTCAAGCAGAACCGCTAGTGGCAAAATCTATTGACAAGCTCCCAGGCTTGGTTGCATTATTTCCTAGGTGACTTACAATAATGAGGGACGATCTAAAGCCCAGAACATTTAAGACATATTCAAGTTAAGAACATAGGGAACCAAGCTGACCCACATGTAGACTCTGTAAAGAGGCATATAAAACTATCAACCATATATTGAGTTGTTGCCAGAAAATTGCTCAGACTGATTACAAACAGCGTCATCATGTAGTGGCTCAAATGGTCCACTGGAATTTGTGTCAGAAAGAACTATCATCTGCCCGTAGCAAAGAACCGGTGGGATCATAAGCCTGAAAAAGTGATTGAAAAAGAGCATGCAACATTACTTTGGGACTTCCGAATACAGACAGACAGGGTTTTGGAGCATAATACCCCAGATATTGTGATTGTGGAGAAGAAAAGAAGTGTGGATCATTGATGTTGCTATACCAGGTGATAGTAGAGTCACCAAGAAACAACTGGAAAATATTACCCGATATCAGGATCTGAAAACTGAACTTCAGAAACTCTGGCATAAACAAGTACAGGTGGTCCCAGTGGTAATTGGCACACCTGGTGCGGTGCCTAAAGAGCTAAGCAAGTATTTAGAAGAAACTGGAGTTGACAAAGTCACCATCAGTCAACTGCAGAAAGCCACCTTACTGGGATCTGCTCGCATAATTCGCTGATACATCACTTAGTCCTTAACGCGTGTGAAGCATTCGACTAATGATTTGTAATACAAAATCCAGCATAGTTAGCTGTGTGATGATGATGATGATGATGATGATGATGATGATGATGATGATGATGATGATGATGATGATGATGATGATAATAATAATAATAATAATAATAATAATAATAATAATAATAATAATAATAATAATAATAATAATAATAATAATAATGGCAATACCAGGAGACACAAGAGTCAGAAAAGAGTAAGAAAAGATAACAAAATATTGGTATTTAGAAATAGAAATCAAAAAGCTATGGAACAAGAAAGCAAGAACAATGCAAATAATAATAGGTGCCTTGGGTGCAATCCCAAAAGACCTGGATCAACATCTGAAAACTCTCAGCATTGACAAGATCAACATTGGTCAACTACAAATGGCAACATTATTAGGAACAGTATATATTCTACGAAGATATCTCCAGTCAACCTAGGCTCTTGGAAAGAGCTCAATCATTGGAGAAGGCCAACTCTAGCTTAATACCTGGCAGCTGTGTTCAGAAGAAGAAGAAGAAGATGGTGGTGGTGGTGGTGGTGGTGGTGGTGATGATAGCTTGCATAATTCGCCGATACATCACAAAGTCCTAAATGCTTGCGAAGCGTTCGACTAGTGATTTGTAATACAAAATCCAGTGCAGTTATCTTGTCTGCTGTGCTGTGATGATGATGATGATGATAATAATAATAATAATAATAATAATAATAATAATAATAATAATAATAATAATAATAATAATAATAATAATAATAATGCCGGTGGAAACAAAACTGACAGATTGGTTCAGCCTCATCCTTGGTGAAAATAAGTGACTCTAGTTTCAAGGGATTAGTGAATGAGTTCGTAGTATTGACAGCTGACATTGACAGCAGGTGTCTGACATGCTGGAAGGATCCCACAAAAATAGGACAGCAGCTTGGACATCATCCATAAAATTCGGACAGACAACCCGGAGCCAATATGCTAAGTCACCAGCCTCCACTATGTAACCATGAAGATGCTCACACTGCTTGCTCTGAGTGTAACAAAGATATAAAATGCTTAGCTTTGAGTTAGAAATCACCATCATTTTACCTAATGGAAATCTGATCAGAGCATCACAATGGAGGGATGGAGAAGAGGAGAGAGAAAAGGAGGACATGAAGAACTGTTAAGAGTGGAAAGACTCTATGCCATCATTGTCCATCAGAAGAAAAATACAACACCTCCTGGACCACTCATTTGAGCTTCCATACTATTATATAGAGTAGAGATGGGCACGAAACAGAAAAATGGTGTTTCGGTTTTTCATTTGTCATTGAGAGGTCTGTTTCGGTTCGTTTCCGTTTGTCGGGAAATTTTTGAAAAATTTCATTACCGTTTTCGTTTTTCTGTTTGTCATTTCTACCCACTTTTTGTGCGATTTTTAAAGCATTTCCGTGTGCAGGCATTCCCCCAACGCCCCAGACCAGAGGGAAAACACTAAAAAAATGGATGCTGGCAGAGACACAGTATAAACTAGGTATGCAGGAAGGCTTCAAAGGCAGCGGCAGGCGTTGCCCAGGGTGCAAGGCAACCGCAGAGTGACTGCACTGCGGGGCAGGGGAGGGTACTCACCGAGAGGTACGCAGCACACACTCACACAGGGAGGCTGCAGGACTGAAGCTAGAGTCACAGCAGAGACAGCAATCCCACCCTAACTCCCACCAGAGACTGCAAGGAGGACGGGGGCTGGCAGAGCTTTTTATGCCCTCTGTGGCTGCCAGACCTGCCCGCCCAGTCTGCAACCTGGGCATGCTATTGGTTGAACATGATCCCATCACATGGCTTGCCTCCATTTTGTGGCTAGTGGCGACA
Source organism: Phrynocephalus guinanensis (assembly GCA_037367245.1). NCBI lineage: Eukaryota > Metazoa > Chordata > Lepidosauria > Squamata > Agamidae > Phrynocephalus > Phrynocephalus guinanensis. The sequence goes on along the minus strand of CM074749.1, from coordinate 8,101,528 downwards.
TCCATTTTAGAGGGAAAAGAAAAATACATCACGATGGGAGAAGACTAAAACAAACGTTTTAAGGACCCCAACCCCCCTGGTAGGTATTATTAGACAATATAAATAATTATCGCTGCATTTTTACAGATGTCCAGAGCATTTTTTAACATTTAAAACAGCTCATTTCATTGCGGGTCACCATTAACGGAAACGAAACGACCACAATTTTCGTGGTTCTGTTCGTTTCGTTTCATTTTCATCACAATTTTCGTTTGTCATTTCGTTGCGTAACGGAAACGACAAACGGTAACAGAAACGAGAAAATGTTCGTTCCGTGCCCATCTCTAATATAGAGGTTGTTTCTTCTATTCTTCTTCTGCTGCTATGGGCAAATAAAAAAATTTAAAAACAAAGCTTGTACGAGATGTGTTGCTGTTCTAGAGAAAACAGACATCACATCAAAAGGGGCTGCTTTAAGATGGTACATATACCAGCTCCAGGGGATTTCAAATATTTATACTTTGCTACATTTTTAATCTTTCAGAATTCTAGGAAGGCTGTGGTTAGAATCCAAGAGTACCACAGCCACCCCGTTGACACGGCTCCTGGTCCTGTAAAAATGATCAGCAACAGCAGCAAAAGGGAATGGGGAGAAGATGATAAGAAGAGGAACAGTTCTAAGATTCGCTCCGAGCAGAGAGACGGAGCGTTTCTGAGTCAACCAACAGGAGGGAGGAGAGGAGAAGAGGAGATAAAAGAGCATCTCCTTGGACTGATTCAAGAGAAGAATGTTACACTTCCCAGAACTGGTTCTGAGACACAGTGTACCTTGGAATGAAAATATGGGCATTTACAAGGCTTGGGGTGCATTTTGCAGGGGATAAAATACACTCAAAGCTGGGTGGACATTTCAAAGCAATGTTATTGGCTTTTTGAAAAGATGTGTGGCTGAAAATGATTCACAAGCATGCTTTCATCAAACGGGGATTTGGGCCATATAGGGAAATTTAACGTGAGTTCTGACAATTATTACTAGACAACATGACTGAGGAATAAAGAAATGAAAAATAAGTTTTGACATGACCAGTAACATTTCTCAGAGGGTGGGCATGTGAAGAAGGGAAAATGTGTGGGAGTGGTACGTGGATGCTGACAAAAAAACACCCCATTTTTCTAGTGAATATAATGGCGGGAATGGTAGATATGAAATTAAGACATGTAGTGATCTGTGTAATAATTGGAGCTAGAATTTTATATGCTCTGCATTGGAAGAAGGCAGAGATACCGATACAAGAAGAATTGATGGAAGAATGTTTGGAAGTTGATGAAAAACAGATATATTATTGGAAAGTTAAAGGAGCTGAATAGGGGCAATATAGTATATCAGCAACACACTTAAGTAGATATGTAACAAAGAATGAGATTGTACTCTTCTTACATCCTCCTCCTTCTTTGCTTTTTCCTTTCCTCCCTGTCTTTTCACCTTTCCCTTTATTCCTTCCCCTTTCTTTGATTTAAGTTACAAAAAGTTAAAATTAAAATTAAAAAGAAAATTCTGAGAGGGCCGGAGATCCCAGATCCCCTCTTTCAGACTCATCTTCGTAGACTGGCTTTCTTCCTTCAGCAAGGATTGAAAAAAGACCAACAAGAGTATTTCATGGGTTACAAGGGGTATCATGGCTTTTCGGCAACAATCAGTCACCCTTTAGTGGCCATTGCCATTTCCCTGCACCACCAGCCCATTCATGATTAAAATGCATCTCAGTGGTTACAGACAGTAGTCCATAGGTCCATCTCATGTTAGTAACCTCTGATGGACAGCAGCTTTCCAAATGTCGAGGGAAAAATATTTTGCAGGCCTGCCTGAAGATTCCTGGTGTTCTACCGTGATCTTGCACCTGCGTACTAATCTACCTGGCTCTTACTTATGTTCTGAAATCAGACAGGTTTTGGAGTGCATTCAGGTTGGTGTTACAGTCAGAAAGATTTAAAGTTCTGCTTCTGCTTATATACCACCCCATAGTGCTTCAAGTACTCTCTGGGTGGTTTACAGTTTAATTATGTGGGCTACACATTGTCCCCACAGCAAGCTGAGTACACCTTTGGAAGATAGAAGGCTAAATCAGCCGTGAGCTGGCTACCTGGGATTGAACCCCAGGTCATGAGCACAGTTTTAACTGCAGTACAGGCATTTGACCACTGTGCGATGAGGCTCCCCTAACATTTTTAATTAAGATCTTTAATTAAGAGATCCTTAGTTAGGCTTGTTCCTCAAGGAGGCAAAAATGTCCCTCTGCACTAAGGTGGATACCTACAACTTTGAGGTCAGTTATCCTGGGGTTCCTTCTCATGGGTATCCCTTAATGTGAAAGGAGACCAGCCTCACACAAACACTTCTGTGCCCAGAAGTCAACTGCTCTTCTCTTGAGATGCCCAAGTGGGGTCTAATTGGCCACTAAGCATTCTCGTGCAGTACAAGGAAGAGACAACTGACATCTCCAGAAGATTTGACCAGCCTCTCTTAATGCCAACCTCTTACTCCTATGATCTGCCTTTAGGTCCCATCACATAGGTTGTACCTCTGTCAGGTTTGGCTCAAGGAGCTACAGGGATCCCACAAGGAAGATTCATGTAGTGAGGACACAACACTTTCAGAGGAGACCTTTTCTACCTTTGGACATGTTCAATGTTTGGGGAAGTTGCACTTCTCTAACAGCTCCCAGACCCATGACCATGCAGACCCCAGAGTGTTGACAAATCTACGGCACAGGTGCCAAGGGTGGCACTCAGAGCCCTTTCTGTGGGCACCCAACATCACCCCTTCACAGCCATCTGTAATCAGGTCAAATTGCTGTATTGGCACTTTGCAAAAAATTAGTGGGTTTTGAATCGCAGTTTGGGCACTCGGTCTCTAAAAGGTTTGCCATCACTGCCCTAGGCAGTTCTGGGAAGCATATTTCATCAAAGTAACTTTCCTGAGCCCTATACAAGAGTGGCCATCAAATTTCACTTGAAGAACACGTTGACATTTCTGGTCAGTCAAGATGTCTGAAGAAATTATGAAGGAAGCTAAAAACGGCTTCTCAGCAAGCTGAACAGCATTTCTGAGGGGAATTTCATACCTGCTTTTGAGAACCTTCCTCCTGACTGTATTGAGAAGATGAAGCTATCGCTCACTCTTCTGAGAAACCTATATATCAAGTATTCAGCTTTCCAGCTGATTAACAGCTTGAAGTGAATTAATATTTAAAGAACACACCAGGGAGCCATTCTCCAGGCAATATGAACTTTGCCGAATTGACTTCAGAGATGTGAAGCTTCAGTCTCAGGCACCTTAAAAGGTTCTCAATTAATGTGTGTATAACACAGAGAAGGAAACATAGGGACTGCTGTACTGCTTGCCAGCCACTTCAGACCTTCTGCTCATAATTATTTCACTCGGTGTCAGCCTTTGTTAGAATTGGTCGGATACTTTTGCGCTACTTCCATATATTTCTCCATCTATGCCCTTTCAGCAAGCTAAGAGGGTAACATTCTGATAAAGTAAAATGGGAAGCAGGAAGACTTAGACATTTTTCTCCTCAGCTTAAGCCATTGGGTGAAGTAGTCACCTATCATTCTTTGTAGTTGTCTCTGAAAACGTGTGTTTAATTCTCTATGGTCTTTAAATATCCAGTTATGGCTAAGGGAACACTTCACAGTGCTTTGTTGTGATTTCTTTGTAGATCTTGTGCTGCCTACTGATTTGCATCATTTTAATTTTGCGTCTAGCATAGTTCTAAGCTTTTCTATATATATTTTTGTGATTTTATTACATCTTCATTGGGTGGGTTTTCGTTTTATCTGATGGACCACATGGACTGATTTAACCATTAGGTAATAAACAAACATAAGATGCAAACAGGTGTGGAAATAAGACTCTCATGCCTGACAGCAGCCAATGTCTTTCCTGATCTTTAATACATTTCTACATCAAGGCAGCCATTCGTACCTTGACAACTAATTCTTGCTCAGGTTAGAAGGAGAGATCCTGTTTGTCATGCCACCGATTCCATGTGTCAGATGTTCAAGGTGGTAATTTGAAATGAAACAGATGGCATTATAGAGGTTTTTGCAAATTACTGGTCATTGTCTGTCTAGGGGAAAAATACTGCAGTTGCCACAAATCCATGTGCAGATTCCAACAAACCCACCCTGGATGTTGTATCTTGCTAGCCTTCCCAAAACACTTGACAGTATTTAATGTTGGGGATATTTGTTACGACATTGTAGCTGAACACTGAGAGGTGCTGCCAGGAATACACTGCATATTGCCAATTCCCAATCCCCGTCATTTAAATAATAAACAAACAAACAGAAGAAGGACCTGATCCAGCTGCAAGCTTCTGTCTGAATTCCTTATCTTCAGCTTCTCTTACCAGGGTACATATAGGGGTTGTTGATTGCTGCCTTGGAATATCGCAACAGCTTGTCTTACTGAGAACAAATAATTTTGCAGCAATCTTTCATCTGCTCTTTAAAACCAAATCCTCAGTTAAGACCCCAACTAAGGGCGTTTATACACGACCCCTAAACTCTGGGGCAAATGGCTCCCAGCTCCGGAGCTTAAAAATGTTTACCCACCAGCTCTGGAGTTAACAGGAAATTAAGTGCAACCCCGCCCACTTTAGCGCGTCCCAGCGCAGCTTTCAGGTACCTGATTTTTGGAGGTGAAAATTATTTGATCCGGTGTAACGATAGTGAGTGCGGGGCTCTCCTTGCTTCTCTTTGTTGTTTTTTGGCTCCTGCCCCTTTAAGAGCTACTTTTACAGAGACGAGAGGCAGAACGAGGTGAGCGGCATGCTTTTCTTTCTCTTTTTCTCCCTCCCCTCACGCAGCCAGCAACCAGGAAGTGCGGAGTGGGGTGGGAACGCCCGAAGAGCGACGAACCCCTAAGATCTCTGGTCCAAATTTAAGTGGCCAGCGGATCTTAGGGGTCGTGTAAAAAGGCCCTAACAAAGATAACTGATTCCTTGTGTGTGTGTGTGTGTGTGTGTGTGTGTGTGTGTGTGTGTGTGTGTGTGTGTGTGTGTGTGTGTGTGTGTGTGTGTGTGTGTGTGTGTGTGTGTGTGTTTCTGTGGCTCTGCATTGGCCCCTGTCCTCTTGACATGAAGACACCTTAGCTGAATACTACTGCTGTTTACTTTTGCTGTTCTTACATGTTGTCAAATCGCCTTTGACTAATGTCAACCTTATGAACATGTAGGCTCCGGATTGACCTGTCCACAACAGTCCTGCTCAGAAGCTCAAGGGTTCTTTCATTGAGCCGTTCCAAAAGGGTGGTATAAAAGTTCAATCACTCACTCAATCAATCAATCAATTAATCAATCAATCAATCAATCTCATATTTTTTCTTCTTCCCTTCCTGCTACCTAACACATTATGTAGCATTCTTGTATTTTTCAGCAAGACTTGTCTTCTCATAGTTTACAGGTTAGGGCTGCTATCGGTCATATTTCAACACACAACGTCCTGCATTTGTCAGTTAAGACAGACCCTTTGGCGCAAGAACACCTAACTCACTAGACACACACTTCCACAAGTCAAGGCTGGCCCTACCTCTAAGTAAAGTGAGGTGGCTGTTTAAAAGGGTACATAGATACTGTCAGAACCTCTGTGATTTTCTTGTGCCCCCTTAATGTTTTTTTCTCCACTGTCTTCAGTTGCGGTGGGTGTTCATCTCTTTACAGAGCTGACAGGAAATTCAGCTCAATATGCTAAGCTTTTGTACCTGGGAAATCAAGGGGGTGCCATCCTCTTTGCCTCAGTTAGCAAAAGTGTTGAAAAGGCCCAAGAGCAGTCTCTGGCGACTGCCATCTCCTGCAATGAATGAAATACACAGCTCCTTCATCCAAGTCACCACTCCTAATGACAGACATTTAGCCAATATGGTATGATGCCACCTGGTGCAAGGGATAAAGCAGATTTAAGGTGGCTCGGGAGATTGGCTTTCGTAGCCATTTTTCAAAGGCACAAAGGATCAATGGATGGAAGACATCCATCTCCCTTTCAAGAAAGCCGTGTTTTCATCTTGTCCATAAACTCACCCGTGTGGAAGACTGAAAGGTTATTCATCTGCCTTTCTATTTGTCCTCCGCAGCATTGGTATCATCTGCTTTCATGGAATTAAAAAAAAAGAAAGAATGAAGAAGAAGAAGACAGATCCTCAGGAGACCATGGCAGGCTTACCAGGATTGACATCAGGTGAAATACCAGATGGAGAATGTTGAATAATAAATGAGCCTATATTTTAAAATCTGATGTAGGAAAATATTAAATGTTAATAGGGATAACAAAGACTCTCTCTGCCCTGACATTCCTTCCTCTGCAGCCAATCTGCTGGCGCGAGCGTTTTGAGGGTTCAGATTTCATAGAAGCTGGTCTCAGAAGAGGAGAGAAGAATTTCTTCAAGAGTTTTCTCCTGGAAAGACAACTTTGGCATGCCAAACACTGTCATGTTGAGAATAGGAAAGGAACAGGCTTCTTGCAGGCTGACCCTGAGCCCAAATTCCTTTGAATTTCTGCTCGGTCCAGACAGAAACATTCCACCTTCTGAGTGGTTCCTCTTACACTTTGTATTCCCTTCCCTTCCAGTGCTGACCAGACAAGGGGGGAAATGTGAAAAATGAATTGCATGCTTCCTCAGGCCAAGAAAAGGCCATAAGGTCTTGCCAACAGGATGTTTCAGTCACAGGGTGCCCTGGGAACTGTAATTTCCCTTTGCTCTTGGAAGTCTTGGAGAAGAAACTGAACTCTTGTCTATCTATCTATCTATCTATCTATCTATCTATCTATCTATCAACTGCATTTTAGAGACAGGGAGAAAGAAAGAAAGAAAGAAAGAAAGAAAGAAAGAAAGAAAGAAAGAAAGAAAGAAAGAAAGAAAGAAAGAAAGAAAGAAAGAAAGAAAGAAAGAAAGAAAGAAAGAAAGACTAGCTGGACCCATTTGGAGTAAGCTTTTACACCATTCAGCTAACTGGGGACCCTTCCCTTCTAAAATTGTGTGGATTTGTGTCTTAAACTTTGACCCCCTCTTTAGAAGTACAAAATCAATAAATTCACCCCAAATATGTGCACACATGTCTTTGTCAATTATTAACTTCTTAACTTTTATAGAGAAGCTCAATTTCTACATCCCAGGATTCTCTATATCAACCACTAAAGGGTATATTTCATTCATTTCATAAACCTTTAATGGCATTTAAAAGAGGATATAAATACAAATAAATAAAACAGACAGAACAGCACCACATTTAAAATATGTCCCACCTTGGAAAACTCAGTGTAATTCACAAGGGATAGCTTTTTAATATAGCATCAAGGTAATCTGCCACCCGAGTGGTGACTGATTCAGAAGTGTCCTCAAGAAGGAGGCCCACATGTCCATCAGGGGAGGCAGGGAACTCAAGTAATATTTGGCTGAGAAAATGTTTACGCAACTTACTATAAGCCGGGCAGTGGCACAGGATGTGGGCAACCGTATCGGGTTCTATATGGCAACTAGAGATGGGCACGACTTAGCGGTATTCCCGTTTCCGTTTCCGTTACTCGTATCCGTTACTCTACGGAAACGGAAACGGGAATTACTCCACCAGAATTCGAGCTCGAACCGACGAACGAACAATTTGGTCTGATTTGTCGTGCTCGTTACTTGCATCGCAGCGATCGCGCAATGCCAAGCGGCACAGAAAAAAAGTTTTTAAAAGTTAAAAACAAACCGATTCCCGGCCCTAAAAGTAGGCGAAAACTGTCTGAGGGCACCTACCAGGCCAGAAGGGTGTTTTTTATTTTTGGGGGGGTTTCCCTGCCCCCCTCTCCTTGGCTATTGCTACTGCTGCGCTGCTGGTGCCAGGCTGGGAGGGCGCATCCATTTGCCATGCAGTGCGGGGATCCAAAATGGCGACCACAATATTTTTTTTGAAATCGTTGCCCAAAACCCCACCAAAGCACCACAGAAACATGCGAAAATTAGCTATTTTAAATGCTTGAATTTTTACAGTAGCAGCAGTGGGTTTTTCTTGCAAAAAAAGTCTCCGTTGATTTTATTTTATTTTATTATTTTATTTTATTTTTTTTTTACACCTGCACATTTGCAATGATGGGATCGCCCATGGGAGTAGACCATGCAAATTTTCCACCAATTGCATGGCCACTTGGCCAGGTTGACCACAGAGACTTCTGGGATGTGCCAATCGGGCATAAACAGCCCACTAATCGTAGCCCAAACCCGAACCCTAAGCCTAACCCATACGCCAGTACACTGTCCTTCTAAGTGGGTCAGAGAGGCACCCAGAGGTGCACCCCAATACTCACCCTAACCTCACCCGTAACTAGCCTAACCCTAGCCCTTGCGCTAACCCGTCTTAACCCTAAGCCAGATCTACTTGCATTGCACTACATGCAAGTACGTGAGACACAGCGGGTGCAAGGAGTCTGCCAGTCCCTCACTTGTGGCTCTGGCTGACTCCTGCAGCTCCCTCCAGGAGCCCGCTACCCCCTCCCCAAACCAGTACTAACGACAACGAAAAATGAAAAAACGAACCGACTAATTTTTGCGAATTTTCGCAAAAAACGGAAACGAGCCGAAACGGAACCGGCACGACTAACGACAACTTGAAAAAAATTTTTTTTCAAGTCGTGCCTATCTCTAATGGCAACGTTTACAGGTCCTATGTGAAAGGGGTCGGTTTTGATATCTTCCAGACAGGACTGAGGATGGGAAAATGTTAAATCTAGCTAGCATGAATGCACGCCTCTTGGTGGGGTTTAGTTTGTAAAAGTAACAGAAATCATGATCACCCACAGGGGATAGATTGAAGTAGCATCGGGGAGCAAACACGGTTTAAGGTGGAGGTAAGTGATTGTGTTTCTACTTCCCATAATCTTGTCTTTATGATTTAGTGAGCTCTGTTAAAGTCAATGTTAGCAAAGTAGTCTAAGGAGAAACCTATATTTTGGAGTTTGGTAACAAAAAAGGTGTCCCAAGAGGGTCTTTCAGGGATTGGATAGTAAGGAGTCAGAACGAAAAAATGGAGGGTCTGTTCAGGAGATTGGATAGTAAGGAGTCAGAACGAAAATTGTAATGGAGGTTTAGCCAGTGTTTGAAGGCTAAAACCCATGCTGTAGTCGAGGGTAAGTGAATGCCCAGTTCTAGGGCCATAGTAGATAGTTTAATCATATTTGGAACACCGAGAATGCACCTCAGGAAGGAGGCCATCACCATGCCTGGTTTACTTTTTCAGTGACCCCCTTGGGATCCAGATTGGGACTCCATAGAGCAAAAAATTGGCTTATGGTCTTAACCTGTAAGAGGGGTTTTTAGGGGGGGGCTGCTGGGCAGCCAGGGGATGTACTGATTGCCTCTATTGTAATAAAAGTGGGAAACTGCATTTTAAATAGCAGTGGGATGTTGTTGATGAAATAGCCAAGTTTCTGTGGGGGGGACCATTTTTTAAGTCGGTGGTGGAAAGTTATTCCCACCCTTGGTATTTAAAGGTCTTAACTTGTTCAATAGGACTGTTGTCAATGTTCCACGAGTACTGGCTTCCAGGATATTTGAAAGCATCAATATGTAGAGGGGTTTGGAGCCTGTTTTAGGAGGCCCTGAGTTGATTTGCAAGTCATTAGATGTGCAGTAGCGAATTTTCGCGCGAAAACTGAAAAGGCCCCTAATCATGAGATGTTGCATTCCCCTGGTCTAGTAGTTGAGAGCAGTAGGACTGAAATGAGTCATAGGCATAGAGCAGTGGAAAGGACTGAGATGGGTATTATTGAGGGAAGGGGCTGACTTTTCATATGGTGATAGCTGAGGGCGCAGATCAGCCAGGAAAAGATTGAATAAAGTAGGAGCTAATATGCAGCCCTGGCGAACACCTTTCATTATTGGAATCTTGTCCGATAGGGAACTACTGCAACTAGTCCGGACTTGGCAGAAGTTTGAGGTATGAAGTTTACGGATTAGGAAAAGCAGACGGGGGTCAATGCCCCAAAAGGCTAATTTATTCCATAAGAGCTCTCTATTGATTGAGTCAAAAGCACCCCGTAGATCAATAAATGCAACATAGAGTTTGCCATTAAAATGGACAGAGTATTTCTCAATGAGAAAGGAAAGTAAGAGGATGTGGTCTAGAGGGGAGGATCCCGGACGGAAGCCTATTTGTTCGTTGCCTGGTAGAAGCTTTTCCTGGGCCCAATCTGTTAGGCGCTTTAGTAAATGCTTTGCATAGAGTTTCCCTATTGAGGAGAGCAAACTGATTGGTCTATAGTTAGCTGGAGAGGTGGGGTCATCTTTTTTGAAGATTGGAACTAAGATTGAGGCTAACCAAGAATCAGGTAAGATCCCTGTTCGATCGATCAAGGTAAATAAGTTAGCCAGGGGGACTGCCCACCAGTTAGGGTTGTTTAAAAGGAACTCGCATAAAACACCATCGGGGCTGGGGGCTTTACCAGGTTTCAGGCTGCTTATTAATTCTAGAATTTCATCTTTCGAGACTGGGGGCCAAGATGGGAGGTCGGAGGGCAAGAAAGGGGCTGCAGAGACTACATCAGGAGCAGCAAAGATTTTGGTAAAATGAGTTATCCAAGTGGAGGGGGAAATTGGAGGTGAGTTGTTTGAGGAAGAGCGCGAGACCAATTGCCAAAAGGCCTTGGAATTCTTGGAGGAGATGGCTTCCAGTAGCTTGGACTAAAGGGTATATTAAGAGATGTTTTGCAGTTCCTAGCCATAATCAATCTCAACATTGTTAACAAATTAGGAACTACCTCTTTCAACACCCACTTATCTATCTCCTTATTGAACTCTGATTAAATTGTTCTTTTAGGATGTACAGCTAAATGTAAATTGTGGTTTCCCTTTGGCATCTTTTGGGGCCACTTGTCCAAGGCAACCTAGGCTAGCTCTAATCACGGGAGACCCAGTGGGGAATCAACATCTCAACCAGATACCTAAACTACTGAGCCATCCCTGCCAGTTTCTGCTTATATATTTCTTTATTTAAAAAAAAAAACTTGGTTAGCATTTGGAGAATATAACTATATTAATGCAAGAGCAGGTGGTAACTTTGTTGGGCCACTAAAAGAAACAAATTGCCTCCCTTTCTCTGTCCACATCCCAAACAGTGAAATAACGCCCCCAAATTAAAAAAACAAAAAAAAAACATAAAATCCAATAAACAATGAAGACAACCCCTTCAAATCGCACCACTCACACACCAAATCCACCCCACAAATCACCAAAAATCCCTTATTTTGGCCACAGTTTGTGCAGTGGAATCAGGAATCTGTTCCGATTCTCATACCAGCAGCCAGCCTAGCTGGCCTGTCATCTCATTATGGAGGACATCACGGTTCAGCTGCTGGCCATGTGTGAACCCGAAACAGAAATCCTCCCCTTTCCTCCTCCTTTCAATAAAGATTTTCTAACATTCTTTTATTTTTCCCTGTCATAAATTTAGGAAGAAGAACTTAAAGTCTGAAAAAAGAGAGGGAGGGAGGGAGACACCATGTGGGAATTATCAAGACTGCCAGACTCATCCAACCCTAATAAAGGTTAATTGACTTTTTAAAAAAGGCATGTCGCTAGATGACTCATTTTGGGATTCCATGATTTTCAGCCTCTTCCAGCACATTTCGTCAAAAACTCACTCAAAAAAATACATAACAAGGCATGGGGGTGGATGGGCTAGGGTGGGGCACCATAAGCTTGCATGCCAAGTTTGATTTAACAAACCAATAAAATGCCAAAATCTTGGTCCAGCTACCTTTATGACTTGGATACTGGCACCATAAGAATTCTTCCTGGTGTTCTAGCTATCAAGAGTCAAGTGCGACAAAAAAGATCACCAACCATTTAACGATTAGGATCTATGGCACCACTGTACGACCTGTTGCACTCTATGGTGCAGAATGCTGGCCGCCAACAAAAGAAGTCAAACGTGGCCTTGGTGTCATGGAAACAAAGTTACTGCGATGGACATCCATCCTCACCTGAAAGGATCATGTGCACAGTGATGACAAGATGCATGAAACCCGTGTGTGTTGGTATGGACACATATTGCATGCTAATGAGGAAACTCTGGCAAACAAAAGGGTCTTGCCATGGAGGACAGTTGATCTCGAACAAAGGGAAAACCAAAACAGCGCTGGATGAACACCCTTGACAATGACATGAAGTTGTCCTGGGTTCACCTGGACCTAGCCCATGATTACAAAAAATGGAAGGCAAAAGCAAGACTAGTGGACAACACCACCAAGTGGGACAAACATGGAGGAAGAGGAGGAAGTGGTGGTGGTGGTGGTGGTGGTGGTGGTGGTGGTGGAGGAGGAGGAGGAGGAGGAGGAGGAGGAGGTTATAGCCAAGAAATTCCTATTTTGGAATCTGAAAATCCCAGTTTGCAATTCTAGAATGTAATTCTAGAGAAGGTTTAGTACTGGAAATAGTGTCAAAACATGTAGAAGCAGATACATCGTAGGGCTGAGTCCCGTCCTTGGTTAACAAGGTTACCAACTGACTAGGATGAAAGAGATTTATCTGCTCTTATGGATTTTTGGAGCCTCTAGATATGGAAGACCACTTCAGTGAATTGCCACAATACATGGAGTGAAACACAGCTCAAATGGCTCTTTAAAGCATAGGAGCAGGTTGTTGTTGTTGTTATTTTTAAATGTTGGTGTTTCTGTTTGTGACCACAGGCCCCACTTCTAGCTTTTCAGATCCCCGACAATGACAGCAAAAAAATAATAATAATAATAGCCCACAGCCACTCGAAAATAGCAAACAGACTACATCAAGGTCATTGGGATGAAACTTTAGACTCTGTTCAGTGTAATCCACTGGGGATATTTGAACAAAAAATATCAGGTTGTTATGCCTGGAAGCTGTTTTTAAAGAAAGGCCAGAAGAATTCATTTAAGCCTGGTCATTTAGAAGTGTTGGGACAAGACAGAAAAAATAATATCAGGAAATGAAATATGCCAGGCTGGAGAGATCAAGGTTCCAAGCCGGGATCAATGAATGTGTAATCATGGTGAAGATTGTTTGTGATAAGAAGGAATCGGAGGGCAGGGAGACAAATGAAAAATTCCACCCAGGGAAAGATTTGCAACCTGTAATATTCAGGAGAGAAAACACATGCTTTGTATACAGATGGCTGTCACTGAAATACATTCTGATGTCATCCTTGAAGGACTGTTCACATTCAAGGCAGTGAGCTTCCACTTACATGATGAAATTGTTTGCTGCTTAAACATTGCCAGTCAAGGACATTAATTGTTGTGGGTTAAATTAAATGTGATGGCACAGCAATGAGACTCAAGGCCTGAAAAGAGGGTGGGGTGGGGTTATAGGAGGAGGTGCAGGTGCAGAAGGAAGTCACATTCTACTTCACAAATAATGAGATTTGAAAAAGTCTAGATGGGGAAGGCTGAAATTTCATAAAGAACCAAGTTCGAACCGGATTCAAGTTCTGAAAGGGTTTCAGATGCATTTCTCTCATTTTCGCCCATGCAGTCCCTCAGGTTGGCTCTCAACAGCAATCTGACAACTGGTCCAGTCAAAAATGCAATCCATGATAGCACCATATGGATATTAAATAGATTGATTAAACGCAGTTGGGCGGCGGGGTGTGTGTGTGAAGGAAACCAACTCTGGGAAGGAGACCCAATAAAGTGCTCTCTCATGGCATCCATTGAAGGCCACGGTCATACCTGCAGTTTCTCCGTAGTTTCCCTTCGGCTAACTGCGCATAAAAAGATGACATCCTAACCGGGAAGAGAAGTAAATTCCGTTCCCAGCTGACCACGCCCCTTGAAGAGCAGTTTCAGCAAAGTTTCCTAAACTACCGCCAGAGGCTGGATTTAGAAATGTCACTCGAAAATGCTTACTTATTTGCTTCTGTAACCATGACATGACACAGAAAATCAGTTGTTCCCCTTTTTCGACAGTTTCCTGTGGAAAAATGTGAAGTAGACAGGTAGAGATGGAACCAGAATAGGAAAATACAATGCAGAAGAGAGGACACTAACTGCACATTAAAAACCACGTGGCTGCCCAGGAAAAAAATACACATGAAATCTGTATACACAGAGAACACTGGTGTGACCGCGGCCTAAGAATAATAGGACAGAGGGTGAAGGATCACTTCTGAAGTTCCCAAGATCCAGGCAGACTCAAATGAGGAGGTGTAGTCATTGTTCTAGTGCTAAATGCTTTTTTAGAGGACCATGTACTTCATGTTGAATTTCCACAATGCATCAAGTGGCATTACTGCTAGCCATGGGGCTCACCGAGCAAGACTCTCTGGCAATAAAACACAAGGGCAGCCATTATCTGCCACATTTTTCAAAGTAAAGCCACCAACTCTCCAATAGATATCCCGTTAACAGGCTCCCTGAAACCTTCATAGAAATGTTGCTCGTCGTTATTTGGCATTCATTTGTCATGTAATAATTATCCTATTAAATCTAAATTAAACCATCCATGCACATGCTTCATGCAAAAATGTGCACATAACAATTAAAGAAAAATAGAAGGCGAGCAAGAAGCAGGATCATTTCTCTTCCAGCTAGCTACTCAAAGATCAGGTTCCTTGTCACAATTAATAGGGGAAATGAACAGATATATTCCCTGAAAGTAAGTGGGAAGCGATCAATTGTATTTACGGTATGTTTAAAAGGTGAGGGCGGGTACCTGGACAAATTCAAACAAGATTTGAAGATCTATTTCTTCAACTTGGAACCATATAGCAACTTGGGTTCTTTGGTTAAGAGAATAGGTTAGCATTTGTGCAAATTTGTTTTATTCACCACCTTATTATTGTTCTGTCTATTCTACCTGAATGATAAGTGAATGCAAGTGGTGGATTAGGATACACAGTTCATATTGATGTTGTCCATTTTAATACTGTAGTAAAGTTGTATTTATATTTTCATGCTATGTTTGTATATTGTACATCTTTGATCACTGGAATGCATTCTGGCGTATGATGCAATACGAATTATTATTATTATTATTATTATTATTATTATTATTATTATTATTATTATTATTATTATTATTATTATTATTATTATTAAACAAAGGATTGCTAGCTGGATTGTTTAGTGGTATCTGGTTGTGGAGTCAGAGGTTGGGACTTTGATTCCCTCACTGTTCCTCCTGGTTGAAAAGCCAGCAAGCTGCACAGTTCTAAAGCACTTCCCTCCAAAGAAGGGAAGGGTGAAGCACTTTTGTGCATTTTCTACCTAGAAAACCTAGAAAGGGTCACTATGCTGCTGCTGCTGATGATGATGATGATGGTGGTGGTGGTGGTGGTGGTGGTGGTGGTGGTGGTGGTGGTCAAGTCAAGTCAAGTTTTTTTGCGGTCATATGACCCATATCTGCAAATATACAGTAAAGGCAAGAAGAAAAGCAAAAAGAAATACTAATAAATAGGAGCATCAGGGGAATGGGTGGCCGAAATGATCCCTGCTCTCTTTTGAATGGCAGCTAGAAAGAACTTTGCAACCTGTGCTGTAACGTGTGAGTTCTTGTCTATTAGACAGTATTGAACTAACCACTTGGAAGGGTGGCCTTGGAATCTATTCAACAATGGACAAACTAGGGTATTCCTAATTTGTTCATAAAGTGGACAAAATAAAAGCACGTGCTGAAGAAACTCAGGAGCCTCGTTTCCACATGAGCAAAATCTCTCTTGGTGTTGTATTCCCTGGAACCTACCCTGGAGCAGTGCTGAAGGCAGCACATTCATCCTGGCCAGCATAAAGGCCCTGCAGGCCTGTGGTGAACAGAGTGAGGTTAGGTAAGCTGCAGGAGTCCTATATGATGGGAAAACACCATGTGACAAAGGGGAGCAGGTTCTGTGTGCCTGCGAAAGGAGTTCCTGCCATTCTATGTCACATAACCTCTGGGTGAGAATTCTTAGGTCCTGTTTCTGCCCTAGCATCAGGATATGTTCAAGAGGGATACCTATTGACCTAATTTTTTGTTTAATGGAGAATTGCCACTGGCTTTGATAAGAATCAACCAGCATGTTATACACATACCCCAGTTGGTCTGCGCAGAAATGTAATCTGAGCCAAAACTTTAAAGTCTGAATCCAAGCAGAAGTTTCCAGGTGACCTACTCCTACTTCAAGGCACAGGACTGCATAGGCTACACAGTTAGGGCCCCCTAAGATTCACTGCAAAAACATGGATTGAATTCTTTCAACGTCAGGGTTATATGCATTAATCCAGATGGGGATGCCATATAATAATTGTGCCCTTGTTTTTGCATGAAAGACCTGTATGGCTGAAGGAATATAGTGTTCTCCACTCCTATAGAAAAACTGGGCCACTGCTAGCGAGCTACACTTTGCAAGGTTAAGGGCATAATTTCGATGGGCTACCCAGCTCATATTATATATAAAGGAAATCCCCAGATACTTGTATTCTTTAACCTGCTCCAGAATGTCATTTTGTGGGGACCAACACATTCTTTTCCGGTGGTGGTGGTCATCATCACCACCACCACCACCACCACCACCACCATCATCATCATCATCATCATCATCATCATCATCATCATCAATGGAATGATTGGTGTGGAAGGTAAGAAATTGATGGGAACTTTAGTTGAGCTGACCTATCTGGAGAGTGAAAACTAGTGCACGGAGATGCATGTTTCTGAGAAATTTGAGTCATCAGGTTTGGACGAAAAAATCTGTCAGGGTCAGTCTTTCTTCCATTCTGTGGCCAAAATCCAATTTAGGTTCAGTCGAGTTATGCCACCTTTTTTTCCTTTCATTTGGCAAGCTGCCTTTCATGCACCTGGCAGCACAACTGGTTGTGCACCCCACTTCAGGCGCACAGGAGAAGGCCCGATGGACAGCTGGAAAGGCTTCCATGATTGCCTTCACTCAATGATGGCACTGAACAGCATCGGAAAATCTCAAGTTCCTTCTTCCGATCCTGAATATGGAGAAAGAAGCCAATATTTCTTATTTCTTCCAAAGCAGGTCAATTCCTTCCCCATTGTAAGGTCCACTTCTCTCACCCTTGAACAGCCAAACCCCTGTAAGAGCAGGAGGAAACCACATCTTGCCCAATGGAAAAGCAGATACATAAGCATCAAGGAACACCCTTTAGCCCACAGACTGCCATTAACGCACTCCAGCTGCTTCAATATATTTTCAGCTATTGGTGATAAGATGTCAGCAGATGAATTATACTTTCCTAATGTATTTTTCTTTTCAGCATGAGAACTAGAGCCAGCTTTAGCATCTCAGTCAACAGATAGGAGGCTGTTGCAGGGTCAATGAATATTAAACAGAGCAGGTGGAGAGGCATCAAGAATGTGCAAGGCAGGTGGTGGAAGTCTTGGTGGTGATTATAGATACACACAAACATACACTACACAGATGCATATGCTGGATACCAGGGAGGGGGACATAAGTTGTGGGTTTTGCTATCAAGTTGGACTGAAGTCACACTGGTGACTCAGCTCAGATTTGACATATTTTTCCCATTAATTCATATTCAACTCATAAGTCAGAAGCCATTCACCCCTGCCTCCCCCCTCCCCCTGGGAAACCGGGCTTGTTTTAAGAGGGATTACATTTTGGGACTCAGAATAGATAGAGATAGATAGATAGATAGATAGATAGATAGATAGATAGATAGATAGATAGATAGATAGATAGATAGATAGATAGATAGATAGATAGATAGCATATTTTTTGCTCTATAAGATGCACTTCCCCCCTCAAAAGTAAGGGGAAATGTGTTTGTCTAATAGAGCAAATACAGTACTGTAGCCCCCACTACATATACATCACAGATTTTTATTTAGAGAGAAGTTACCTGCAGGCAGCCCCTCTGCAGCTGGAATTCCATAGTTCCAGTCACCTCATTTGCAAAGAGGTCTCCTCCATGGAGCCTCTGCCCTCCCCCTTTTCAGCCTGGCTTCCATGGTCCCAATCACCTCTTTTGCAACCCTCTCCTTTTGCAGGCTGGCATCCACAGTTCCAATCACCTCATTTGCAACTCTCCCCTTCTGCAGCCTGGATGACACAGTTCCAATGACCTTGTTTGCAACCCTCCCCCTTTGCAGCCTGGCTTCCACAGTTCCAGTCACCTCATTTGCAACCCTTCCTTTCTGCAGACTGGATTCTCCAGTTCCAATCACCTCGTTTGCAACCTTCCTCTTTTGCAGCCAGGATTCCCCAATCCCAATCACCTCCGTTGCAAAGAGGCTTCCTCCAGAGAGCCTCTCCCCACCCCTTCCCTTCTGCAGCCAGGATTCCCCAGTCAAAAATCACCTCATTTGCAAGGTCTCCTCCACGGAGCCTCTGCCCTCCCTTTTTGTAGCCAGGATCCCCATGCCATGAAACCTCAGGCTAAACATTTTTATTTGTTTTCCTCCTCTAAAACCTAGGTGCATCTTATAGTGAGGTGCATCTTATAGAGCGAAAAATATGGTAGACAGATAGACAAACAGACACACAGATGCTCAATAAGCTCCAGAAAACACCATGACATGGCAGGAAGCTGGTGAACATCTATCTATCTATCTATCTATCTATCTATCTATCTATCTATCTATCTATCTATCTATCTATCTATCTATCTATCTATCTATCTATTTGAGAATTCACTGCCTTTAAGACACTGGAGGAAAAGAAAGAAAGAAAGAAAGAAAGAAAGAAAGAAAGAAAGAAAGAAAGAAAGAAAGAAAGAAAGAAAGAAAGAAAGAAAGAAAGAAAGAAAATCCAGAACTCAGGAGATAACTAATTCATGCAGAGAGAGGGGACTAGAATTGTAAATGAAACTAATTTGAGGACTAATTTTTAACAATTTGCTTTTGTTCTAAGCCCCAGAGTGACCAGAACATTTTCAAAAGTGCACCCCATGGTTCTTCCCAAGAAACAGTGATCAACTGATTTAGCTTTGATGGTGGAGGCCACAACAGTAAAGAATTGCACTGTCTTTTATCATTAACAATATCCCTGAGAGTGAAATCTTTCCTCCTTCCACTCTTGTAAAACTTAAGATTGTAATTAGAACACAGTAGCAGTCCAGTTTATTTTCTTTCTCCTTTTACCTGTCGGATGCTCTCAAGGACCTGATTAACTAGCCAAGACAAAGGTCTTTGTTTGCACAAGGACAACAAAGATGGGACCATATGGAAATGCTTGCACTCAGTGAATCTGTACATTACAGAGACTACCTCAATAGAATTTGGATGTCTGTTAGCATTCCAGAAATATAATTGGATGCCCATCTTTTGAAAATATTGTGATGGTGTTCCTGCATGGCAGGGGGTTGGACTAGATGGCCCTTGAGGTCTCTTCCAACTCTATGATTCTATGATTCTATGACTAGCTTTCCACCTGAGGATGTTCCAGAGTCTGGGAGCAGCCACAGAGAAGGTCCTGTCCTGTGCACCCACCAAGCAGGACAGGGCCTTCTCTGTGGCTGCTCGCAGACCCTGTGAAATGGCAAGGCCAACAGAAAGGCCTCCCCTGATTATCTTCATACCTGAGC
The DNA here is from genome assembly GCA_037367245.1 of Phrynocephalus guinanensis. Classification (NCBI taxonomy): domain Eukaryota; kingdom Metazoa; phylum Chordata; class Lepidosauria; order Squamata; family Agamidae; genus Phrynocephalus; species Phrynocephalus guinanensis. Next base: position 8,081,989 of record CM074749.1, on the reverse strand, counting down.
AGACTCATAGGGGGAGCTGCGGCCTATAATTTTGCTGACTTAGAAGAGACTCCTTGAATCAATGGGGATTTTTTGAGTTAACTCCTCCAGAACTTCCTTTGACTCAAACAGCCTGACAACAACTCAAACTTACTTTAGCATAGCAAGTCACAGTGAGCATAGGCTCATCTGGATCAGTGGATTGTATTGGAGGAGCTGACTCACCAAATCCCTGGTGATTCATTGTGCCTCATTAAGTGCCATGTAGCACACTCAGTGACTGAATTTTGGCAACTGTTCTGTGGAAAATCCACCTGCAAGCACAGAAGGAAGAAGGAAGTCTGAAGGACATTGCAGGTGTTCATTGAAAAGAGTCAGCAGTTCCGCTTTGTGGTGGGAGACTCAGCATGACCCTAAGTCTGTGCTTCCCAATCTTCGGTCCACAGATGTTCTTGGACTACTGATGTTCTTGAACTACTGAGCTTCCGGGAGTTTTAGTCCAAGAACATCCAAGGTCAGGACCATTACATAAGAACACAAGAACAGCCATGCTGGATCAGGCCAAAGGCCCATCTAGTCCAGCTTCCTGTATCTCACAGTGGCTTCACCAAATGTGTCTGGGAGCACACGGGACTAGATATCTGTCTCCTGATACCACTCCCCTGCATCTGGCCTTTGAAGTACCCTGGTTTTAAGCCTGGATATGACACATCCACATCAAGGTTTGTAACCTGTGATGAACTTTTCCTCCAGAAATCTGTCCAATCCCCTTTTGAAGACATCCAGGCCAGATGCCATCGCCACATCCTGTGGCAGGGAGTTCTGCATTGCTTTAAGTGAATTAATAACTTTTAATGAAGAGAGGGACCAAGGCCAATTCCTTAATTGCCTGCAGGGGGCTACTCTACTATCCTAGCTCTGTCCATTTGCTTTTCCACCATATTGGGTGGGTTTTTGTCATTTCAGAAATGACTCTTCTAGCATCATGAGTTTGGTGTCACAGGTGTAAGCAAGTCTAATCTCTGAAACTTTGGAACTGCCTCCTGCTGGAGGCCAAGGACTCCTCCATCTCTGTGGTCTTTCCAGGAGTCCTTCCTCTTCAAGGAATATTTCCCTGAATGATGGACTACCTACTATGTGACTTTTAGATGGATTACCTTGCATGATTGCATTGAGTGATTTCCTAAGAACACCAGTGCTTTCCATGCTAGTTTCCATCCATCATAATGGGATGTTTTAAGAAATGTTTAATGCTTTAATGTTACCTTTTAATGTTCTAAGACACCGATTCTAATTTCCTGTTCTTAACTTGAATATGTCTTAAATGTCCTGGGCTCTGTATTGTCCCTCATTATTGTAAGCCACCTTGGGTCCTTTTCCAAGGAGAAAGGTGGTGTAAAAATATTCAGAGAAATATTTTCAGGGGCACAGGATCATCACAGCTACCTGAAGTCAAGAGTGATTTGTTCCATGGTTGTCATTGAATTTTAGCAACATGACATCTAGGTGAATATATTTTACAATTTTCAGTTTTGCTGTATAGCGGGAGGTAGCAGTTAGGAGGGCTTACCCTAAAAGGAAGCTCATAAATCCTTTATATAAAGGAAAATAAAGCATATGCATGCAAATTCATGCAGTTGTTGTAACAGTACATTTTTGTGGCTGATACCAAAGTGTGCCTAACACAGAGCTTAGGCATTTAATATATTTCTACCCTGCCTTTCAAGACAAATTCTTTCAAAGCCGCTTGTGATAAATAAATAAATAAATAAGTCAAAAAAGAGAAACATGGAACAAATGTAATCAAAGCAACATTGGATTAAATATGTATATGGAAAGCTAGAAGGAGAATTGATAAAGAGCATGGAAGAAAAAAGAAGTCTTCAGAGTAGAATGGGATCATTTTACTCCTTGGAACTGCCGTGGCAACCCCTGGGCCACAGATCGCTCCAGGGAAAACATTTGTCAGGCAACTCAGGGATGGGAGAGAAAATCGTGTTGTTCACCTCTTAATGCAAGCATATGCAGTAATTATTTATTCCCAAATGAGGAAGTGAAACAAAATACAGTGAATACCAGGTGCTGTAGGTGCCTGGAGTAGAAACTGGCAAGCCACTCCAGTATTCCTTGTCAAGAAAACTCCATGGACATGGAGTCATGAAGAGTTGGTCACGACTGTAATGACACAACACAACACAACACCTTGTATAAAAAAATTAATTTGTTCCAAATGAAGTTCTGTTAACCAAATTCTCCTTTATACAAATTTCCCATAGGAATTCATTGAAAACAGAGTAATCCCTAATCGCGACCATTTTTATGTTGTACGGATTCGCCCCATAGGCAATTCTGTTAAGCAAATTCCCCCATCTCTGGAATTTTTTATGTTGTACAGATTTTATGTTATACAAACCGTTTGTTATACAAGGGTCCACTGTCTAGTAGGACTAGCACTGTCACTGGCCCTGCCTAGTGGGTCGTTCTGGTAAGTCCACCATGGAAATACATAGAAATAAGTACAGTAATACCTCTTAAGATGAATTTAATTCGTTCTACTGTACAAGTCATTTTGTTTTACAAACAAATCATCTTGAGAAACACAGGTTCCCATACAAATTGTTTTTTTTTTAATTTAAAAAAATTGTAACAGTTTTTCATCTTGAGAGATATCCCATAGGGAATTTTTGTTCTGCGAAGCAACCCTATTCCCTTTATTTATTTATTTATTGTCTTATGAATTTTTCATCTTACAGGGCATTTGTCTTAAGAGGGATGACTGTGTTTTTGTTTTGTTTTTTTCATTTAATATTTCCAGGCATCAGATAAATGGATACACAGATAATGTGCTAGTCGATTGGGTGGTTGGGTGGGTATAGGTGGGTGCTGAACTTCTATTTTAGGGGACTTCAAAGAGAAAACATGTATTGGGGAAAATGTGCACACATATACACATATGCTAGTCAAAATAAGGTAACAAAACAGACCACATTTCCACAAATGTTCAAGATCTCTCTCTCTCTCTCTCTCTCTCTCTCTCACACACACACACACACACACACACACACATGAGAGAGAGAGAGGAGAGAGAGAGAGAGAGAGATGATTGGAAAAATGGATATGAGAATGTGTTTAAATTTTCAACCAAGTATTTGTCTTTAAAGTCAACGTTAAAGTCAACTTTAAAGCCCACTTTAAAGTCAACTTGGTATGTTACCTGCTCAGCAAACCCATATTTAACATATAGCCGCTTAGAGTTCGTCTGAAGATAAGCGGGGTATAAATGCAAAAATAAATAAAATAAAATAAATAAATATTGGCATATCTGAGATATTACAAAGGAAAACAAACATTTGCCTAGGACAAATAAAATGTCTTTGGCTTAGAATGGGGAAGCAGTAAGAAAACTCCACATAACACTTTATCCATCTCAGAAGGTAGAGCCTTAGATTCTCTTCCTGAGTACCCTTCAAATAGATGCTGTGCCATGTCGCTATTCTTCAAAATAGAGGTGATTGCCATATACCAGTGAAAGCGCTGCCCTCTGCCTCCTCTCACAAGTGTTATGTCCTTGGACTTTGACTGTTGCAACAAAAGAACCATGCTCTGGTTCTTCACACTCCAAGGGATCATTAAAACTAGAATAGGTTACCAAAGTCATTAGGTTGTTTGTAAACCATCATGCTTTGAGGCACACACCATGTTTCAGCTTGGAGAGTCAGTGGGGCTTGGGGTTGAGGTAAAAGGTTAAGGAGTTATTTCACCCAGGATCATTATGGTCCTTGACAAAGCTGTCTTGTACCAAATCAAACATGCCATGGTTGGACAAGAAATTCCTCTCTCGCTAGCCTGACTTTGCCTTGGGAGTTGCAAAGTGAAAGGGTGGGTTGGTGATTGCTTGTTTTCATGAGACATACATGGCTTGGTGCAAGCGTGTGAAACTTTGAAGTCCTCATGGGTCCACACAAACTGCAAATGCATAGGCAAAATGATTGGGCCATTGACATAATGGAAGCTCTGAACAGCCATAGTGCTGGGTGTGGCCACTTTGCCCACTGCCTGGTTAGTGTCACGTTTGTGCAGCCTAGGGTCTGCCCAGCAGGGGCCAGAATCTTCATAAGGCCTCCCCACATGGTGAGAGGCCTCTTTTGTGATCTAGCCATCTTCCCTCCCTCCCTCCCAATTGAGAGAATGAGAGCAACTGGTCAAAAAAGGACCAGATGGGAATTTTTGGCTGCTACTCAATGGGCCTGGAGTGGCAGTGTGTTTTTGCCCACCCCCATTATCTTTAAGGCAAAGGTGAGGTTTGCTCTTTAAGGCAATTGGCAGGTAGTGCAAGCAGAAAATTTAAGTCAGGTGAAATGTATTCAATAATATTCCCTAGTGAGCCAGTAGTCCTCAATATTAATTAGGAAATTAATTAGGAAATTAGAAAAATAGGTATTAGGTATAAATAGGTTCAAAAATTAGGTATGAGGGCTGCCCAGACTGCAGATTTTGCGAGGGCATTGAACAGGTGGGCAGCATCCTTCTAATAAAATTAGGAATCATTAACTGATCCACTTGAACTACATTCAGGCTCCCTAGTTTAAGGGATGTTTAACAGTTGAATTGAGTGTCTTGCATCTTTATTTCCAGGCTGGGAGGGTGATGGTTCTTTGTGATTGTTTCCTCTGCCCCCACCCCCATTGTGAACCACAACAACATATTGATATTCAATATAATGTGAACTGCTTTGGACACAAGGAATGGAACACACTGGTTTACATTTAAATGGAGGAGGTGCAGGTGGTAGTTGTGGACCAGCCAGAGAACGGAGGAAGAGGAAGCGAATAGAATGTTTTGGGAGCAGAAGAGGATTATGGTGGGTCCTGGGTGTTTATCTGGGGAGATAAATGCCCCAAAAATTCAAGCCACACAGCACTGAATTGAAAAGATGTAATCCAGAAAACTAAACAAGAGTGAAAGAGAATAAAGTCTAATACAGTGGTTCTCAACCTGTGGGTCCCCAGATGTTCCTGGTAGACATGGGCACGACTTGGAGAAATTGTCGTTTCGGTTTTCGGTTATCGTTTCCATTATGTAACGGAAATGGTAACGATAATTAAGCCATCAGAACTCGAACTCAAACCGAAAAAAGAAAAAATTGGTCGGGTTTTTCATTTCCGTTTGTGGCATCGCGGCGATTGCGCGATGCGAAGCACAGAAAAAGTTTTTAAAGGTTTTTTTTTAAAAAAGCCCCGACTCCCGGCCAAAAAAGCAGGCAAAAATATGCCTGCCTGAGGCTTTGCCACCTACCAGGGGGTGGTTTCTGGGGGGTCCCCGGCCTTTCCCCCCCTCCTCTCCTGTCCTGGGCTGCTTGCACCAGGCTGGGAGGGGGGTCATCCTCGTCGTCTCGCCATGCCATGCGGTGGGGGGGGGATACAAAATGGCGACCACAATTTTTCTTTTGAAATTGTGGTCAAAAAACACACCAAATAACCACAGAAACATGTGAAATTTATTTATTTTAAGTACCTGAATTTTAATAGTAGCAGCAGTGGATTTTTTATAGCAATCAAATGTCGTATTTATTTTATTTTATTTTATTTTTTATTTTTTTAGACCTGCCCATTTGGCTGGGCATGGGATGGGACCATGCAATTTTTTTGAACCATTCCACCAATGGCATCACCAGGTTTTTGACTGACACTTCTGGATGTCTCGGAGGGCATAAAAAGCTGAGGCACCTTCCAGAAATTGTAGTCGGGTGTATGGATGTGGTTGAGGGAGGAGGGCTGGCTGCTGGTGCTGGTGTGATCCGATCGAGATTGAGGAGGGAGGCTGGAGGCTTTAGGATTTAAATTAGGCAGGAAGGGAGGGAATTGAATTTAGAAAATAATTTCTTTGATTTCCTTCAGCTTTGTCTGCTGAACGGAATAGCAGTTTATTCTTTATTTCTTCTCTGGCAGTTTGTGAGGATTTTTTCTGATATTGGATAAAGGGGGAGGTTCAACTGGGAGTGGGAGTTGTGGATTTATTTTAAAAATATATTATATACTACCATTTATTTTCTATTTTCCCAACTTCAATTTGCTTGCACACACACACATTTGGGGTGCAAGCCAAGAACAGAACCTCTATCCTAAGTGATATCCTAACTGCCCACTCGCCCGTCCGCCCGTGCCGCCGCCCACCCACTCGGCCGCCCATCGCCTCCCACCACCGCCGCCCGCCCGCCCCTCCCCCCGCCCCCCGCCCCACCCGCTGCCTAGGGTGCAAAAACACCTAGCGCCGGCCCTGATTGCGGGACGCCCCTATGCTCTGGAAAGTCAAATCGCGCTAACTCGTGGTGGAAACGACAAACGACAAACGACAAATGACAAACGAAATGACAAATTTTTGAAAATTTCGCGACAAACGGAAACGACCCGAAACAGACCCATTCTGACAAATGAAAACTCGAAATGTCATTTTTTCTGGTTGTGCCCATATCTAGTTCCTGGACTTCAACTCCCAGAAACCCTTTCCAGCACAGCGAGCAGTGGAAGCTTTTGGGGGTTTCACTCCAGGAACATCTGGGGACCCACAGGTTGAGAACCAATGGTCTAATAGATCACCATTCTGCAAAGAGGTAACATGGAGCTCACTGATCATAGAATAATCATATATTAATAAAGTTGAAAGGGTTCTATAGGGGCATTGAATCCAATCCTCTGCTCAAGGCAGGAATCTAAATCAAAGCAGACCTCACAGAGAGCTGTCCAATTTTCTCTTGAACGCCTCCAGCATTGGAGAGCTCACCACCTCCTGAGGCCACGGGATCCATTGTCATACTCTCCTAAGAGTTAGGAAGTTTCCCCCTGACATTCAGCCTAAATCTGGTTTTCCTGTGCCAGGAGCCCATTAAGAACATAAGAACATAAGAAGAGCCATGCTGGATCAGGCCAAAGGCCCATCTAGTCCAGCTTCCTGTGGCCCCACCAAATGCCTATGGGTGCACACGGGACTAGATATCTGTCTCCTGATACCACTCCCCTGCATCTGGCCCTTGAAGTACCCTGGTTGTAAGCCTGGAGATGACACATCTCCATTATTGTTTGTAACCCGTGATGGACTTCTCTTCCAGGAATCTGTCCAATCCTCTTTTGAAGGCATCCAGGCTAGATGTCATCACCACCTCTTGTGGCAGGGAGTTCCACAGAACATTATGAAGGGCCCTGAACTCAGGGATCCTGCCCCACCTCTCCAGGACTACCTTTCAAGTCCTTGAAATATGCTGTCCTATCTCCCTTCTGTCTTCTTTTGTCAAGGCCAAAACATACCCCGTTATTTCAGTCTTTCCTCCAAGGGCCATTCTCCTTGGTGAATGACCCTAGAGACTGCCCAATGACCCATATTCACTTGCAGGTAGTTGGGTCCTCATAGAAGAGCAGTAGGGCAAGGCAAGGCTGGTTGATTCATGTGCTCTGGTCTCTCCACCACCATCCCTCCAGCCCTCTTTGCAGCCACAGGCTTTATGGGGGGGGCAGAGTGACAGGGAAAGGGAAAGTCCAATTCACAATTTCTCACTCCTATTTTCTATTTGTACCCTCCCATTTCTTCCACCCAAACCACATTCTTGAGCCAGAGAATGTAGCTTCCAATAATATCCATCAAAGCAAATAAGGGGGGTGGGGTTGAGCCGCGTGGCCATCACAAAACACAAATGCAAAACGAGGCTACAAGCAATACCTTTATAGGACACAATAAAAATAAAAATAGAAACATTGAAAGCTTTCAAGTGTGACACACTCTTCTTCAAAGCAGGTCCCAAATGTTCAAACATGGCAAAAGATGTGCTTTGCCAGGACATTATTCTTAAAGTTCTCGGCTAGATGAGGTACGCCAGGCAAGGAGTCTTCTTTGAGGCAGGAAGTCAGTTGTAAAAGCTATTTAAGCATTGAGTTTCCCACACGCTTTTCATCAAACAAGGGAACATGGGTCATATATCCATGAAGCACTGAGAAAATCTGTACCATTACCATCCAAAATGGATACAACTCTGCCCTGGAATCATGTCCATCCCACAACCTCTTGCTTAACAGCAGACATTGGAAGCTCATCAGAGAACAAGAGATATATAAGCAGATTTCTAACTAGCACTGCTGAAGCGTATTGATAACATGTGTAAAGAAAGTAAAGCAGCAGGCTGAGGGCGGAGATGTGAGTGGATAATTATATTGTTTGATTTATGGAAAAAAGCAGCAATTTTTAAATCATGTGTCTGTCTTTTCTTCTTTGTCACTTGTTTTCCCCCATATCTGTTAGGAATATCAAGAACAAGCATACATATTCAAAGTAGCTATAATTAGAAATAGGAAGAGTCTAATAAATATACTTCAGGTTGATCCAATTCCTTAACTAATGTTCAGCCTTCATCTTTTGCAATGTCCCAATTCAAGTGATAACTCCTACCTGTCTCTTTGTCTTTCATTAAAACTCTGATGAGTATTACACTACAGATATGGTGTAGCATTAATACATATCCAACCTTTTGATTCTCTGGAATCACCTGGTCACTCAGATCTGTCAGGTAAAATACCCAAATTAAACAGCGATTATGTAGTGGAAGAATGCTATTGAAATGGTCCCTGTGCAAACTTCTAAGAAACCATGAATGGAGTTCTGATTGAAAGTAGAAGAATTTCATCGGACAATTTCCATAATGTTGTCTAATGTATCACAAGATTTTCACTGAAAATAGCATGTCAATGAAGTACAACCTCCAAACTAGAGGTCGCTCCTCAGAGCAGCTGGTCGCTTTGCAGACAAGCCCTTCACACATGGCCTGGGCCCGTAGCTTAATTGCTGCGCCCCCAGGGGCATGGGGGGGTCAGAAGGGTACATCTGCCCCAGGTGCAACAATCTGGGGGCACCTGGAGGGGGTTCAGGAGGAGGAAGCCTTGCACCCTCCTGCTGCCCAGGCAGTCCTCCTTTCCCCTAAGGCTTCGCGACGTCACCCCATCCACCACTACCCACCAGGCAAGTGGCAAAGCAGGCAGGCAGGCAGGACTGTGGTGGCCATGGCACCCTCCCCCTCTTCCTTGCCTTGTTGGGAGAGGTGTAAGGTGCATGTGTGCTACCGCTTGCACGTGCACACACACACACACACCTGTCCACCCATGTGCCTGTGTGTGTGCAGGCACGCACGCACGCACGTATGCACGCACGCACACACACACACACACAGCCCCCCCCATTGCTGGGTAGGTGCGATGTGGGGGAGCAGCAGGAAGGGCACAAAAATGAATGTTGGCTCCAGGCACTCCAAATCCTGGCTACACCTCTGTGATTTCACAGAAGACTGTGATTTCATTCCTTGGAATTTCTGAGTAAAGTGGCGGGTAAAACTCATGTCTTAAACTAGGGATATAAATTGTTGACCATCTTAGCCAGACAAACAAGGATGAGGAAATGCACTGAGCTTTCTCCTCTGATCTGCTAAGAATGTAGAGGATGTTTACTGACCTTTCGAATCTCTTTCAAAGGTCAATGAAAGGCACAAAAGGCACGTTATTTAAACTTCTATTTTTTTAAAAAGAAACACAATCCTATACAGGTTTTTTTCATATGGGAGTATGGTATTCCTTGCTCCTGACAAGGATGTAAACATGGACAAGAGCATACAGTTGGAGCCTAATACTTGCAACCTTGCATTGCTTCTGTTGGTGTTCTTCTGTTTTTCTGCCTTAGGGCTCAGTCAACCTGATGGAAATCAGTTCCAGCACCAACTTTTTCTCTGCAAAATCATGTGGCATACATATCAGTATGCATATTCACTTTGATTTAAATTACTTCAGTATATTTCTGGCAATTAAAATCAGTTTGGGTAGTTATGCTGGAATCAACTCAATTTCTGTTCTGTTTGAGGTGCCTACCCTTATCAGGGTTTTACTTTTAATTGTATGATACATCATTAAATTGATGTACTGATTGTACATATCAAATGTATGGACAAAGTGACACAGCAATAAACAACAACAACCAAAGCCATACATAGTCACACTGAACTAAGTGATGTAGCACTAAACATTTTAAGCAGCATAAATTAAAAAAAAACAGATTTAAAAATGTGGTTCTCCTATTGCCCCAAACCCACATGAGCACAAAGTAAAATCACAGTACTGATCACCACCTCCAAACTGAAGTGAACTGAATTGGTTTAGGAAAGGCGGGTATTTTAAATAGCCCTTGTTACCCATTTGAAAATAACTCACTTTGTAGCCTAAATAAATCACATCCACCCGTAGGTCTGGGAATTTATAAACTGATTTAAATAACAGTAAAATCCATTAAACTGCAGTTCTTATTGCAGTGTGACCAAGCCCTCATACTCTGCTAACTCCAGGAAATACCAGATTCCTAGAAAACCGCCTTTTGAAAATGAGATTTCCCCAATATAAACTGATCCGCCACCCACCCCTCCCTCTTATTCCTATATCTCCCTAGCTGACCCTGTTGGTTTTTTTATCATGTTTGCAGGGCAGCAGGTCTGAGAATTAATGTCCTGTCTGTCTTTCCTGGGCAGAGGGTTCCACTTCATTTCTCTGAAGAATCATGAAAACGGTTGAGCACATATTTCTAAAGAAACAAAACAAAGGTTTCTCCACAGCTGACTGTGGAGAAGTTGAGATTATTTACTGAAGTCGTTCTGAAGTGACAGATGATAAAAGTCCTATTAAGGCTTCTCAATAATTGGATCTAAGTCGGAAACCTTCCATCATTTACCTTTTGTCCACTTGCTAAGAGTGGTTTCCAATCACTGAAGGAGTTCTCTCTGTGTGTCCTGTCTCTCACTCTCTCTCAAGCTGCTGGAAAACTCATGGGTCAGCCACAGGTCAGCCTACCTGACTGCCTTTGGTATTAACCGCTGCTCCCTAGACAAATTGGATTACAATACTTTAATTTGTCACCTCTGGAGGATTGCTGCCCTATCCACCAGGAAATCTGTGTGGCAATCTTGCTGGTGCTATTACCACTTTTCTAGTCATCTGATGTGGCTCCACACCCGATGCTGCGTTCATCAGCTCTATGCCTGCTTTTTGCCTCCAAAAAGGAAAAGAAGAAGCAAGCCAAGAGTAATCCAGTCTCCCGCTCCATCTCAGCTGCGAATGAGAGGAAGCCCGGCCTGCTACAGAGAATAAAGTAGGACTAGTAAATCTAGCATCCTCTCAGGATTTGGACTACAACTTCCATCTGCCCCAGCCACAGCAGCCAAATGGTTGGGGTTACAACAGTTTATTCTAAAACATCTGGAGGGCATTGGTAGTCTGCGTCTTCCATCACACATTGTAATACATGCTCACTCATACTCAACATGGGATTTACATTACACAGGCCATGCGTGTAATTATTTGCCTCTTTACATATTAAGCATGTACTTCCCTGAGCCTGTGTTGTACCCACAGAGTACATCGTTCCTTTATCAAAAACATGACAGATGAATCCCACTCTTCTGCTGTAGAAAGGGTCTCTCGGCATTTCCCCCACTGATTTTTGACGGAGCCAGATATTCGGATTCTAGCTTCCTTTTTGTGCAAAGCAAAGTTCTAATTCTTGCTTTTTTTATTTGCAGGCATAATGCCAGGAGAATCGGGGAATCCAGGCCAATGTTCTTTATCCCGTTACAGTGTGTTGAATTTCATGATAGGTATTTTCCTTATCAACATGTTTGCTGTGGTATTTTCTCCCATTTTGCTCCTAAACTGATTGGCATTCGTCCACTTGGTTTCCTTTGAAACACCAATGCAAATATTGAGAGCAAGCTCTAGTCACAATAAATGCAATGGTGAATCATACCTACTGTTGTGTGACCCATTAGGATTATACTCTCATGGGTCCACTGCTCCCCTGAAAGACTCTAAGGTGCATATCAATATATTTCCAAAAAAGCTTATATATATTGTGAAGAGTTTTCTAACTATATACTGCTGAATGTTCTGTAACAGGGAAAACCACCAGACTACTAGAACTCAGAAACCTTATTTCTGGTTGGAAAAAAACTGCATTTGGTTTGTAAACCCTCCCAGAATAACTATTAGCTAGATGAGCAGTATAAAAGTTAGTTAGTTAAATGCACAGCATAGATAGATAGATAGATAGATAGATAGATAGATAGATAGATAGATAGATAGATAGATAGATAGATAGATAGACAGACAGACGGACGGACGGACGGACGGATGGATGGACGGGATGGATGGATGGACCGATGGATGGATGGGATGGATGGAGAGACAGACAAACAAAAAGACAGACACTTTGGTACTTTTTTCTAACTGCTGGTTCATTTATTTTTTTAATGTACAATACATGATCTACAGTTTTAGTTTTGTTTTTGTTTTCTTTTTGCATCCCTGTTCCTTAGTAGAAAATTCTGAGAATTTGCCCCCAGGAGATAAGCAGCCGAGAGCAAACTCAACTGAGCAACACAGACAACAATCACAATAAATTCAAACAATACTGAAAGAGCTGCAGGGGATAAAGCAGAGGAAAACATGAGAGCGTTTTCACTATTTTTGTAAAAAAAAAAAAAAAAAACTGTTGCAAATAAGGCAGCCCTGAATGAAGATCAAGCTCCCCATATTTGCTCTCAGTTGCTTCTTTTCATCTAAGGAAAAAGCCGAAAAGTCATGTTTGTCATTTCTCACTATTATTTCCACCTGCCAGGCACTTTTGTAGGGTTCTTTTGCAGGCCTTTGGTCCGTGAAAAATGGTACCTTTGATGACATGGGGACAGGAAATTTCCTTGGGCTTTAAGTCAGTTCTTTAAAAGAGCTATCCATGGTGCTGAACCTATTTTGAGAATACCTCTCTCAACATCATGGAAAGTGCACACAGTGGTACCTTGTATAAAGGAATTAATTCATTCCAAATGAAATTATGTTAAGCAAATTTTCCTTTATACAAATTTCCCATAGGAATGCATTGAAAACAGAGTACAGTACTGTAATTTCTAATCGCAACCATTTTTATGTTTTACGGATTTGCCCCATAGGCAATTCTGTTAAGCAAATTTCCCCTATCTCTGGAATTTTTTATGTTGTACAGATTTTATGTTATACAAACCGTTTGTTATATGAGGGTCCACTGTATATAGTTCAGGTGGAAATTTGGAGCTAAATCAGTTCCCTGTGAAGTTGAGAGGTACCAGCCTCCATGACCAGGGACTATGCTTTTCATGTCATCTCTTTTGTTGACTTGTACCGGGCTCTCTTACCCAAAAAAGCTTCCTTGGTTTCAACCCCAACACTTGTTGGTACATGCCCATGTGGCACATTTGTCTTTCTTGTTGAACTGTGGAAGAGTCCCTGAAGAGCCAACCAGGGCAATAGCAACAGCTAAGCAAGGCCACCTGACATCTCTCTCAAGGACTGCAGTGGACTTCCTCAAACTACTGCTTCTGCTTCTGCTTTATATACTTCCCCATACCACTTCAAAGTAGTCTCTGGGTGGTTTACACTTTAATTACAGCATGCAGGCTACACATTGCTCCCCCAGCAAGCTGGGTACTCATTTTACCAACCTCGAAAGGATGGAAGGCTGAGTCAGTCATGAGCCTGCTACCTGGGATTGAACCCTAGGTTGTGAGCACAGTTTTAGCTGCAGTACAGACATGGTTAACACCCTTATATCAACTTCTCTTACCTAGAAAAAAATTGCTCCCAGACAATGCCAATGTGGTGTTGGCCATCTTTCCACCTGCTTCTGTCCTCAGACAAGCAGATATTGTGTGCCGGTAAGAGGAGATACTTAATGGCTGACAATCATTTTGTCCATGACAATTGCAAGGTACCATGATTTCTACAACACCTTGGGTGAAGTCTGAAACCAGCTACCCCCTAAATGACTGTAGAATCAGAATGCTGCCTCTCCCTTTTGGAATGACCTTTAAACAAGACAACCTGTCTTTAATCAAGACAATCTGATTGTGGTTTGGTGGAATACTCTTTCTTCTGCACCCTTCCACTTCTGTAAAGGCCAGTCTCTCAAGATGTGAATACTGGCATATCTCCTAGAGGTCCACTGAGGTCAGGCCCACTCGAATGTCGCAGGCGCGCTCACTCAGGGTGGCCACTCCTAGAGAGGCACAGAGGTCGGTTACACACAACTGCGCTTTCTCTGTTGTGGGCCCCTCGTTGTGGAACCATCTTCCGAGTGAGCGGCACCTTGCACAGTCCCTGCCTGCCTTCAAAAAAGCTTTGAAAACCTTGCTTTTTAGGGAGGCATATGGCGACCTTTAATTTTAATTTTATTTAATTTTATTTATTTAATTTGATCTTCTTTTTCACCCCCCTGATGTATCTTGCTGAGGGCTCCCCCCCTCTTTTTTGTTTATATTGTTGTTTTTATTTGTTTAACTTTTAACTTGTAAACCGCCCAGAGTTCCTGTTGGAAGATGGGCAGTATCGAAATGAAACAAACAAATAAATAATAATAAATATCCCCAGTGTCTGTGAGATTTTAGAAAGACTACATTGACATTCTCCCTCCCTCCTTCTCTCCATCCCTCTCTCTCTTTCTCTCTTTCATGTGCATTTATAAAAAGATAGAAATAAAACCCTGAGAATGAATTGGTGTTTTAAAAATCTAATCTAGTGTAAGGACAAAACAGTGGAAAATCTGAAATCCCACATGCTGTCATTTATATAATGCTGATAAGATACTGAAAAATAGGATTTGTTCTGGCTTACACAAAGGGAAAATGGGCTTGTGCTCTGAGAAGAATTAAACAAATGGATTAATTAGCAAACACAAATTCCTTTTTTAAACTCCTAGTTTGTATCCCTTTTTTTTAAAGCAAAGTGAATTGTGCTGCCTTTCAAAGAACGAAACCTTGCAATATCAGTCTCAGTTACGTCCAATTTTCAGGAACCGATGCAACAAATGTCAACAAATAGAGAAGTCTAGTGGGACAAATGGAACTGTATGGCCCGGGGGGGGGGGGAATACCAGAGGAAAGAGAAGCATGCTTTCAAAAGACCCTTCTTGATAGAGCAGAAATAATCAGCATTTTAGAAAGCCAGCATTATTTACAGTCTGTTATTTAAATAGCTCTTTATTTGGCACACAGATCATGGAAACTGGGCCAGTTCTTTAACTTGTTTAAGGCCAAAAGAAATTTGTCTTCTAGCTCAGAATCCATTAGAAGACATGTCAAGGGAGAGGAAATGACCAGGAATGGCTGATGGAACATTAGGAATGATCTTGGGAAATGGGAGTCCATTATTTTACCAGCTCAGTGCCACATATGCTAGTTAGCAGTGGTTCTCGAGGGTTTGATACTGGAGTCTCTCCAAGCAGCACCTTGGAGCTGTTAGGGATTAAAACTTGAACAGTATCCTTGAAGGCTTTCATGGCTGGGATCTGATCGCTGTTGTGAGTTTTTTCGGGCTGTTTGGCCAAGTTATGGAAGTTTTTCATCCTGATGTTTCACCAAACTCTGTGGCTGCCACAGAGCAGAACACGGCCAAACAGCCCAAAAAACTCACAACAGTTATCAAAACTTGAACCGTTTGTATACAAAGCTGCTGCTCTAGCATGGAGCGCCAGATCGTGTCCAAAGGAAAAGAAAACGCTTTTAAGTCAGTACAGATTATTTGCCCGTTCACAAGGAGGTAAAGTTCGTATCCATGGATGTAGGGCCTTTCCCACTTCCGCATCCTGGTGACTTACTCTTGCATAAGAGAAATCACCTAAGTCTTGGAGGCAAATCAATGCGATACTGGTTGCACTGCCAGGCAGACTTCATACTCTAATTAGCAACATGTGAGCAGCAACTTCCTCAGCAGGTAAACAGGTCACCAGGTCTTCCTCTGTCACACAATTTGCATTATAATTGCATTTGGGTTGTAAAATTTGTTTCTAATTTTACAGCTCTACTTACAAATTGGTGGTAACCTTTGTAAGGTTTTTAGGTACACACAATGTTCAATAAATGGGTTGTTTGCCACCCCCTCAAGGAGCTTCCATGATTAAGTACAGGTTTAAACTCATAAGAACTTTAGTCCAGTTTCCTGTATCTCACAGTGGCCCCACCTGATGCTTCTGGAAGTGCACAAGACCAGTTTTCTGTCTCCTAATACTACTCCCCTGCATCTGGCCCTTGAAGTACCCTGGTTTTAAGCCTGGAGATTACACATCTCCACCATGGTTTGTAGCCTGGGATTGACTTTTCCTCCAGGAATCTGTCCAATCCCCTTTTGAAGGCATCTAGGCTAGATGCCATCACCACATCCTGTGTCAGGGAGTTCCACAGACTAACAATGTGCTGGGTGAAAAAAATATTTTCTTTCGTCTGTTCTTACTCTCCCAGCCCTCAATTTGAGTGTATTTCCCCTAGTTCTGGTATTTTGTGAGAGGGAGAAGAGAGTCCCTCTATCCACTTGACTCATGCCCATGCATTATTTTGTACGTCCCAATCATATCCCCACTCAGAACTATTTCAGGACTCCTTTTCCCATAATTCATATTTCACAATACTGTCTCTTTATAAATTAGCACATGAAATTGTAAATGAATCAGGTCTCTCTCTACATCACCATGTGTTAGTGACTGTCCCAGTGGTAAAGGAGCTAGCTGACGTTGTTACTTTTTGAATGGGCTATTATGGTTCTTCCAATTTATAGCGATCCTGACAGGTAACAGGTTTAAATAGTAGTTCTCCATTGGCACAAACGCACACCATCTGAATGTTCATGGCAACTGGGAATTTGAATCCATGCCTCTTGAGTTTGGTCTGACCCTCGACCCACTAGACCACCACTGCTGGATCCAATTTTGTGAGCGACAAGCTATGCAGACCCATGTTTCCTCACAGCAGACCTTGAAATATAGGCCATCTTTTCTCCTGTGGACATCTGCACAATTGCAATTTCATTCATGGCTCACAGAGACTTCTTTCTCTCTTCAAATGATTTGAATTGAGCCAAGGTCTTCTATTGGGCTCAGGTAATTAGCACTGAAGGACTCCGATTATCTCTTTGTACCACTCCTCAGCATTTGACACAATTCTGTATAATAAGCTTCGTCTCCCAACAAAACACTAGGCCCTGCCAGTATCTCCTCGGAGGCTGGTTCATGAAGTGAGGAAAAGAGAGCTGGCGTTCTCTCCTCACCAGTTGCCAACTCCCGTTCTTTATTAATGCTCGTCTGAGTGCCGGACATAATGAACTGAATGACAAGGAGGAGATTCTCTCTTCTTATCTTTCTTCACCAAAGTGGGGTGGGGGGAGAGAGAGAAATAAGCAAAGACTGAGCAGTCACCCTTCTTCCTGATACTGCTCGCTTCCTTTTCATTTCTAAGTGTGCCTGACTGTAATTAAAGGCCAAACAAATGGACAACATCCCCAAAAAGCCAAGGGAAACTAGTTTAAATATTCGAGGCATCTTTTGAAGCACAAAATAAAAACAACACCACAAGGCAGGTGGTTAAATAAAATTAAGCAATTTTGATGAAATGGAACGGGGAATGAAAAGATGCATCTTGAGTGTGCGGCTTCCACAAAGGGGTCGTAATCAATTAAGATGCAAGAAGGTTCTCAGTTAAGAGATTGAAAGTAAGAGATAAAGCCCTGGGAAGATAAGTCAACAAGGGCTAAAGAGATAATGACTGACAAGACAGAAAGATTTCAGGGAACATCATATTTTAATTAAGGAAGACACCCAGTGGTTGGCTGTCTCTCCTAACTAGAGATGGGCACGACTTAGAGGTATTCCCGTTTCCATTTCCGTTACTCAGTTCCGTTACTCTAGGGAAACGGTAACGGGAATTACTCCGCCAGACTTCGAGCTCAAACCGACGAACGAACAATTTTGGTCTGATTTGTCGTGCTCGTTCCTTGCATCGCGCGATGCCACGCGGCACAGAAAAAAAGTTTTTAAAAGTTAAAAAAACCCGGTTCCCGGCCGAAAAGCAGGTGCCTCAGGGCACCTACCAGAGGGGTTGTTTCTGGAGGTCCCCGGCCTCCCCCCCATCCCCCGTCCTGGGCTGCTCTGGTGGGACTCGCCGCAGGCTCGCAGCCAGCAAAAAGCCCAGTCTCGCCGCCGGCCGCCGCAATTAAAGCGCAAGCAAGCGGCACGGACGGCACAGGAAAAAAAATTTAAACTCTCCCCCCACCCATTCCCGGGCCAAAAAAGCAGGCGGAAAAATGCCTGCTTGACTAAGGGCGCAGGGCACCTACTGGAGGGGTGGTTTCTGGAGGGGAGGTCCCGCCTCCCTCCCGTCCTGGGCAGCCGGACTCGCCATGCCATGCGGTGCGGGCGGGGGATCCAAAATGGGGTGGTGAACGCAATATTGTTTTTGAAATCGTGGTCCAAAAACACAGAAGCACAACAGAAACACGCGAAAATTTATAAACTGCCAGATTTTTCACAGTAGCAGTGGGTTTTTTCTTGCAACAAAATGTCTCTCCTCTCCTCCTCTGTCCTCCATTGATTTTATTTTATTTTATTTTATTTACACCTGCGCAATGATGGGCTGGCCGAGTGGCCAGCCATGTGGGAGTGGACGACCATGCAAATTTTTGGAGCCATCCCACCAATCGCATGGCCACTTGGCCATGGAGACTTCTGGGATGTGCCAAAAAGCCCCCTAAAACCTGCCCTAACCCCCTAACCCTAACCCTAACCCTTGACTCCAGTCCTTACCCATACGTCACAGACTGTCTTCTTAGTGGGTCAGAGAGGCACCCAGAGGTGCAACCCACTAGCCCACCGTAACCTTACCTGTCACTAGCCTAACCCTAGCCCTTGCACTAACCCACCTTAACCCTAAGCCAGATCTACTTGCATTGCACTACACGCAAGTACAATTCCCTTCTTTGTGAGACATGGTGGTGCGAGAGCCTTAGGCATCACCTATGGCTCTGGGTTCACTGCCATCACTAGTCTCACTGTCTGCAACTGGTATGCATATCCATATGGCTATGCATGCATTTTGCAGCAGCAGGTGAGGAGGGGAGACCCCCATGTTGAGGGGTCTCTTGGAGCCTGCTTCCCCTTCCTAGTGGGTGAGGATAGGAGGCACCCACGAGTGCCTCCAGGAGCCTGCTTTCCCTTTATAGCGGGCCAGAGGAGGCACCCACCCCACAGAGGTGCCTCCAGGAGCCCGCTCCCCCAAAAAAAACAGTACTAATGAAAACGAAAAAACAAAAAACGAACCGACTAATTTTTGTGAATTTTCGCGAAAAACGGAAACGACCCGAAACGGAACCGGCCCGACTAACGACAACTCGAAAAAAAAATTTCAAGTCATGCCCATCTCTACTCCCAACTAATGGGCTGATTCCAAGTAGAGTAGACCTATTGAATCAACCATGTAAGCATGGACTTGTCCCAGATAAACTGATTCAATGGGACTACTCTATTAATCCTATTAATTAGATTTAGGAGAATGAGTCTCAACACACCCAAACTTTCCACTGAAGGAATGATGGCCTGCTTTGAAATGCTTCACTCTTGCATGAGAGGAAGTATGGCAACATCTTTTCTTTCTCTCTCTTTGCCATTATTAGATTTATCCCAAAATATATTCTGCACAAAAATGCATTTTGAGCAAAACAAATGGATTTGTGCAACATTCATGCTATTTGGAAAAAATGAATATTTTAAAACAAAATAAAATAAAATAAAAATGCTTCCATTCCTATTTTACAAATGGAGATACCTATATTTTTGCATCTATAAGATGCCACCATATATAAGACAACCCCCACTTTTCGAAGCCAAAATTACAGTTTCACACCCACACAGTTCTTTCCTCAACTTACTTTCATGTATAAGAGGACCCTCAATTTTTAGTCTAATAATTTTAGTCTAATAAATTTAGAAATGTAGTCTTATAGAAGGGAAAATACTTTAGTTGTCATAGTCAGAGGGACATTTTCCCCATTAGTGGA
The DNA here is from genome assembly GCA_037367245.1 of Phrynocephalus guinanensis. Taxonomy (NCBI): domain Eukaryota; kingdom Metazoa; phylum Chordata; class Lepidosauria; order Squamata; family Agamidae; genus Phrynocephalus; species Phrynocephalus guinanensis. The sequence continues at coordinate 8,062,094 of CM074749.1, read as the reverse complement.
AAATTGGTCACTGTGTACAAATGCAAAAATAAATAATAAATAAATATGATCCTGGACATTCTTTCCAAGAGTTCAGCAAGTGCCTTCAATCATGAACAACTGAAGTTTAATTATGAGTAGTTTCCCCTGCTTCTCTGAGGGGAAAAAACCCTGGTCTCTTGACAGCCCCGTCCTAGTTATTTTAATTAGAAGTTCAGTAGTATTCATCCAAAACTGAGCAGTTCTAGCTATTTCTTGTTTTGAAATTGTTCAGGAGAAAGAAGCGAAACTTTAGAATCTGTAACCAACATTATTTCCTCTGGATGGTTTCTGTGCCATATTTTGAATAAAGTAAACAGAGAGGGAGAGATGTTTTAACCTGAGAAGCACTGGAAGATGTTCAAATATAGGCATCAAAAACGAGTCACAGGTGCTGAAGACTGACATGATGAAAGATTAAAATAACTAAATATGCCAAGCTTGGCAGGAAACATACCGGAGGGTGGGGCATTGATAAACGTCTCCAGATATGTGAAAGGTGTTATACGCCAGGGGAGCGGTGTTGTGTGGTATACGGAGAAGCAGGTGAGAGAAAATAAGCAGCTAGGTTGTGGAAATGAGAAAGGTGGTAGAGACACATTAATGTGACCAGGAAGGAAATTCAATCTGACAATGAAATATACCTGTTGGAATAGGCTCAAACAGAACGTGGGGAGAACCACCAGCCATAGGTATGATGAAGGCAAACTATGAAATTGCACTCAAAACCGTATTACCGTAGATTCTATTTGCAGGGACAAGGCAGTGAACATTTAATTGAATATATAAATAGCAGGTGGCAGGCACATTAGGTTTGGGGAGTGTGTTTCATTCATTATAGGCAGCAGTGTCACCGGGATGAGTTTCTTACACAACCATAAGAAGCTGCCTTCAGTAGAGCCACTCAATTGGTTCATCGAGCCCAGAGGAGAGTGCCTTGTGTCCATTTAAAAATGTTGCTGGACTACAAATCCCATCATGCCCAGACAGGCAATAGAGATAATTTCAGTCCAGCAACTTCTGGAGTGCTGCATGTTTGTACCACACTCCTGTCATCTGTGCTATAGCTCTTCTAGGCCCTAACCAAAGAAGCAACTCTCTCAGCACCTTGAGCTGAAGGATGGGCTGCATTTTGCAATATTTCACAGGTTGTAAACTAAATTCCCATCCACATCAGTGCACAGCTCTGTTTTGGACAAGCTCATCTACCACCCCTTACCAATGATCATGCTGGCTGGGACTTTGGAGAATCCAAAACATCTAAAGAGCCAATGGTTTCAGGCTCCATCACCACTTATGATTCAGTTCAGCCATGAAGGCTTTTCTTGTGCAACAAGCTTGACATGGCAAGGTTTTTTCTTCTTCATTGCATGAGATACTCTCCTTTGTCTTGCCTCAATGTCCCCGGTGTGCTACATTACACAAAAGTATTATCTGTTTGAGGGACTGCCCAATGACAAAAGTCTATTTCATTAGAGTGCTTTCACACGACCATTAAAATCCGCTGGCAACTTAAATGCGGATCCCACCAACCAGCGATCATGTGGTTGTTGTCCTGGTTCCTGTGTTCTCACCCTCCTGCACTCTGATTCTATTGCTTCTGTCTGCTGTGTATTAATGAGCGGAGTGAGAAAAAAATGCAGGCTCACCTCCACCTGCCCAAAAGCTTCCCCGAGTCAGCAGCAGCTAATTGTGGCAGGACAGGAAGCCCATTAGGGATTCTTGTTTGTTAAAAGAAAAAATAAACATACAGAAAGCGGAGGAGGGCCAGGCATGCACCACATGGGGCAGAGAGTGCCTGCTTGCTATGCAAATTTGATGAATAGGTTTCTCTGTCCTGGTATCCCTTACTTGGCAGTTTTTTAAAAAATAAATCAATGAAAGACACTGGAATGGAGGCAAAGGTGTTTTTGTGAGGATTTAACTTTTCCCATGGACTTGTGTACTGCTTTAAAATCCGCATCGGAACAGCAACAAGGGTTTTACTTCCTCAAGACCAGGTACCTGTTAAATGTGCTGGGTTGCGCATAAGTGTGCATGGTCGTACTTTATTTTTTTTAAAGTCCACTGCTGGTGGGAAAACAATTTTATGCTCCACATCTATGAGCACTTTGCAGCGGATTTTAGGGGTCATGTGAAAGCAACCATTGTTGCTAGCCATGGGTCCCTAGATCTATTTACACCACAACTGTCAGAAATCCTGGCCAGCACAACTAGTGGTGAAGGCTTCCAAGAAGATATAGGGATGAAAGGTTGGGAACCACCTGTCTATTTAAAGGCACCCTCTTATCCCGCCCAAGGCTAGATGAAAAACAGAGGATCATAAAAAGCTGGAAAAGGAAGAGCCCAAAGTCACCCATCAGTCTGAATGGCAGATCTAGCCCTCACCTTGAATCACCTCTAATCATAACCTCCCATACTGTGTTGAGAGGGGATTAATACTTCTATTTAAATTGGAGTCCTGGGCGAAAATTCTCTGACATAGCATGTGCCGCTATAGGGAAAATTATGTCACTGAAATGGTAGATTGTCCCATTAGCTCCTCTGCTGCAATTTCACATTGTGTGTGTCAATTGTGTGACTTTGTGTGCGGCACACAATTCAAGCAGGTAGTTTTTAATCAGTCTGTGGCTGAAATCCAATATTATGCTGTGGCTAGAAGAGTTGCAGGAGGCCCATCCAGTCCATGGAATATGTGGTGGGGTTGATTCACCAAATCCCCACCAATTCAGTGTTCTTACTCTACTCATAAGGTATGACTGGATTTCAGCCAATATGTCTAACTTTGGCCAATGTGTCTCAATTTGCATCAATACCTATAGACTATTGATGTCATTAAGGGTCACCTTCAACTCATGAGGCTCCCAACAGGACAGTGATGGCAAACCTTTTAGAGACAAATGCCCAAAGTGTGATTCAAAACCCAGTTATTTTTCACAAAGTGCCAATACGGCAATTTAAGCCAAATCCAGTGGTACTCAGGGTTACAAATGCTTTGGGTGCTGCCCTTCGGGAAAGAGAGAATAGAAGAGTAGGCTGTTGAATTTCTGGTGGCCACAGCACCCTCACTGTGATCATGTGAAATTCAAAAAACTGCTCATCGATCCTCGCTTTTCCGAAATGTAGTACCTCATCTGCCTCTTTGCCCAGGGCAGAGAGGTGAATGGGGTGCTACACCATTGGGAAAGCCAGTTGGGAGTGGGCTTGTTTGTAGTCCAAGTTTACTCTCCTGGCACGCCAAAAGTGGTGTGGCTGGAGAGTAAACTGGGCCTACAAATGAACCCACAAGCCGCTGCCTCTCCTTCGCCTCACTCTCTTCATGGAGCCGTTCTGAGACCGACAAAATGGCTCCATGAACAGAGTCGGGTGAATGGGAGGCAGTGGTTTGTGGGCTCATTCATAGCCCCAATTTGGTGACCAGCCAGGTTGCTCTGGGCATCCCAAAAACGGCATGGTTAGAGAGTAAATTGGGGCTACAAATGAGCCCTCAAGCTGCTGCCTCTCCTCCGTTGGTCTCTCTGCAAGGATCACAGTTGTGTGCTCAGAGTGAAGGGAGAAGTGCCATGGCTGTGAGGAGGTGATGTCACATGCCCACAGAAAGGGCTCCGCATGCCACCTTTGGCACCCATGCCATAGATTTGCCAGCAAAGCAATAGGGTATTGAAACTGTTGTTCTTATACTTGCAAACCGAGTATACATCCCATCAGGACAGAAACACATGGGTTGTTCCTACAGGTTGCTTTCCATTTCGGTGACTGTAGTGCAACCTCACAGAAAGCCTTCTCCATAATCAAGTGTATGTTTGAGCATGCCTTCCCTTTATCTTTGCCTCTGCTTTCTCTCTACCCTGCACAATCCATCAGCATGAACAGCTCATTCCATCATACCCAATAATTCCTCTTTGGATGAACCATCAGAGAGGAAATCCCCAAAATAAAATGGCCCGTTAAATAAAGCTGAGAATTGCTGTGGCAGAAGCTTGTGAGACAGGCTGAGCATCCATGCGGGACTCCCTGAATAATAAACAGATTGTTAAATTCTAGCAACAACCAATTTCTCAAAGATCCATGGTTAACACTCAGGCCTTCTGACGGAGCAGCTGTGTGGCTGTTTTCTCCATTAGGAGCTGAGCTCAATCATGTCCACGGATGATGGGAGAAGGAGGTGACACTTCGCTCAAAGATCCCCTTTGAGCACATCGGTGGGTGGGTGGGTGGCTGAAATTAAAAGCCAGTCATCTCCTTGGTCAAAATAAGATGAGTCTCATGCTGCTCTCCAAAAGATATGGAGTTAAAAGGTTTGCACCAAACGTCAGGCTGAGTGACGACTGACGTTTGACGTCCCACAAAGCTGCTCAGGATTTATGGCAATCATGTGAATCGGTGACCTTCAAATTATGCTCTCAACAGAAGCCCTGCTCAGGTGTGTAAACTTAAGCCCACCACTGCTATTATTCAAGAAACCCATTTCATACTTGGTCTCCCCCCCCCCTCCTGTCTCTAACTTCTCCCAGTGTTATTGACCCAAATATCTACCTTTGTGGCTGGCTCTGCTAATAAATTACTAATTATCCTCTATTGTAAAGGAGGGGGTCTGAATTTCTTTTTCCCCTCTAGTGGTCGCTTCTGAGACTACATTTTGGAAACATTTTTTTAAAAAAGCCAAATTAAAAAAAGAAAAAGAAAAATATATACCACACTGTATGGAAAGACTGCAGAGTTTGCTTTTCTGGCTTGGTTATTTTTTATATACAGTAAGAGATGCCATTTATTCCACAACTTGACAGATTCATGAGATACAGTAGAGTTGCTTCATTTATGATATCCACCCTACCCCCGAGAACTTTAAAGAACCTGCTGATTCCAGAAAAAAAGCCTCCTAAACTAATATTATCCTATTTTCTGTGCTCTATTTTATCTGTTCAAACAAACTAGAAGTGAAACCCTCCCTAGTCCATTTAACTGAGAAAAAAATATTTTCTAAATGCAGAGTAGCAGGCATGGAAGTTACTGATTTATTACTGCTAACTTCTTATTTCCTTCTTGTTGTTGACCTTTTTTTCTTACAACGAGAGAGAGAGAGAGAGAGGAGGAGTCTCCACAAATCGTAGCAAAATGACTGCCCTGAGATCCAATAGATAATTTGGGAATCCAAAGTGCTTCCAAGGAGGGTCTCTTTCAGGTGGAGCATTTATCAGAGATGGGGACGAATCACAAAAAGGTGATTCACCATGATTCATAATCGATCAAGGTGGATGCATTGGAAACCATGAATGCACAAATATTTTGATGAACTGATGAGTTGATCTTAATCTCCCCAAAAAGCTTGCCCAGCCAAAAAAAATTGCTCCCCAAAAACCCCCATTGAGCCAAAAATCCACCCATCCACTAATGAATCAAAAATAGCTAAAATCATCACTTCTTATTTGTTTTGGGTTGTCACTTTGAACAAATATGAAATGACAACTTTTTGACAAATTTGTGGATTCTAATGAATATTGTGATTTATTTTGTGACTGTGCCGATTTCTAATATGCATTCCTCTTTTTTGAAGCTGTACTGATGTTAACAGTATTTTTTCCTCTTGTCCATATAACATTCCTCTTATCTTTTCATCCTTAGTATGGTGCTTTCCCCATCACTTTCAGCTCCTTTCCTTTCCTCCTGAAAATATGGTTTATTTTTCTGTGTTGTTTTGTAGTGGAATGGGCCTTAGCATTGCTCATAGCTTAGGCTTGATGTCCATGGTGGGAGTCTGAATTCGGAAGCTTCCAATCCAGCATGTCCTTTGCACACTTCACCACCAACACCACAAGAGGCAGAGCAAAGAAACACCATCAGGAAGATGACTTTCTTAAATGCTTCTCAGGGAGAATGGATTTATTAAAGAGATGAGAAAATAATAAAGAGAAGCTTGGACACAAACCGAAGTAGACCATACACTCCTTGGGCACCAGTCAATTGAAGGGTGGGTTGGAATGAATGTTTCATTTAGAAAAGCTAAGATTCCACCAACTCACCTTGAAAATTATTCAGACAGAAATTATGCCTTCTCATTGGTGGCCCCTTCCTCAGGAGGTGGACTCCTGGCCAAAGGACATGGGGCCTCATCCCTTCCATTTGTCAGGAAGATGCTATAGACTGTCTTCTTTCAAGAGGCATTCAAGGACATCCTCAACTAGCTCGATTTTATAGGTGTATCCTGTTTTGCCACCATGTGACATCTTTATTGATTGCCTTTGCTTCTGAGGGGCGTGGTGGCTCAGTGGACTAAGGCTTTGAAAACTGTTGGCTGCAAAGTCAGCAGCTCGGCAGTTCAAGTCCCGTGCCATGCAGCGGAGCTCCTGCCAACCTAGCAGTTCAGAAGCATGCAAAATGCAAGTAGATAAAGAGGTACCACCATAAAAAGTGAGAAGGTAAAACAGTGTTTCCTTGCAGCCATGTCGGCCATGTGGCCATGAACTTGTACAACACTGGCTCTTTGGCTTGAATACAGAGATGAGCACCGCCCCTACAGTCAGACACTATTAGCACACGTGTGCAGGGGGAACCTTTACCTTTTGCCTTTTACTCCTGAGATGGGTTTAACTTTGGTATCTGGATGGAGGGTTTTGTTGTGTTGTATTATTGCAGACCACTTAGAGTTAGGGCTTTTAACTGAGTAATGGTATGGAATTTCAGGTTTTTCTACTTAGAAACAACATCCTTGCTTCGCAGCCTTGAGAAGCAGCATGATATAGTGATATGATGACAGTAGAAATCAGGAGAGCTGAGTTCAAATCGCCAGAGAAACAAATCAGGAGACCCAAGTTCAAATCACTCACAGAAACCTCATCAGGAGGTAGACATGGTCAAAACACTTCTCACATATGTTACATGATTTTACATCATTTAGATTTGACTTGACAGCACAACACACCAACTGACAGGGAAATATGGCAGGCCTACCATCTTTGGATAATTTTGGCACTTCCATACAAATGAAGCCCTTATGACTGCAATCTTTATTACATCTTACACACTATATTGCCACCTCCCACCTCTACGTACAACCTTTCCTAAATGCAGGAGGTAGATAGAGGAGAAACAGAGCGCCAATGATGGGAAGGTGACACAGTAAGATGAAAGGAGAATTTGACATTGGATGCCATTTGAGGTTGGCATTCTAGTATTTTCAAGGTGAAAGGACTGGAGCATCCACAGACAATCGCGGTGTGGGAGAGAACACTCTCAGGATGCTGATAGGAAGTTTATTAAAAGTTTATTAAAATAGCCCAACGCGTTTCGGCCCAAATGGCCTTCTTCAGGGACTTTTTCACTATAAAAAGGTGACATTTAAAAGACATAGAGTCAGAAAATTTTACATATGAACAACAAACAGAAGCACTAATAATCAAATGCATGATAAACACTTAAAATGCTGAAACAGTAAGTATTATGGGGATACTTTGTAAGCCGACTGACTTGCTGTCTCAGACCACTAACTATCTGCACCCATATCATTCTAGGCTTTTATACAAATAGCTTTAAAAGGAAGGGTGATATTGACAGGTACATAAACCTTTCAGCTGTTTGTCTCATTGTTTTACATATAAGATAGCATGCATATGCTTGTATGTGTGTAGGTGTTATTCACAACTACTTCTAAACATACAGAAACACTTCATATCAAATACAGAAGAAACTTAGGATGCTGAAACAGTATATATGATGGTTAATATGCAAATCACTGAGTGTTACAGGTATACTTTAAAAGCAGTCTGGCCTGCTGTCTCAAACTCCTAACTAACTTACATAATAACATTCTGGAGAACAACCATATAAGGCGTAGTATGCATGTGTATACAGTCTCAAAAATATATAGCTTCAAAAGAGAAGTGATGATAGCAGATACATGGGTATTTTACTGTTTACCCCACTATTTCCATATATAGGGTATCATACCATATATAGGGTATTGCAGTTTGTGAATTGCATTGAAGTATATTTCCTAATTTGTATGTCTGTAAAATCAGTCATTTTAGTGGTATGTTTACAATAAATACAATGCCCACATGGGTGATGGCCTGGGTGCTCAGAAAAACCTTTAATTACTTTTAAAAGAACAAAAAACCTAGCTGACTTTTTAATCAGGAGTGAATTCAAAGAAGAAAAAAATCAGATAAAAGATAACATTCTTAAGACTAAAAAGCCACCTACTGGCCATCACCCATGTGGGCATTGTATTTATTGTAAACATACCACTAAAATGACTGATTTTACAGACATACAAAATAGGAAATATACTTTAATGCAATTCACAAACTACAATACTCAGGGTGTCGTATATGTCATCAGCTGTCCTTGCCCTAAACTGTATGTAGGGAAGACTTCCAGACCCTTAAAAAAACGGATAGGGGAACATATTAGCAACATCAGAAATAAAAGGATAGGTACTCCTTTAGTAAACCACTTCATAGAATACAAGCATTCAGAAAAAGATCTTAAATTTTGGGCAATAGAAACTGTGAAAAACAATGAAAAAATCCTTCTAAAAAAAGAAATAGACTGGATCATTAGGCTAAACACCTTATCCCCTATGGGTTTGAATGAAGAAATAGACTTTTTACCATTATTATAAGTTTTGGTCAAGGCTACAGCTACAAATGGATTTCACTTGAATGCGACACCAGCTGGGTAACCTTACCAGCAATTATAAAAGTCCTCAGCTGTAGCTAGCAACAGACTGAGAAGCAAGACATTTACGTCTCCAGAGTTTCTTTGAGCACAGGTTAGTGATGTGTATTGTAGTATAATATTGCAGTTATGTTGAAAAAAACAGGTCTTTTACCCTACTAAACAATGAAGTGATAATACTAAGAAAGATAAGAGTATGTTTGGCAACAAGTAGAACACAGAGATAAATGCCCGCAAATTCCGCTTCAGATAAGATGTTTGGAAATAGTTGTGGACAACACCCACATACATGCAAGCAGATGTACGATACCCTATATATGGAAATAGTGGGGTAAACAGTAAAATACCCATGTATCTGCTATCATCACTTCTCTTTTGAAGCTATATATTTTTGAGACTGTATACACATGCATACTACGCCTTATATGGTTGTTCTCCAGAATGTTATTATGTAAGTTAGTTAGGAGTTTGAGACAGCAGGCCAGACTGCTTTTAAAGTATACCTGTAACACTCAGTGATTTGCATATTAACCATCATATATACTGTTTCAGCATCCTAAGTTTCTTCTGTATTTGATATGAAGTGTTTCTGTATGTTTAGAAGTAGTTGTGAATAACACCTACACACATACAAGCATATGCATGCTATCTTATATGTAAAACAATGAGACAAACAGCTGAAAGGTTCATGTACCTGTCAATATCACCCTTCCTTTTAAAGCTATTTGTATAAAAGCCTAGAATGATATGGGTGCAGATAGTTAGTGGTCTGAGACAGCAAGTCAGTCGGCTTACAAAGTATCCCCACAATACTTACTGTTTCAGCATTTTAAGTGTTTATTATGCATTTGATTATTAGTGCTTCTGTTTGTTGTTCAGATGTAAAATTCTCTGACTCTATGTCTTTTAAATGTCACCTTTTTTATAGTGAAAAAGTCCCTGAAGAAGGCCATTTGGGCCGAAACGCGTTGGGCTATTTTAATAAACTTTTAATAAACTTCCTATCAGCATCCTGAGAGTGTTCTCTCCCACACCGCGATTATTCTAGTATTTTCACCATGCAGCACCTCTTGCTCGCCTACTTGAAGTCTTCCCCGTACCTGGAAGCAAGAGGTTTTACTTCCAATCAATATTTTGCCTAGGTGACATTCATGTACAGGCAGTTGAATTTCCAATGTTTGCTTCAGCCAATCTCTCAAAAATACACCTGAAATTACCCATACAACACCCCTCAACCCCCCAAAAAACCTCCAACAGTTGTCAGTCAGAAAACCTGCCCCTCAAGGGACCTAAGCATCCTGACACATTTGGTACAGCTAAATTACAAAATTAAAAGCAACCCTTCTCTCAATTTTAAACACCTTCCCTTCTTCGCATGGGGCCATTTTTGGATATTGGGCATCAAGACTGCTCTATTTCAGATTCTTTATTCTTCGGATTCAGGACACGTGGACTACAGGGCTTCATGGACAATCTCATCTGCGTTATTGGCTTGCATTACATCAACCATGTGGATAAGAGCCCAGATAAAGTTACACTTGGCACTGGAGTAATGGTTTGAACACCTGGGATGGTTTCTTCAAATTTTCCTTTTTCCAGCTATGTGTGTGTGTGTTGTGTAGTTACAGTCGTGACCGACTCTTCGTGACTCCATGTCCATGGAGTTTTCTTGGCAGGAATACTGGAGTGGCTTGCCAGTTCCTACTCCAGGCGCTTACAGCACCTGGTATTCCCTGGTGGTCTCCCATCCAAGTACTAACCAGGGCCGACCATGCTTAGCTTCCAAACTCAGATGAGATCGAATGTGCTTAGGGAATCTAGGCAGCAACTTTTTCCAGCTATACCTCTTCCCTAAATCCCCATCCAGGCCAAGGAATCTGGGGGGAGCTCTACCTCTGCCGGTTTTTGTCACCTCTTGCCCAACATAGAGATCTGAAGATGATGGAAGCTTGCACACCATTGTTCCTTCTTGGTTACTTAATTAGGGGCGTTTATACACGACCCCTAAGCTCTGCCGCAAATGGCTGCAAGGTCCGGACCTTAAAAATGTTTACCCACCAGCTCCGGACTTTGCAGACAATTAAGTGCGACCCCGCCCACTTAGCGCGACCAAACTGCACTTTTCTTGTACCTGCTTTTTGGATGTGACAAATATTTGATCCGGTGTAAGGATAGTGAGTGCGGGGCTCTCCTGGCTTCTGTTTGTTCTTTTTTTGCGCCCCGCCCCTTTAAGAGATCTGTATGCTGCCGGGAACAAAACGGAGGTAAACCGGCATTCTTTTCTTTCTTTTTTCTCCCTCCCTCAGGCAGCCAGCAACCAGGAAGTGCGGAGGGGGGTGGGGACAGGGGAAGAGCGACGAACCCCTAAGATCTCTGGTCCGAATTTAAGTGGCCAGCAGATCTTAGGGGTCGTGTAAAAAGGCCCAAAGATGCAGCCACAATAAGCATAATTATATGCCATCAAATCAATGTGGACTCCAAAACTTTCTAGGTATACAGAACTCCAAAGTGATTTCCACTTCCCTTCTTTCAGGGGGAATCACGCTGGGACAGTGCAGCTTCCCCAAGGCCACACAGGTTGGCTCCTCTTCATGGAGGTGCCACGGGAGTCAAACTCCCAACCTCTGGCTCTGCAGCCAAATATCTAACTCACTGAGCTATTCAGCAAAACACAATATGGCAAAGAAAATCACTATAATGGCTCCTTGCAAGAAACAAGAAAATAAAGACTTTAAAATAATAAAAGATTAAAAATGTAGCGACAAGTAATTACATTGTTAGAAGCTCCAGAAAGAGAATAGCATATAATCAGTTTTAGAAGTAACTTTCCCATCTGCCACTCATTTGCCAGAGGAATCAAGTGTGTTCATGAGAGAGACACTAAGCGTTTGGGAGCAGAACATTTCAAGGTTGCCAATTGTGTGAACGCTACTATTCAGCCAACTTCCTGGGCCTTTTGCTGTCCCCTACATGAAGCCACTGTAGACAAATGTTGATCTATCATGGGGGGAGGGGAACTAAGGGCGCTTTTACACGACCCCTAAAATCTGAGGCATAGGGCTTCGAGATGTGGAGCTTAAAATTGTTTTCCCACCAGCTGAACACTTTAAAAAAATGCGACCACACCCACCTAAGCGCACCCAAACACATTTTCCAAGTACCTGGTCTCCAAAGGTGAAAAATTTTCTGATGCGAATTTTAAAGCAGTGAGTGCCGGGCTCTCCTCACCTTCTGTTTGTTTGTTTGTTTTTCCCCCTCCACCCCTTTAAGAGACTGGAATGCTTCCTTGGCCGGGGCCGGGGCTGGCAGACATGGAGGTGAGCCTGCATTCTTTTCTCCCTTTTTTCCTCCCTCCCCTCACCACAGACAGGAGGAATGGCGTGTGGAGGGGTGGGAACACAGCAAGAGGAGCAAACCCCCAAGATCTCTGGTCTGAATTTAAGTTGCCAGAGGATCTTAGGGGTCGTGTAAAAGCGCCCTAAGTTAATCGAGGCCCAATCAAAGTTAATTATTCAAAATCAAATTTAGATTCCTCTTCCCCATTAATGAATCTTCACATCCAGTTTAACTTCTCTGAGGATGTTGACAGAGATTTCAGCTTCACTTCAGCCAAGTGGTTTCCATTTATTAGTTCATTAAGCAGCAAAATATTCAAACACATTGCAGTTTGGAACTCATTGAGAGTCATGTCAGGGCTTTGACAGCAGAATCCTTTCTGCCATATGACGAACTCCAGTCAATCAGACACAAGGACACTAGATGTAAAGTAAATAGGTTCTATATGCTACATGTTTAGGGAAAGGCAACTGATGAAGTGTTGAGTATTATGCAGACTTCAGAAACTGGCAAGCCAAAATTGCTCATGAATAAGGATGTTCAATGTGTTAATTGGCTTGCATTACATCAACCGTGTGGATAAGAGCCCAGATAAAGTTACACTTGGCACTGGAGTAATGGGTTGAACACCTGGGATGACTTCTTCAATTCCATTCCAAATCAATGAAGATTAAGGATGGAAAAATTCTGCTAGTCTTCCTTTTTTATTTTTATTTTTAAAACCACAAATTATTTTCAGAGATGGAAAACTTTTGGTTGTTGAGCCAAAATCCTTTTTGGTGGTGCCATTGGGAGCTGCACCCCCCTCAAATAAATAAATCCCAATTTTGGAAAATTGTTTAAACATGAGCCATAAAGGAAATTATCTTCCATGCTCATTCCCCAACATCTTGGATTGATCTTTTATAGCTGTTTATTTTTTTTAAAAGAGTAATTCTAATTCAGTGATTATATAATGATAATAATCACATTCTACATTGAGTCAATTCTGACTTCCAATGACATTTCTTCAGGATTTTTCTAGGTATACAGTAGTCAGACATGGTTTACCATTCCCTTCTTTGGGGACATCCTTGGACTGTGATGGTGACACAGAAGGAATTAAATTCCCAGCTGGATACCTAAACAACTGAGCTATTGGGATAACATAGCAAACAGTAAAGGGAAAGAAAGCTACTCTCTCAGTAGTGAATTGCTGGAAGCCATAGGCCAGTGACTCTGATCATTTCTGATGCCTTTTAATTGTCAGGTTTTGGTTTTGTTTGGTTAAATTTCCACCTGTTCCCTCCTGAATTTTGAGGAAACTGGTGAATTTAGTTAAATTTTTATCACAAGCCCACTGAAACAAGCTTCATCCTTTCCCACTGTAGCTTTGCGCATGATCATATCAGTAATTATGCTCTGCTTGAATGACAGATGATGATGTTAATTCCCAGGAAGGTCTTTATTCTGGACAATAAATCATACAGATGGAGAAGGAGAGGCCTTTCATTCTTCATGTTTTCCTAACTCTCGCATCAAAGACTGTATGGCTCGGAACAGAATGGAACGTAACCAGAAGCAAGACAGGTAAAATCTTTCCACTTCCCATTTTTCTGAGATGTGATGTCTGTTTCCAATTCTTTGTACAATTGCATGCAGTTGCTAAGCAATTGGTTTTAGATGTTCTCCAGTGGTGGACAGTTAACTCATTCATGACAACAGGAATGGAGACGAGTGACAGCAAAGCCCCTTGGCTGTTGTGTTTTCTTTCTTAGTTTTCTTGAGCAAGGATGGATGTGAGGCTCTTCCTTCCTTCCTTCCCTCCCTCCCTCCCTTCCTCCCTTCCTTCCTTCCTTCTTCTCTCCCTTCCTTCCTTCCTTCCTTCCCTCCTTCCTTCTCTTCCTTCCTTCCTTCTTTCCCTTCCCTCTCTTCCTTCCTTCCTTCCTTCCTTCCTCTTTCTTTTACAGAAATTCAAATTCCTCTCCAACTCAGGTTACACCACAGTAATGCCCACAAATGTTCCTCAATAAAGTGCATTGTCTTTTCTGCTGTTTACAAGATGGAAGGTTGTAATTATGATGTCTAGCTTACCTATTGTACTATATGTATGCATACATTTTTGAGAACCATTCAGTGAGTTGTACGAAGTGAAACAAAGCCATAACAGTAATAAAATGCAGTTTCAAGTAAAATACAAACCAAACATAGCAAGAAGAAGAAGAAGAAGAAGAAGAAGAAGAAGAAGAAGAAGAAGAAGAAGAAGAAGAAGAAGAAGAAGAAGAAGAAGAAGAAGAAGAAGAAGAAGAAGAAGAAGAAGAAGAAGAAGAAGAAGAAGAAGAAGAAGAAGAAGAAGAAGAAGAAGAAGAAGAAGAAGGCACTCTGAGCCTTTTCTTATCTCACAGACCCACTGAAATATTTGGAGTGGTACCATGTCATTTCAGCATGGAATGGCAATTTTAAAAATGTAATTTTGTGGCAAAACAGCTTGTTCTAGAACAGAATCATATTCCTTAATGCTTCTGGGAACTTAATATTTCTTCTCTATGGGGGAAAAAAGAAGATAAATGTTCTCCCTTCACCTTGGTATAGAAATAACGTGCTTAGGAATTTTGGTAGGGTAGAGTTAGGGAACAGTGTCATTTTAACCAGCTGTTAAAAGATACCCAATCTTGAGTCCTGTCAAGTGGAGATTGGGTTTTCTGGAAGACAAATATCATAATTCTCTAGTCTGGGAATTTGAATACACAAATTGACAATGCAGAGATGCCTGTGCCTTGCCTTGGGAAAGAGGTCTCAAGTGGAAGGCTTTGTGGTTGAGGTAGGCCCAGATTCACCCAGCTTTCTGCTCAGAATGAAAGCATCCAGTTAGCACTGGTGCAAGAACAGGAAAAAAAAAAGACAGAACAAGGCCTAGCTAAGTTCCAAAGCTTTCCCATGTAAGCCCTTCCCTCCAGTGCACCACATTTGGTGATTTATAAGGTTGTCTTTAAGTAGAACTCCCAAAATGAAGAATTGTGGTATCTATAGTCCCACTGGACAATCACAGTCACTTTTCCAGGAAGTGGGATGTCCATCAAGGGGACACCCATGAAGAAAGTTCAAACAAAAAAGTCAATCTTGCAGGTGTTTCAGTCTTACCACACAGCCTTTTAGGATAGAACCAAAACTTGGAATGAGTTTTTGCAGATTCCAGAGCACACATTTTGTCTGGCCTGCAGACCATATGGGAAGTGAACCTTGGGCAACATTTGGTCTTCAATTGAGACTCTCACTACTTGGGCATCACAATGAATCTTGGCGCAGACACCAGCTTGTGAGTCATAAGAACATAAGAAGAGCCATGGTGTATGTAGGGACTGTCACAATGACTGAGCACCGCAATCTCCTGCTGGATGTCTTCAGTCTCATCCTCAGCCTCCTCAAGGTCAATAATCTTGACAGGTACCACTTCCTTAGAGTGGTTGTCGATTCTTTTGTAAACCTTTCCAAAGGACCCTTTGCCAATTCTCTCTAGCTTAGCAAAGAGTTCCTCAGGATCTAGCCTGGAGTGCTGATTGGCAAATTATCTCAGGTGAGCCATAGCTGAGGACTGGCACAACACCCATGCACTAGTCTTCTTATGCAGCAATGAAAAGTGTTCTCTCTCTTCTAGTGATTACTTAAACTTGCCCCCTTTAGCCATTACATGCTAACACAAAAATGCAATGCAGGGCTTCTAGAGCAATGACTACCTTGATGACCAAGCAAGCTGAATGGGCACCACATCTACACCCCGAGGGTCCACCCCGCCCAGCCACCCCATCCTCGCTCCCTGCACTGCGGCCAGCCCAGGACACAGAATGGAACTTCCATTCCAAGGGAAATCTTCCCTTCACCAATATGGTTTTGGGTGTTCACTTTCTGTAGAAGTAGTATGGTCTCAGCCAGAGACAATGGCAAGAATCTCCAGGGGAGGTGAGCAAACTGATGCCCTCTGTACCAGCTGGCTGCCTCTCCCTTCCAACTTCCAGTGTCTTTTATGAGCTGCACTGATGAAGAGAACATTTTGAACTTTTTAGAGCTTTTGAACTGGGCTAGCACATGGACCGCTGCAGCACACTGTTGCACCGGAAGCAACAAGAAGGAGAAGAATGGTGAGGTTATTAAAAGGCAAATTTAAATTTGGCTCAACAGAACAAGAAGGGGGGGGTTCCTTGTCTCTAAAGCTGATTGAGTCATAACTGAGTCATAATAGCACCACTTAACCATGTTGTATTGTTGGAATGATTTAATTACCAGCCATCTCAAGTCAGGCTTTAGATTCATAGCTGGATCTTCCCAATGTGTGTTGCATATCTCAGACATGGCTGCTCCAGATTTCCTTTGCCCTTGAGAATCTTGGAGCTCAAGCTGTCCCTCACTTTCCCTCTTCCATTCACATTTTTTAAATCCCCCCCATGCTCCTTTCGACAGACATGAATCCTTGTTTGTTATGCTCTGGTCTCCCAGGAAAGACATTTTAATGTTCTTCTCCTGGGGAGGGGGGCAAGGATGACAGTGGTTTTCCTGGCATACTTGATAAAGCTGATGAGCATGGTGCTTTGCACAATTGTTTGTCAGTGTTTGTGGCACAAAATGATAAATTTTGGCAAAATTCACACACTTAGGTAAACTGCACAAGCTACCCAAATCGAGGATGGCTGCCACTTTGTGTAAGAATTAGAAGCACAGGATGGGTTGTTTGTCTCTTTCTTAAACAATCAGAAAGAACATTAGAGACACTTTATGGAAACTGCAGACACTCTAGTTGTAGGGGAAGGTTTTTGGTCAGATTTGTGTTTCTTTTGCAGAAACATAGTTTCTGCAAAGGAAAGTATGTAAGTCTTAGCAACAAAGTGTTTGCTAATTAACAACGTGATGGTTGCATTCTTGGGTGCATACTCAAATTGATTTTATCTTTTGTATTTGTATAAATATTTGCAATGTATAATATCAAAAGTGGCTACTAGAGGACACTATAGAGTATATTCTAGTATTATTCTTGGCTTCCTGGGAGTGACAAAGCTCTAATAATGTCAAATGAAATTAATTAGTTGCATAATCTGAGGAACAATTATGATAATGGTAATGTGGCTGCTGAGAAGCAATGCAAAACAGAGTTTCCTTTCACACAGCATACAAATTCTCACTCATCTCTACTCTTATCATTCTTGAAATTGGTTCAATGCCCTGATCTCTCTTCTGTCTTCCATTTGACTCTATCACCAAGGGATTCCCTCCCCCACATCATCCCCCTTTCTTTTTTTCTCCCCCCCCCCCGCCCTTTAATCCTTGTGGATTAAACTGCTGTTCTGAAACCAAAACTGTGCTCACACAACCCAGAGTTCAATCCCAGCTCAAGATTGTCTCAGTCTTCCATTCTTCTGAGGCTGGCAAATTGTGTACCCAGCTTGCTAGTGGGGGCAATGTGTAGCCTGCATAATTACTTGTAAATCACCCAGAGTTGTAATTGCTATGAGGTGATATACTGTATAAGCAACACCCCTTGCTTTTTCTTTCTTTCTTAGTTTGTTAAGGTAGAATAGAAACCAAATAGATTTTTATACCATGCTAATTTGAATGGGTTGCATATGATTTTTGTATGGTATTTGTTTGATCTTTTTAATCATTTGTATACTCTCCGATGTTAGCTTTTGTCTTGTATTTTTATTTTACAGGGTCCTTTTATGGAGGATGATATGATAAAATATTTTATGTAAAATATAACAAGCAAGCAAATAAAAGGAAAGTTTAGCCTCAACATTGACAGGAAAAAAGCAAGTAGAAAGGAACAGCCATGGATTTTCCAAACACTGTCTAAGAATGGGACTTTTGATAGGTGACACCTAAGCCCTGAGGTCACCACTGATGGCAAATTTACAGCACAAACATTACCTTATGACAGTGGTGTCAAACCTTTGGTGCTCCAGACGTTTTGGACCACATTTCCCAGAATTCCAAGCCTAGATTGCCAGTGACAAAGGACTGTGGGAGTTGTGGTCCAAAACATCTGGAGTGCTGAAGGTTCACCACCACGGCCTTATGACATTTTAAAAAAATGGGGAAGTAGTTTCCTTTCTTTGGAGTTGAGATTTTTAAAAATGGATGGTTTCTAGAAAGACTCATATTTCACTTGAGGAAAGAGAAAGAGATAGAAAGGGGGTACTGTCTCGTCTTCTTGCTTGCTCCTCTTTCTATGACCCCTGATGAGCCTTCAGAAAACAAGATGTGTTTGCAAGGACATTCAGACAAAAGAGTGAGAGACGGTGTGTCTTCTGTCCTCTCTCTGACCAATAAAGTTATGAGAGATCAACAACATAAAGCGAGGTGGGTGGGCACTTATCTCTGATATGGCAAGAGGCTTGCTTACACAATGCCTCAAGCTCAGACCCAGACTCTGACTTTGTGTTGTGTTTCATGTTCACAGGACTGTGGATGGCAGTGCTTTGGGGTGGAGTGGGGATTCTACTCAAGACATCAGCCACTCCCAATCAAAACAGACCTGGACATGTTAAGCATTGAGAAAAGAAGACTTGGATGCAGGGGAGACATGATGGCAGTTTTCAAATGCTATGAGGAGCCTAGTGGCAGAGTGAATCAACTGCTCTACTGCAATCAAAACTGTCCTTGGGACCCGAGGTTCACTCCTTGGTAGCCGGCTCAAGGTTCACTCAGCCTTCCATCCTTCTAAGGTCGGTAAAATGAGTAACCAGCTTGGGGTGGGGTGGGGGTTTGGGGAGGCCAGCAATGTGTAGTTTTATAATTAACTTGTAAAACTCCCAGGGGGTGCTTTAAGTGCAATGGGGCAGTATAGAAGCTTTGCTTTGGCTTTGCTTTTAATCTTAGAACAGCAGAGCTAGAAAGAACCCTATAGATCATTGAGTCCATGCCCTGTCAAGGAGGCCCTCACTTCTGGCTCTACAGCTGGAAACTTAAGCCCCTGAGCTATCCAGCAGGAGGAGTAGGGTCTGTTCTTAAAAATCCCAGGGTGCATAATAATGGGTTTGAATTAATGACCTTAAACTATTGGAAGCAGGTTTCAGTTAAATATCAGGAAAATCTTCCTTACGGTTACAGCAGTACGACAGTGGAACAGATTACCTTATAGGGTAGGGTAGTGAGCATGCCAAACTGGAGGCTCTCAGTTAGGGATGGGCACAAAACAGAAAAATAGAGTTTCATTTTGTTTCATTTCATTTCTACTAAGTGGTTCGTTTCATTTCGTTTTTGAATGAATTTTTGTAAAAAGAAAATCATAACGAAATGATTAGTTACTCTATAAAATGGTTCCCTGGGTCCTAGAGGCACCAAACCTGGTTGGTAGCTTTTTACAAGGGAGCCATTTTACAGAGCAATGAAATGTTTCCTTTTCAAAGGGGAAAAGAAATGTTTTGTTTCATTTTGTAATGAAACACCGTTTCCCATTTTGTTTCATTTTTTAATGTTTTGAAAGCTTACAAAATGATTAAAGTCTGTCATTTTTGTAAGGTGCCCATCTCTATGCTCAATAGAAAACTAGACTGCTATCTGTCAGATACACTTTGATTTGTATCCTTGCCTTGAGTAGGGGCTTAGACTGGATGACCTTAAAGGCCTTTTCCAACTCCATTATTTAATCATTCTATGATTCCAAGAACTTACATCCACCTCCCAGTTAATTCCACATTCAAATCTCTGCTCTCTTTAACTGCATCAACTGAGAAAATGAAGACCTATTCCATTTTTTAGCAATTCAGGTTGATAATAGATTGAGACAGGAAGACTGACTTTGGGGGAAAAAAAATTATATGTATCTATTAAACCGAAGCACAAAACTGTCTCATGGACAGTTAACGTAGTCAATATTCACCGTTAAATTGATGAGCGACCTATATATATTTAAAATGAAATCGCTCGCCAACTTCTCGCATCAAGGAATAATACAGCCCCATCCCCTGCACATTTCATCTGAAATGCTGGAAGCATCAATTTGCACCTGTGAAATGAGCAATATTCCTTGTATGCAAGGCAGTGGTGGGGCCGGGGAACTGTGTGGTAGAGGGTGGAAGAAGCTCAGCTTGGGGATACATGTATGATCCATGCAACACTGTGTCAGCATATTTTGGAAGCCAGGTGGGTGGAGGACAGGACGGCAGTGCCATCTTTGTCATTTCTAATTAAAGCAAAGCAAAGTGTTCTGCTTATATACCGCCCCATACCACTTCAAGTAGTCTCTGGGCAGTTTACAGTTTTTAATTACAGTATGTAGGATACACATTGCCCACCTACCCCACCCCAGCAAGCTGGGTACTCATTTTACCGACCTCGGAAGGATGGAAGGCTGAGTGAACCTTGAGCCTGCTACCTGGGATTGAACCCAAGGTCATCAACACAGTTTTACCTGCAGTACAGGCATTTAACCACTGCGCCACAGGGCTCCATTAATCTACTTCTCACTCATCCAATCACAGATAGCACCTGTATCCAAAGCACATTTCACAAGGAAACGTGTTGTGCTCAGATTTAATCGGATGAATATCCAACAAGTATGTTTAGTATGGAATGGAAGAGAATTATTTATGTAGGAATTAGAGATGGGCACAGAATGCAGTTCAGTAGTTTCGCCCAGTTCAACATGGCACCCACACAGGCATTCCATAGATGCCAGACTCTTCTGCTTCCTCTAGGACAGGCATGTCCAAACTTTGGCCTTCCAGATGTTTTGGATCACAACTCCCACTGTCATTGGCAATCTAAGCTTAGAATTCTGGAAATCACACACTCATCTGCAGGAGGATGCTTCCCTCTTCTGCCTCCTCTGGGCAAGTCACTGGCAGCAGCATGGACTTCCCTTGCCTGCTTACTTGGGCATTCACCCATTGAAACAAGAACGCAGAGCAGGGAATCTGCATTACTGCTTGTGAGTGGGTGATCCCCGGAGAAATAAGGGATTGGAAGCATGGTTCTGAAGGCGAGTGGGGGAATCACCCAGGGGAGGTAGGAGAGCACCCAGCAACCAGGGAACACATCAAACCAGGCCGAACCACCAAACTCTGGTTTGTGCCCATCTCAAGCCACTAGCTACAAATTTCAGGGAGTTGTTGGCCAAGAACATATGGGGACCCAAGGTTGGGAACTCCTGTTGTACTTATTGACTTCCAGGAACCTCTGGCAAGCTAGAACAGGGGCCTGCGACTTGAAAGAGCAGCTCTTTCCTCTTATTATTGGATCCTTTGTATTGTACCAAACTCTCTAGAACCGAGCAAAGGTGATTTGTTCTCTCATCTAGAGGCACCAGGACCAGCTAGCAAAAGGAGACGAGCATTGCAACAGCCCTGATTAGAATGTAATTTTTAATGCCTCCTTCCTCTCCCTTTCATTCTTAATTATTTGTTTTGAGCTCTGACCTCTGGGAGATTTCAAAAGACAAATTTGCCCGATGCTCAGCAGAGCTCCAAATGAAAGAGGTTCACGCTGTGAAAAAGGTCACGGGTTGCCACAGTGCTGGATGGCTGTTATTTTCCTAATATGTGTAAGGTGGGTAACAATACAAAGATTTCAGGGCAAGGCAGATAGCTGTGGATGTTGTAAGCTTCTTTCCCATGCCCAGTGGACATGAAAGATATTGGCTTAGAATAGACCATTTTTGTAAGGGGGTGTGCAGGCAAGGGACCTCACATTGTTGTAGACTGAGAGAGGAGCATCTCCTTGATGCAGAGGTGGGGAGCCTGACAATTCCTGCCCACTTGCAGTCCATGAGGCCTGATTTTTTTGGCCAGCAGGCCATCCCAGAGACCTCCATGAGGGGGGAAAAACACTGCTAGCAATGGTCTCTTCCGGAACCCACCTGAAGCAGAGCCTACTGCTTTCACAGAACATGCAGTTTGCCAGGCTTTCCTTTGTCCCCTGATGACCCCCACCACCCAAAAAAGATTGCATAATCTCAAAGATACATGTGGCCATTACAAAATGCAAATGCAAAAGAATATGGCACCGTTATTCGACCACTAAAGCCCAATTAATGCAAGCTTTTGAGGAATAAAAATCCACTTCGTCAGGCACACAACTGATCCCAAAATTTCTCCAAGTCTTCTGATGGAGATTGCAGTGTCCAAAATCTGCACCCTTTCCCACCCCCGGCCCTAAAGGAAACTGTCCCAAAACAGGCCATGTTGCACAGGGTGGCTTAGGTTGAGTGATGGCCTGTTTGAATGCTGAGTGGAGATGGTACCCAAGTGAAGCATTAAACCATGCCACAATGGGCTGTAGTCACAGGAAGGCAGGTTTTGTTTGAGTATCAAGAAAAACGTCCTAACTGTTAAAGAAGTAGTAAGGCAATGGAACCAATGACCTTGCGAGGTGGTGAGTGCTTGAACACTGGAGGTATTCCAGAAAAATTTGGACACCCACTTGGCACATCTCCTATCATTTGGATTCTTGCCTTGAGCATGGGTTTGGACTTGATGGCCTTGTAGGGCTCTTCAAACTTTATGATTCTATGAGCCTACGGGTCTGCCTACTTTAAACACATCTTCAAAAGCTTGTGCCTAGCAATGCTTGCTCTGACTTATTGGGAAACAAATTTATATTATTTTCTGCACAACTCAGAAGTCACTGGTGTGTGCCTGATGAAGTCGATCTTGATTCCACAAACACTTCCTTTTTTAGTGCTCTAATAATGGTGTCATATTTTTCTATGTTTGTATTCTGAAAACAGACATAAATTTATCTAATACATCCTGAGAGTTAAAACTGGGCTGCTGGACTTTCAAATTCTATCCAATCCTCGTTAAAGAGGTAAGTCAAGTCTGCTCTCATCCATCTAGAAGCAGTTTTTGAGGATAATTCAAGGGAAGGTGACTCAGCCCAGAAAAAAAAAAGTTATATGTTAGCACGTCGTCACTGCACGAGGGTGGTTCATAACTAATGTAAGCATCTGAGTGCCACAGCATGTGCTTGTCTCCCGTCCAGGAATATGCAGATGAAGTTTGCTTTCTTTCGTGATTGTTCTTCACATGGCATTTAGGGATGGGCACAAAATAGAAAAATAAAATTTTCTTTTTTGTTTCTAGTAGCCATTTCATTTCGGTTTTAAACAATTTTTTGTAATATTTGTAATGTAACAAAACAATAATGAAATTATTTGTTTCTCTATAAAATGGCTCCCCTGGATCGTAGAGGCACCAAATTTGGTGGGTTGCTTTTTACAAGGGAGCCATTTTACCAAAGAACAAAATATTTCATTTTCAAATGTAAAAAGAAGCATTTTGTTTAGTTTTGTAACAAAATGCTGTTTTCTGTTTCATTTCGTAACATTTTGAAAGCTTACGAGATGACAAAACAGTGTGTCGGTTTTCATAAGGTGCCCATCTCTAATGGCATTCCGTTCAAGTCTCCTTCTGGAAACCTCAGATGGATGGCCTCAGTCACTTCTCTGCAATATTAAAGTGCTCCGAGCTCTAATTAAGAAATCTCTCCAACTTAATTCTGGGCCATGCAAGCTGTTAATAACATAAGGAAAAGGAAATAATTTGATGCCAATGTTGTTACCAACAGTCTGATTTTTTTTAAAAAAAGCAGTTCGGAACAACAGTAGCCAGATGCCAGTTTAGCCTTTGGCCTTGTAAAATGTCTGTTATGTCCACTGTAATCATTGCAATTTGTTTCCTTGCCTGGTCATCTTATTTTTATTGAGGTTTCACCTGCCCATTTTGATGTTTTGATCCTTGCTTTGTACTTTACATTTCATTTCGGTTTTAAAACAATTTTTTGTAATATTTGTAATGCAACAAAACAATAATGAAAATATTTGTTTCTCTATAAAATGGCTCCCCTGGATTGTAGAGGCACCAAACAGAACAAAATATTTCATTTTCAAATGTAAAAAGAAAGCATTGTGTTTAGTTTTGTAACAAAATCGGAGGAAGGAGATGAGATGGGCAAAGGCCAGGGAGGACTTTGTGTTTCTGGGGTTGTGCAGAAAAAAACAGAAATCTCGAACCTGTTGAGGAAAAAAATATTATGCAGTTCTAAAAGTTCTATTCAGTCATTACTGAAGCAGGTGAAGCTTCTATAGTCAGAGCGGGCATCACCTATTGTTTCCGGCTTATTTGCCCTCTCTCAGAGGATGAGTTTGTAAGAGGGACATCTGAAATAGCTACATCGGTCCTGAACAGGATATGGGACCCTGATTTTTTTAAAAAGGTCACGACTCATTTGGATTGCCCTCTTAGATAACAGATGCTGCCACCTTTCAGCCTTTTTGCCTCCATGCCCTCCATGTGTAGGACGGCAAAGACACCTAAAACATACAGGAAACAGAGCAGTCCTTTCTATCATTTGAGTTTATATGTACCTAGTTAATGACTGAATGGGGTCTTAGTGATATTCACATTCCAATACTGTTTGCATAATCTGCAATGACTGTGTGTGTGTGTGTGTGTGTGTGTGTGTGTGTGTGTGTTGTGTTGTGTTGTTACAGTCATGACTGACTCTTCGTGACCCCATGTCGATGAAGTTTTCTTGGCAGGAATACTGGAGTGGTTTGCCAGTTCCTACTCCAGGTGCCTACAGCATCTGCTATGACTAACTGCAGCTAATTGGTGAGGTGAAAGGATGACCCTCATCTGCACAACTGAGCATGTGGCAAGGATTTGGCCCAGATTAGAAATGGGTGTTTCACTTCGGAAGGGGTCCAGTTCTGAAACGAAACACAGCAGCACAGCTGCCGTTCGGTATCGGGACCCACCTTCCAGAAGGAAATCAACCAGTCTCTTCCCTTCTTTTGTGTTGCGCAGGCTAAACTCCAGCGAGAAAGCAGCCTCTGACACATCATCTTTCACTCTCCCTGGTGCTGGCCAATCAGACAGGGAGGCGGGATGATGTATGTGCCTGTAAAGCTCATGATTGGCCAGCACCAGGGAGAGTGAAAGATCATGTGTCAGAGGCTGCTTCCTCATTGGAGTTTAGTGCCGCACAACCCAAAACAAGGGAAGAGGCTGGTTGATTTTGTTCTGTCACGTTTCATTTATGAACTGAACCCCTTCCAAAATGAAACACTTATGTCTAGCCCAGATGCATCCCATACCTTGTCCATAAACCACTGTTAGCGACAGCAAGTTATGTAAAGCCTTACGCAAACAGTAGCAAGATTCTAGCCACAAATAGGTTCAACCCTGTTTAGTGAGAATACATCGGGAGCCATGCTTCCATACCTCTGGGTAACCATTTTGCCTTTAAAGAAGTAAAAGAAAATAGATAGAAAAGGCAATGAGACACCTTACATTGCTACATTTTCTCATTCCTGGTCATGTTGTAATCTTTGCTGACTGAAAACTTTCATTCAAACCCGAAATGCTAGACTTGTAATCCAGGGACTGAATTACAAAGAGTGCTACTCTGTCCATCATTTAAAATGATTCATCCTGCTAGCCACAGATCCCATGAGCTAAAAGAGATATCCACATGTTTGTATTAAAAATAGGAGTTTTGTGCAGAAACAGACACTTAGGCACAGACTAGTTGTGAGCTAAGAGTTTAGAGTAAGACATTGAACGCCAATCTCACTCTTCCTTTCTCCCTGTCTCTCCCTTGGCGTGAGACGGAGTCTCCACCTTTTGAAAAGCGAACACGCTGCTCATCTTCGTGTTGTCATATCTGTCTGTGGGCAAGTTACACAAATGAGACTTTCTGTGATGTTGTCACCCAATGAAGCCGAGTTCAGCAAGTTGCAATTCCAACAAATCCTGAAAGTACTGGGATTTTAGTAGACGTTGGCCATTTTGGTATGGTGAAACAAATTCCTCAAGGTTCCTGTGTGCTCTCAAGGGATTTAACCTCCAGCATGAGGCCAAGGTGCCAAATATACCTCCCCTTTCCAACTGCCCTTCTTTCAAAATTCTGCAATTTGCAGAAATGAAAATATTTTGTCAAAATCTGTGGCCTTTATGCCTAACTAGTGGGGTTTTTTTTGCTTTGTGACACTGAGCAGACAAACAGCATGCACAGCCGGACAGGGTGACCGATCACAAAGATACAAACAACCCATCCAAGGCTGTATTTTTTTACTGCAAGGCAAAGGTCATCACATTTCCCCCAACACTGCAATGTACTGATTTACAGAAACACACACACACACACACACAAAAGTGCAATTTTTCTCCAAGGCCACAAGGGAGAATTTACAGTTTACACTGCAAGGACAAAGCAATGCTTCATTCTCATTCCCAACAGCATATGCCACCCCAGGAATTTTCACCAGCTTTCTCTCAGCCCATGTCTGATGGCTGGCAGCTGAAATATGTGAACCAGCTCCACAGAAAGACATCACATCTTTGACGAAGGGAACAGAGATGAAGGGTCTATCTGTGGCATTATAGTTATGGTGGGCCACTCACGCTTGCAAATTGCAGTTACCAAATACTGAATGTGTCTATGTGAGCCATTCTTTAAGGATTCCAGGATAGTTTCAATTTATGTCCCACCTTTCTTCTATCAAAGAAGATTGCAATAAGCAATATTCTATGTATAGATGCTAACAAATAATCACAATTTACTCCTGAGTAGGGATTTGACACTTGCATCTTCACAATCTTAAATTAAAGTGGGAGGTGCTTTCTCTCTCTTACACACACACAAACAGAGTCACTTTTCTGTTTCTGAGGTGTCCTTCACCACCAAGAAATATCACATCATTTCTCACAGGCTTTGTGTTTTGTAGGTGGAGCCTCATGATACAGTGGTTAAACTGCAGTGCTCCAGACAAGGCTGCTCAGTCCCAACAGGCTCAAGTAGCTGTCTCAAGGTTCACTCAGCCATCCATCCTTCCAAGGTTAATATAACGTGAATACTCAGCTCTCTGGGTAATCAGGGAGCGATGTGTAGCCTGCATAATTAAATTGTAAAATGCTCAGAGAGTGCTTTTTAAGCATTATGCGATGGCACATAAGCAACACTCTTTGCTTTGTTTTGCTTTGCTATGTGTTGTTATTGTTTCTGGAACATAAACCAAGCTGTGAAATTTATGATGTTTATGTGCCAAGCACCTTTTCTGTTTTTATTTGTTTAGGCCAGGGGGTTTGACTTTGTGTCAGTATGCCACTGTGCTTTATGGGTGTAACAGAGAGGTCTGATTATTAGAGATGGGCACGACTTAGCAGTATTCCCGTTTCTGTTTCCGTTACTCGTTTCCGTTACTCTACGGAAACGGTAACGGGAATTACTCCACCAGACTTCGAGCTCGAACCGACGAACGAACAATTTGGTCTGATTTGTCGTGCTCGTTACTTGCATCGCGGCGACCGCGCAATGCCAAGCGGCACAGAAACAAGTTTTTAAAAGTTAAAAAAAACCCCGATTCCCGGCCCTAAAAGTAGGCGAAAACTGTCTGAGGGCACCTACCAGGCCAGAAGGGTGTTTTATTTGGGGGGGGGGGTTTCCCCGCCCCCCTCTCCTTGGCTATTGCTACTGCTGCGCTGCTGGTACCAGGCTGGGAGGGTGCATCCATTTGCCATGCAGTGCGGGGGATCCAAAATGGCGACCACAATATTTTTTTTGAAATTGTTGCCCAAAACCCCACCAAAGCACCACAGAAACAAGCGAAAATTAGCTATTTTAAATGCTTGAATTTTTACAGTAGCAGCAGTGGGTTTTTCTTGCAAAAAAAAGTCTCCGTTGATTTTATTTTATTTTATTTTATTTTTTTACACCTGCGCATTCGCAATGATGGGCTCGCCCATGGGAGTGGACCATGCAAAGTTTTGGAGCCATTCCACCAATCGCATGGCCAGGTTTTGCTGACTGTACCAGGCTGGGAGGGCGCATCCATTTGCCATGCAGTGGGGGGGGATCCAAAATGGCGACCACAATATTTTTTTTGAAATCGTTGCCCAAAACCCCACCAAAGCACCACAGAAACATGCGAAAATTAGCTATTTTAAATGCTTGAATTTTTACAGTAGCAGCAGTGGGTTTTTCTTGCAAAAAAAAGTCTCCGTTGATTTGATTTTATTTTATTTTATTTTATTTTATTTTATTTTTTTACACCTGCACATTCGCAATGATGGGCTCGCCCATGGGAGTGGACCATGCAAATTTTCCACCAATCGCATGGCCACTTGGCCAGGTTGACCACAGAGACTTCTGGGATGTGCCAATCGGGCATAAACAGCCCACTAATCGTAGCCCAAACCCAAACCCTAAGCCTAACCCATACGCCAGTACACTGTCCTTCTAAGTGGGTCAGAGAGGCACCCAGATGCACCCCAATACTCAACCTAACCTCACCCGTAACTAGCCTAACCCTAGCCCTTGCGCTAACTCGTCTTAACCCTAAGCCAGATCTACTTGCATTGCACTACATGCAAGTATGTGAGACACAGCGGGTGCAAAGAGTCTGCCAGTCTGTCACTTGTGGCTCTGGCTGACTCCTGCAGCTCCCTCCAGGAGCTCGCTCCCCAACCCAAACTAGTACTAACGACAACGAAAAAACGAAAAAACGAACCGACTAATTTTTGCGAAATTTCGTGAAAAATGGAAACGAGCTGAAACGGACTGCCTCCGACACACGAGAACTAGAAAACGTCATTTTCCCGAGTCGTGCCCATCTCTACTGATTATTATTATTATTTCATTCTGAACTACTGTTGCTTCCTTTTGGAGTAGCTTGATTCTCTGTTACCTTGCCTCTCTGTTTTCTTTAAGTACCTTTTAATGCCTTTTAAGAGTTTTCGGGGTACATTTGGAGTATCAGAAAACAGGAGTCAGGAGATCCAAAATGAATATTCCAAAAGAGGCCTCTTCATTCAGGTGAAATGAAAGGACTTTGTGTGTGTGCGTGTGTGTGTGTGTGTGTGTGTGCGCGCGCGCGCACATGCACCCCAGAAGAACACAAAATGAAAGAAAATATGAAAAAGTTCACCAGGCATATTCTTATGTGTAACTTTTGCTTTTTCCTGCTGGTGGTCTCATCAATTGACATAACACTGCTGGCAAATATAAATGTAGCGTACTTCCACTCAGTCACTTTCCTTTCTTGCCTGTTTTTCCCAACCTTCTGGCTCATACACACTTTCCACCATACTTCTTCTCTTCCATTCTTCTTCCCAGTGCTTTCTTTTTCCTACAAACCTCTTTTTCCACTGTCAAAAATAACCTGTCCAGCCACATCACTCCCCAATAGAGATGGGCACGACCAGGGAAAATGACGTTTTTGAGTTGTCGTGTGTCGGAGGCAGTCCGTTTCGGCTTGTTTCCGTTTTTCATGAAATTTCGCAAAAAAATTTCGTTTTTTCATTGTCGTTAGTACTGGTTTGGGGGGGGGTAGCGGGCTCCTGGAGGGAGCTGCAGAAGTCAGCCAGAGCCACAAGTGACGGACTGGCAGACTCTTTGCACCCGCTGTGTCTCACGTACTTGCATGGAGTGCAATGCAAGTAGATCTGGCTTAGGGTTAAGACGGCTTAGCGCAAGGGCTAGGGTTAGGCTAGTTACGGGTGAGGTTAGGGTGAGTATTGGGGTGCACCTCTGGGTGCCTCTCTGACCCACTTAGAAGGACAGTGTACTGGCGTATGGGTTAGGCTTAGGGTTTGGGTTTGGGCTACGATTAGTGGGCTGTTTATGCCCGATTGGCACATCCCAGAAGTCTCTGTGGTCAACCTGGCCAAGTGGCCATGCGATTGGTGGAAAATTTGCATGGTCTACTCCCATGGGCGAGCCCATCATTGCAAATGTGCAGGTGTAAAAAAATAAAATAAAATAAAATAAAATAAAATAAAATAAAATAAAATCAACGGAGACTTTTTTTTTTGCAAGAAAAACCCACTGCTGCTACTGTAAAAATTCAAGCATTTAAAATAGCTAATTTTCGCATGTTTCTGTGGTGCTTTGGTGGGGTTTTGGGCAACGATTTCAAAAAAAAAAATTGCAGTTGCCATTTTGGATCCCCCGCACTGCATGGCAAATGGATGCGCCCTCCCAGCCTGGTACAGTCAGCAAAACCTGGCCATGCGATTGGTGGAATGGCTCCAAAACTTTGCACAGTCCACTCCCATGGGCGAGCCCATCATTGCGAATGCGCAGGTGTAAAAAAATAAAATAAAATAAAATAAAATAAAATCAACGGAGACTTTTTTTTTGCAAGAAAACCCCACTGCTGCTACTGTAAAAATTCAAGCATTTAAAATAGCTAATTTTCGCATGTTTCTGTGGTGCTTTGGTGGGGTTTTGGGCAACGATTTCAAAAAAAATATTGCGGTCGCCATTTTGGATCCCCCGCACTGCATGGCAAATGGATGCGCCCTCCCAGCCTGGTACCAGCAGCGCAGCAGTAGCAATAGCCAAGGAGAGGGGGGCGGGGAACCCCCCCCCCAAATAAAACACCCTTCTGGCCTGGTAGGTGCCCTCAGACAGTTTTCGCCTACTTTTAGGGCTGGGAATCGGGTTTTTTTTTAAACTTTTAAAAACTTTTTTTCTGTGCCGCTTGGCATTGCGGGATCGCCGCGATGCAAGTAACGAGCACGACAAATCAGACCAAATTGTTCGTTCGTCGGTTCGAGCTCGAGTTCTGGCGGAGTAATTCCCGTTACCGTTTCCGTAGAGTAACGGATATGAGTAACGGAAACAGAAACGGGAATACCGCTAAGTCGTGCCCATCTCTACTCCCCAACTCCCAAACCAAAACAATATTCATATTTGGCTTTCCTCTTTTCCCACTGCCTTTGTTCTTCTGCAACCCATCAGCCCCCACTTCTGTCCACTTGATGTCCTACCTGTGGGCTACAAACACCACCACCACCACCATCATCCTTTTCCTCCCTGTGGCTTGGTCTCTGAAGGCAGGGATTTGCCGCTCTTGAGGGATGATCTCAACAAGATGGTTACAACCACCTCAATACTCGGAACATGGCCTGATCTCTGCTGATGTTGGGACCTGGGCCTTAATTAGTACTTTGACTCAGTATAAGGAAACATTCTATGTCCTTATAAGTAGATTGTGAAATTAGGAGGGTCATGGATTTCCGAACGCTAATCTCTGTGTTTGTACTGTTCCCCGTGGCCACAAGGAACCAGTTTCAAGTGTGCCCTTGGAAACCCTGCCAAGAGATCATTATCCTACGCTGCCAGTGGGTGTCATAGCACAGCGAGGACAATGTTACAACTGTTATAAAAATGTGTTTCTCCTAAGGAAAGAAGATAAGGGAGGTTTTTCGGGTGTGTAGGGTCATAGCTCTGGCACCAATTCCTATTCCACAGGGAACTACCTGTCCAGCATTTCAAATGAAAACGGATGAACAAGCCCAGAGTTAATCTCAAATTGTTTAACACTCTGTGTTATTAAAGTCAATGCATTTCCGCTCTTCTTTGCAGAGCCCAGCTCTGCTTAATTACCATGACGAGTCAGGGAGAATGTTAATTGCAGGAGCACCCCAGGCAGGGAAGAGGAACCAAGGCCCTCTCCTGACCTCTAGAGGCTGGATGCACAAAGGAGAGGTTACTCTGAAGTCCAACAATGGTGCTGTTGTACCTCAAGGTGAGTTCAGGTTTGCCAAGCACAAGGTGCCACTTCGTACCAGGAAATATGTTACAAGGGAATCATGTGGCAACACATGCTTCTTTAGGGTATCTCAAAAGCAACATGAAGGCTGATACACTATCTCTTTCAGTGTCCAGTTTCAGTGGACAGAGATTGTTTTTGAGGGAGACTTAGCCCGTGTTATGTATTTCAGTTCTATAATTTTAAAATAATTTGTGGGTTATTGTTTTTTTAATGCTTTCATTGCCAAAAGTAGGCCAAAGCATCATGTTGCTAGCATTGCATTGTTCAGGTCAGGAGTAATAATGAATATGGGCAATGAAAACCAACAAGTCATAAATAAGTTTTTTTGAAAACCAGCAAGTATTAAATAACTTTTTCTAGTAAAAAACAAGTAGTACATGGCCAGGCAAGGTCAGTGTTGGGACTCAACTGCTGTTCTTGTGTATGTGCTGAGTTCCATTTCAGGTAAATTTCATGCGATTTTTCTAGACGTGTTTGGACCGGCAGTGTGTCAAATGCAACTCTCCTTTAACACTAGGGGAAAAGGGTCCATTTTCAAAAAGAAAGCTGTTTTATTTATTTATTTATTTATTTATTTATTTATTTATTTATTTATTTATTTATTTATTTATTTATTTGCCACCCTGAACTATCTGGCTTCTGAATCCTTTCCTTTCTGCATTGCTACAGTGCTATCTCATTTCCTAGACTGGACAGGTGCATTATTTATTTATTTATTTATTTATTTATTTATTTATTTATTTATTTATTTATTTATTTATTTGACTTTCATAGCACCCATCTAGCCCTAGGGCTACTCTGGGCAATTTACAACATAAAATAACATAACAATAACAACAGAGTTTAAGAAAAACAAAGCTGCCCCCAGCCTGAGAGTCTCTCCCAACAGTCTTCCAAGGGTTCCTCTAAAATCTTCTTGCTATTTTTTCCGGGGGGAGGGGGGACAAATATCCTCACAAAAGTCAGGAGCCTATATTTGAAAATCAGCTCTTACAGTTCTTGGAAAATGGAAAATCTCTGTGTTAGAGTGATGCAGTGTTTTATGGGCAGAAAGCAGGGTCTTTTGCTCTCGTATTTCACTTTGCTTACAATTCTTTTCTTGTCTTAGTCATCGTGTTTCGATACCTCTCTGGGATCATGAAGTGAGGAGGGCAATGACAATGGAAGCAGCCAATCAGATGTGGGTTACGGGGTGACATTGCTCCCAGCTGGGCGGAGTCAAGCGAGACAGAGAGGAGGAATGGAATGGAAAACATGTCCTCATGCCAAGAGGAAATAGTGTTTTAAAAGAAAGGCATTTTTCACCGCTGTTGAAAACAACCCTCGCCTCCACAAAGGATTAAAAAGAAAAAAAAAACAAATTAATTCAGATTATCCCTGCTTCTGAGACAGTCTTTCTTATCCTTATGATCCTGCAGTCCTGAGCATCAATATGGCCAGACATCAGGGAACAGCTGCTTAGTAATGGATAGGGCTCGTTGCTGGTTAACATCTGTCCCATTTCTCTGTTCCTCAGAAGCTGTCTGACAGTAAAGATAATATAACAAATGACATTTCTACATCCCGTTCTCTACACTGAGCAGGGCCCAAAGCTCTTCCTTTGACCTGGGAACCATTATAAAGGCCAAGAGCAGCACTTCCATTGCCTGTGGTACTCCTATACTGTCACACATCTTCCCCATCTCTTTATTATCATTTTATAGCCTTTTAAACATTTTCATGACACAGAAAAGGAGGAGCAGAAGTCAATCACATTTACGACTAACCCTGGAGGAATCCTCCTTGGTGAATTCTAATGTGTCAGCATGCAGACAGAGGAGTATGTAGCAGCCACTGTTTTGAAGTTGAGCCTTTCCTCAATGAAGGAAAGTATGAAGATGATCAAGTCCTATTCAGGTAGTGTTTTTTTGAGGGGGTGGTGTCAATATTCTCCACGGGTTCATGCAAGGGTTTGCTTGAACCCCACTCTCCTCTGGCCGGTTTTGTTGCCTTGAACTCATTCACACTGTTGAGTCTGAAGTGAAGATACTCCACTCTCTGTGAGGGGTCTCGGTGTAAGGTGAAATCCTGCAAAAATCCAGATTCCAATTCCTCCGGCCATCTCCGACAGCAGTTATTTCCAAGCTTGGGTCTCCAGATGTTCTTAGATTATAACTTCCAGAAATGTGAAAGGGATCTGGGAGTCTCGGTGGACCACAAATTGAAGACTCAGCAGTGTGATGCAGTAGCCAAGAAAGGCAATGTGATTCTTGGTGGTATCCACAGAAGTATAGTGTCTAGATCAAGGGAAGTGATGGTACCAATCTATTCTACTCTGATCAGACCCTACCTTGAGTACTGTGTTCAATTCTGCACACGTCAATTTAAAAAGGATGTTGCCAACCTTGAATGGGTCCAGAGGAGGGTGACCAGGATGATTAAAGGTCTGGAAGAAATGTCTTACGCGGAGAGGTTTAGGGAGCTGGGAATGTTTAGCCTCACAAAAAGAAGGCTGGGAGGGGATATGATATTCATGTTGAAATATTTGAAGGGATGTCATATCAAAGAGGGGGGAGGTTTGTTTTCCATGGCTTGAGAGACTAGGACTCGGATAATGGTTTCAAACTACAGTAAAAGAGATTCTATCTGAACGTTAGGAGGAACTTCCTGATGGTTAGAGCTGTTCGGCAGTGAAATATGCTGCCACAGAGAGCGGTGGAGTCTCCTCCTTTGGAGGTCAATAAGCAGAGGCTGGCCATATGTCAGAAACATGGTGATGGGGGTTCCTGCATGGCAGGGGGTTGGACTGGATGGCCCTTGAGGTCTCTTACAACTCTATGATTCTATGACTGTATCCTGGCTGGCACAGCAAGGTTTGAAGGCTTCTGAAAAGTCTAGTTCAAGAATCTCTGAGGACCCAAGGTTGGGAACCCTAACCCTATAGATTGATACTCAGAGTCATTGCCTTCCATGCATTATGGATGACAGACACCATGATTGAGGGGATTAGTCAAAGCTCCCCTGTACATGTGGTATTTCTTCCAGAATATTAATAAATAGAGAACAGAGCTTGGGGAAGATTCTATCCAAGGAGAGACTATGGCAACTGAAGCTTGGATAGATGATGGAGCACACCAGAATGTGAGCAGTCTGGGATTACTGTTTCACAAATAGCAACCTATATAGACAAAAGACAGGATTCAATGTGCCATCGTAATGAATAGCTCCCATCCAAGGCTTATGAAACAAAGTAACCATGTGTGTTTGTTCTGCATCAAAATTCTTGGGAATTCATTAAAACAAAAATGGAGAGTTGCAACAATTTTTTTGCAGCAGCACTTAGTTTCTTATACATGGTTCCAGCCATCCAGTTGGACCTTTGCCCGATATTTTTCATGATCCTCATTTACTGTTCTTGTTCCTTTCCCTACTGATCAGTGCTCTGTGTTTTGGTTAACTGCCAATGTGCAAACATCAAGCTAATTGAATAAGGACGCAATTTGATACTCACTTATCAATAAATTAGTCGTTAGGGATTTTTTAAACTACAACACCCAGAGATCTGCTGGAATTGTTCTATCTATTATTATGGGGGTGTTAGTGCCCCTCTCAAAACCTTCTATGTTATGTGTTGTGATATGAGTTGTAGCTGGTCATAAATGAGGATAAAAATATCAGACAGAACCTGGCTGGGCAGGGCTAAGCTTTGTGGAATTTAAAAATGTCAGGGTCATTGTAGTTTCCCAACAGGCACACTCTATGGAGCATCATGAGCAAGAAGAATTCCTAATGATTTCTAGTTTTAAGGAACTGAACTGCTAAATGAGGTGGTAGTGAATGGAGTCCAACATTGAAGCTCACTCCCTTGTTCTGGCTAATGGTCCAGGCAGGTCTGTAGAAGCATTACTCTACAATAGAGATGGGCACGACCAGAATTTTTTTTTTGAGTTGTCATTTTTCGGGACGGGTCTGTTTTGGGTCGTTTCCATTTTTCGCGAAATTTTTTAAAAAATTGTCATTTCGTCGTTTCGTTTGTTGTTACCGCCGCCGCAATTTCGCGCGATTTGATGTCCCAGCGAGTGGCGTCCCGCCGACGCTAGGTGTTTTTGCGCCCTAAGCGGCGGGCGGGGTGGCGGGGGTGGCATGGGCGGGCAGCGGCAGCGGCAGGGGGGAGGGGCGGGCGCGCGGGCGGCGGGCGCAGGTCCCGCAATGACCCAGAGCAGCCGGAAAACACTTTAAACTGACTTGCTGCACAAGACTGCATCGAATAAAGCAATTGCAATTTTTGCAAACAAAGTGGGCAGTAGAGATGGGCACGACTTAGCGGTATTCCCGTTTCCGTTTCCGTTACTCGTATCCGTTACTCTACGGAAACGGAAACAGGAATTACTCCGCCAGACTTCGAGCTCGAACTGACGAACGAACAATTTGGTCTGATTTGTCGTGCTCGTTACTTGCATCGCGCAAAGCCAAGTGGCACAGAAAAAAAAGTTTTTAAAAGTAAAAAAAAAAAACCGATTCCCGGCCCTAAAAGTAGGCGAAAACTGTCTGAGGGCACCTACCAGGCCAGAAGGGTGTTTTATTTGGGGGGGGATTTCCCCGCCCCCCTCTCCTTGGCTATTGCTACTGCTGCGCTGCTGGTACCAGGCTGGGAGGGCGCATCCATTTGCCATGCAGTGCGGGGGATCCAAAATGGCGACCGCAATATTTTTTTTGAAATCGTTGCCCAAAACCCCACCAAAGCACCACAGAAACATGCGGAAATTAGCTATTTTAAATGCTTGAATTTTTACAGTAGCAGCAGTGGGTTTTTCTTGCAAAAAAAGTCTCCGTTTATTTTATTTTATTTTATTTTATTTTATTATTTTATTTTTTTACACCTGCACATTCGCAATGATGGGCTCGCCCATGGGAGTGGACCATGCAAAGTTTTGGAGCCATCATTCCACCAATCGCATGGCCAGGTTTTGCTGACTGTACCAGGCTGGGAGGGCGCATCCATTTGCCATGCGGTGGGGGGGGATCCAAAATGGCGACCGCAATATTTTTTTTGAAATCGTTGCCCAAAACCCCACCAAAGCACCACAGAAACATGCGAAAATTAGCTATTTTAAATGCTTGAATTTTTACAGTAGCAGCAGTGGGTTTTTCTTGCAAAAAAGTCTCCGTTAATTTTATTTTATTTTATTTTATTTTATTTTATTTTTTTACACCTGCGCATTTGCAATGATGGGCTCGCCCATGGGAGTAGACCATGCAAATTTTCCACCAATCGCATGGCCACTTGGCCAGGTTGACCACAGAGACTTCTGGGATGTGCCAATCGGGCATAAACAGCCCACTAATCGTAGCCCAAACCCGAACCCTAAGCCTAACCCATACGCCAGTACACTGTCCTTCTAAGTGGGTCAGAGAGACACCCAGAGGTGCACCCCAATACTCACCCTAACCTCACCCGTAACTAGCCTAACCCTAGCCGTTGCGCTAACCCGTCTTAACCCTAAGCCAGATCTACTTGCATTGCACTACATGCAAGTACGTGAGACACAGCGGGTGCAAAGAGTCTGCCAGTCCATCACTTGTGGCTCTGGCTGACTCCTGCAGCTCTCTCCAGGAGCCCGCTACCCCCTCCCCAAACCAGTACTAACGACAATGAAAAAACGAAAAAACGAACCGACTAATTTTTGCAAATTTTCGCGAAAAACGGAAATGAGCCGAAACGGAACCGGCCCGACTAACGACAACTCGAATTTTTTTTTTCAAGTCGTGCCCATCTCTAGTGGGCAGTGCACCCACAGCAGAGCTGCAGGCAGGGTATGAAAGGACCTTGGCTTGCCACCAAGCAAATGAAATTTTTAAAATAAATCCACACTTCCCCTCCCACTCAAACCTCCCCCCCCCTTTGAAGCACTATCAGAAAAGAAATCCTAACAAACTGCAGGAGAATAAAAAAGAATAAACTGCGTTCCTATTCCCCACAGCAGACAGAGAATGAAAGGAATTATTATTATTTCCTAAAAATTCAATTGAATCAATTCCCTCCCTGCCTGCCTAACTGAAATCTAAAGGCTCCGCGAAATCGAAACTAGTCTAGCACAGCAGCCAGCCGTCTCCCACCCACATCCAAGCCCGGACTGCGACTCTTCTGGGAGTGCCTCGGCTTTTTATGCCCTCTTGCACATCCAGAAGTGTCAGTCAAAACCTGGCTATGCGATTGGTAGAATGGGTCCAAAAAATTTGCATGGTCCCATCCCATGGCCAGCCCATCATTGCGCAGGTGTAAAAAAATAAAAATAAAAATAAAATAAAATAAAATCAGTGCGACCTTTTACTGCTATAAAAAACCCACTGCTGCTACTGTAAAAATTCAAGCATTTAAAATAGCTAATTTTCGCATGTTTCTGTGGTGCTTTGGTGGTTTTTTGGACCACGATTTAAAAAAAAATATTGCGGATGCCATTTTGGATCCCCCCGCACCGCATGGCAAATGGAGATGCCGAGGATGCCCCCTCCCAGACCGGTACCAGCAGCCCAGGACAGGAGGGGGGGAAGGCTGGGGACACCCCCCCCCCCAGAAACCACCCCTCTGGTAGGTGCCCTCAGGCAGGCATATTTTTGCCTGCTTTTTTGGCCAGGAATCGGGTTTTTTATTTTTAAAACTTTTTTTCTGTGCCACTTGGCATCACGCGATCACCGTGCGATGCCAGGAACGACAACGACAAATCAGACCCAATTTTTCTTTTTTCGGTTCGAGTTCGAGTTCTGACAGCTTAATTGTCGTTACCGTTTCCGTTACGTAACGGAAACAATATCCAAAAACGGAAACAACAATTTCGCCAAGTCGTGCCCAAGTCTACTCTACAACCTGTTTATCATCCAACATCTAAAACATATGGATGTGGAAATAGACTAAAGAAAGTGTTGTGTACTGAAAAATGTCCATCATTTATTACTCACCTAGTAAATACTGGCCAGTTTTGAGATTAGAGATCAGAACGAAAATTTCTCATGAGCAAAATATGCATTATAGGTTGCTCACAATTAGCAGAAGGAATTTCTTAAGTGCTGATAAAGTGCCTGGCCAGGAAGGTCTGCCTGAATCATGTCTCTAGAACAGTACTGGATTTCGATCTTGTAATGGTGGCCAACCTGTTCTGTATTATTTGGCCCTAAGGAGACAAGTACGAGTATCTCAGAAGGTTATTGCAATTATCTCCTTGTTCTCTCCATAACAAGGATACATATCCCACCCCACCCCCCCCCACCCCACCCCACCCCACCCATCCCCAACATCTCTCTCTCTCTCTCTCTCTCTCTCTCTCTCTCTCTCTCTCTCTCTCTCTCTCTCTCTCTCTCTCTCTCTCTCTCTCTCTCTCTCTGTGTGTGTGTGTGTGTGTGTGTGTGTATGTCTGATAATCAGCATTCCTTCAAACTACTGGAACAACACTTGGTTCACCATGCTATTGCTGTTCTACTTTCATCAATAGTAATAGTAGTGATCAACCAGACAACCAAAGGGAAATTCTCCTGTTTATGTTGAATTCTGCTTGAAAAGATAATCCTATTTTTTTTCTGGATTAATCCTGTGAAAATCCTCCACGTTCCCTTTTATCTCAGTGCAATTAAGGGGGGAAATTTGCAGAAGCCAATCACACATTGCCTTAAGCATGACAAGGGACATTCCCCTTTTTTGTACAAACACACACAGACAAACATATGGTCTATTTTGGAACTACAACTGAGCCAGCACACCAGAGACTAGGACTGTCATCAGCAAAGATGCAAGTTACAAGCGGTGACCTGTCTGCTTATTGCTGTGGGCTACAAAGCTCAGTCCTGTGTTCTGATCCACTCAAAGCCCCTCAATACGTTGACAGAGATTGGAGAGATGCACTACCAGCTGCTCATGGGCTGGTGATGGAAGATATCTCGGTGAGGCTGAGGGCCACATATCTGCCCAACGTTGGCCTCTGCATCTTCTTTCCCACCTTCAACCCTTGGGGAATCTTCTCGGATTTCTTTGTCCAACTCAGAGAAATCTCCTTCTATGTCGGAGCAGCTGTCAGTGTTATAATCCACTTCTTCCCCGAAAGGAAGCTCATCGTCTGTATCCACACTGCAGTTGCTGTTGGTTCTGCAAGAGAAGTGCACACCCAACAAGGAGGAAAAAGAGAAAGAGAAAGGAAAGTAAGAGAGAGAAAGAGACTTAAAGTTGAGATCAAAGAAAAGGTACAGTCCCCACAACTCACCTATAGAAATGGGCACAAAACGAAAAACTACACATCATGCCGTAAAATTACAAATTGTTTTGTAACGTAATGAAATGGCAGACAGTGTTTCATTACAAAATGAAACAGAACACCATTTTAAACTCTGGAGACAAAATGAGTTGTGAATTTCCCTGCTTCACTCTCTTGTTCTGGACACTGCTACCTTGCTCAAACTGACACAACCAGCTGGGTGGCGGTACAGAACGGGAGAGAGAAGCAGGGTTTTAAATCTGATGCCATTTGCTTCACTCTCCCATTGCCACCACCCACACCCAGCTGGTGTTTTTTGATAGGTCGGGCTGTGGATAGTGGGGGCCGCCCCCACTCCCCATATCCCGACCTGTCAAAAAACACCAGCTGGGTGGCAGTGGTGACAATGGGAGAGTGAGCAGGTGGTGCCAAATACAAAGCACAGCTCCACTCTCCAGTTCTTGCCCCTGGTGTTTTTGTCCTATATTAGAGAGGAAAAACATTTTGTATTAGACAGCAGAGATTTGGCTACATGTATTTTGCTTGTATATTTAATCACTTTGTAAAATGGAGTAAAGTATGTAATGCTGATTCATTTTAAACCCATATGTACTAAATAGATAAATTGAGCGAAGGTGATGCAAGATAGATGCAATAGAATAATGTAACCAGGTTCATGATTGGCTATTGCAAGTATAAAAGGGCTTCAGAAATCAGTAGTCTTTGGAACTTTAGTGAAAAAGTACCCAGGTATTATGCTTTATGCTGCACTGTGATATGCTGTCTCTATGTATTCTGTTATGCTGATATGCTGTCTCTGTGAGATAAATGCTGCTGAAACTCTGTTATATTGGTATATATGAAATATAGCTGTTTTTAAGAAACTCTGCCTGGTTGCCTCTTTGATGTGGATTTTGACATCCTGAGTTTAGCTTCTGCTGGCAGAACACGTTGCCAAACTCAGTCAGTTTTTTGACAAGTCGGGCTGTAGAGAGGGGGGGCGCTCAGCTGGATGGCAGCAGCTTCCGTTTTGTTTTGTTTTGTTTCCTTCTGAAAATTCTATTAAAAATTTATTAATTACAAAATGAAACTAAATGCAATGATCAATGAAACAAAACAAAACAAAACAAAACAAAATGCTATGTTTCTGTTTCTTGTCCATCTCTACACATCTACTATAACTGTTTATCCTCAAGCATGTAAATACCTGCCACTCTAGAGATGCAAATTAGGCCCATATTTGTATTTCAATGACTAATCACAAAATAAAGCACCACATATGAATGTCAGCTTTAACACGAGGGATCCATTCTATGCTGCACAGAGGTATTACCTCTGTGGTCTCTGCACCACCACATGCTCACCTAAGACAGGCATAAACACCTACATTGTGTTTGCCTTTGCACACCTGTCCAGCAACACTGCACAACTGGAATATTATCACATTTGACTCAGAGGATTAATTTAGGGGAACAGAACATGGGAGCCTTAAGACATCCCTTCTTTATATCAGAGTGCTGCAAAATTTAAAAGTATGGATGTACAATTGTACCTTGTATAAAGGAATTGATTCATTCCAAATGAAATTCTGTTAAGCAAAATTTCCTTTGTACAAATTTCCGATAGGAATGCATTGAAAATGGAGTAATTGCTAATTGTGACCATTTTTATGTTGTACGGATTCGCCCCATAGGTAATTCTGTTAAGCAAATTTCCCCTATCTCTGGAATGTTTTATGTTGTACAGATTTTATGTTATAAAAAAGTTTGTTACATGAGGATCCACTGTATATGAAATAAAGACACTGTAATTTGTGGTTTAAAAAAAGGACCGTTTGGCCATTTCGCTCACCAGCACGTTTGCAGCGCAGTACTTCTGAAAGTTAAGGACTAGGTGGCTCCATGCTTTTGCACAGGAGAAGCCAAAGTATATCTGCGGATTGCAAAGCTTCCTCACACTTTGGGGAGACTGGTTGTAGGCAGCAGACAAAGTGCTCCTTCACTTTGTAACAAAACTAATTGTATCCGAAATGGGATGTGATTAGAGATGTCCATGAGACCTTTGGGTAGTGGGCGGGATATAAGTTGAATGGATAAATAAATAAATAAATAAATAAAATAGTGTTTCGTTTCGTTTCATTTTGTTTTATTTTAAGTGTTTTTTTTTTCAAATTCATTTCATTTTTCGTTTTGTTTCATTTTTCATTTTTTTAACACGTGTATGTGTACTGTGCGTGTGTGGTACTTCTGCAACTT
Source organism: Phrynocephalus guinanensis (assembly GCA_037367245.1). NCBI lineage: Eukaryota > Metazoa > Chordata > Lepidosauria > Squamata > Agamidae > Phrynocephalus > Phrynocephalus guinanensis. The sequence continues at coordinate 8,020,059 of CM074749.1, read as the reverse complement.
GTGTGTGTGTGTGTGTGTGTGTGTGTGTGTGTGTGTGTGTGTGTGTTTAGTGCTTGTGCAACATTTCCCCCCACTGAAGCACTGCGTGCCAGCTGATCAGTGCTGGCTTTAGTGGGGAAAAAAGTTTTAAAAGACCACCCTTTCCCCTTGCCTGATTGGGTGGGGAAAAGTGTGGGCTTTTTAATTTTTTCCCACCAAAGCCAATGCTGATCAACTAATACATGGGGCTTGGGGGCAGTTTAAAAAGCCCCTGGACTTTTAAAACTTTCCCCCTCCCCCAAGCCCTGTGCACCAGCTGATCAGGGCTCAGATGGGGGGAAAACCTCCCCCCCAACCCAATGATGATCAGCTGGTGCACGGGGCTTGGGGAGGGACATTTAGAAAGCCCTGGGCTTTTAAAACTTTTTTTCTCTCCCCCCAAGCGCCATGTGCCAGCTGATTGGGGTTTGGGTGGGGAATTTTTTTTTCTCCACCCCAGCACTGATCAGCCGGTAAGCAGGGCTTGGTGTGGGAGTTTAAAAAGCCCTGGAATTTTTAAACTCTCCCCCCTCAAGCCGAGCACGCCAGCTGTTTGGCACTGTGGCAGAAAAAAACATTTTAAAAGCCTGCTGTTTCCCTCCCATTCAGGCACACCCAATTGGGCGGGTGAAACCACAGGCTTTTAAAACTTTCCCACCCAACCAAGTGCTGATCAGCTGGCGTGCAGGGCTTTGGGCAGGGAAAAGTGTAAAAAGTGTAAAAAGTGTAAAAAGTCTGCGGTTTCCCCACACCTGATTGGTTTCTGTTTTGTTTCATTTCTGTTTTGTTTCACTTCATTCTTCTTTGATGGGTCATTTCATTTTTCGTTTTGTTCAGGAATGAAATGACAAAAAAAACCCAAAAAAATCATTTTGTGGCCATCTCTAGATGTCAAGGACCTAAATGTGAATCCAGATGAAAGTGAAATGGAGCAGAAACAAATACAGTGGTACCTTGTATAAAGGAATTAATTCGTTCAAAATGAAATTATGTTAATCAAATTTTCCTTTATACAAATTCCCATAGGAATGCATTGAAAATGGAGTAATCCCATTTTTATGTTGTATGGATTCTCCCCATATGCGATTATGTTAAGCAAATTTCCCCTATCTCCGGAATTTTTTTATGTTGCACAGATTTTATGTTATACAAACCGTTTGTTATACGAGGGTCCACTGTACATGGATTCCTATGTGATAATTAAAGGAATAGCTATCTCTCTGTTGAATCCTCAGCCTGAAATATCTATGAAATATTACATGTTTACAGTTGATGGAGAAGCGTGATAAGATACCGGAAGAATTAGTTCCAAAATGCACCCTAATTTATTCAAAGCACAGGTTTAAAATAAATAATAAGTGGGAAAAGCTATAATATTGAAAGAGATAGCGGAAAGTTTTCTTTTTTAATAACGTTAAATGCAGCATTTTGCACAGCTTCAAAGTACTGAGAGGTGTTTATTTCTATGTAGAGAGTATCAGCCACTCAAGTTCTCAGTAGTTTTAATAGAAGAGGGTTTAGCTACAGTCAAACACTTTCTTAGTTTGGACAATGGCCCATCAGAGCCAGTAGGAACAATTTCTAGATAAACAGGCATAGGATTCGTTGCACGACCCATCGTCTCACCCTTTTAAACAGTTGTTGAGCTCATCGTGATCTTTAGCCACAAAGAATAATCTTCCCCCATATGGGCTTCAAAGCAATTCACAGCATGCTGCAATGTGCAAATGTCCAGCATTCATCATGCTCCAGTACACCGAATCGGGAATGTGTGACTTCATGAAATTTGTGCAGACCTTCACCAAAGTTTATGCTGAAGCCAGCATTTCCTTTGAAAACTCCCCATTACTTCTTGCAAATCAGAACTCGATTAGGCATTTCTAGCCTTACATGTTCAGTTGTGGAAAATCAAACTGAAGTTATAGTAAAGTGACCATTTCCCACAATGCAACACTCCATGTTGTATGGAACGGTGTGAATTCTCTTTAGAAGAGCTTTCTGTTCAGATACCAACTGATGGCTAGCTATTCTCCTCTAAGAAAACACACCCAAGTTGATGAAGACATGAAGCATAATTATATCTGAGTGTCAATATGGAAACTTAGTCCTGTTCAAATGTACCAACTTGCATTGGATCTGCATCTTTTAAAAAAGCTCTGTTTACAGTTAGAACTTGCCAGATGGCTCCTCTAATTGACTGAGATTGATGAACAATTCTAATGGACCAACATTAATAGCTCATTCCTGTTGTACTTTTGATACCAAGAGGTTGAATGGTGTTGCTAACAGCCTATGGTCCCTCTCTGTGTGGAATATTGGTATTGAGAGCTTCAAAATACACAATTCAAAATAAGGATGAAGCACACATATTCTGCATCTCCATACTCACAGACAACTATTTCACCTTTGACAATAAAGATTACCTCCAGATCAATAGCACAATCACAGGTACTTGCATGGCTCCACAAAATACAAATGCATTCAGGGGTGACTTAGAACAATGCTCCTTGAACTGACGTACCCCCAAACTTTTGTAACCCACTCAGTTTGCTCACTTGTCTGCTAATGTTATCTATGCCATCTTTTGACAACAATACACCTCTGCGTTTTACCTAGGGCTAACTTTAAAAATCTCTAAGCAAAAGAATTAATGGACTTACACTGAGAGTCACAATGTACAGCTGTTGTGTCATTGCAGTCATGAATAGACATGGGCACGACTCGGCAAAATCCTCGTTTCCGTTTCTGGGAAAATATGCCTGCCTCAGTGAGGGCACCTACCAGAGGGGTGGTTTCTGGGGGGTGGGTCCCCGGCCTCCCCCCCTCTCCTCTCCTGGGCTGCGCATCCTCGTCGTCTCGCCAACTCGCGCCATGCCATGCGGTGCAGGCGGGGGATCCAAAATGGGGTGACCACAAGCAATATTTATTTATTTTGAAATCGTGGTGGTCCAAAAACACACCAAAGCACCAAAGAAACATGCGAAAATAGCTATTTTAAAACTGCCTGAATTTTTACAGTAGCAGCAGTGGGTTTTTCTTGCAACAAAACATCACCATTGATTTTATTTTATTTTATTTTTATTTTTATTTTTTTACACCTGCGCAATGATGGGCTGGCCATGGGAGTGGACAATGCAAATTTTTGGTGCCATTCCACCAATTGCATGGCTACTTGACCAGGTTTTGACCGAGACTTCTGGGATGTGCCTGTCGGGCATAAAAAGCCCACTAACCGTAGCCTGAACCCGAACCTGAACCCGAACCCTAACCCATACGCCAGTACACTGTCCTTCTTAGTGGGTCAGAGAGGCACCCAGAGGTGCACCCCACGAACTCACCCTAACCATACCCGTAACAACCCTAAACCTAGCCCTTGCGCTAACCCCCCTAACCCTAAGCCAAATCTGTACTCGCATTGCACTCACGCAAGTACAGTTCCCTTCTTGGTGAACCACAGAGTGCCAAGACTGAGGAGGAGCCTTCCCCCAGTGTGCGCACTGTTACACTGCAGTTAGCAGTGGGCCTGTGGTCAACAGAGAGAGGCACCCAAAAAAGAGGTGCCTCGAGTCTCAACTTGGTATGCATATCCAATTGGCTATGCATGCCATTTTGTAGCGGGCCAGAGGAGGCACCCACCCCAGAGAGGTGCCTCCAGGAGCCCGCTCCCCCCCCAAACCAGTACTAACGACAGATGAAAAAACGACAAATGAAACGACAAATTTTTGAAAAATTTCGCGAAAAACGGAAACGAGCCGAAACGGGCCGGCTCCGACACACGACAACTCAAAAATGTCTTTTTCCCTGGTTGTGCCCATCTCTAGTCATGAACCTGTCTCAAATCACTTCAATCTACCAGGATACTCTTCACAAGATACGAAAAGGAAACAGTTGCCATAAAATATATATCCATGCTGGACATGCATCTGAATAGATTAAATATTAACCAAGGTTTACTTAACCATTTTCAAATGGAATACTATTGTTATCTATGTACTGTTATTTTCCATCCAAAATAAACAAACCCACCCTTTCAGAACAAGGCTCAAAGGTAGTCTGTCATTCTCTACATTACAACATATTGCTTATGCTATTCTTTCCTTAATTGGTTTTTATTATTTGCAGAAGCAAGATTCAAAATAAATGAATATAGCATTTAGTCTTTAAGGTGTCACAAGATCTTTTTCTTCTTTTCTTTTGTGTTTTTTGTTAAAATGCTTGCTCATAGTATCATGGCTACATCTTTGAAACCTATATACTGGCACATTTTAAAGAAATATTTTTCACATGTAATATCAGAACTATTTTATCAAAAATAAAACAGGCTGAACTGTGCTTTCATCATTGTAAGGCTAATTACACTGGTGACAATGAGGCTTGTAATAAGACTTCCTGGGGTAGGAACTGGCAAGCCACCCCAGTATCCCTGCCAAGAACATTCCATGGACAGAGACAAAAGGCTAAAATATATGATGCTGGAAGATTAGCCCCTCAGGTCGGAAGGTGTCCAACATGCTACTGAGGAAGAGCGGAGGACAGCTACAAGTAACTCCAGAGCTAATGAAGTGGCTGGGCCAAAGCTGAAAGGACGCTCAGCTGCAGACGTGCCTGGAAGAGAAAGGAAAGTCCAATGCTGCAAAGAAATATACTGCATAGGAACCTGGAATGTGAGATCTATGAACCAGGGTAAGCTGGATGTGGTCAAACATGAGATGGAAAGAATAAACATTGACATCTTGGGAATCAGCGAACTTAAATGGACAGGAATGGGTGAATTCAGTTCAGATGACTATCACATCTACTACTGTGGGCAAGAATCCCATAGAAGAAATGGAGTAGCCCTCATAGTCAACAATAGAGTGAGAAAAGCAGTGCTGGGATACAACCTAAAAAATGACAGAATGATTTCGGTACTATTCCAAGGCAGTTCTTTCAACATCACATTAATCCAAGTTTATGCACCAACTACTGGTGCTGAAGAGTCTGAGATTGACCACTTCTATGAAGACTTACAAGAACTTCTAGAACTGACACCAAAGAAAGATGTTCTTCTCATCATAGGGGATTGGAATGCTGAAGTAGGGAGTCAAGTGATAAAAGGCGTAACTGGCAAGTTTGGCCTTGGAGTTCCAAATGAAGCAGGGCAAAGGCTAATTGAGTTCTGTCAAGAGAACAAGCTGGTCATTGCAAACACTCTTTTCCAACAACACAAAAGGCGACTCTATACATGGACATCACCAGATGGACAATACTGGAATCAGATTGATTATGTTCTCTGCAGCCAAAGATGGAGGAGCTCTATACAGTCAGCCCAAACAAGACCTGGTGCTGACTGTGGCTCAGATCATCAGCTTCTTATTTCAAAATTCAAACTTAAACTGAAGAAAGTAGGGAAGACCACTGGGCCAGTCAGGTATAATCTAAGTCAAATCCCATATGAATACACAGTGGAAGTGAAGAATAGATTTAAGGAACTAGATTTGGTGGACAGAACACCTGAAGAACTATGGATGGAGGCTTGTAACATTGTACAGGAGGCTGCAATGAAAACTATTCCAAAGAAAAGAAAATGCAAGAAAGCAAAGTGGTTGTCCAACGAGGCCCTACAAATAGCGGAGGAGAGAAGGGACGCAAAATGCAAGGGAGAAAAGGAAAGATACAGAAAATTGAATGAAGACTTCCAAAGAATAGCAAGGAGAGACAGGGCGGCCTTCTTGAATGAACAGTGCAAAGAAATAGAGGAAAAAAACAGAAAAGGAAAAACCAGAGATCTATTCAAGAAAATTGGAGATATTAAAGGGGCATTTCATGCAAAGATGGATATGATAAAGGACAAAAATGGTAGGGACCTCAATGAAGCAGAAGAGATCAAGAAGAGATGGCAAGAATATACAGAAGAATTATATCAGAAAGATCTGGATGTCACTGATAACCAAGATAGCGTAGTTGCTGACCTGGAGGCAGACATCCTGGAAAGTGAAGTCAAGTGGGCCTTAGAAAGCATTGCAAACAACAAGGCCAGTGGAGGTGACGGCATTCCAATTGAACTCTTTAAATTCTTAAAAGAGGATTCTATAAAGGTGTTGATTACGATATGCCAGCAGTGGCCAGAGGACTGGAAAAGATCGGTCTACATCCCAATCCCAAAGAAAGGAAACACCAAAGAATGCTCCAACTATCGCACAATTGCACTCATTTCACATGCTAGCAAGGTTATGCTCAAAATTCTACAAGGCAGGCTTCAGCAGTATGTAGAAAGAGAACTTCCAGAAGTACAAGCTGGATTTCGAAGGGCAGAGGAACTAGAGATCAAATCGCCAACATGCGCTGGATTATAGAGAAAGCCAGAGAGTTCCAGAAAAACATCTACTTCTGCTTCATCGACTATGCCAAAGCCTTTGACTGTGTGGGCCACAACAAACTATAGCAAGTCCTTAAAGGAATGGGAGTGCTTGACCACCTTATCTGTCTCCTAAGAAATCTATATGTGGGACAAGCAGCAACCGTCAGAACTGGATATGGAACAACTGATTGGTTTAAAATTGGGAAAGGAGTACGACAAGGCTGTATACTGTCACCTTGCCTATTTAACTTATATGCAGAGTACATCATGCGAAAGGCAGGTCTGGATGAATCACAAGCCAGAATTAAGATTGCTGGAAGAAATATCAACAACCTCAGATACACAGATGATACTAGTCTGATAGCGGAAAGTGAGGAGGAATTAAAGGACCTCTTAATGAGGGTGAAAGAGGAGAGTGAAAAAATGGGCTGAAGCTCAACATAAAAAAACCTAAGATCATGGCCACCGGTCCCATCACCTGCTGGCAAATAGAAGGGGAAGAAGTGGAGGCAATGACAGAGTTTATTTTCTTGGGCTCCTTGATCACTGCAGATGGCGACTGCAGCAACGAAATAAAAAGACGCCTGCTTCTTGGGAGGAAAGCAATGGCAAACCTAGATAGCATCCTAAAGAGCAGAGACATCACTTTGGCAACTAAGGTCAGGATATTCAAGGCTATGGTTTTTCCAGTAGTGATGTATGGAAGTGAAAGCTGGACTATAAAGAAGGCTGATCGCCACAGAATTGATGCTTTTGAGCTGTGGTGCTGGAGGAGAGTCTTGAGAGTCCCCTGGACTGCAAAGAGATCAAAACTATCCATCCTGAAAGAAATCAACCCTGAATGTTCACTGGAAGGACAGATTTTGAAGCTGAGGCTCCAGTACTTTGGCCACCTCATGAGGAGAGAGGACTCCTTGGAAAAGTCCCTGATGCTGGGAAAGATTGAAGGCAAAAGGAAAAGGGGACGGAAGAGAATGAGATGGTTGGACAGTGTCATCGATGCAACCAATATGAATTTGACAAAGCTCCGGGAGGCAGTGGAGGATAGGAAGGCCTGGCGAGCTCTAGTTCATGGGGTCACGAAGAGTCGGACATGACTGAACGACTGAACAACAACAAAATCAGAACTGACAACTAGGGGGCTCACAACATATTTCCTGTGGGAGGTTTTTCTTTTCTTTTCTTTTCTTTTCTTTTTTGCAACACAACATGTTATTAATAATACACAATGCAGCAAATTACCCATACAGTTAGAGCAACTATAATAATAAGGACAACCTGGATGCTGAAAAGTAATAAGTAATTGATTTCTTTTAAATTGCAGTCCTGACCTCTGGTCTCAGATGAAACTGTAAAAAGTTAAGAGAAGTCTTGTTGGAGCAGATCAATGGCGTATCTGGCTCACTGTTCCAGCTAACATGTTGTCTATGAGATGTCCGCAGGAAGAATATGAATAAAACTGCATATTATATCTCCTGTCACCTAGACACATTTAAAAAGAGGCATACCATTTATGATTCCAGAGGATTTGCAGAACCATCCTGGATAGTAGCTACCAATGGCCTCTTCCTATTTTACATAAATGGATCCATTCCAAAACCCTTTTGAAACTCCCTGGTTGACCGTCATCATCTTAACATCCTCTGACTGTGAATTCCTACTTTAGCGATGCACTGCATGATGATGTCTTACTGGGCAAAAACGTGGTGCCCTACAAGGGAGGAGATCAGCAAACACAAAACTGCATTCATTCAATGTGCATGCATGCCTAGTGCTTGGATGGCCTCAGCATTCATGACTAAACATCCCATAAACCCCATCTCATGGGAACTGTGGGAATCTCAGCCGCAATTTGCAACTTTATGATGTGATAAATAGAATTCCTTTGTTTTGATTTTTAATTTGCATATTTATAGAGAGATGACTCAATCTTAATTAGTGTTGTGTGTGTGTGTGTGTGTGTGTGTGTGTGTGTGTGTGTGTGTGTGTGTGTGTTGTTATTTGCTTGTGTTCTTGAAAGGATGCCTTGTATGATCAGGAATAGAGATGGGCACGACTTGAAATTTTTTTTTCGAGTTGTCGTTAGTCGGGCCGGTTCCGTTTCGGGTCGTTTCTGTTTTTTGCGAAAATTCGCAAAAATTAGTCGGTTCATTTTTTCGTTTTTTTGTTTTCGTTAGTACTGGTTTTGGGGGGGGAGCGGGCTCCTGGAGGCACCTCTCTGGGGTGGGTGCCTCCTCTGGCCCACTATAAAGGGAAAGCGGGCTCCTGGAGGCACCCGTGGGTGCCTCCTCTCCTCACCCACTAGGAAGGGGAAGCAGGCTCCAAGAGACCCCTCAACATGGGGGTCTCCCCTCCTCACCTGCTGCTGCTGCAAAATGCTATGCAATAGCCATATGGATATTGCATAACAGAATGTGCAGACAGTGACTGTGAAGACTAGTGGATGGCACTGAACCCAGAGCCATAGTGAGATGCCTAACTTAGGCTCTCGCACCACCATGTCTCACACAGAAGGGAATTGTACTTGCGTGTAGTGCAATGCAAGTACATCTGGCTTAGGGTTAAGGTGGGTTAGGGTTAGGGCTAGGGTTAGGCTAGTGACGGGTAAGGTTACGGTGGGCTAGTGGGTTGCACCTCTGGGTGCCTCTCTGACCCACTAAGAAGACAGTCTGTGACGTATGGGTACGGACTCGGAGTCAAGGGTTAGGGTTAGGGTTAGGGCTAGGGCAGGTTTTAGGGGGCTTTTTGGCACATCCCAGAAGTCTCCATGGCCAAGTGGCCATGCGATTGGTGGGATGGCTCCAAAAATTTGCATGGTCGTCCACTCCCACATGGCTGACCACTCGGCCAGCCCATCATTGCGCAGGTGTAAAAAATAAAAAAATAAAATCAATGGAGGACAGAGGAGGAGAGGAGAGACATTTTGTTGCAAGAAAAAACCCACTGCTACTGTGAAAAATCTGGCAGTTTATAAATTTTCGCGTGTTTCTGTTGTGTTTGTGTGTTTTTGGACCACGATTTCAAAAACAATATTGCGTTCACCGCCCCATTTTGGATCCCCCGCCCGCACCGCATGGCATGGCGACTCGAGTCCGGCTGCCCAGGACGGGGGGGAGGCGGGACCCCCCCTCCAGAAACCACCCCTCCGGTAGGTGCCCTGCGCCCTTAGTCAAGCAGGCATTTTTCCGCCTCCTTTTTTGGCCCGGGAATGGGTGGGGGGAGAGTTTAAAAGTTTTTTCCTGTGCCGTCCATGCCGCTTGCTTGCGCTTTAATTGCGGCGGCCGGCGGCCAGCGAGACTGGGCTTTTTGCTGGCTGGCTGCGAGCCTGCGGCGAGTCCCACAGAGCAGCCCACTAGGACAGGGGATGGGGGGGAGGCCGGGGACCTCCAGAAACAACCCCTCTGGTAGGTGCCCTGAGGCACGGCAGGCATTTTTCCGCCTGCTTTTCGGCCGGGAACCGGGTTTTTTTAACGTTTAAAAACTTTTTTTCTGTGCCGCGTGGCATCGCGCGATCGTGCGATGCAAGGAACGAGCACGACAAATCAGACCAAAATTGTTCGTTCGTCGGTTCGAGCTCGAAGTCTGGCGGAGTAATTCCCGTTACCGTTTCCGTAGAGTAACGGAAACGAGTAACGGAAACGGAAACGGGAATACCGCTAAGTCGTGCTCATCTCTAATCAGGAATTCCACATTCTTGCTGACAGAACCCAAAGAACAGAAAAGACAAACCCACAGAGGTTCTAATTCTTATGTGAAACTCTCTGTGTTGTTTTTGTTCTAATTCAATTGCATTTAAAAAAAACAACTAAAACTTTAAATGCTGAGATAAATATTCCATTCAGGATATGCAACAAGGTCCATTATTGGAGCACTACAGCTAGGAAATCATCCTGTCTAAAATCTCTGTTTGCCATTGTTGAGCCATGTGGCCCAAACACAGATAAACCAATGGGATCCTTCCTTGTAAGGCCTTTTTCCTACCTCCCCCCCCAATATTTGCTGTCCTTCCACAAGCAGGCAAAGACCTCCCTCGTCACTCAGGCTTTGTTTCAATAGCAGGTGTGTGGGTCTTAAAACAGGACTCCTGCAATTTTAAAAAAATGTATTTTAGTACAGTAATACCTTGGTTTAAGGGTAACTTGGTTTAAGATAATTTCTGCAAGACAAGCAAACATTTATTCTAAATTTTACCTTGATCAACAAGCAATGTCTTGATATACAAGCACTGGAGCAGGTCACATGATCACAAATGAGCCAGTGGTGGCTCTCCCAACATGCCTACACCTGCTTCATTGTAGGTGATTGGAACATTCTGTCTCAGGCAGCCTCCAAAGCAGAGGGAGGAGAGAGGATGTGCAGGTTAGGGTTTTCCCTATCTTTATCTTTTATTTAATTTGTTTTCAACATGCTTTCTTATGTTTTCAAGCCGTTTCTAGTTATGGGGCAGCTAGTCAAGCGTGTATAGAGCTACAAATTGCACTTGATTATTGTCACATTAAAAATCCAGTTGTTAGTCCGAAGCAGAGAAGATTTCACAGTCTGGTATCAAAACCATGGTGTGGACGTGGACTTCTAGTCAACTTCTTTTGTAAGTTTTGGTATTCTGTGTCTACAGTACATGGTTTATCAGGCCCCAGAATGAATCATCTGACTTTCCATTATTACTTATGGCGAAATTTGCTTTAATCTAAGAGTGTTTTGATTTACAAGCATGTTTCTAGAATGAATTATGCTCGTAAACCAAGTTATTACTGCATAATTGTATAATAGCATCACTGTGTTTTATGAATGAGTTTTTAATTTGGCACTTGTTTATGTTCTTTTTAATATAATAATGAATTATTTAATGTGCATAATGTCTATTTTTAATATTGCAACATGCCTTGGGTCCTTTTTGGGAGAAAAAGTAGCAATATTTGGAAGGAGACTGTGCATGCACTGCCCATCTGATAAGCTGGCACATGCACAGAGACAATGGACCAACCTCTAGAGACCCACAATTGCAAGGCTTGAGTTTTGAGTCCTCCCTGAGACCCCAGAATCAAGTCCAAGTCAAGCGTGACTTCAATCAGATTTGAGAATGATTGCAACTCACGTGTCACCATCCCTGGCTGCCATAATGAACTTGTGGAAGTACCATTTTTGCCTGTGTGGTTTTCAGTCATGGCAATAACATTTATTCCTGACAACAACCCTATAGTAATTTTTTATTTACTGTTTTCAGGTTCGGCAATTACCAAAGCAGTCAAATTTGTATGCAACAGTATAGTTAGAACATGGATTTCTTAATGGTCTCTTTGTGTTTACGTCTATGCCTGCATGCATTTCCCCCTAAAACATGTGTCATAAATAAGAGTAGCAAACTGCTTACCATCGTAGACGGGTCCTTTTATAAAAAAGTGAAGTTTTATTTTATCATAGCAGAACAGAAGTTCTTTCAATTGCTGGAAGGAATGATAATACCAAGTGTTGTGAAACGTTTCTATCTCTCAAAAAAGAAGTCCAGTACCCATGACTCAACTCCCAGTTTCACAGATTTAGAAATTGCTAAATTTTGCTTGCTTGTTTATTCAGCCAATGTGACAATATTTGAATGATTAGATAGCCATTAAAATATTTTTTCCCTTTAGACGCTTTCTTGATGCCCTGCTCTTTCCATCTTACAAGTGTCCCACATATTTAGGCTATGAGTGTTTGGACTAGGTTGAGATCACATCCTAACATCTAAAATTGTACTGTTTGTTCCCTGCTGGAGAGTCCCTCCGACAGAAATCCTGCCCTGCAATAAAGGTCACTCACAGCCAATCAGTGGAGGAACTGAATGGTCTGCTGTGTCCCATAATGCTCATTCATCTCAGAAATACAAGATCAGGTCAGCTACATATTAGGACAGAACACCTCAAGAAGCCCCAAACTAGATCTGCCAACTGGGGCCATACAGGACATGAATGAAACAGGCTACATGCAAGGTTGTATAGTTTTTGGGCCTGAGATGGAGGTTTCCATTAGCCCAGTGGTTCCTGACTTTGGGTCTCCAGATGTTCTTGGACCACAACTCCCAGAAATCATGTTTAGCACAGCTAGTGGGAAATTAAGCCCCACGGTCATGAAAATGCAGTCTCAGCCCAATCGATATCTGTATTTATTTTTGCATTCCACAACATGCTTGGTTGGTGTTACAGGGGTGGTAGCAATCCCCAGATGAGTTAGAATGTTACATGGACATTGCAGTCCACCCCAGTACTATTTTATACAAAGCAGGGCAGCCCCTTCACATCATTTGTACTCATCCCTAGCTTAATGCAGTTCACTGGCAAATGAAATGGCCCAGTTTATGGCCCTCTGTGACAGTTCTTTTAAATGGAGCATCAATTAAGAACTACCTCCAGATTGTTTGCTAGGACTGTCCCATGACATATCCTCTATTCAACTTTGCATCCCCCTCCCCTTTATCTGCAAAAGTCAAAGGAGAGGTATAATTCATCGTTAGGACTTGTTCTAATTAGTTTTTCAGGAGTTCCCAAGGTAATTGCAGTCCGTAATGTTCGTAATTGATTTAGCCAGATTAAAAATGGATGTCTGACAGCGACTGGTAGAAGTTTATCGTGTTGATGTGAAGGGAAAACATGCCAGGGAGAAAGCTTTGAGCCAAAGAAGAAAGGTCCCTGTTCTAGTTTCTCCTGTATTCTTTTATTTATTTTGTCCCAGCCGTCTGATAATAAGATCCTCAAGGCAGCCAGTAATGTCTGATTTCAAATGAACATTACCATAAAATGATAAAACAATAACAACCAAGAGCATCTAGTAAACAACAACAAATACAACAACAAAATTGATATGCAGCCAAGTAACGCAGAACAAGCTAATCGGAAACCACTTGTGCCAAGTATTTCAAAAAGAGAGTGACATAAAGTGACATACACACACATATACTGAGTAGAGATGGGCACGACTAAAAAAAATGGTGTTTTGTTTGTCGTTTGGTCGTTTAGGGGTCCGTTTCGGTTCGTTTTGGTTTTCGTGACGTTTTTTGCAAAAAATTTCATTTTCGTTTCGTTAGGTAACAAAACGAAAAAACGAAAACGAAAATGAAAAATTGCTGTTTCGTTAGCATTCTTTTTAGTTCAATGCATCCGCTGCAACGAAAACAAAAAACAGGGCAAATTTGGTCGTTTCATTTTCGTTTTTTTTTTTTTTTTTTTTTTAAAAATTCTTTTCATTTTCGTTACATAATGAAATGAAAAAACGAAAACAAAAACGAAAAATCGCTCATTTTGTGCCCATCTCTAATACTGAGAAAGAAAGAGAGAGAGAGAGAGAGAGAGAGAGAGAGAGAGAGAGAGAGAGAGAGAGAGAGAGAGATTTTCACATGGCACTTAAATACCAGTGACGTAGATAACTAGAAATAAAGTGGATGTTGAAGAAAATGAGATTCTGGTTTGGACACCAACGTCTCAAACAACAGGTCTATTGCAGCGTTTCTCAGTCTTGGTTAACCCAAGCGTTCTTGGACTGTTAGTCCCAGAGGCCTGGGTTAAAATGAAACCACTGAGTGAATTTTGTAACAACAACAAAAAGCTTTTCCACTGTTGCCATAGTAATGCCACCCTCTTGAATTAATAAAAAGGGAAAAAAAGTGGGCCCTCTGAGTAATTTCAGCAGCACAAGCCTGTTGTAGAGAGATACAATCCGGGACAAACACATCACCAGGGTGGCAAACGGAATGACACTCCCCAGCCCCAGATGCTTTCATGCTGAAATTTAATTGGAGCTTGTTTTTATATACATAGATGCAAGGAGAAGGAAAAAGTGACCTAGATGGCCAGCAGGCAAATAAATAAATAAATAAATAAATAAATAAATAAATAAATAAATAAATAAATAAATAGGCCCAATGGCAATGAGTGTAGCACATCACATCTCTGTTTCCTGGCTCCATTGTATTTGTTCAAGTCTGTCTGTTTTTACTTATGCTGACCTGGCCCAAAGCTAACTCTACACACACACACACACACACACACACACACACACACACACACACACACACACACACACACACAAAGACAAAGACAAAGACAAAGACAAAGACAAACACACACACACATGCACACTAAACCTTGCTCAGAAGTAAGTGTCTGTATGGATTTATTGCTCCCATACTTGAAAGAACCATGGAGAGAGCATTCAAGGGAGTAAATGATTTTCACTTAATGTAGCTATGTATTTCAATAAAAAGAAGGCATTTGTCACACACGGCAAAAAGAAAAAGGCAAGAAAAAATGTTACAATCTGTGTAGAATTGCACCTGCTAATTATATATACTGATACAAAATTAGGATTTGTTTTTATACTTTAAACTAGAGATGGGCACGGAACGAACATTTTTTCGTTTCTGTTATTCATTAGTCATTCCATTACGTAACAAAACGACAAATGAAAATTGTGATGAAAATGCAACGAAATGAACAGAACCACAAAAATTGTGGTCATTAAGTTTCGTTTCCGTTAATGGCGATGCACAATGAAATGAGCTGTTTTAAATGTTAAAAAACGCCCTGGACATCCGTAAAAACACAGCGATAATTATTTATATTGTCTGATAATACCTACAAGGGGGGTTGGGGTCCTTAAAAGGTGCATTTATGTCTTTTCTCAGATCGCTGTATTTTTCCCTTTAAGGGGAGTTAGGGGACATCGACCCAAAATGGCACCCAGATGCCTAATATTGATTGATTTCTTGGGTATTAAATCACCATGGACATCTGTAAAAACGCAGCGATAATGCAATAATTATTTGAAATTATTAACTACCAGGGGGTTGGGGTCCTTAAAATGTTTGTTTTTGTCTTCTCCCATCGCGATGTATTTTTCTTTTCCCTTTAAAATGGATGTCACCACCAGCCACAAAATGGAGGCAAGCCATGTGATGGGATCATGTTCCACCAATAGCATGCCCAGGTTGCAGACTGGGCGGGCAGGTCTGGCAGCCACAGAGGGCATAAAAATCTCTGGCAGCCCCCGTCCTCCTTGCAGTCTGCGGTGAGAGTTAGGGTGGGATTGCTGTCTCTGCGACTCTAGCTTCAGTCCTGCAGCCTCCCTGTGTGCGTGCGTGCATACCTCTCAGTGAGTACCCTCCCTTGCCCCACAGTGCAGTCACTCTGCAGCTGCCTTGCACCCTGGGCAATGCCCGCTGCTGCCTTTGCAGCCTCCCTGCGTATCTAGTCTATACTGTGTCTCTGCCAGCATCCATTTTTTTAGTGTTTTCCCTCTGGTCTGGGGCATTGGGGGACGCCTGCGAACGGAAATGCTTTAAAAATCGTGCAAAAAGCAGGTAGAAATGACAAATGACAAACAAAAAATGGAAACAAAATTTTTCCAAATAATTGTGACAAACGGAAACAAACCGAAACAGATGTCTCAACAACAAATGAAAAACCAAAATGCCATTTTTTTGTTTCGTGCCCATCTCTACTTTAAACAGACTTGCAATGCAAATTACAGGAGTGAGGAACACTCGGACCAGTATATCTGCTCTCTTGGTACTACAGGTGGTAAACAGAAATCCTCTAAGTGCCTGATTTCTCAAGTCTTTCTGACTTCTGGCCTTTAAAATAAAACCTTAAGAACTGCAGAGCTGGGCGGGAATGGATTATTATGTCCAGACCCTGTCATGGAGGCACAGTGCGAATTCGAACGCCCAACCTCTGCAGACAGATGTCTAAAACCACTGAGTTATCCAGGAGTTCATCAGATGAGACCTGGACTGAAACCAGCTCTTCAGACAGAGGAATAACTTTGCAGGGGAGAGCCACCAGAAGGATTAGGGGACTGGGACACCTTTCTTACCATCTGAGGCTTCAACGGCTGTGCCTCTTCACTCTTGAAAAATGGTGCCTAAGATGTGACCTGATTGAAGTTTATAAAATCATGCATGGTGTGGAGAAAGTAGATTAGGAAAAACTGTTTTCCGTATGACACAACATTAGAAGTAGGGGGCACTCCATGAAACTCTTAAGTGCTTGGATGAACAGTGAAACATTTCAATCTCTCAAGAAAAGAAATCCAGTTGCCATGACTCGTTTTCCAGATAACCTCACCTGGATGACTGAGAATCTTCCCAGATATATTACTATGCATTTGGGGGCAGATATCCTGAAGTTGGTGTGAGAATGTGAAAGAACAGCAAGAAAAGTAGCAAACTCCAAGAACCACTTGTGTTTCAGTCTGAGATGCAGACAAGAGAGCCTCACCCTGACAAGCCTTTGCTTACGAACTACATATATTAGACAGAGAAGAGAGGTGGTTTGAGAGAGGGGTCAGGGAAGCCATTCATGTGTGTATTGAAAACTTCTCTCTCAACAGAGGTGAGGGACTCAGGTACACTCTGTCTGCTACTTGTAAAGCTGCCCTTTCATCAATCCCCAGACAGATTTGAAACACTTCACATCTCCACCAGCAAGGCCACAGCTAATGACCCATACTTAATGTGTGTTGGGAAGAACTGCATGCACTCTAGGCCATTGTCCAACTTATGAACCTATTCAAACTAGGGTAATGTGAAATGAAGTTGAATTATAAATTGGATGACTTGCCACTATCTTTCCTCAGACTGATAAAGCTGCTTGGGTGAGTAGCGAAATGTTTCGATCTCTCAAGAAAAGAAGTCCAGTTGCCGTGACTCAATGTCCAGATAACCTAACCTAGAAGAATCAGAATCTTCACAGATATTTTTGCTATCCAAGTTTGCAGAGAAAATGAGGTTACTCGCTTTGCAAATCCAGAATTCTCTGTAGGCTTATTGACATATTCATCAACCATTATGTCTGGGTCTGGATTTATGTAAATATACTTATATATTACACCATCGTTGGTATGTTTCTCTATGGCCATGTTGCACAGCTTGGGGAGGGGGGATGTGAACTTAGATCTGAAATTCCAATGGTTTTTTTTTGGGGGGGGGTGTTCTTTCCCAACCCACAAAAACTCAGAAGCCAAATGTTTGCAAGAGAGCTACAAAAATTTACTGTCTTTAACTGCAAAAGCGTTGAACTTGTTTTTCATTAACAAAACTTTGACTGTTTGAAAGCTTTGATGACACACCGTATGTCACCTCTGGTTGTTACAGCAGCAGACAATGAGAGTGTTCTGCTCAGACAGAGTAATTGGTTGGCAGTAGACTAAGGAGTATGTCAGTCAGAATCATCTCTGGTGATCTGTGAATAACAAGACAAACTTTTCTAGTTGTTTAGCCCAGGGAGTGATCCTGACCGAGAACGTTTCCTTAAGGTGTCAAGGAACATCACCTGACTTCACTTGGTATTGGCAGGTAAGTCTGGTCCCCATAGTCTTCCTTTCTTTGGCCATAGCTGATTATTGACATATTTACTAGATACACAGCTGAGACACTTTGGGTGGCTGGGTCTCTGTCTTTGTTCTTCTAGTGTTTTGGACTTCAAATCCACTAATTCTTTAGTACCAAGGATGCTATTTAAGGTTTCCGGGACATCCAGAGAGCAGGAGATTGTGTAGTCGAGATGGGCACGACTTGAAAAAAATTTTTTTCGAGTTGTCGTTAGTCGGGCCGGTCCCGTTTCGGGTCGTTTCCGGTTTTCGCAAAAATTCGCAAAAATTAGTCGGTTCGTTTTTTCGTTTTTTCGTTGTCGTTAGTACTGGTTTTTTTGGGGGGGAGCGGGCCCCTGGAGGCACCTCTGTGGGGTGGGTGCCTCCTCTGGCCCACTATAAAGGGAAAGTGGGCTCCTGGAGGCACCCGTGGGTGCCTCCTGCCACTAGGAAGGGGAAGCAGGCTCCAAGAGACACCCCTCTACATGGGGGTCTCCCTTCCTCACCTGCTGCTGCTGCAAAATGCTATGCAATAGCCATATGGATATTGCATAACATAATGTGCAGACAGTGAGACCAGTGTGAGAGTGATAGCGTCATGCCTTCCCTGCACAAGGCTCCCGCACCACCATGTCTCACACAGAAGGGAATTGTACTTGCTGCGTGTAGTGCAATGCAAGCAAGTAGATCTGGCTTTAAGGTGGCTTAGTGCAATGGCTAGGGTTAGGCTAGTGACGGGTAAGGTTACGGTGGGCTAGTGGGTTGCACCTCTGGGTGCCTCTCTGACCCACTAAGAAGACAGTCTGTGACGTATGGGTATGGAGTCAAGGGTTAGGGTTAGGGCTAGGGCAGGTTTTAGGGGGCTTTTTGGCACATCCCAGAAGTCTCCATGGCCAAGTGGCCATGCGACTGGTGGGATGGCTCCAAAAATTTGCATGGTTGTCCACTCCCACATGGCTGGCCACTCGGCCAGCCCATCATTGCGCAGGTGTAAAAAAAATAAAAATAAAATAAAATCAATGGAGGACAGAGGAGGAGAGGAGAGACATTTTGTTGCAAGAAAAAACCCACTGCTACTGTGAAAAATCTGGCAGTTTATAAATTTTCGCGTGTTTCTGTTGTGCTTGTGTGTTTTTGGACCACGATTCATTTCAAAAACAATATTGCGTTTGCCGCCCCATTTTGGATCCCCCCCGCCCGCACCGCATGGCATGGCGAAATGGCGACTCGAGTCCGGCTGCCCAGGACGGGGGGAGGCGGGACCCCCCCTCCAGAAACCACCCCTCCGGTAGGTGCCCTGCGCCCTTAGTCAAGCAGGCATTTTTCCGCCTGCTTTTTTGGCCCGGGAATGGGTGGGGGGAGAGTTTAAAAGTTTTTTCCTGTGCCGTCCGTGCCGGTTGCTTGCGCTTTAATTGCGGGCGGGCGGCGGCGAGACTGGGCTTTTTGCTGGCTGCGAGCCTGCGGCGAGTCCCACCAGAGCAGCCCAGGACGGGGGATGAGGGGGGAGGCCGGGGACCTCCAGAAACAACCCCTCTGGTAGGTGCCCTGAGGCACGGCAGGCATTTTTCCGCCTGCTTTTTGGCCGGGAACCGGGTTTTTTTAACTTTTAAAAACTTTTTTTCTGTGCCACGTGGCATCGCGCAATCGCGCGATGCAAGGAACAAGCACGACAAATCAGACCAAAATTGTTCGTTCGTCGGTTCAAGCTCGAAGTCTGGCGGAGTAATTCCCGTTACCGTTTCCGTAGAGTAACGGAACCGAGTAACGGAAACGGAAACGGGAATACCGCTAAGTCGTGCCCATCTCTATTGTGTAGCTCTTTTTTTTAGATCACCTGCATTAGACTCTTCATCATCGTCTTAGAACTGGAGACTTCGGAGGGATCCTCAAGGGATAGTCATGCATTCTCTTTAATGTATTGCACTAATTTATGCATTTTATCCAATCAATGTTTTCGCTTCCTCCCAATTCTTCACATTTCAGCCAACTGCCTTTTCAAATGTGCCCTCGGTTTTGTTCATCATTTATTTCTCCAAAACAGCCCACATACCCCAGGAGTCACAATTATTCACGTATGTGTTTTGTCTTAAACCAAGCCTCAGAAGGCTTTGGGGGAGGGGAATCCTCTTTTCATCCAGGCTATGGATTTCAACCAACCTGTTTTCTATCCCCTACGCGGGAGGCTTATCCACAACTGAAATCTTACAGAATCCTTGATTTCCAAAAACTGAACAAGGTTTGCAAAAGCCCAGCCAGGAAAGAAAAAAGAAAAGTGGCTCCAGCTGGTAATTAAAAACCTATGTGTGTTTTCTGAAATTAATTTCAAGTAGCTTTGCTAATACGTTTGTGTTTGCACCTCACAGGAGACCTGGGAGCTCTGATTAGAGGGAGAGACAGATGCAATGAACCAGTGGCTGATTCTGAGCAGCTGCACAGGTGGCCAAAGGGATGGTCTCTATTTTGTGGCTACGGTGACCGAGTCTGCCTCAGAATACCAGGTATTTTTTAACTGCTCATGTTCTCTTTTAGTTTTAATGTAATGTTGTCTTTTAGTGCTCTAAGATGTCTCTCAGTTCCCCATTCTCAATACTTGAACATGTACTGGACAATTATACTGGACTGTATATTGTCCCTCATTTAATGTAAACTGTCTTATGCCTCTGTGCTTTCTATATGTTGAATTTAAAGATGCAATTGTAAGTGCAGTGTTGGGAAAGCTGTTTTTTCCCCCCAAAAAATATCATCTGACATTGGAGTAACTGCATGTTTTGTTTTCAAAACTTGAAGGCTGTTCCTTGCTGCTTTGGCTTCAATCCGGTCTAGTTACACTCCTCTCTCTTTCTCTCTCTCTTTCTCTTTCTCTTTCTCTTTCTCTCTCTCTCTCTCTCTCTCTCTCTCTCTCTCTCTCTCTCTCTCTCTCTCTCTCTGGAAGCGAAGTGGCAGAAACTATTACAAGCAATATTAACCCTTTCTTGTGAGCTGTAAAATACAATGGATTGGGAGAACATCTCAGAAGAAGATTTTGCCAACATAATTCTATCTGGTTTCCAAAAAATTATAGATATCTACACAGACTCAACCTAAGAACATAAGAACATAAGAAGAGCCATGCTGGATCAGGCCAAAGGCCCATCTAGTCCAGCTTCCTGTATCTCACAGCGGCCCCACCAGATGCGTTTGGGAGCGCATGAGACTAGATATCTGTCTCCTGATACCACTCCCCTGCATCTGGCCCTTGAAGGACCCCGGTTTTAAGCCTGGAGATTACACATCTCCATCATGGTTTGTAACCTGTGATTGACTTTTCCTCCAGAAATCTGTCCAATCCCCTTTTGAAGGCATCCAGGCCAGATGCCATCACCACATCCTGTGGCAGGGAGTTCCATAGACTAACAACGCGCTGGGTGAAAAAATATTTTCTTTTGTCAGTTCTTACCTAGTTCTGGTATTTTGGGAGAGGGAGAAGAGCTTCCCTCTATCCACTTTACTCATGCCCTGCATTATTTTGTATGTCTCAATCATATCCCCCCTCAGGCACCTTTTTTCCAGACTATAGAGGCCCAAATGTTTTAGCCTTTCCTCATAAGGGAGGTGCCCCAGCCCAGTAATCATTTTAGTCGCTCTCTTCTGCACCTTTTCCAGTTCCACTATGTCTTTCTTGAGATGTGGTGACCAGAATTGTACACAATACTCCAGGCGTGGCCTTACTATTGATTTGTATAATGGCATTATAATGTTGGCTGTTTTATTTTCAGTCCACTTTTTGATAATCCCTAGCATGGAATTGGCCTTCTTCACTGCTGCCACACATTGGGGAGACACCTTCATGGAGCTGTCCACCAACACACCAAGATCTCTTTCCTGATCCGTCACGGATAACTCAGAGCCCATGGGTTGATAGATAAAGTTTTGATTTTTTTGCCCCAATATGCATTACTTTACATTTGGCTACATTAAAACACATGTGCCATTTCTGAAGATACAGAGATTTTCAATTCTAATAAAGTCACAGAGGCAAAACAGATAACTCAAGATAGAGTGGTGGATAACACTGGGTATCTAGAAAAAAAACTGAGATGAGTTCTGATCAGGAGATTGAGCTAAAACAGACAGCTCATCTTAATCGACAGACAAACACGACAAGATTGATGCAGGATAAATCTTTGTATATGCCAATTTCACAAAATATGATAAACACATATACTGAAATCAGCTTGAATCAAGAGATCAAATCAGAACAAAGGGCGGATCTCAGCATGAAGATGAATATGACAAGAATGGTGCAGGCTAAATGGTTTGATGTGCCAAGTCCATGGAATATAAGTGCATCTGTCTTCCTTAATATGGGTGCCAAAAAGAGGAAAATTTGGTTTTTCAGTAACAGAGCAGTCATGAAGATTACTATCAAGATAATACAAGAACCAATGAAGATAAAGGATTTTATGTGAAAATTAGGGGCTTGGCAGGAAAAGGGGAAATTGAAAAAAGAATCTCTGGCTTAGTGAATCTATTACATTAAAATAGGAAGATATATATCATAATTGGTATGATATGGGAAATAGAAAATTGAAATATGAAGGAAAAACTTGATATATAGATAAATGTTAATCTGTTAGATTTTTAAAAGAATAGAGGCAGTTAGGTATAGACAATAACTTCTATGTATAAAGTGAAACATATAGACCAGGAGGTAGTTCTCTTATAATAGCCCATAAAGTATTAACTTGAATTAATGATGATTGCTGAAATTAGGCATTCTTTGGAAGAATGGGTAAATATACTGTAGATGATATATAGAATACATGTAGTTAGCTGAATCTATCCTAAATTGCCTAGTATTGAAGTGCTAAACAGCGAGCATGAATAGATTGCTGAGATTAGATAGGCTATATTGTTCGTATTAAAAATAGATGTAAGTAAAGATAGATAGAATAGGAATGAGATAATAAGGAAACTAAGTATGAAAGTATGCTCATTTAAGCTGGGAAGGGAGATATATGAATTATATTGGGCTCAAATGTTGGGGAAAACTGTGATTGAAATGGCAACATGACAGGAGACAAGCAATATATTTAGGTGTATTATAAATAGAGATGGGCACGACTAGGGAAAATGACGTTTTCGAGTTGTCGTGTGTCGGAGGCAGTCCGTTTCAGCTCATTTCTGTTTTTCGTGAAATTTTTCAAAAATTAGTCGGTTCGTTTTTTCGTTTTTTTGTTGTCGTTAGTACTGGTTGGGGGGGGTAGTGGGCTCCTGGAGGGAGCTGCAGGAGTCAGCCAGAGCCACAAGTGATGGACTGGCAGACTCTTTGCACTCGCTGTGTCTCACGTACTTGCATGTAGTGCAATGCAAGTAGATCTGGCTTAGGGTTAAGATGGGTTAGCGCAAGGGCTAGGGTTAGGCTAGTTACGGGTGAGGTTAGGGTGAGTATTGGGGTGCATCTGGGTGCCTCTCTGACCCACTTAGAAGGACAGTGTACTGGCGTATGGGTTAGGCTTAGGCTTAGGGTTCGGGTTTGGGCTACGATTAGTGGGCTGTTTATGCCCGATTGGCACATCCCAGAAGTCTCTGTGGTCAACCTGGCCAAGTGGCCATGCGATTGGTGGAAAATTTGCATGGTCCACTCCCATGGGCGAGCCCATCATTGCGAATGTGCAGGTGTAAAAAAATAAAATAAAATAAAATAAAATAAAATAAAATCAACGGAGACTTTTTTTTTGCAAGAAAAACCCACTGCTGCTACTGTAAAAATTCAAGCATTTAAAATAGCTAATTTTCGCATGTTTCTGTGGTGCTTTGGTGGGGTTTTGGGCAACGATTTCAAAAAAAATATTGCGGTCACCATTTTGGATCACCTGCACTGCATGGCAAATGGATGCGCCCTCCCAGCCTGGTACCAGCAGCACAACAGTAGCAATAGCCAAGGAGAGGGGGGCGGGGAAACCCCCCCCCCCCAAATATAACACCCTTCTGGCCTGGTAGGTGCCCTCAGACAGTTTTCGCCTACATTTAGGGCTGGGAATCATTTTTTTTTAACTTTTAAAAACTTTTTTTCTGTGCCGCTTGGCATTGCACGATTGCCGCGATGCAAGTAACGAGCACGACAAATCAGACCAAATTGTTCGTTCGTCGGTTCGAGCTCGAATTCTGGCGGAGTAATTCCCCTTACCGTTTCCGTAGAGTAACGGATACGAGTAACGGAAACGGAAACGGGAATACCGCTGAGTCGTGCCCATCTCTAATTATAAATGTAAAAAATGTAAAAAATGTAAAAAAGTACCTATTTCACTCTTCTTCAGACTAACTTGAGAACTTTGTCCTGGAAATGTTTGCACTGCCTTGGTTTCTAAGTGCATAAATTTATTTAAAACATTTTTACCCCACCTTTCTCCCCAAAGGAGACCCAATGTGGCTTGCATCATCTAAATGTTTAAAGATAAAAACAATACAAATTTAAATACTAAACAGATCAAACCAACTAGCCTCTTCTCTCCTTGTTTACAGGAGACAGGACCTGCTTTTTCTCACAAGCCTTTTATTTATTTATTTATTATTTATTTAAATATTTCTATCTCACCTTTCTCCTCAAAAGAACCCAAGGCCTTTCCCCAGAGGCATCATGCAGATTGACTGAACTTTCCCCCCTTATTAACATAGTTACCTTGTTCTGCTGCTTTATTGTACTTAATATAAATATTTTTTATACTTTATAGTCTATATTTTTCATCAGGTATTTTATCATTTTATCTGGTATGTCCATTTGTTATTCTGAACTAGTCTCCATCACTAATTGGGTGGGGAGAGAGAGAGAGAGAGAGAGAGAGAGAGAGAGAGAGAGAGAGAGAGAGAGAGAGAGAGAGAGAGAAGGAAGGAGCTGATGATAGATAGATAGATAGATAGATAGATAGATAGATAGATAGATAGATAGATAGATAGATAGATAGATAGATAGATAGATAGATACAAGCACCACCATAAAAGATGGTAAACAAAGACTACACCAAAATACATTCAAAGCAGTATGGTATGATAATCTGATTAAGAACTCCACTCAAGCAGCCAATCATTAAGGGAAAGCTTGCTTGAAGAGAAAGGGTCTTTGCAAGCTTGTAGAAAACCCAAGAGACATCCTTGCAACAGCAGGACATTATCTTCACCAATTACATTGTATTTAGCATGGTTTGTTTTGGAACAGGTCAATGGAATGTCAACATGGGCTTGCTTTGCAGGTCTGATCATCTGGGCCATCTCAGGGAGGAAATCCCAATGTGGAAAGTAGAAAAGGTTAATTATGGGAAATGCACCTTGACTTTATTGTTCAATTTCACCTTGAGAAATTCAGTAGGAATGAATGAGACGGACAGTTTTATATCCATTTACAGGCAGGGATAAAGGGTTAGACCTGGGGTTCCTTTGATGCCAAAGGTTCATGATTTGAGCCTCAGCATTTGAGCCTGGTGTGTTAATACAAGCAGAGCTACTGCTGAGAGAGAAAAAGAGAAAGAAGACAGCACTGGTAAATTTCTGGGTTGGAGCAGTTCAACTAGGGCTGTTTGACCTCTGTTTTGCCTCTGCCTCTGCTAACTTTAACTGCTCATTTAAATACAAAGAGACATTAATCAGCCAAACAAAAGACGTTGCTAGGAAGCAGGGGTGGTGCCAAACTAAGCCTTCCACTGAGCTTGGGGGTGGAGTTACACGAAGTGTTTTCCCCCTGAAGAAGCATTTGAGCCTCAGCATTTGAGCCTGGTGTGTGAATCCAAGCAGAGCTACTGCTGAGAGAGAAAAAGAGAAAGAAGACAGCACTGGTAAGTTTCTGGGTTGGAGCAGTTCAGCTAGGGCTGGGTTTTTTTTTTACATAAAAGGAGGAACATTGATACTAGATTATTATTTCTAGATTAGTAGCTAGTAACACTGTAAAACCTTCAAGGCCCAGAATACTGCACTCATTAAAATGGAGTCTGAGGGAGCAGCTGTATTTACCTGTAACACTTGTGCCATGTCTGTCATCTTGACAAAACACACAGAGAACTACACTTGCTGCAAGTGCAAGCTGGTTGCACTATTAGAAGAGAAGGTCCAGGAGTTACAGGCCCGCATATCGAACCAGCAACATATTAAGGAGCTTGAGCGGTTCTTGGACAGAGCAGAACAGACTATCCAGGTCCAAGAAGAGACAGGGCACACTTCTGAGGATGAAGTCACTTCCCCAACCCAGGAGGTAGATGTTTGGAGGAATGTGACTCAAAGGAGTAGAAGGCCAAGGGATCGCTCAGAGAGTCTCATATTGCACAATCAATTTGAGGCTCTTTCCCTCATCACACCTCATGAGGCACACACAGAGAAACAACTGGTTCCACCTGAGGATCTCTCCCTCATCACAATTGATGAGATAAAGGATCAGGTACATGTAGAAGAGCAGGCTGCGGGAGAGAAGCTCCTTCTGCTAGGGGATTCTATAATTAGAAATACGGAGAGATGGATTTGTGATGAGCATGATAACCGTATGGTCACTTGCCTGGCAGGTGCAAAGGTTGCAGACATCACGAGAAATCTAGATAGCTTGTTAGAGAGAACCGGGAAGGAGCCAGTGCTCATGGTACATGTTGGTACCAATGATGCCGGGAAGGCCAAGCGGTCAGTCTTGGAAGCCAAGTTCAGGTTGTTAGGAAGAAGATTGAAGTCCAGGACTTCCAAGGCAGCATTTTCAGAAGTGCTACCTGTTCCTCGTGCAGGACCCGCCAGGCAGGCAGAGCTCAGAAGCCTCAATGTGTGGATGAGGCAATGGTGTCAAGAGGAGGGCTTTAGATTTGTCAGGAACTGGAGAAAATTTTGGGACAAGCCAAACCTGTTCAGGAGGGGTGGGTTGCACTTGAATCATAATGGGACCAGATTGCTGGCACTCAACCTCAAAAAGGCTGCAGAGCAGCTTTTAAACTGATAACTGGGGGAAAGCCGACAGGAGCTGAGTGGCATCTGGTTTGGAAAACCTCATCCACAGGGAATGAGGTTGGAAAGGGTAGAGAATCACATAGAGATGACATAGCAGGTAGTAGTACTGGGAGAATAATGGAATGTGATATTTTGTCTACTGAAAATAATAGCTGTTGGGGGAAAAGAACAAAGCAGCAGCTGTTGTTGCAGAACCCACTGTACAGGTGCTTCTACGCCAATGCTCGAAGCCTCCGACGAAAAATGGGATAACTTGAACATTTGGCAGCTAGGGATAACATTGATAAAATAGCCATAACAGAAACCTGGTGGAATGTAGAGAACCAGTGGGAAATAGCAATCCCAGACAATAAACTCTATAGAAGGGATAGAGAGGGGCGGGATGGAGGGGGAGTGGCCCTCTATGTTAAAGAAGAGGTAAAATCCAGCAGAATGGAGATTGACAGAGTGTCTGACTCCACCATAGAATCACTGTGGGTTAAACTACCAGGTCCAAGGAGTGATGTGATAGTTGGGGTATGCTATTACCCACCAGATCAAAAACTTGAGGGGGAACTTGAAATGAGGAGACAAATCATGGAGGTGTCTCAGAAGGATAGGAGAGTAATCATGGGGGACTTCAATTATCCCCACATTGACTGGGCCAATGCGAGCTGAGAGCAAGAAAGAGAAACTGGGTTTCTCGACTTGCTGGATGACTGTGCCTTAGAGCAACTTGTCATGGATCCCACCCGAGAACAGGCAACTCTGGATCTAATACTGTGTGGTACTCAGGACCTGGTCAGGGATGTGAATGTCACTGAGCCTCTGGGGAACAGTGACCATGCTGCAATCTCCTTTGCCATGCATGTCGGAGGAAGAGTGTCAAGCAAATCAGACATAAAAACCCTTGATTTTCGAAGGGCAAACTTCCCTCAGATGAGGAAACTAGTTAGAAAGAAATTGAAGGGGAAGGTTGGAAGAATCCAATCTCTTCAGAGTGCATGGAACCTGTTTAAAACAACGGTAACAGAGGCCCAGCACAAGTGCATACCACAAAGAAAGAAGAGATCATTTAAGTCCAAGAGGCCACCGGCATGGTTAACGAGTGGAGTTAGAGAGGCTCTAAAGTGCAAGGAGAGGTCTTTCTGTAAATGGAAATCCTCCCCAAATGAGGAAAATAAAAAGGAACACAAACTCTGGCAAAAGAAATGTAAGAAGATGATAAGAGAGGCAAAGAAAGATTTTGAGGAACGCATGGCTAGCAATATAAAGGGTAATAATGAAAGCTTCTTTAAATATGTTAGAAGTAGAAAACCTGCCAAAGAACCAGTTGGCCCTCTGGATGGTGAGGGAGGAAAGGGGGAGATTAAGGAGGACTTGGAAATTGCAGAGAAATTAAATGAGTTCTTTGCATCTGTCTTCACGACAGAAGACCTTGAGCAGATTCCGCTGCCTGAACAGCCCCTCTTGACTAAAGAATTAAATCAAATACAGGTTAAAAGAGAGGATGTTTTAGGACTAATTGATAAATTGAAGATTAACAAGTCACCGGGCCCAGATGGCATCCACCCAAGGGTTATTAGGGAACTGAGAAATGAAATTGCAGATCTCTTAACGGTAATATGCAACTTGTCTCTTAAAACTGCCACAGTGCCGGAGGACTGGAGGATAGCAGATGTCACACCAATTTTTTAAAAAGGAAGAAGGGGGGACCCGGGAAACAACAGGCCAGTTAGCCTTACATCTGTCCCAGGGAAGATGGTGGAAAGCCTCATCGAAGAGGAAATCTTAAAACACATAGAAGAACAAACCTTGCTGAGAGAAAATCAGCATGGCTTCTGCAAGGGTAAGTCTTGTCTGACAAATCTTTCAGAATTTTTTGAAAAGGTCAACAGGCATGTAGATTTGGGTGAACCAGTGGATATAGTCTATCTGGATTTTCAAAAGGCTTTTGACACAGTCCCTCACCAAAGGCTGCTGACAAAATTGCACAGTCAGAGGATAAGAGGGCAGGTCCTCTTATGGATTGATAACTGGTTGAGATCCAGGAAACAAAGAGTAGGTGTCAATGGGAATTTTTCACAATGGAGAGAGGTGAAAAGCGGTGTGCCCCAGGGATCTGTCTTGGGACAGGTGCTTTTCAATCTGTTCATAAATGAACTGGAGACAGGGATAAGCAGTGAGGTGGCCAACTTTGCTGATGACACAAAACTTTTCCGTGTGGTAAAAACCAGAGAAGATTGTGAAGAGCTCCAGAAGGATCTCTCCAAACTGGGGGAATGGGCTACAAAATGGCAAATGTGTTTTAATGTAGCCAAATGTAAAGTAATGCATATTGGGGCGAAAAATCAAAACTTTATCTATCAACTCATGGGCTCTGAATTATCCGTGACAGATCAGGAAAGAGATCTTGGTGTGTTGGTGGACAGCTCCATGAAGGTGTCTCCCCAATGTGTGGCAGCGGTGAAGAAGGCCAATTCCATGCTAGGGATTATCAAAAAGTGGATTGAAAATAAAACAGCCAACATTATAATGCCATTATACAAAACAATATTAAGGCCGTGCCTGGAGTATTGTGTACAATTCCGGTCATCGCATCTCAAGAAAGACATAGTGGAACTAGAAAAAGGTGAAGAAGAGAGCGACTAAAATGATTACTGGGCTGGAGCACCTCCCTTATGAGGAAAGGCTAAAACATTTGCGGCTCTTTAGTCTGGAAAAAAGGTGCCTGAGGGGGGATATGATTGAGACGTACAAAATAATGCAGGGCATAAGTAAAGTGGATAGAGGGAAGCTCTTCTCCCTCTCCCAAAATACCAGAACTAGGGGACATACACTCAAATTGAGGGCTGGGAGAGTAAGAACTGACAAAAGAAAATATTTTTTCACCCAGTGCATTGTTAGTCTATGGAACGCCCTGCCACAGGATGTGGTGATGGCATCTGGCCTGGATGCCTTCAAAAGGGGATTGGACAGATTCCTGGAGGAAAAGTCCATCACAGGTTACAAACCATGATGGAGATATGTAATCTCCAGTCTTAAAACCAGGGTACTTCAAGGGCAAGATGCAGGGGAGTGGTATCAGGAGACAGATATCTAGTCTCATGCGCTCCCAAACACATCTGGTGGGGCCACTGGGAGATACAGGTAGCTGAACTAGATGGGCCTTTGGCCTGATCCAGCATGGCTCTTCTTATGTTCTTATGTTCTTATGGCCTTGAAACTAAATCAGTCAACAAGATACTTCTTCCTAGCTTATATCTGTCTTTCCTTCTTCCTTTCACCCCATGGCCACTCAGGAGATGCACCATGTTGGATTTAATGGTGCTCCAATACAGTTGCTTCAATTCTCAACAAGCAATAAGAACATCTCACAAAGCAGCCTATCAAGACACCCCTGCCAAGGCAATTTGAGAAATCTATATTTCCAATGTTACTTTAAGCCTGCAACTTTGTTTAAAAACTTACGAGCAGCAGGTAGCAAAAGAGAAGGGGGAAAAACCCTTAGATCAGAGAGCTGTCCAGATGAAAAAGCTATACACCTGAGGTACAGTATATGAACTTCATCTTTGAGATGGTAGGGTAGAGTAAATGGTCAAGGGGTGGTGGAATTGAAAGAATGGAAGCTGCTAGTATTCTTGCCTTCATTGGTTCTGCTAGGTCATTTTTTTTAGGCCAAAAGATGTTCAGTTACCTTCTGGATTCACAAACAATATGCGTGGAAGCTCAGACAGAGAGCCACAAAGAGACAGATCTCAGTCAGCTGTTTCAGCCTGTACGACATTAATTATTTTGGATTAACAGAGGAGCCACATGACTGAACCAATTAAGAAGGTCTCCTTGAATTCATAGGCCAGGGAAGGGCAGGTGGCACCATTTAACAACATCTCTATAACTGTCCTTTCAGGTTGTGTAGGGATCCCTGTCAAGATAAAACTGTGGCACCCCACATCTTATGGGAATATTATCTGAGTAGGAGCCTCATGGTGCAATGGTTGAACTGCTGTACTGCAACCAAAACTCTGATCACGACCAAGGGTTCTAGCCTAGGTAGCAGGCCCATGGTTAACTCAGCCTTCCATCCTTCCAAGGTTGGTAAAATAAGCACCCAGCTCAAGCAGAGGCAGGGGAGCAGTGTAACCTACATAATAAAATTGTGAACTGTACAGGGAGTGCTTTAAGCAGTATGGGGCAGTGTATAAATGAACCAGCATTTAGAAAAAGCAAAGTGTCTGTCTGTCTGTCTGTCCGTCCGTCCATCCATCCGCCCGCCCGCCCATCCGTCCGCCCGCCCATCCGTCCGCCCGTCCGTCCGTCTGCCCGTCCGTCCGTCCGCCCGTCCGCCCGCCTGCCCGTCCGTCCTTCCGTCCGTCCGTCCGCCTGCCTGCCTGCCTGCCTATTTAGAGAACTGAATCTTATCTAGAAAAGCATTGTAGGCTAAAATTGCCCCCCACGGATATTTAAAGACAAAGTCCCCCATACTATCCAATCCAACCAAGCACTCCAGAAGCCATGCTGCTGCTGCTGTTGCTTTTTTCTAGCGTTTTTGCAATAAATCTTTTTTTGGGTAGGTGGAAGAGCCCTAGCTTTCAGTGGCATCAGCTTACATACCAAACAAAGCTACACAACTCAGATAGCACTCATCTGTGGTGGCATTACTGTCCATATATTTTAATGAACTAAGAAGGTCATTTCTGGTTTTTGTTCTCTTGCATGGATGGTTTTTTAATAAATAAATAAATAAATAAATAAGATTCTGTCCTTTAGAATAGATTATTTCAATCAATAGATCTTGAGTTACTCATGATAATGGGTCCCATTTCTGTCTGACTTAATTTGGATCCAATCCATGAGAAGTTGGTACTACCATTTAGGTAGTGTCTCTTGCTGGTTTCATAATTGCCTGAATCTGACCCAAAGAAATCCTTTAAAAATGCTTACTGGATTAGTCCAGCTTTCATTAATATTAAAACTATCCATCTTCTCTGCCACGAAAAAGAGAGAGAGAGAGAGAGAGAGAGAGAGAGTTATACTTGGGACCTTCTAGATAAAAGATCAGATACTTGAACAAATGTAAGTGATCAAGGAGGAAAGAGTCAACCTGCCATTTATTTAATCATTTTCTCGGCCTGGGGCGCTCAGATACCTCTCAGAGGTTTGCCTTGTAGCTGCCTTCATGGTAGCCAGCTGGCATGGACTCCTCATTTCCATATGCAATTTGGTGTTGGAAGCAATAAAATATATAACTGTGTAATTTCTTTTCTGAACTCTTCTGTATTGGAAATGCCTGAAAACGGCTCAACAGGAGACTAGAATCTCAGAGTGTAGAAAGCTGTTTTTCTGTTAACAATTTTTTTGGTACAGATGAACTGATTTATTAAACACACATACTTGAAGATAATACCTTGCTGATGACATAGGGAAATGGAAGGCCTTCTGACTTTAGATTCTTTTGAAGGTTTAATTATGCTAAGAATGGTCACTGTGGGTTAATGTCTCTTGCCTTTCATCTTCTCAAATGCCCTGATGTTGGTGATGACATGGAATGAACTGGAGAAGTTCTTCCCCTCAGTCTGCCAATTGGTCTTTGAAGTACCTCCCAGATTTTTTTTTCTAGTTGAGTAGTTCCTCACCCAGGGATTACTTTTCTTCCTTGTATCACTTAAGCATAGACCAAAACTGGGAGTGGAACAGGGTGTCCTTATTTGTATATTTGATGGTGGCATGCTGTGAACAAGGGGACCATTTTGGAGGCACGCAGGTGGCCTCAACGGAGGCAATATCCCGGGATCCATACTGCCCAAAGAAAATGCAACTTGAGGATGAGAGGAGGAATCATCATCAGCAGCAGCAGCAGCAGCAACAGCAACAACAACAACAACAACAACAACAACAACAATCAAGATGGGCTTTGGGGAACACTGTGAACTAAAATTAGCTTCATAGGTCATTCAATGCCACTGTTTCTCTCATCTCCCAAAGTCATTCAGAAATCGGTTCTGTGAGAATTCCGTTGTTTGAGAGGTTTCTTTCCCATCTGTCCTTCTTCAGCTGGTCCATATCATTACAAAGAGACAAAAGCCTACCTAGCATCTGTCCTAACAGCAAGGTCTGAAAGAATTCAAAGCACCCCAAACCTACAGGATCCCCACGGAAGCAAAGTACAACACACATCCCTTGCCTTGTGCATGAGCCAACCAGAGGCGTAACCAGGATTTGGAGCGACTGGGAACAAAGTTCATTTTTGTGCCCTTCCTGCCGCCCCCCCCCCCACATCGCACTCACCCAGCAATGGGGGCTGAACCCTGGGAGCGTGGTGTGTGTGTGTGCACGCAGGGGCGACTGAGCGGATGGGCGGATGGGCATGTGCATGTGTGCACCTTACACATCTCCCACCAAGGTGAGGAAGAGGAGGAGGAGGGTGCCAGGGTCACCGCGCTCCTGCCAGCCTGCCTGC
The DNA here is from genome assembly GCA_037367245.1 of Phrynocephalus guinanensis. Classification (NCBI taxonomy): domain Eukaryota; kingdom Metazoa; phylum Chordata; class Lepidosauria; order Squamata; family Agamidae; genus Phrynocephalus; species Phrynocephalus guinanensis. The sequence goes on along the minus strand of CM074749.1, from coordinate 7,986,970 downwards.
TTTGCCACTCGCCTGGTGCGTGGTGGAAGAGGGGTGGATGGGGTGCCATCACCAAGCTTAGGGGAAAGGAGGACTGCTGGGCTGCAGGAGGGTGTATGGCTTCCTCCTGCTCCCACAGGTGCCCCAGATTGCTCTGCCCAGGGCAGATGTACCCTTCTTCTGCCCCCCCCCCCCCCTGATATGCCCCTGGAGCCAACCCTGACTGTGAAAGAGATGTTGCCAATGTTAAACTTCAATGGCTCTTCTCTGTTCCTAGCTATGCCTTTGTACTCCTGTGTACCTTTTTCTTCCACTTTCCAATGTCCTATCTGACTTCTACCTCTTCCTGTTTCTCCCTTTTCCTTTCTGTTCTCCTTTTTAAATATATCATCTGTTTTAATCTTCTTCTTCCTCCTCCACCTCCTTCAAACATTCTAATGTACCACTATCCAACTAGAAAAATGCAAACTTGTTTACCACAGAACAGCCCCCTCCCGTTCTCTCCCTCCCTCTCTCTTTCTCTTCCCCTCCCTCTCTTTCTGTCACCCCCCCACAGAAACATGCCACCTGACAAAGATGATGTTGTACTTAGCCACAGGCATTTTGTAAAAAGACCCTCCCTTCTCCAAGAAGTATGGGGTGTCACTCATCTTCCCCCTCCCGGTGCTGTCAGTAAGGCATCCATCAGGCCAGAAGGAGCCAGGAGCCTGTTGACAAATGGTTGTTTTCCTTGCTCCAGCTAGCACTTCTTAAATGTTTTAACAACACAATTAGGCACATGCCCATTGGATGCTTGATTAGTCTTCCTTTCGGGCGAGGCTGGTCCTTGGCAGTGTGTGTGTGTGTGTGTGTGTGTGTGTGTGTGTGTGTGTGTGTGTGTGTGTGTGTGTGTGTGTGTGTGTGTGTGTGTGTGTGTGTGTGAGAGAGAGAGAGAGAGAGAGAGAGAGAGAGAGAGAGAGAGAGAGAGAGAGGAGGGAGGGAGAGAAGGAGAGAAGGAGAGAAGGAGGGAAGGAGGGAAGAGAGAGAGAGACTCACAAATGGCAGAAACAGCCAAGACCATCTTCTGTATTTATTTGTAACATTTATCTATCAACTGCATCCATCTTAGCACTGTTGGCTATAATGAAACTGCAGCCTCATCCATTTCCTGGTAACATCCGTCATTCTAGCTGAACCCCCTCTCTCAGACCATGTATCTGCAGCCTTTGCCTGTCTCTGGCATCATTTTTAGGTTTCCTCGCAGTATCCATCTCTTTAATGCTGCCTATATATCCACACCATCTCAGTCCGACATCTATCGAGAAGTGTTTACTGTACCTCTCCGTGGCATCGCTTTATCTCCCCTCACAATCTCTCAGTCACATCTCAGCCTCAGCTTGTGTATAGCCAAGGATTCTGGGACTCTGAGATCTCCCTTTTGATCTTCTATCTGAGATGGCTGCCTCATAAAGTACCAATTAATTTATCGACTTTTGCAGAAAAGGTTAGGCGTGAGGAACTCTGAGAGGGCATCAACACCATGAGGTTCAGACCTGTTTTCCAGACTTGAATGTCTCCTCTGCCTTCCGCATACACAATGATTATCTCAGAGGACAGAAAATGTGCACCAGAAATGCAGTAATTGCTGAGAGAAATGACACCTAAATCTGACCAATGTGCAGAGAGAAAAAAAGGTTCTGAGAAATTACTGCCTCTAGTAACTGGGGACTGCAAGGAATTTCAGGGTATAAGGATCTCATAACCCTTGCAGGGACAAGATGGAGAGAAAGAATAAATTACATGTCCAAAAGAAATATCTCTGTATGCATGCTAAGTCATGGAAAATTAAAATAGTAAGAACGCAGCAAGTAAAATATAAATCTGAAAAGAATTTTCACAAGTCTTCATTCTTGCAAATTTAGGGGAGACTCAACAGGACTTTTGAACATACAATTTTCATATCTAAAGATGGGCTTAAATCACAAATATCGGGAGCTGTCACAGTTCTAAGTTTATCACAGTTGATGGATTACTAATCATGAATTGATGAATCATTGTTGAATCATTTGATGAATTGATGAATCATTGTTGATGAACCAAAAAATTGATTTGCTGGTTCATCTCAGCCCCAACCCCTCCAAAGCAAAAAAAAAAAAAAACAATTCCAAAAAGACCCCTAAAAACCTTGCCAAACAAAAGAAGCAAAAAGGAAAATGAAAAAAGGCCAAAAAAGAGAATCAATTAATCAAAATTTGAGTTTTGACAAATCAACAATTTTTATCAAATATGACTTTTTAAAAAAAGGGGGGGCTATCTCTAGCCAAGTCCTTTCAAATTCCTAACTTCTAGGTGAGAGCAACACAAGGAACCCTTTTTAAAATTCTTGCCAAGGTCTCTGTAAGATATACAAACTTTCTTAAGGGTGAGGATTTCAGGTTTTCTGGACTACAAAGAGCACAATTCTTCATTCCGGGATTTCTACCAACCTTGCAGATGCCTGACAAGCATCTAAAGATGATACACTTGCATTGAAAAGTTAGACCGAGCTTCCCAATCAGAAAGACATTTCCCAGCTAACACTGGGGCAAAAACTAGAAGCTTCGGCGGAGTTTGGCCTAAGTAAGCTTGAAAAAAATCCTCTTATTTGAAATACTGTGGGGAGATGATTACTTTGCACAAGGATTTGGCAGGGGGACAGAGGGAATCAAAAACAGCTGAGTTTGATAGGGATCTGATTCAATCAAGGGCCCCCTCTAATTACGCTGCATTTAAATAAACTTAGTCTAGTACGTAACTGGGACTGAACTACAGTTAAATATACATTTATGTCACCGTTTGCTCTGCCAAGCAGCTGTTTGGATGCCCTTCCTGTTCTTCTCTTTTACCTGCCAAGAGCAATTTTGTTTTCATAGGGGAGCCCATGAAATGTAAAGAGGAACTTTAGGATATTGTGAAGATCTTCCCTTGAAGACGGAATGTGCGAGGAGCCTCTTAAGAAACATTTCTTGCGTAAGACAAGGACATTTGTTTAAGGGAACCATCTTGACTCCTCCAGACTGGCTGGCACCATTTGAAATGCCTATTAGGTCATTTTGGAAGAAGACTGTGGTCCATTGAGGTCTGGCGAACATTTCATGACTGTTTGCATTTAATAAGGATTTCTCAAAAATCTACCAGTCACCTCGCATTCAGAATGCAAAACAGTTGAGAGTGAAAAAGAGGGGGAAAATGGAAGGAAACTGTAGCAGAGAGGATTGCCCATACACAGTCATGCAAGCACTTTATTGTATAATGACTACACAAGGTCCTTCCCCCATGACATCACAAGTGTCCACCTCTGCGCCATCACAAGAGAGAACTGTTTGGTTTTAGGCTTTGGCTCAGATGTGTTAGGAAATTGGGAGATCTTGACCCAGCAACCATACCGGTTATGTTATTTCAGTATTTTTTAAATTCCTTAGTTTGGCTTGTCTTGATTCTGCTTCATAGAGACTTTGTGTTTTAGAAAGCATTTGATAAATAGCATACTAACAATCTGTGGCTCGTGGTTCACTCGACCTTCCATCCTCCAGGGGTCGGGAAAATGAGTACCCAGCTTTTGGGGGGGGTGAGGGTGGGAATGTGTAGCCTGCAAAATTAAATTGTAAACCGTGCAGAGAGTGCTATAAGTACTATGGGATAGTATATAAGCAGAACACTTTTTAAAATCCCCTGTACTGCACTTTGGAAGGACAGATTTTGAAGCTGAGGCTCCAGTACTTTGGCCACCTCATGAAGAGAGAGGAGTCCTTGGAAAGGTCCCTGATGTTGGGAAAGATTGAAGGCAAAAGGAAAAGAGGAAGGCAGAGAATGAGATGGTTGGACGGTGCCATTGATGCAACCAATATGGATTTGACCAAACTCCAGGAGGCAGTGGAAGATAGGAAGGCCTGGCCTATGCGGTCATGAAGAGTCGGACACGACTGAACGACTGAACAACAACAACAAAATTACTGCACTTTTGCTTGAGTGGTGATGCAAACACAGAAGTTAGAAAACAACCCAAATAAACCCCAGATGCTCAAAGGTCTGCACAGGCTTTTCCGAATGGAAAGATACACTTGCAGCCTGACCTGTCCTAAGCACTTGTCTCTTCTTCTGCCACCACCTCTGTAGATCGGGTAAATCAAAGTGCACTTGTTATAGTCACTACTCTCTGGTGCTAAGGGAGTGGCCTCTTGCCCTCTGTCTGCAATTCAACTGTGCTGTAAGAAAGCATGTGTCATCTCCCTGGCTCCTAAGTAAATGTAGAAAAAATGGAAATACGATTTTCTATTTCCACTCAGAACACTGCCAGCTTTGGCCTGTTACTCATATGGGCCAACAAGAACTACTACGACTTGCATCTCAAATGAAGCATCTTCAGTTTAGATAAGGCAGGGGAAAGGATCTAGGTTTAATTTCAAACTACAAGACATCCACCTCCAATTACTTTGTCTCTCACACACATGGTGTTGAAACTTGGACACTGACAGACACATTATGCAGGAAGCTGGAATCATTCAAAATGTGGATGTACGGATTAGAGATGGGCACGAATAAAAAAAATGGTGTTTCGTTTGTTGTTTGTCGTTTAGAGGGTCCGTTTCGGTTTGTTTCCATTTTTGTGAATTTTTGCAAAAAATCCGTTTTCATTTTTGTTCGTTTTGTTACCATTTTGTTACCATTTATTTCAATGTTTTGTGATTTTTTAAAGCATTTAAAGCAGTTCACTGTATTGCCGTAATGAAAACGAAACACACAACAAGTTTTCTGGTGTTTCTGTTTGTTTTGTTTTATTTTAGAGACAAAATTCGTTTGTCGTTTCATTGTGTAATGAAATGAAAAAACGAAAATGAAAACAAAAAATTGTTCGTTTCGTGCCCATCTCTGGTACAGACAAATTCTGAAGATACCTTGGGCAGCCAGAGTTGCTAATGTGGCTGTATTGCGGTGCATGAATAAAAAGTTAGAAATCCTCAATACTTTAAAGAGAAGAAAATTGCAGCATTTCGGAAACATAATGCACAATAAGAAATACTATCTGCTGCAGGTTATCCTTCAAGGAAAAATAGACGGGAAGCGTGACCCAGGGGGTCGAAGAACATTCTGGCTTAAGAACTTAAGCCAGTGGCCAGCAGTGAGCAGGGCTGCTCTGTTTAGAATAGCTTTAGATAGAAACCAGTCCAGGCTACTAATCACCATCGCTTTATGAGTACATGGCACTTGAAGAAGAAGATACGCACATGCCCCATTAGGGATGGGATTTTGAGGACTAGACATTCCATGAGTCTTAAAATTTCACCTGTCTAACGAGCACCTAAATGTGTCTATTTTAGGAGAAAGGCCTCAACCACAAGATACTAAGGTGGAACCAGGCCCAATTTCACCCAAGCTTCCTTTTCCTGCACCAATGCGAATTGAGAGATTTCTTTCTGAACTGGAAGCTAAGCCTAGCTCTACCTCAAAAGCTTCCAGTTGAGGCCATTCTTCTGGGAAAGACACATTTAGGTACATTCTTGCTAAAAGTTTGCAGTCATAGGAGTTGCTGTTGGGAGTCTAAAGGTTGATGTTGCTAGAAAGTTGGAGTCCCTAGCAAACCTTTTAGAGGCCGAGTGCCCAAACTGCAATCCAAAACCCACTTATTTTTCACAAAGTGCCAATACGGTGATTTAAACTAAATCCAGTGGTACCCCAGGTTACAAGTGCTTTGGGTGCTACCTTTGGGGAAAGCGAGGATCAAAGAGCAGGCTTTTGAATTTCCTGCAGCCACAGAACGCTCGCTGTGGCCACAGAAATTAAAAACCCTGTAATCCTCGCTTTCCTGAAGGGTGCTGCCCTTCGGGAAAGCAAGGATGGATGGATGGATGGATGGATGGATGTAGCTTATATGTTGTCCACTACCCAAAGGTCCATGGGCAGCTTGCAAGTAAAATAAACAATTCAAATAATTAAAACATTAAAATACCTATAAAATTACAGTAAAATGATAAAAAAAACCTCTAAATACAATAAATTCAATATGCGTGTCTGATTAGAAGTGAGGAAAATGTCATTTGTTGAAGCTCTGCCAGTGACACATCGGCTGCAACCTGATATCTTGCAGATGTTGCTAGGCAAGAGGGGAGATGTAGTTCAATACATCTGAAATGCATCCGATGTGGAGGGAGTCACAGAAACTTTCCTTTGCTCCACTTTGGTAAAGAGGTATGTGTCTATGAGCACACTGGGCTCTTTCTTTGTAGCAGCTACTACCTTCAAATTATCAATGAAAAGCAGCATTTCAAATAAATTCTGTTCCAGCGAGTTAAGGGTGGTAGCTGGACCGCAGCAATTAAGAGCAGGGGTGCTACCCTTTGGGAAAGCAAGGATCAAAGAGCAGGCTTTTGAATGTCCTGCGGCCACAGTGAGGGTGGGTGGGTGGGTGGTAGCAGATTGTGGGCTCATTCGTAGCCCCAGTTTACCCTCCAGCCACACCACTCTGGGCATCCCAAAAGCAGCACGGCAGAAGAATAAACAGGCTACGAAGAAGCTCACAAGATGCTGCCTTCCCTTTGCCCAGCTCTCTGCACGGAGCAGCTATAAAAGCTGTGTAAAGAGGGTTAGCGAAAAGAGAAAGAGAGAAGCATCAAAAAGAAAAACTGTTACTGCACCCAACTGGAACCAACCAGGACTCCAACACATTTAGATGTTCATCAGCTAGAACCCCCAGTCTGGAGAATTGTTTAATTTTTAATCAGTCGGTCCGTCCGTCTGTCAATCAATCAATCATCCCATCCTTATCTCTCAATGCTTTCCCTCTTTGGAAGAAACAATCATTGTCCAGTTCTGCCCCCCCCCCCAAGTTTTTGCACAGCCAATATTGTGGTCTCTCATGCAGATCATCACACCCAACTCTTGAAATTCTTCTTTCTTCTTATTTATATATTGGCTATATCACTGCTTGCTGTGGATCTATGGCAGGATGTTAGGAATCTCCTGGAATGGGAGCATGGCCAACAAAAAAAAAATGCTGGGACAAAAGAATTACAATCAAGAATCCATCAACATGGAAAACGCAGTGAGCTAGACTACTTTGACTGTACAGTGTACAACCAAAACTATGGATTGTTGCACTTGATCATTTCTATTACAAAGAGGAGGAGTCCAGTAAGAAAGTCAAGAACTATCTGAGGAAAAAGAGGAACGAAAGCAGTGTTGGTTGTTCGTATTTTCCTTTTACTAGATAAAGAATGTAGGAACACTTATCAATTTAAGAAAGGACTGGAAGCAACTGAGCACCTCAAGCCCTGGATCTATATTCGCTGACAAGATGGATTGTGCAAGATCAGGTTGATGGCTATCATAAGGCAAGCATTACATTAACAGGTCCTCTCTCTTATCTTGCACTGAGGCCTGGCAGAGAGCAGATGGAGCCAAGCTCTTTGGGCTGAGGGGGATGGGGAGGGAGGGGAAGGAGTGAGGGCAGTAACAGATACTTTGCACTGCTTAGAGATGCTATCAGTGGATCTCAGGAGGGGGTGGTGAGGGAAGATGGCTTGTGGAATCTACTTTTCTTTCCACAAGCCCGAGCCAGGTGCAAAATAATGGGATGCGAAGGATTTCAGAGAGGTCTGCCTTTGGTTATAGGCTTATGTAGCTCTAGAATTTATGATGGATACTTGGAGTAAGCTCATATGTCCTTTCACACTGTCTAGGTCTCCCAATCTAGCTTTATCTTTCAGCATCTTTGTTTTTAAGGAAAATATATATATCTCTCTGTCCTCTCTCTCTCTCTGTCTCCTCTCCCTCCCTCCCTCCCGCCCTCCTCTCTCTCACCCCTCTCTCTCCTCTCTCTCCCTCTCTCTCCTCCCTCTACTGCTCTCTCTCTCTCTCCATCTCTCTCCTCTCTCCCTCTCCCTCTCTTGCTCTCTCTCTCTCTCTCTACTCTCTCTCCCCTCTCCCCCTCTCTCCCCCTCCCTCCCTCTCTCTCTCCTTTCTCTCTCTCTCTCTCCCTCTCTCTTACTTGTTCTGTTTTTAGAGAACAAAGAGGCAGAAGCTTCCGCTTGATTTACCCAAAGGTTTCTGCCCTAATAAACTTTCTGTTCACCCCATTTTGCAAAGTCTGCGCCTTGGCTTCAAGCCAAAGGCTAGATGCCAAATGACACAAGAGGGTGTGGGATGAACCCAAAAGACATTTAAAAGAACAACCCTCTAGCACCTCTTCAAAAGCAAATAAATGGGCAAAAAACAGGGCCACGGCTTCACCTTAAACATGTACTGGGACACAGCACATGGCAGGGCTGACACTCTATCTAGGGCACTGGTGACAAACCCTCAGCACTCCAGATGTTTTGGACCACAGCTCCCACAGTCCATTGTCATTGGCAATCAAGGCTCAGAATTCTGGGAGGTGTGGTCCAAAACATCTGGAGTGCCAAGTCTCTACCGCGGCACGCAATGCACTGCGGGAGCTAATTTGCCCCCGCCCGCCGGGGGAGGTGAAGACGGACGAGCCCGACGGTGGTTCAGAGAGGCCAGCCGGGAGTCTACCTTAAAGGAAGCTCCCAAAAGGTCAGCTGGCCTCTCTTTCTTCAGCGAAGCAGCATCCCACCCGCCCACCCTGAATTAAGAGTGAGTTATACTGGTCGCTATGGGGCCGGATGGGAGTTTTTGACCTGCTCCTGATTGGCCAGACAAGGAGCAGGTGTGTTTTCGTCCATCCCGCTCTTCATGTTATTTATTGGGTCTGGTGTGGTTCTTTTGCAGTATTTGGTCACACAGGCGGGTAGGGTCGGAAGGCAGGTAAGGTATGGAGCCAAGGGACACCTGATATGAGTGTTTGCCTCCTCCCCAGCACTGAAGGCCCTGAGGACTTGACACCGGGGGTAGGTAAGTGGCGGGGCCCCACAGGTGGCAATTACCCAGAGCCGACAGCCTCGGGTGGTTGAACCTGCTGGGTTGCCGATAATTTGATGGGTCCATGTGGGGCGGGGCCAGCCTCACACGGATCAACCTTCCACCCTACAGATGGCCCCCAGTTTCTTCTGAGTTGTTGGTTGCGGAGTTAATAAAGTGTGGCCCGATTTACCCAAACACTGTGTCTTGGCCTCTTTTCTACAGGCTGGGGGGGGGGGAGGTTTGCCACCACTGCTCTAGGGCTTTCTAAGTAGCAGCTCTACAGATCTACCACTATGGAAGATATTTTGGGGATTTTCTGCACTACAAATAATCCAATTTTGGGGAGTTCTGTTTACATTGTGCACACTTTACAAACACTTCAGTGAAGACCTAAATTTGAAGCTGAGCTGGACCTAGCTCCATCCCGTTGGGAAAGAAAGTTCTGTTCTGGCACTGGGGCAGGAAGAGGAAGCTTGGATGGCACTTTTCCCGGCTCAGCCTCAAAGCCTTCTAATTCGGAGCCAATGACTTTAGAAAAACCCTACTCCTCAATTGTTGGTACAAATGCATCTAGATGTTAGCTTCTATTGGACTCCTCTTATGAGAAAAGGAGCAGAGGGATACGTTTATGATGAGGCACCATGTTTCCCAATTGGCTACTTGACCACTGCGGTCACACAGGGATAATTAGAACACCAAAGCTTATTGAGGATTTTAAAAACCCTAAATATATCATTAACAAAGAGCTCGATCTTTCTAGTGAAAGGTGTTTATTTATATGTGGCTGTAATGACTTCCTGTCAGGGGGGATTCATGGCATCCTTTCACCAAGCAAAGGAAAAACAGATGAGGGCGAATTTGTTATTTCTTCCATCCCTTAATCAGACCTCCAATGAGAAAAGGCAGCAGACATGGATGCACAGCCTCAAGCGGGTCCAGAGGAGGGTGATCAAGATGACTGAGGGTCTGGAAGAAATTTCTCACAAGGAGTGGCTTAGAGAGCTGGGAATGTTTAGCCCAGAAGACTGAGAGGGGATATGGGGATATGATAGCCATGTTTAAATATTTTAAAGGATGTCATATCAAAGAAGGGGTGGCTTGTTTTCCAACTACAGGAAGAAAGATTCCATTTGGACATTAGGAAGCTCTAACCTGATCGTTAGAGCTGTCCAACAGTGGAAGATGCTGCCCCAAAAGAGGGTGGTGGAGTCTCCTTCTTTGGAGGTTTTTAAGCAGAGGCTGGATGGCCACCTGTCGAAAATACTGTGATGGGGGTTCCTGCATGGCAGGGGGTTAAACTGGATGGCTCTCAAGGTCTCTTCCAACTCTATGATTCTATGATTCTATGTTTTCATCTTCACTATGTGAGAGGAATTCTAGGTGCAGCTTGGGTTCTGCTCCTCAAAGCCTTCCTTTCCTGCTGATGCTTCTGTCTTTTCATCCATGGGAGTGACTCATTCCCCATATTTTAACTGGGAACCCTCTTTGGGGGCCACAACAATATATCATCCACTTTTCAGTCAGCTCTTCTCAAAATGTTTCTTTGCTTGTTTAGAAAACACGTCACTTGCTGTTCACTGACAAAGACCCAAATACCAAAAACAACCCCATCCTTGTGTCCATATTCCATTAATAACAGAGAATGAAACAAACAACAGCACCATCTGGGAGGTCACAACTTATTAACCAAGACAAACCAAAGAGGAAGCAAAACAAGGTTGTGTTTACTGCCTGCTTGGAGGGCAATGGGTGAATGAGATGAAAGGGCCCTCTCTTTCCCTAGCACATCAAAAGTCCTGCCCTGTGAACCAGACATAGAATCATAGAATCATAGAATCATAGAGTTGGAAGAGACCTCAAGGGCCATCTAGTCCAGCCCCCCCCCCCACTGCAGAATATTTGAATTCCAGGTTAATTGCACCCATCCCTACATTTTCAGGGCTCCAGCTTTAAGGCAAGGGACACATTTTTGTGAGATCACATGGTGGAATCTTTTAAGAAAGGCCAGGAAAAGGTTTCTTTCTATACCGGTGATGGGGGTTATGCAACAAAAGACTCACGAGTCACTGTCCTGATGTTCCCTACAAAGGATGGGGGTTTTTTTTACCAGATTTTCTGCTCTTAAAAAGTCACATTTCTCCATTTTGGGAGCTCTACCTCTCTTACAGACATGGTACAATCCCCTAAATGTGATGTACCTTGGAGAAAGCTTCCTGTTTTTACCCCAGGGGTAGCCAGGGGCATTATTTCTGAGCAGGAAGTTTGGGCTGATCAGACCTTTCCAGTTTAGGTTTGACTCCCCGGCACATCACATCTGTTTGCCTGGCAGAACTCTAGTACTGCAGAAATATGGTATTTGTAGTGCAGAACATAAAAATAAAAGATTGAGCCCTACGCCATGCTCCGCTTTATTCCAACAGACAACAGATCCAACATATTTTATAGTCCAAGAAAAAGTTATGAGCAGGTGGGATTCTGGGTGAGATTTAGTGGATGGATGTACCTAGGCTCACCATGCCATTGAAAGCAACACATATATGAACACGACTTTGCACTGAACTAGGGAGCTTTGGTACCAGCTGAATATCGGTGGATAGTCCATCTCCACCATCCATCCCCTTCTAGATGATAATCCAATTATATGGGATTTATTTTCTGGCCCGGGGACCTGGAGAAGCAGAGGAATTCCTTCAAAAGCCATGCCCTGGGTCTAAGGACTCTTAAAAAGATACAGAACAAGCCCTCTGGTGATCAACACTGTGGGCAGGAAGATTCATTAGAAAGGAGAGAGCAACATCAAAATTCACCCCTGGCGCTAGGACATCCTTATAGGTAATAGCCTGAACCTTGTTTGTGCATCAAAACAAAACCCAACTCAAGGCTACTCACACAAGTGTGTCCTGCAAAGCAGAATTAAGCCAGGATATTTGCACCGTTGCCTATTGCACCTGCTAAAGTTTCCAAGGAGTTGTTGGATGCAGCTTCAAATAGCAGTCACTGCAGTAATCCCAGTTTTGGACAGGGAAGTTTCTCAAATTCTCCACTTCATCCCCTCCCCTCCCTCCCAGATTCTGGCATTTCAGGCTGCCCAGCTTTGCTTTCAGAATGGCACCAACCATTTACTAACCTCCCATTTTCCTGGTTTGGATCTGTCACTTCCCATCATGCTTTTTTCCGGAGGACCTTTCCATAGAACGAGCCTTCAACCAAAGGACCCTGTGCCATGCAGATAGCTCCTAGGTTGAGGATGGTTGGTGGCTTTTTGCATCTCTTAATAGTATTCCAGCAGCTGTTTTATTTTCTTATTTTCCTTTTTAGCTGGTGATGCAATCATGCCAGCTCAGTAATGGGAGGACTCCATTTGCTTCCTACTGCAGTTGACAGGGGAGCTTGGGCTGTGCAGATGCCCCAGCCTTTAGCTGGTTGGCGGAAGTACAAAGGACAGTGTAGATGCCAAACTCTCTCAGTTGGGTGCCCTGGGGTATAAGCCCTAGTTGCCCACCCCAGTCACATCCCTGAAGCCATAGACTGCAGCTCACTAACTTTGTGCCTATTTCCAGCACTGAATGGGTTCTCTGAAAGTTGAGTCATGGCAAATGGACTTCTTGACTGAAAAGAAGGAAAGAAGTCCAGTTGCCATGACTCTACTTTTGGAGGACGTCACCTAGATCAGTGCTCCCCAACCTTTTTGTCCCCACGGACCGGAAAATGTTTGATTATTTTTCCGTGGCCCGGGGCTGGGGGTGGGGGTGGGGAGGGGGGCGGAGATGGGGGGCGGGGGGGCGGGCGGGGGGGCAGGGGAGGGTGGGGGCGGCGGGGGATGGGGGAGGGAGGAGGTTGAGCGGGGGGGCTTGGCGTGTGTGCCTTGCGGGGGGGCCACGGGAGCGGCGGTGGCGGCGCTCGCCGGCTGGGGGCGTCGGGCGTGCCGCTCCCCCCCCCGCGCGCACGGACGGGGTGGGGGGGAGCCCGGGGCTCCTGGGCGGGCGTCCTCCTCCTCCTCCGCCCTCCGAGGGACAGAGAGCGCGGTCATGCGGCTGCTGCCCCGGGCACCTCCACCGCCTTCACCTTCGCCCCCGCCCCCGCCGCTGCGCTTCGCCGTAGCCCTGACGGTGCTGCTCAGCGCCGCCGCCGCCGCCGCCTCCTCGTCCCCATCGTCCCCGTCGAGGTCGGTGCTGCTGCTGCCGCCGGCGGGAGCGCTGGAGGCGTCATCGTCGTCGGGGCCTGGGCCGGGCGCCGAGGGCAAGCTGGAGGAGAAGTCGCCGCCGCCGGGCATGACGCCCTCAAAGGAGGAGGCGGCGGCACCATCAGGGCCAGGGCGAAGCGCGGCGGCGGCGGCGGGGGCGGCGGGGGCGAAGGCGAAGGCGGCGGAGGCGCCCGGGGCAGCAGCCGCATGACCGCGCTCTCTGTCCCTCGGGCGGCGGGCGGCTCCTCCTGCGCTCCTACAGCCTTCTTCTTCCATTGGCTACCCGTGGGAGAGAAGAGGAGGAGGAGGAGGGCGGAGGAGGAGGAGGAGGACGCGCCGCCGCCACCGTGGCTGCTGCTGCTGCTGCTGGTGGAGGGCGAGGAGGAGGAGGGCGGCGGAGGAGGAGGATGCGCCGCCGCCACCGTGGCTGCTGGTGGTGGTGGTGGTGGTGGAGGGCGAGGAGGAGGAGGGCGGAGGAGGAGGAGTATGCGCCGCCGCCACCGTGGCTGCTGGTGCTGGTGGTGGTGGTGGAGGGCGAGGAGGAGGAGGGCGGAGGAGGAGGAGGATGCGCCGCCGCCACCGTGGCTGCTGGTGCTGGTGGTGGTGGTGGAGGGCGAGGAGGAGGAGGGCGGAGGAGGAGGAGGATGCGCCGCCGCCGCGGCGGCAGGCAGAGGAGGGAGGCAAAGGCGGCGGCGGCGGCGGCGGCTCCTCCGCCTCTCCTCCAGCCTTCCTCCTCCACCGGCCGCCCGTGGGAGAGAAGAGGAGGAGGAGGAGGGCGGTGGAGGAAAAGGGGAGGAGCCTCCCTGGCCTCCCCAGGCGGCCCGGTGCTGACCGGTCCACAGACCGGGGGTTGGGGACCACCGACCTAGATGACTGAGAATCTTCACAGTCACACTGAATGGGTTCTACATTGAAGCACACTGGGCAGCACAGTAGACACTGCATTAGTAAGAAGGACATTGCGGAGAAGTTCTCTACATGTTACATAAAGAAGATAATATTATTGGCAAGGAAATGTGCAGGGCAACTCATCCTTTCCATACACTGCCTGTAGTTGATGGTATTATTAATTGAGCTTTATTTTTAAAGAACACTGCCTGAAAAATCAGGTTAGGATGTGTTATATTTAAAGGACATCTTTGATACAGTTGGCCAACATGATGGATTTCTCATATTCCTCTGTTACAAGAGCATATTTAAATTGGTTAAAAGCTTTGACAGTTTGCCTCACGGCTCCCTCGCTTCATACTGTAAAAATAAGAACATTAGAGAGCCCCTGTATATTGGGCAGGGGAACTGATGGCCCACTTCATGATGTCAGACTACAAACCTGATCATCCCCAATCTTTAGCCATGCTGACTGGGGTTGGTGTCAGGTACAACCCAACAAGTCATGTTTGTGCAATGCATTTTTTTCTCCACCTTCATACCTGCAGTCTCCTAATGCCAATACAATACGTACAATTCCATATTAAGAGCACACATTCCTAAAAACAATAAATCAGTGTTCAAGAAATTTGATTGGAATTTAATTCCAACAAGTCAAACTTCAATAAGCAATGCAATCCTTTCAGCTAAAAACCATGACTTGAGCCAACAGTGGACTTTTGTTCATGCAAAAGGATGTGTCTGATGTGCTCAGGGTTGGAGGAGTAGACTTATCTTGGATGTTCAAGATTTCTGGAGCATATATTTTTTTTTACTTCCACAAGAGTCTAAACAGGAAGAAGAAACAGCAGCTATCTAGGCTACATAGTCCAGAATGTCCTGGTAGAAAGTGCAGCTCATCCATAAAGCCAATGACCTAGAGAACAATGGTTTCTCCATCATGGGTCCCCAGATGATTTAGTCCAAAAGCATTCATCAATTGCCATGCTGGGCTAGATTTCTGGGGGCTGTAATCCAGGAACATCTGGGGACCCACGGTTGGGAACCACTGACTTAGAGAGTCAACAAGAGCAACACAAGAGATCACTTGTCTTTTTGAAGTAAAAAGAGACCACAACATTATTATCACCCAATAAAATGGTGGAGATATTTTGTAGTCCTGTAAACTAGAGAACTGCCAAGAAAACTCCATGGACATGGGCTCATGAAGAGTCGGTCACAACAACAACAAAGAAAAGACAGTAACACGGGATGAATTTTAGCAGATAAATAACTATTAAGAAAATCAGTCTGGGAGAATTCCGTCATGAGGTTTTCTACCCCACAATCAAAGCTTAAAGGACATCTCACCACTCCTTTACCAACTCACCACACTTTAAAATGTGTGTGTGTGTGTGTGTGTGTGTGTGTGTGTGTGTGTGTGTGTGTGTGTGTGTGTGTGTGTGTGTGTGTGTGTGTGATTTCCACATGGAAACGAACCAAATCAGAACTCATGTTCTCTGTTCTTTCACTTACCTGAAAAACAGCTTGCTTGCTCTTTCTTATACCTGTCTGGCCAACACTGCTCACTAAGAGGTGTTGAATAAATAAACCTGTCCTTGTGTGTTATTCCACTACCCTCATTCTTGTCCTCATTCCTCCCAAGAGGACAAAAACCTGCTTGTTGAGTTTCCTCCTGGTTCACTGAGCAACATGTTCACCATTAAATTTTTGCCTACGTGCTTCTAGGTAGAACGAGACCTCAGTCTTGGCCCTGTATCTTCCAGAAACGGTTTTGATTTGCTGATGACAATCCATATGGAATAATATAATTCCACAAAAGCTAAACAGCTACACTTTTTCAGGGATCGGATGGGGAGAAGTTAAACCCCCTTGCTTGCAAGTGTTATCATTTGCAGCTGTTTTCAATCTCATCCCAGTTCTCTTCTCCTCTCATTCCACTCCTATATCCACCAAGCAGACCCCCCACAGCCCGACCTCTGTGTGCCTGCAAATCACTTTAAGTGGGGGAGCGCTGCGTGTTTGGCCCGCACACATCTGATGCATTTTTGTTTAAGCTGCTCATGTGGCTGCAGCATCTCTCATTCCTTCCACGGCTGTGCAATCAAACTGTCAGGGCTGAGTGAAGGGTTGCTGATCCAATCTGCTCCTTGTGCAAGGCCTTGTCAAAAAACCTTGGGATGTGGTGGCTGCAGGAACCTGCTCTTTAAGCAAACCCTCTCTAGCCCCCCTAAGAGAAGCTGGGATGTGTGTGTGCCGTTTTGCTCCTGAAACGAACCCCCAGAAAGCTCTGTTTCCTTTGTGAAACCAAAGGAGACGTTTCCGTCAGCGCCACATTTTCCGCTGGTGCCGCTCACTCAGAACAGGAGGCTACACTCCTCTGATCCAGATTTCTTCAACCTCAAGTTCACTCTATTCCCTAGGGTGCAAAAAATAAAAATAAAAGAAAGAAGGAAATGCAGCTTTGGGCAAATAACTCAAAAACAAAACAAAAATGCACTGCAACCCTTTTCCTTTTCGGGAGTATAAGGTGTTGCACAAGTCAAGAATAGATACGGCCACTATCTAGGAAACTGTGGGTTTAGTAATGGTTTGTGGTTTGTTTTTTCCAGTCTGTGCTTGTGGTGGGTCATACCTTCTCTTGCATCCTCTTCCTCTCCTGCCACCTGCCCACCTTCCCCCTTCCCACTGCCTTTGCTGCCTCCCTACTTGGTCCTCTAGCTACCACTGCTGTTCCACTGACTGCCTTTCAGCATGCACTTGCTTATCATTTGGGGAGAAGGGGAGGCACACACACAGAGGACGAAGTCACAGGTCAGGGAAGAGATGCTGGACCTGACATCGCTGAGGGTGTTGGTGCAGGTGCTGGTGGCTGGCCCAGGGAGGGAGGGAGGCAACGAGGGCAATTGGAAGAGGTCAGGTGGGCACGCATTTTGACAAAGTGAAACAAAGCACCAGGGGAGGGAGGAGTTTGATGCTTTGTTTTGCTTTGGAAAAATGAGCTCTCTGAACTTTTTTTTTTGGGGGGGGGGTTTCAAAGTTGGGAACCATTGATCTAAAAACAGTGGACTCTTGTATAACATAAAATCTGTACAACATAAAAATCCCAGAGATAGGGGAAATTTGCTTAACAGAATAGCCTATGGGGCGAATCCGTACAACATAAAAATGGTCACAATTAGGGATTACTCCATTTTCATTGCATTCCTATGGGAAATTTGTATAAAGGAAAATTTGCTTAACAGAATTTCATTTGGAATGAATTAATTCCTTTATACAAGGTACCACTGTACTTATCATGAATACAAGCTCTGCATTGTTCCTGTTCTGTGCTCAAATGGAGCTAACCCACTAGTTTAAAAAAAAAAGGAATCATAACACTAAGACCTCCAAAACAAACTGCTAATAAAATCTCACAATTAAGTTTATGGGAGATGTCTTCAGTCCTCTATCTAGCAACCTGGGGGCACGCTCCACTGAACTCCACGGTGCTATGTTGAGACTGCATGGCTTCCGCTCATAAAACACATGGAGCTTTAAGAAACAATTGTCACACCACCGAAATGCCACAGTTAGCTCTCCATTACAAATGCAAGCAAACATGCAAATGAGTGTTAACATGCTGTTCGGGAGCGTAATGTCGGGACCCCAACCAAGCCAAAATAAAAGGAAAGGCAAGAGAAAGACTTATCCAGCTGTGGCTTGGTCTTATTCCTTGTTCCTTGTCTTCCCAGGTGCTAGTCTGAGCTGTATGGCTTTATGTCCTTGCTAACGCAAGAAAGATCTATCAGCTTCTGTCATGTAACTGTTCCTACTCCAAGGGGGGGGGACAGAGATCCCTTAAGTCCTGACCCCCTGACATTACAGAAGCCTTGTGGCACACTGGTGAAACTGCAGTATTTCAGCCAAAACTCTGCTCACGATCCAGGGGTCTATCCCAGATAGCCAGCTCGAGGTTCACTTAACTTTCCATCCTTCCAAGGACTGTAAATTGAGTACCCAGCTCACTGCGGGAGGAAGAAATATGTAGCCTGTACAATTAACTGTAAACTGTCCAAAGACTGATGTAAATGTTATTTATTTATTTATTTATTTATTTATTTATTTATGTAGCTTGTATGCCGGCCACTACCCAAAGGTCTCTGGGTGGCTCACAATCAAAGTAAACAATTTAGACAATTAAAACATCAAATTGCAATAAAATTAAAACAATAAAACATTTAAATACAATAAATAAAATATGTTTAAACACTGCACTAAAATTGCCATCAGGACCCACAATAATCAGTTAAGAAGACTTCTTGAACAGGAATGTTTTTGTTTTTTTACCTGGCACCGGAATGACATCAACGTTGGTGCCAGACGGATCTCGCTTGGGAGGGCATTCCATAATGGGGAGGTATATAAGCAGGATGCTTTTCTTTAGTTTTTCTCCAAACCATCAAAGGCATGAAAGTTAACAGGCTGATGGGCTGGTCTCCCAGTTCAGCTCAGGGGCCAAGATGGAGCTTTGGAATTGATGCTAACTGGGTTCAGGGTAATGTGTGTCCACAATGACTTGGTTTGTGTCCTGGATCCAAAATTTGCCTCCAATCACATTGCACTGGATGAAGGGAATAGCTATAACTTTCTTGTTGTTTTTTAAAAAAATTGCCACGTTGTATCTGAAAATAAACAAAACTACAGACCTGCAGCAAGGAGCCAACCAGCAAATTGAAGACAAGAAAGAGATGTGAGAGATTGACTGGAAGAAGGACATTTTAAACTGATGTGAATATCTGACTCTCAACACATGAGCTTCTGGCACTACCAGGATTATGCAGGCTAGGTCTATTTTGCTTGATCATCAGTCTTTGGGACCTAATCACGGGATTCCTGTGAAGCCTGATTCAACAAACCTCAAACAACTTTCTATAGCATTAATGTCCTTTCAACTCTAAATACCAGCTATCTGTAATATCTCTGTCAGGGATCTGCTTATTAGGTACCTTTAAAGTCAAAAGTGTAAAGTTAAAGTTGAACAAAGTTCATCTTTAAACTTAACTGACGCCACATTTAAAAACTAAAAGTTAAAAGTCTGCTTTAATCTAATTGAGTAAACTGATCTGTGCCCCTCACCCGATTCAATTTTTACTCCAGATCTGAAATAATTTGTAAATACACATTGCCTTATAAACTTAAACCTGGCTGATCTGCTTCAGTCTGGACTTTACAGAAATCAAGGTGAACCAGATGAATGTGGTTATTAATCAGCTGATTTTAGCTCAGTCTAGTGCCCAACTCAAATTGGACACTTCTACACAGCGCTGGCCAAACCAAGGGAAGGAAAAATATCTCTCAGTCTGGATTTCATTGACAGTCTCCAAATCTCACTGCCATTTTGTCTGCATCTGCCTTAGAAACACAGGAAGTTGCCTTGTGCATCCAGCCTTGATACTGCCAGTGAGGGGTGCCACCGTATCTCCAGGACTTCACGCATGTAAGTTTTCTAGACTGGGCTGGAAATGCTGAAGAATGAACCTGGGCATGCAAAGCAAGAGTTCTATCTAGAGATGGGCACGAAATGAGAATATAGTGCTT
The DNA here is from genome assembly GCA_037367245.1 of Phrynocephalus guinanensis. Lineage (NCBI taxonomy): Eukaryota > Metazoa > Chordata > Lepidosauria > Squamata > Agamidae > Phrynocephalus > Phrynocephalus guinanensis. The sequence continues at coordinate 7,967,463 of CM074749.1, read as the reverse complement.
CATTTCATTTTATTTTTCCTTTCATTTCCTTTTGTTTCAATATTAATTAATTTTTAAAAGAATCTTTGGGATGAAATGAAAAAAAAATGATTCATTATGCTATACAATGGCCCCCCAGGGTCTGAGAGGCACCACATTTGGTGTGTCACTTCCTTGGACTCTTCCCTGTAAGCTCTCAAAAATTTGGAGAGGTTTGGGGTTCGGGGGCTGAGTTATTAAACTCCAAAGTGGGTCCCTAATGGAAAAAGAAGAAGAGGATAAATGTGCATTTTAACTCAAGAATCATTCCCCCTCTGTGCTGTGGAATATGAAGGAGAGAGGTTAAGGTGAGTGCTGATAGGTCTTGCTTGGAAGGATTGCTAAGTGATAAAGCAATGAAACCCCCAGTTTCACTCTCTGAAAGAGCAAGATGATGCCTTTATAGGTTATAGTAGAACCCTATTATCTGCTGATTCATTATCCGGTGATTAACATACCCACGGATTGAGGGGGAAAATGTATAAAAATAGTTTAAAAGCAAAGCAGATGACTGCAAGGCATCTGTTGCCTCGCGGCCACCTGGCCGGCTATACCACACAAGTCTCTCCCAGTTTCTGTCCCCTTTCCCCTCCCCTCCCTTCCTCGGACAGACCCAGAAGCAGTGCCTCTCTCACCTTGCTCTCTTTGTGGCTTCCCACCGCCTAGGGCCTCCCCCTGAACACCTCTCTTCATGCGATGGCTCCTTCAGTCTTGTCATGCTCGTGGCGCCATGCCAGTGAGCCTTCCCTGCCTATGCAACATTACAGCACCTGGGCAGGGTGATGGAGCCAGGACCCCAGCAGGCAGGCAGCAGCCTTGCCTGCGGGTCCCCTTCCTTGCTGCCGTCACTCCCTGAAGTTGTTCCTCCCTGGGGTTGTAAGGAGGAGGGGTGTGGGAAAGCAGCAGCGGAGAGGCTGTGCACCCACCTCCAAGCTCAGCAGAAATTATGTAGGTGGCGCCGCGCCACTCTGGAGCGCCTGCCTGCCTGCCTGCCTGCCTGCCAGCTGGGCAGTGGCAGCAACAGAGGTGGCTGCATGGCTCAGAAGAACCCGTCCACCGGTGGCCATGTGCCACAGCTGAGTAGTGGCAGAGGAGAAGGAGGAGGAGGACGCAGTGCCGCTCAGGAGCACCCACCCACTCACTGGACAGGTAACTGGGTGGAGATGGGGGAGGTCGTGAATCCACCTTGGCGGCAGTGGCTGGGCTGGGCTAGACAGAGAAGGAGGAGGCCGCGCGGCCAGGGAGAGCCTGCCCACCAGTTGAGCCATGCAGGTGTCATAGTGCCATAGTGGGGTTTCCCAGGGTGCTGGTGAGCTCTCAAACTGCTTTTACCCCGGCACCCTTGGATAAGAGTGTTCACACTTATCCACGGATTACATTATCCGTGGGGTGGCTGGGAACCAATTCCCAGTGAATATGGGGGTCCTATTGTATTAACAAAACAAAAAATGCAAGCTGAGCTTTCCATGCCAAGCCGTCTTTATCAAAGCATTGTACCAAAAGTACAGTCTCGGCAAATGATGTCATTTGCCAGGAATCGAGATTTGTGGTCAGATGATATCAGCCAGGTGCATGTGAGGGCACCTAACTCCTCAGAGACTCTAATTTTGTGCAGAGACAATCTGCACATTTGGCACAAATGGCAGAACTCTTGACTCAACAAAAAGTGCTCTCAATATTGTGCTTAGGCTGAAGGTGAGAAATCTCTTGGGAGTTAACAGATGCTCAGAAGGCTGGTCTTGTCATATTGAGAGTGCCTGCCCCACTGAGAATGCAATTCATCAAGATCTGTTCATGTCCCACATCATAAATGAGTAGCATTCCTCTTAATCCTTTCCAGGCATTCAAAGACATCTGTCTGGATACAGCCTGTTCCCTTGACTTTCGTTTTGACAAGGCAAAAAGAAGAACCCTTGGTGTTCGTACATGGTGCTTTAACTCACATTTAATTGAAAGCCTCATTGACATCTGTATTAAAAGAGCATTGCCCTTTCAAGTTTTTAGAGGGAGGAAAATCAGAATAAAATCAGTCAGGCACTGATCAGGAAGACTACGTCCATAGCAAGCGATTAGAAGAACATGCTCATCATTAGAGATAAAAAGATACTGGCCCTGATTAAAAAGAAGGAGAAGAAAAACAGAAAATGAATTATCCTAACTACCACCCAGACTAAATGGAGGTGAGCCACACTTACTTTTCAAAGACGCAATCTGCTTGACATTACCTACATCTTAATATCTGAAAGAATTAAGAGAGGGAAAGTGTTCCGATTACGCTCTTTTAGCAGTTGAATGTATTTTTAATCAATTTTGCCGGTATGTCACACCTTCTCTTTAGTTCCCAATGGCACCTGAAATACATGTTCTTTAACAGAAGCTTTATCCTTTTCACCTTCTTCTTTTTCTAATAGAAATCTGACCCCAAAGTGGTGGAGCAAAGCCGTGCCCCATTTCTAGGCTGGCTGCATGGCATCCATGCCTCCCCCTCATCAAGGAGAAGAGGGAAAGAGTTTAATTATAAAGACGAATTGGAAGGCGCCTCACCAATGCTCCCATGCCCTTTTCCTTGGCCAAACAGTATTTCCCGCAGCGATTGAAAACCAACATTAGAAAGGTTTGGATTCATTGAAAAGGGCAGAAATAACAGAAGAGGGACCCATAAGATACTTTGCTACAGTTCCCTCTCGAACATAAAAATACTCGACATCTCAGCTTCTATTCCTGAGAGAACGGCACATTCCTAGATCCAATTTTCGCAGTCCGGCCAAGTCTTTCTCTCCTGAGCGCTGACCTCCCAGGTGAAGCATACAAGATGGAAGGGCAATTCCAGTTGCTACTGCACATCCTGACACTCGCTCTCTTATTTTGGTTGGCTGAAGCCTATCCAAAGATCATGGAATCCTAGCTACAGAGGCTGCGCAAAGGACATCCATGTCAACCGCCATTCTCTCGTTCGTTCATACCTATGTTTTGGCCCAAGAGATAAAAAGGTGATGCAGAAAGCTAGGAAGATTGGCAGGCCAGACCGTACAATGAATTAGGTGGAGCCAGAGGTGGCAAGTTTGATTACCCACTGGGCATTCCAGGAGAACAGCCAGCGTGAGTAGATTTGGACATGCTGCAGAATCCCCAAATGCATATAGCAAACAACTTCTGAGTGCTCTCTAGCTAGGAAATCATGAAAAGGGTTGTTGCCATAATCCAGAATTGACTACATACACACAGACTCTCTCTCTCTCTCTCTCTCTCTCTCTCTCTCTCTCTCTCTCACACACACACACACACACACACACACACACACACACACACACACACACACAGAGAGAGAGAGAGAGAGAGAGAGAGAGAGAGAGAGAGAGAGAGAGAGAGAGAGAGAGAGAGAGAGAAGGTAATTAGAATTATATGTCTCTGAGCTGAGATGGTAACTTATACTACTTCTCTGTTTCCATAGCATTACACCATGTTAGTTACAATGGCATAAAGTTGCACACTGGTATGCTCAGGCATAGGAGAAGGAAGAAACCAGTTTTGGGGTTGCAGAAAAGACTCCAGAGCTAAAATGTCCACATGCTGGTGTAACTTTGGGGGTCCTTTCATGAAATAACTTTCTGAGCACTGATGGATTCTCTTGTCCCACCCCATCTGTGCACTGTGGGTTATGCTATCCCAGACCACTCTCTTTGTCTGTGGGGATTGTTCAACACGTTTTTGTGGTGACAGAAAGAAGAGATGGATTAGGAAGAGGAGACTAGAACTTAGCAAGTTGGCTGTCCTCCTCTCTCTCCCCAAGGGCTAGACAAGTTCATTAACACACACACACAAACACGCACGCACGCGCGCACGCACGCGCGCGCGCACACACACACACACACACACACACACACACACACACACACACACACACACACACACACACACACACACACACACATGGGGGGGATACCTTGAGGAGAAGCCAATTCAATTAGTTTCTACTGGGTAACTGTCAAGACCCGAATACTAGGTGGAATAATGAACTGATTAAATCCTGTAATTGTGATTCGATGGAGGAAAACATTCATCAATGAGATGGCAACAGCACTCATTTTCCAGCCTGCCCCGGACTGCCAGTGGAAAGATGGCATGAAAACGGCCCTGAGTGGAAACTTAGTTCCACCAGGCAATTATTCATGGGTGGATTTGGGGGATGAAATAATGCAGATGGAAGGAGAGGTTTAAACTTCAACACTTTGAGGAACCAGTAAAAAGGTTTTTTCCTGTTCCCCCCCTCCATGACTATTTAGCTGCTGAATTCCATCATCCTACTCACCCACACAATTATACAATTACACACACACACACACACACACACACACACACACACACACACACACACACACAGGGAGAGAGAGAGAGAGAGAGAGAGAGAGAGAGAGAGAGAGAGAGAGAGAGAGAGAGAGAGAGAGGTACCTCTACTAAACAGTGGCTGTACTTAAGAGCAATTCGACTTAAGAATGGAAAACCTTAGGTGTTTTAACTGCCGCCTTACAAACTTTAGATGCGGTCCGCTCTACTTACAATTTCTTTATTTTTTTTATTTTTGTTCGTTTATTTTATTTTTTAAATATGGTACCTCTACTTAAGAGTTGTTTGACTTAAGAGCATGGATTCAGAATGGATTAAATTCATAAGTAGAAGTACCCCCCCCTCTCTCTCTCTCTCTCTGTGTGTGTGTGTGTGTGTGTGTGTGTGTGTGTGTGTGTGTAAACTGGATACCCACACCACCCCCAGTGTGGCATTCAAGACTGTAAATGAATTATAGGCTGTGCAAAGCAGTCACTTTGCCTTGAGTGCCCTTGGCAAAAGAGCCAGGGCAGTCGAAAGAGAATTATTACTTCACACAACACAGAATTCATTTATAGACTTCAGCACCACAACACAAGGAAACCATCCAGCAGGTCAGTCACTTTTCAGTCTTCTAGCGTCTTTTATTCTTATTCTTATTCTTAATTATCCTGACACACACCCTTTCCACAGGTATCTGCTTAACTGTTAGAGGAGTACAATGACAGAAAGAAGAGATGGGTTAGGTGAGGTCTCCAACACTGGATGCAGTCAAGAGAAAACTAGACAGCCATATCTCTGATATATTTTAAAATGGATTCTTGCCTTGATCAAGGGGTTGAAGTCTACGACTTTCCAACTCTATGATTCCATGATTTATAGGGCATTGCAGTTTCTAGTCAGCAGTTTCTGAGGAGCTCTGCCGTCATGAACCTGATCCTAAAAATAGGTTCAGGACCCTGGATAACTCCCACAAAGTGCAGAATAAAAGCCAGAACAGAAGTCAACCACTGCCACTGAGTGCAACTGCCTTCATTTCCACCAGAAATGATCCCTCATGATATGGTTGCCTGGGCCTTGGGGAGGAAACAAAATGGCCATTGGGTTTCTGCTGAGAAAGAGGCAATGCTCTTTCCATCTTGCAAGTGCGGTGAGAAGAGGGCAGAAAGACAGTGATGCTGAGGGAGGCCAATCAACTTTGGGGAAAGGAAGGCTTCGGAGCCCCTTTTATTCCTTCTCCTTCTACCCACCACTTTCCCCTCCCCCATTTTCCCCTCACATAGTGGAGAACATTTTCCATATCTATACTGGAACCTTTATCGGCTTTCCTTGTATTGGCTAACAACAACTCTTGTGCACTAATCACAAAGGTTCCAAAGCCATTAATTTGTTGATAGTAGATTCAGGAGTGATTTTATTCATGGTGGATTTTCCAAAAAATAAATAAATCATTCTCCTCATAATTGTTTTGGTAGGTGGTCAAATGTCCTTTCCATCCAAATTCATTTTGAAGGTAGCATTTCTTTGGTAAAGAGAATTAAGCTAAAAGCACAACTTCAGCTGAGATTGCCCATCTTAAAACGAAACGGATGAGCCGTCTGTCCTCTCCATGACCAGTCATGGTTGATTCTTGATCATTTAACATAACCTGGCAGCTGGACTGAGGAACAGGGTACCACTAATCCCAGGAGTAGCTATTTAATTGGCACACTTGTCCATATATCAATGCTCATCCCTTGAGTGGTGCTATAATCAAGAGAGGGTTCACATATAGCAAGGCAATAGCTCCAGATTTCACCGCACTTACCCATGACCCCATTCTGAGACAGGTGCAAGTCATTTTCCTACCAAAGGCACAATAGAAAAATGGCACCATCGCATGCACACTCAGCCAGTTGAGGTGCTGGCCCACGAGTAGAGATGGGCAGGAAATGATTTTTTTAATTCATTTCATTATTCGTTATTTGTTTCATTATAGAATGAAACAAATAACGAATGGACCCATCAAAGAAAAAAGAAACAAAATGAAATGGAAATTTCCATTTTGTTCACTTCGTTTTTCGTTTTCCCGTAGGAATGCATTCCTATGGGAAAATGACAGTGGTTCCCCCCCTCCAACGCATCTGATCGGCGTGGGGAAACCACTGGCTCTTCCCCCCCACCCAAGCCACTGCCAATCAGCTGGAGCACAAGGAAAGGACAGGGTTTTTAATCTTTTTTTCCTGCCTAAGCCCCACACTCCAGCTGATCGGTGGTGGCTTTGGTGGGAAAAAAAACATATTAAAAAGCCTGCCCTTTCCCACATTCAATCAGGCGTGGAGAAAGGGTGGGCTTTTAAAACCTTTTTCCCCTCCCCCAAGCCCCAGGCTCCAGCTGACTGGTGTTGGGGTGGGGAAAACTTTTTTCCCCGCTCCAGTGCCAATAACCTAGTGCGGGGGGCTTGGGGGAGGGAAACAAGTTACACAAGCACTACACAACACACACACACACACACACACACACACACACACAAAACACACACATATACATGTTAAAAAAAACACAAAAATGAAACAAAAAATGAAATGTTTTTTTAAAATAAAAGTTTAAAATAAAACGAAACAGAATGGAAAGAAATGAACTGAAAACAAAATGTATTTTATATTGTGAAGAGAGATTCAATCTGACAAAGTCTTCTCTCTGGTCCCTGTAAGGTCAGTAGAATGACCCGCATCTTGTTGATGAGATACACTGGACATTCGTGCCGAAGATCTCTGCAGCTAATTGCTACTAATTCACAAGTTACAATTTTTGTTCCTCACTTGTGCCGCCGTTATCACCCATGGTTGGCACTGTTGCACATGATGCAGGATGAAGAATGTAAGTAGCACTGACTTGCAGCTATCTGCTGTTGTGATTTACCCCACTGCATTTATGCTGACATAGAGAGCTAAAGGAATTCTGACCAATAAGTAAAAAAATCATTTGTGACCCTTTCAGAATATTCAAAATGAGTTAGCTGAGTAGATAATTTCACCCTGCAAGGCTGGTCTGTTTCAATTACACTTTGGCTAATTAGTACATAGCATTCTTTAAGGTGCCAGACACCAAGACTTCACATCCCTGTGTCAGCTAGCCTGGTCCACCTACAAGCTGCTTCATTGCTACATATTATCCACAAAGGGAAATGAGAGAGGTGGCTTAGAAAGAGACAGGAAGGAGTAATCATTACTGTCACAGACCAAACAACCATTTAATATCTTTTATATCTGGAACTGCTGAAACAAGTGCATTAGAAGGAGACAGATACAAATTTCCATTTGGCTAGTGGCTGACTTCTCATTTCTTCCAGTTTGGCTCAAGAGATTTTATAGCTGAGTAAGAGCATCATTACCCATATTTACAGTCAACAGACAGACCATTATATCGTTTCGTAAAATGTATACCAATGCACAAAACACACAGCTTTATAAATGTAGCAAACAATATTAGATGCAAGTGTGCATGTTTTGTCGTTACAGTCATGACCGACTCTTCGTGACCCCATGTCCATGGAGTTTTTTTGGCAGGAATACTGGAGTGGTTTACCAGTTTCTACTCAAACACACACACAAAAATCACATGTGATCTAGCAGGAACAGGCATGTTCAAGGACTTCTCCACTTGCTTGGTGGCTGACTTGCTAAAGCCCTGAAGCAAAAGTGGTCATAAGAAACATTATATGTAGAGGTGGGCACGAACCAGAAAACCCATGGTTCAGGTTTGTCTGATTCAGGCCCACCCTTGATTTGGTTCAGGTTTGGGTTTGTATGATTTTTGTAAAAAAAACCGATCCAAACCAGTTCAGGTTCTTACCTGCAGCGGCGGTGGCTTGGAGGTGGCAGTGGCGGTGGCAGATCCTGGCCCCTGCAGCAGGGGCTTTTTGAGGCGCTGGCATGGGATCAGCACCTCTTTTTTTGTTTGTTTGTTTTCAAGCGCCCACTGTGCAGCCCCTGGGGCCGGGTCAGTGCTCCTTTATTTTATTTTATTTTATTTTATTTTATTTTATTTTATTTTTTTCTTCCGACCACGTGGGCCCACGCGATAGCTGTAACGCAGGCTGGTCAGCTCCCCCCCCCCCGGTTGCTCCTCCCTGCAGCCAGGAAGACCAGACCAGGAAGACCAGCACCAGGCAGGAGACATCTATTCACTCTGGGGTTCATTATTTGTTTCATTATGTAACAAAATGAATAACGAATAACGAAATGAACTAAAAGTTTGTTTTGTGCCCATCTCTAATTTTATGTGTGTATGTGTAGGGCTGGGGTGATGGTGGTAGGCTGAATCACAGGGTATATTAGAAATTCTGTAACCTATCTCTTAGGCTAGGTAAAACCTGTAGTAAGAAAAATGTGCAAAGTACCTTAACAGTCTTGCCAGGGCAATATCTTATATATTTTGCAGCTTGAGGCAAAAGATGAAGGTGGTATCTATTCCCCCATTCCACCGACACAAGCTTATACATCTTCTTCTTCTTCTTTGAACTGCAGAGCTAGAAAGGACCCCATGGATCATGGAGTCAAGCCTTGGTCAAAGAGGTCCAGTGGGGGGAATCGACCTCTGGCTCCACAGTCAGATGCCTACATCAAAGAGCTACCCAGCCGGTGTACACCATTACTGATGAGGGGGCAACCTGCACCATATCTGAAGGCAGCAACACAGCATAGGCCAGTGAGAGCAAACCTTTTAGAGACCGGGTGCCCAAATTGCAATTCAAAATGTGGGAGTTTGCTGGGAAAGTACAAAGCAAAGTGATTTTAGCAGAGCAAAGAAAGCAGACACACACAGATGCTGTTTCTCAGAGCCAGCTGAGATTCAGACACAGACCAATGGAAGTCTGACATGTCTGCCTCAGCAGCCCCCTTTTATTGAGCTATCTAATGTTGATGAATACACATTGGATTACTAATGAAAACATTGCCTCCAAGAGGGAGCAAATGCCTTTAGCTTTTGTCCTGCCTCAAAGCAAAGGTGAAGAGGATACAGAAGGTCACTTCCCCCTAGGTATGCAACGTGGCAGAGTCAGGATGGTGTGCCTTCAACTGTAACCCACAAGGAAGCTACCCCACAGAGAAACATTCCCCACATCAAAACCCACTCTTTTTTTTTTTGCAAAGTGCCAATACAGCAATTTAACCTGAATACAGGGGGCTGTGAAGGGGGCGATGTTGAGTGCCCACAGAAAGGGCTCTGAGGGCCACCTTTGGCACCCGTGCCATAGATTCGCCAACACTGGCATAGGCTGTGGACAAACATGCACAAATTCCGTGGAGGAAAACACATGACTTCAATGATAACTCCCAACTATATGGCTGTTGTAGGTGATCTCCAGCATTTCCTGTCTGAGGTAGACGTATCTCTCTAGCTAACAGTAGAGCTGGCCCTGTGTTTTTCAACATATCTGTCCTACAAAATTCCTAACATTAAACCTGGGATGGGGCTACAACATTCTCTTCACAGATACCGATGACCGTGAGTCTGTTTCCTATTCTCTCTCTCCCTCTCCCCCTTCTCAGCATAACAGAACAGCAAATCGACTTATTACAGGAGTTTGGGCTGCTAGGATATATTTTTCCACAGAACCTACGTGCTTTTGAACTCGTTCGAGACACGTTCAGTAGCTCTGCCAAGTCTCTTATTCTAAGATGGAAGAAGCCCAACACTGAATTAATGTGTTGCTATAATGGGTTCCCCTTTTTCTTCTGTTCATTCAGTGGTCTTGGGGTTATTTTATTTTATTTTATTTTATTTTATTTTATTTTTAACACCGGCAGCCCATCACTGGTTTCTAAATCCTCACTCTTTTAGGCACAAGGCTCAGAGTGTGGGTATAAATATTTTCCAGTCTAATGTTTTCGTGGCAGGCTAGTCGGACAAACATTGATTCTGGATGAAGAAAGAAGATGCAGCGTGGTAGAAAGAAAAAAGATTAGAAGTAGACATGGGCACGACTTGGCGAAATTCTCAATTCTGTTTCCGTTTCTCGTTTCCGTTACGTAACGGAACGAAGAATGACAATTACTCTGCCAGAACTCGAACTCGAACCGACTAAAGAAAAATTGGGTCTGATTTGTCGTTGTCATTCCTGGCATCGCAGCGATCGCGCGATGCCAAGCGGCACAGGAAAAAGGTTTTAAAAATTAAAAAAAACCGATTCCCGGCCAAAAAAGCAGGCAAAAATATGCCTGCCTGAGTGAGGGCACCTACCACAGGGTTGGTTTCTGGGGGGCGGGGGGTCCCCGGCCTCCCCCCCTCTCCTCTCCTGGGCTGCGCATCCTCGTCGTCTCGCCAACTCGCCATGCCATGCGGTGCGGGCGGGGGATCCAAAATGGGGTGACCGCAATATTTATTTTGAAATCGCGTGGTCCAAAAACACACCAAAGCACCACAGAAACATGCGAAAATAGCTATTTTAAAACTGCCTGAATTTTTTCAGTAGCAGCAGTGGGGTTTTTTTGCAACAAAACGTCTCCATTGATTTTATTTTATTTTATTTTTATTTTTATTTTTTTACACCTGCGCCATGATGGGCTGGCCATGGGAGTGGACCATGCAAATTTTTGGAGCCATTCCACCAATTGCATGGCCACTTGGCCAGGTTTTGACCGAGACTTCTGGGATGCGCCAGTCGGGCAAAAAAACCACTAACCCTAGCCCGAACCTTACCCGTAACCCTAACCCTAACCCATACGCCAGTACACTGTCCTTCTTAGTGGGTCAGAGAGGCACCCAGAGGTGCACCCCAGTAACTCACCCTAACCTTACCCGTAACCCTAAGCCTAGCCCTTGCGCTAACCCCTAACCAGTAAGCCGGATGTGTACTCGCATTGCACTACAGGAAGTACACTTCCCTTCTTAGTGAGTCACAGGGCGCCCGTAGGGGTCCTCTCTCACTTCGTTCCCCAGCCTAAGTGCACCGCAGGCAGTGAGTCATAGAGACACCCGAAAGAGGGTGCCTCTGCCTGCTACTGCAACTGCAACTTAATGGTATGCATATCCAATTGGCTATGCATGCCATTTTGTAGCGGGCCAGAGGAGGCACCCACCCCAGAGAGGTGCCTCCAGGAGCTCCCCCCAAAACCAGTACTAATGACATACGAAAAACCAACAAGCGAAACGACAATTTTTTGGAAAATTTCACGAAAAACGGAAACGAGCCGAAACGGGCCGGCTCCGACACATGACAACTCGAAACGTAATTTTTCCTGGTTGTGCCCATCTCTAATTAGAAGGTGGGAAGGTGAGGGCAGAGGGATGGCATGGGAGGTACAAATTTTTGGCCATCTGAACGGTTGCTGCTGGAGAGGCAGAGTGCCTCCAGTAAATGTGGCACTGGAGACTTATCATTATTATTTTGTGAAACTAGAGGAGTCTGGCACAGATTCCTGATTAAAAAGGACAACAGCATCCCTGCGATAAGCACCAAAATGTTCCCAACTGTTCTAGGTGGAATTAGAAATATTATGAAAATGAGCATCAGGACCAGACACTTGGTCATTCAGGGGGCAGAGGTTGGCCATGATTTGAAATGACTTAGAATGTAGAATATTGGGTGGAGGGGGAGGTACCATTATGTACTGATTCAACCACGTTCAACACCTTCAACACGTTAAAGCTGCAAGACTGTATTCCATCACCTGGAAAAATTCTCATGGACTTTAATACAGCATCTTCCTTTTGAATGCACAGTAAAAGAATCCACAGGGATTTTCTAAAGTACAACCATATAGATAATGTGTTTGTAATGAAATCTAGGTAAAGGTAAAGGTTCCCACCACACATGCGTGCTAGTCATGTCCAACTCTAGGGGCAGGGCTCATCTCCGTTTTTAAGCCCAAGAGACAGCGTTGTGCAAGTCTGTGGTCATGTGGCCACTGGCAATGCATTTCTGCACACGGAACACTGTGTACCTTCACGCTTTTTATGGCACTGCCTATTTATCTACTTGCATTTGCATGCTTTTCAACTGCAAGGTTGGCAGGAGCTGGGGTTAACAACGGGAGCTCACTCCACTGCGTGGCACCCAGGATTTGAACCGCCGAGCTGGTAACTTTGCAGCCAACAGTTTCAGTACTCTAGCCCGCCGAGCCACACTGGTAATCCTACCATTTCCAGCATAATTGGAATTATGGAGCAGTTTTTCCAATGGCCCCATAATATACAGGCAGGCTGGATAACTTATTGAGCTGGAGAGGCAGAGATTGAGAGTTCAATTTCCTACTGTACATACCAGAACAGCCAGCCTGGATGGCCATGGGGTATGTCCCAAAGAACAGAATGGTAAACCACTTCTGAGTATTCTCTTGCTGAGTACTGAAATATTGTTAAAACCTTTAGCCGCATAGCAGAGGCGCAGGAACCCATAAAGCAGAATTAGTTTCAGATTTCCCCAGAGAGCATCTCCTTTTATTCTTATCAACTGGCACTTATAGTCTCAATAACTCACCCTGACACTCTGGTAAGTGAGAGAATAAAAAGGTTTCATTTACTCATTGTTAAAGAGATGAAAAAGATCATAGTGTACCACTGCTTTGCAGCAACAGGCCTCAACAGAGTCACTGCCTGCTTCCTGCAACCTCCTAAAAGCTATCTTATCTGACTGCCCTAACTGTATACTAACTGCCAGCAGACTAAATAGAGAGGGGAAAAAGAAACTTAAGCAGAGAGGAATGGCTCTCTTCAAAATCAGAAGCAAGGAAGGAGCAAGTGCTCATTGCTGGATTGATTGGCAGTCATCCCAGCCCAGAAGGTCCCGCCTGAGCCAAACCTACCAGAGGCAGCATGTGAGGTTGTAATCATGCTAACTCTCCCTTCCTAGAACGCTCCCTTGAGAAGGGTCGCTGTATTTCAGAATTGGCTTGACAGAGCACAATAATTATTATAATAAATAAGCAATAATATCAGTTCTTCCTGAGTGTCTATGTCTTGCCCGATCATGTTTACTGCCTTCCGCAAAATCCTCAAATGACCAAATCTGTTCAAAACATTTCTTACTTTCTGCCATTCCACTTCAGGGCGTGCCAATCATATATAGATACAGTTAAGCCTTGCCTTCTGCACAACAATGAAGACTTGGGGCCACTGATTTCTTTAACCACAGACACCACTTATGTCTTATTATTATGTTAAGGATAGGAGAGAGGGCCTTTTCTACTGTGGTTCCCAGACTTTGGAACTCCCTTCCACAAGATCCTAGCCTAACCCCATCATTGCTGTCCTTCTGCAACCAGGCAAAGACTTTTCACTACAGGTAAGGTTTCCTTGAGTGAATTGCTGCTTCGTGTTTTTTTTTTAAATGGATTGCTGTGCTTTACTGCTTTGAATTTTCTTTGGTGTTACTTAGAATTTTGGTGTTCTATTCACTCTCTCTCTCTCTCTCTCTCTCTCTGTGTGTGTGTGTGTGTGTGTGTGTGTGTTTACATTGTTACAAATCTTAAATATTGTCTTTTAATTGTTGTAAGTTGTCTCAGGTCCTTTTAAAGGAGAAGGTGGGTTAAAAATATTACAAATACAGTGGTACCTTGTATAAAGGAATTAATTCGTTCCAAATGAAATTATGTTAAGCAAACTTTCCTTTATACAAATTTCCCATAGGAATGGATTGAAAACAGAGTAATCCCTAATTGCGACCATTTTTATGTTGTATGGATTCGCCCCATAGGTGATTCTGTTAAGCAATTTCCCCCTATCTCTGGAATTTTTATGTTGTACAGATTTTATGTTATACAAATCGTTTGTTATATGAGGGACCACTGTAGATAAAAATGTATTTTTATTTCTTTTATTTTACGTGAAATTGGATTAAACCATTGGAATTAGTCTGCAATGGGTTTTCTGTCATGCTTTTGGCAGCCAATAGTGCTCTGTTATTACACTTATTCCCAAACTGCTTTCTCTCTACTCCTTTCTTCTTTCCTTCAAGCTATTGCATTCCCCCCCCCCATTTACCAAATTTTCAGGCCATCAATAACTTACTTCTACATTTCTGCAGCTTTTTTGAAGATGTTTATAGAGATTGATCACATCCCCATTGAGTCCTCTCATTCCTTCAGTACATAAATTTCACTCCAAGGGTGTGCTGCTACTTATCCTGTTATATCTGTTTATTTATTTATTTCCTCACAAGGACTGCAAGGTAGATAGACACCTGAGTATGTTAGAAATGGAAAGGGCCACAACCCAGAAATACAGCATGCAAAAAACTAGCAGAATAGGTGGCAAATAGAGATAGACATGCAACGGAAAAATGTGTTTTGTTTTGTTTTGGTTCTGTAGCATTTTCATTTTGTTTCATTTGTAACAAATTTTATAGTAGTTTTGTTATGAAACAAAATGAAATGAAATGAAATGCTGTCCTAAGTCCTAAGGGATCGAAATGGCAGGGGAGATTCCTCAAACAATTCTAGCTAGGCCCCTGAAATTTATCAAGTTTTGTGGTTCAGGGAGCTGAGTTATGAAGCACCAAAGGGGGTGCTTCTAGGAAAAAAAAATATATCTTAATTGGAATCAATGGAAAGCAAGGCAGTGCTATCACTCACCCAATCAACTTCCGACTCCAATAGAAAGATTTTTTCCTAGGGGCCCCCCCTTTGGAGCTTCATAACTCAGCTCCCTAAACCTCAAACCTTTCCAAATTTCAGGGGTTTACAGGGAAGAGCTTGAGAAATGATTCATTCTCGAGGCAAAAAATGCTGTTTCATTTCATTTTGTAACAAAACCCTGTCTGCTATTTCATTACATTACAAAATGCTCCGTAATCTTATGACACCACAAAGCAGTGTGTCATGTTTTCATTTTGTGCCCATTCCTAGTGGCAAATTCAACAAAGCTAGGACAAGTGCCACCAATTTTACATCTGTATTGGAATACACCATATTGTATGCTATCATTATAATAATACGTTGTGGTGTGAATTTTGAGGAACTCATAAAGACATATACGGCTCACAGTTATTTTTTCTTTTACAATTTCTTTCCCTTATTCCCCCCCCCCAAAAAAAAAAATCTGGTATCACTGAATACATTTAACTCCCTGAGTGAAATATTTGCATTGAGAAACAATAGGGTGTAATGGATACTTTTACCTCTCCCTACTGAAATAGTCTCTCTGTTTTAGACACTCTGGTTACAGACATCATCATCATCATCATCATCATCATCATCATCAATGGAAGCTGAAAAGCCACACCATCAGAAAAAAGGGTCGCTTTAGAAATTTGTGTTGTAAAGATGGCTAGACAGAACACACACATCTAGTTATCTGTGACCAGAATCCACAGCAATCAAAAAAGCAAATGGCTGCTATTTTCAAAGCTTAGAAAATGCCTTCGCTTGAGTGTCCAGTGATGCAGCAGCCAGCTGGAAATCCAAACAAGCTACTTGTGTGATTCCTTTCTGCAGAAAGCTTTTCACAACAGGATGCTGGCTTGGCTCTCTAAAAAAGTTCTTCCAGAATTTGACAAGTTAGCTGGAGCCAAAACCCATTTGTTCTCCAAAGGCTGTATATTAAAATTTCCTCTGTGCTTACTCTTCTTTAGATTAATCTGCTCTTTTCTGAGCATTAAATAGTCTATTGAGTTTGGCTCTTTCATGGAACACTGCTGACCGCCTGATTTTCTGAATATTTGGCATCCTATGCTAATTCATTTCCAACTTTACACACGCACAAAGCAGCTTACCATCATTGATCCTATAAGAGCCCCATGCACTGATGAGCTAGTTGACAGTCCTTCAAGAACTGACGTGAAATGGCATTATTTGTGCACCAAGGTTAACTATTGTGCAATTGCATTTGTTAGCTGAGACTAGGTGGTGCTTTTCTCCTACCTGATATTTGACAGTGTTCGACAGGTATTTCAGTCCTTGATGCCCTTGCCACCACCCACCCGCAGCCTCACAAGATGCGGAGAAGTTCAAAGGACTCAAATTCTGAGCCGCAGATAAAAGTCCAGATATAAAATGTGAGTTCAAAGTCTGAATGTGACATTTCACGATCAAACTGCGAATGGTGGGATCGGCAGGGGGAAGTCAGTAAGTTTTAAATAAACATCTCCAGCTTCAGTGTTGAGCCAGCAATATTATTAGGGTTCCTACTGGCTTGGGGACGCTCCTGCATAAGCAACAGGGCCCATGGAAATTTCTCATAAACTTTTCAAAATAGACAAGAAATAATCGGCAAATTGACCAGTCTGGGCCAATTGAAATCAGTAGCTTTATCCTCTGAGACATTTCACTTTTCTCACAAAAACCGCTCAGCAAAGCTAAATCCCTCCCTATCATCTGAAATGTTTACAGGATTTATTTCCGCACTCGAGAGGACCATTTAATCTCCAAAGGAGATAAACTTTAATTCTTTCTCAAGTTTAATAATATCCACAAAATGTTGACAGGTGGTAGCTCTTCTCCCTTTTTTGGATTTACACACCAGAAACAGAAAGTTGCTAAACACTGGGGAACTTCCCACCCTAAGGAGCTGGTTTATGCATGATCCTAGTGGTCAGGAATTTATATTTAGTGTAACAGCTGGCTACCGAGTCAGCCAGAGCTGTGATCCTGGATTTCACCACCCTCAACACCACAGCTACAGTCTCTATTATACTGTTGGGGTAATTTTCTTACAGATTTTGTTTTCCCTAAAAATTATAGACTGCTTTCCAGCTCTCTCTTGCCTTGCATAAGTATTTATCCTTCATCAGTTCTGATGTTATATCACTCTCTGCTTTTTCAAAGGGTTTTTCTAAAAAGTTCTTGTCATTTCCCAATATTTGGCAAATGACACTTTTGCTATGGTTGTAATTTGCATTAACAAGAGTTTCACATTCACATCTTTAATTTTGGACATAATATTTAACAAAACATTTCAGGTTAAATGGAATGATATGACCCAGATTTTCTTTCTTTCTTTCTTTCTTTTTTGGCAATATACCTTGTACTATTCTCCCTCCATTTTTAACAGGTGACACACTAGCACTGGCTCTACTCCAGCCATGGAGAAATTGAACGATATTTGCAGAATGACACAAATGGCATTTGAACTGGGTGATATTGCTTCCTTGCCACTTAGTGAGGCCACACTGCCTGAACTATCAAAATAGCTACTTCCAGTTACACCAGAAAAAAAACATAGCTATCACTTGCTGAGCTGCAATCATTATGTACCCCAGTGAGGCACTGTTTATTGCAGGAGGAATTAATTATTTTGGGGAGGGGGATAATTAATTGCAACAAACTAAACATGTTTCCTTATGAGTCCCTTCCAAGCTCTGAAAATATGTATGCTTCCTTCTTTTTGCCATGTTTAAAAAGAAAATCCTTCTTTTTATATGATCAGTTCTTCTCTCTCTCTCTCTCTCTCTCTCTCTCTCTGTGTGTGTGTGTGTGTGTGTGTGTGTGTGTGTGTGTGTGAGAGAGAGAGAGAGAGAGAGAGACTGGGAGAATTACTGTTTCTCAAAGGTATATATTCAATAAGCAGGATATTTTAACAACCTTTGCTGGTATCAAGCGTTATGAGACCAGTAACATCATTTAATTCCAAATTCATTTAACTGTAAATTCATTTTCCTCCTTCTGTTTCTCGTTGTAATGTTGACAAGGGGAAAAAAAGAGTGCTAAAAGTTTGCCATGATCATTCCTGGAGAAAATATTAAGTGGTGAAGCCAATAAATGTAGGGTGCCAACATCTATTTGATGCACAAAAGCATGAAAGACCTTCTCCTAGGCAGTGCTTAGGTTGTGTTTTTGAAAACTGTTACAGGTTACTCCTCCCAAAAAGATACTTGGATTAAAATCAGAATTAAATGAAAATTCTCACCCAAATCAAACATTTCTCCTCTATATTTCTCTTCTCAGCAATAACTGTATTAAGCAGCCTTATAGAGAACCCTATTATCGATCCATCTGTCCGTCCGTCCGTCCATCCATCCATCCATCCATCCATCAATCAATCAATCAATCACTTTTTATTCTAAAGCCAAAGGCCCGGTTATATCATTTTCAGCATTGTTCCCCATTTCAAAATTTGCAAAAGATTAATGTCCTATTTTGAATTTTTTTGAAGTTTCTTCATGAATGCAGTGGAACACACATCAGTTCAGGGGGCTCCTGATTTGAAATTGACACATTTGGAGGGGGTGGCCGTGTGACAAAAATCACAACATTATTTACAAGGGTTTAGGGAGAAATTTGAAAATATAGGGAAACAGACAGGGGTAACTGCTCTCCTCTTCCTAGACCCAGACTCCATTTTCAGACAAAGAAACAAATTGGTGTCAAAGTTAGGGAGTATAAGTTTAATGAAGTTTTGCCAGGATGAAAGTCTGTATTACAGATGGGGATGAAATGTTGCCAACATTGCAGATTGTTGTGGTTTTTGGACCGTCAAGGATGTACCTCACCCTGAAATTCTGGAAACAACCAAACATGCCAACAGAGAAGAATTTCCACGAAAAGATAAGAGAATGCATCGAAATCGATAGACTCTCCGGCTATTTAAAGGGAGACTATGATGAGATCTCTCGGAAAAGATGGCAAGAAGAAACAAACCTATTAGTACTGTGATAATGGGTTTTGGCAATTTATCAATATTTTTATATTACTTTTTTTTTTTTACTTTGCTTGACATTTTTCAATGTAAATTTTCAAAATTCTATACTAAAACCCCCCCTTTTTTCCTTTTTAGACCCCATACCCCCTCCCTTCCCCCCCTTAAAAACCCAATAAAATTATAAAAAATAAAGGATGTACCTCACCCTGGGCGGTCTAATTTAAAAAAAAACATACACAAAGGAATAACTAAAAGAGAAATATTTGTTTCTTCATACTTGTCAGGGTCTGTCTCCACATCTGACCAATATGAAGGGACAAATATTAAACAAATTGGCAACATTTGTGTAATATTGTGATTAATTTGTTTTATTTGTCCCCATTGCTAGCCTTAATTGTAGTGTTTAAAGCCTTCTGGGCATGTCCTAGGCTGCGTTGCCAAGGAAACAGATGCCTGAGGTATTGAGGGGAGAAACTGAATGAATAGCCCATTCAGGAAGGCCTTGGCTGCTCATGCCAGTTCTACTTAATGGGTTTTACCAAGTTGAATATTTTTGCTCCATTTCTTTCTTTTTTCTTTTTTCTTTTTCTTTTTTCTTTTCTTTCTTTCTTTTTTTGGCAGGACCATTCACATTTGTTAGTTCAAACAATCTAATACTTACTAAAACATGTGTTTAACACTTATTGGTCACATTTCCTCAGGTAGACAAGTCACAGAGCAGACCTTGGGAAGCTGAGGCAGGCTGCCTGATGCTGTCACATGGCCAGATCTTTAGTCTCTAGACTTCAGACTGTCATGATCATTTTTCTGGGAAAATGCCTCCAGGGCATGGGCGAGCAATTTCCACAGAAGCTGAGATATGCCCCTAAGGCAGTTTTTAAAAATCAACATTAAAAGTAATCCCCTAAGTAACTTTGAATGAGAACCAGGAGTGACGTCCAATCACTTCTGGTTTAAAAGACCCCCCCCAAAAAAAAAAAACCCACAAACAAACAGTGAAACCATTCTCATGGCCCTGTTTTGAAGACTTCAGATTTATGGAGCCCTAGAGGTCTTTCTTTCTAAGGGTGTTTATACATGACCCCTAAGCTCCGCCGCAAATGGCTGCAAGCTCCGGACCTTAAAAATGTTTACCCACCAGCTCCAGAGTTTGCAGACAATTAAGTGTGACCCCGCCTACTTTAGCGCGACCCAGCACACTTTTCTTGTACCTGCTTTTTGATGGTGAAAAATATTTGATGCGGAGAGTGCCTGAGCTCTCCTCACTTCTTTCTGTTGTTTTTCTTTTGCCTCCGCCCCTTAAAGAGGAACCAGGAAGTAAACGGAGGTCGGAGGCACCGGAGGTAAGAATGCATTATTTTGTCTCTGTCTAAGGCTTTTTTTTCCTCCCTCCCCTCACGCAGGCAGAACAAAGAAGTGCGGAGCGGGTGGGGACAGAGGAACAGCAACGAACCCTCAAGATCTCTGGTCCGAATTTAAGGGACCAGCGGATCTTAGGGGTCGTGTAAAAAGGCCCTAAGTCAAAAGTGACTAGAGGCCACTTTTGGTTTTGATAAAAACAACCTCATGGACCCAACATGTGATGTTAAAAAGGGGGGTGTCAGCGGCTGCAGTGGTGCTGAGGCCATATCCCTGGGGAGTCGCATGTGGGATGTGAGCCATCCTTGGTCCACCCTTGCTTTAGAGGCAACTGCCCCATGTGCTTCCTAACAACCCTCAAGATTCTCCTACCAGGACAGCTTTAGGAAGCACCATGAAAACAATTGCCACACCATCTTCTGATGGTCCTGTTGGGAATCAAGAAGCAAACATCCCAAGCCCATCATGGGGGGAGGGGGAGTAACCACCGGATTAGATGGGTAGTATATCAATTGGATAAATGAAATAGATATTTTCCCCCCATTTCCCACCACCTGAAAAAAAAAACGGTGTCAGGAAGCTCAAAGGCTCATTTATTTCCAAGCACTCCCATCTGTGAAAAATAACCACGAGCGTTCGTGTTTACATTAATTAGTTGAGCAGTGAGGGATTACATTTCGAGAGCCATAATCTGGTGCTCGTGCAGTGCCTTCATCTGAGTAACGGTGCCAGCTAGCCAGCATCGCAGAAGAGGATAATGACTTGGGAAGACTTTTTTTTGCTTTTGCTTTCATACCAAAGCTCTATCTGTCCTCAGATCTCACCCAGCAGATTTGTTTTCCATAGTGCCACTCATCCAAATATATCAAAGCACTTTGCAGACATTAATTATAATTAATTATTTGCTGCTGTGTGTGAATAATTCACAAGCCACAATGAGCTGGGTAGGATTTTTTCCCCTCATTTTTTCTTCTCCCTTCTCAAGCTTTTCCTTCTGCTCTCCAATGATCCTCCCTTCATTTGTTCCTTTCCATGTGTTCTTTTCTGGCTGCTTCAGACCCCATGGACTGGGAGAAGGGTCTACAAAACCTCTGAATAGCTCAGTGGGGGTATGAATCTATCACATCTTTCTACCCATCCTGTAGCGGCATAGGAGGACTCTCTCTCTCTCTCTCTCTCTCTCTCTCTCTCTCTCTCTCTCTCTCTCTCTCTCTCTCTCTCTCTCTCTCTCTCTCTCTCTCTCTGAAAAGTCATTGCTCTGTAGCCAGTCACCACTTGCTAGAATCCATTGTAATAAAAAGCGGGGGGGGGGGGGAGCTGTGTCGCAATTACAAATACAAATGCAAGACCATTATAGGCCACTAATAAAATAACAAAAAAAATCATTGCAATATTTCAAGGGTGACGGCCTCTTTTTCAAAACATGTGCCAAAAGTCCATATATGTGGTTTGCCAGGAGATCTTTCTTAGATGTAAACTTCTTGGCAAGATGATATTTGCCAGGCTGTCTTCTTCAATGAGGCAAGAAAGCAGCAGGGCTGTTGTTAAAGCTGCATCTGAAGTCTTGTATTGTTATTTTTATTAGTGGCCTATAAAGGTATCACCTATAGCCTAGTCATGCTAGAATCCAGACAGTTTAGAGGGAACAATTGTTGTCAATCTCTATATTCTCAATTAGGCTTTTGTGACACACTGACAAACCTTTAAAAAAAACTCCCTTAGCTCCCACACATAGATGAGTAGTGACTAGTGAAACATATCAATCCCGCAAGAAAAGAAGTCCAGGTGCCATGATTCAATCAACTCCTTTATAATCTCACCTGGATGACTGAGACTCTCCACAGAGATATTCTACCACAGATAAAGCTATGGACTATATTGTACTGGGCTGCAAGAATGTCGTTAAAGACAAAAAGCTAGGAGGAAGGAAAAGAGGGAGGGAGGGCATACAGAATTAATCACGTAATTCAAAGACTCAGCCCGATTTTATAATGAACCAACATGTCACTGACTTTCATGTTAGAACTCTTTAAATCTCATGTTCTTCCCACCCCAAATGTGAAGACCTATCCAAAAAGGATAAAGCTTTGATTAAAAACAGATCAAAATGGAATCCTTCCTCAGTGGCGCTGACAACCCAATATTTGTTGAACCCTTGTCTGCTGTGTGTAATGTATCGCGCCAAATTGCTCAGCCAGCTGCCCTTAAAAGGTTCCTTCAAAGAAAATATGAAATTCAGAGCAAAAGTCGTGACACTTGGCCACTGTGAGGGGGAAAGGTATGCAATGATGGCATGATGGTTTGGGAAGATTTATATAAATCTCTCTCTCTCTCTCTCTCTCTCTCTCTCTCTCTCTCTCTCTCTCTCTCTCTCTCTCTCTCTCTCTCTCTCTCTCTCAGGCAAGCTGTTACTCTGATCAGATGGAAGCATCCGCTTGTAATCAGAGACATAATGGCCGAAGAGAAGCATGAAGTGAGCCAGTCAACATGTGGCTGAGGCACAAGAGGTCTTTGCCTCGCACAGGCCTTGACCTGGATGAAAAGAAGTGAGGTGCTGGTGTTGATATTCGAAAGCAGCCTCTTGCCTCCCCTTCCAGCACGACAGCTCGTAACCATCTGGCCCTGTGTGCCTTCTGTCTCCCAGGACCATTAAGGAACCATCTGGTTTCCAGAAAGAGCCAGGTGGCACCCGTCTCCTCTCGCCGGCAGAATTATGAAGCCACGGTAGAAGAAGAGGGGAGGAATCCTGGGGAGCTGCAGAATCCCATGTGAGGCAGGTGTTCATTGCCCCAGGGGTGGCTTTCACACCAAAAGACAGTATCCTGGCTATATTTTCTCCCCAGTCCTCTTCTTCCAGCCTACTAACCTCTCCTTCGTTTTCTGTGTACAAAATAACTGGTGTCAAACATGGGCCATCAAGGAGACATGACAGTCAACATCTTATTTTTTGTTTTCCAGCTTATTCAAACTAATTAAAGTTGAAGGAAATCACTAGGGAAAACAGATTCCCTCATTAAACATCCCCCCCATCCCCTCTTTTAGGGATAAAAAAATTGTCGGTTGAGCCATGTGACCAGAAAAACAAATTCAAAAAGTAGGCTAGGTGATACATTTATTGGTCACTACTTAAGAACAAATGTAAGCTAAGCTTTCGATAGCAACTTGCTATCTTTATCAAAGCATTGTACCAAAAATGCAATCTTGATAGAGGGTGTTGTCTATCAGGCGCTGAGAATCTTTTTTGTGAGATGGAATACACCAAATGTTGGTATCAGGAGGCAAGATGGTGTTAAGACTGCTTCAAAGTCCTGGATATGGTTTAACACTCAGCATATCCAACAAAGCAGAATTGTCCTTGACCACCACCCCCTTCCCTTCTTCCCACCCTCAATTTGGCTGTATCAAGACTAAAAGTCCCTGCTTGCCTGAGGGAATGGAGAGGGGGAAGGTGATACAAAAAGGATGTGTTCCATTTGAAAGTTGGGAAAAATTTAGCAAAACTCACTTGGAATAATCAGGGCCAGATTAAAAAGAAGCAATTTTACCTAGTGGCTGCAGTCAAGGCCTCTGGTGGCAAGAATGTGCCTCTTTCTTCATGGTACATAGGGAGAGCGTCTCTTTACTTGGTATCTTCATCAATCCATAGAAGTGAAAAAAAATTGTGGGTTGAGCCATGTGACCAGAAAAACAAATTAAAAAGCGGGCTAGGTGATGATACCTTTATTGGTCACTACTTTTAAAAAAAATGTAAGCTAAGCTTTTGATAGCAACCTGCTATCTTTATCAAAGCATTGCACCAAAAATGCCATCTTGATAGAGGATGTTGTCTATCAGGTGAGATTCTTTTAGGGATCTATACCCCTGCTTTTCTCATATTTGCATGCCCTCTTACTATAGCTCCTACGGCTGTCAACCTGCTTCGGGACACCACTCAAAGTGATGGCTTTAGCCTATAAAGCCCTTAAATAGCTTGGGTCCAAGCTATCTCAAGGACCAGATCTATTTTTGTGAGTCTCTTTGGGTGCTAAGATCATCAGGCGATAATGATCCCACCACCTTCACACCAACCTAGTGTGTTTCCGTATTACTGTACACTTTCACAGGGATTTGATTAAATTCAAGTGTCATGTCTCCATTTTATGGAATCCCAAGGTTGATAGTTTTCCTGCTAGAAAATGGTGCCAGACTACAGCACAGATTTAGAAGGAGCATCACAAGCTGCAGACTCCAGCATTCCATGAGATGGGCCAAAAACCAAAATCATTGAAGATGGAATCAAACAGTTGTAACCATGAAGTGTAGATACCTATTAAAATCCAAGCTGGAGACAAAACGTGTATGGCCACTGATTATCAAGGATGTCCTTCCACACCAATTTATTGGTTCAAAACTTTAATCTTCCCCCTTTTGAAGGTTCAAGGTGATATCCGACAGAAAGTACACAAATATAAATTGCAATAAACGCCATTTTAAAAAAATAGAATCAATAAATATAACAGAATAAACAGAAGGAGGCCTGCCAGGCCAAAAGACCTATCCACAAACTCAAGGTCTTTCAAAAAGGGCTAGGGATGAATTTTTCATGTTTGCCAGCTATAAAATGTAGAATGTCCAAATGCCAAACACAGAATCTCCAAAATTTAAGCACAAGCTGATTGGATTCCTATGGTGACAGCAGCAAAACAATGGGTAAGGATTTTGTTACTAGCTCCATTTAAAGTCTACCTTAAAAGTAATTTTTATTTATATGAAAGTGACTTTTATATGGATTACCATGCATGCAGGGCCAGCGCGTCCATTAAGGTGAACTAGGCAGTTGCCTAGGGCGCCAAAATGGACAGGGGGTGCTGGCCACCGCCGTCCTCCCGCCTGTCGCCATCTGCCCCCTGCCCCCCTGCCGCCGCTGCCGCTGCCCGCCCGCCACTGCCGCCCACCGCCCAGCCACCTGCCCCTGCCCACCGCCTCGCCGCTGCCACCCAGCACCCCCTGCTGCTGCTGCCCCACCGCCGCCCCATGCCCCTGCCGCCACCGCCGCCTGGCCCCTCGCCCCTGCCCCGCACCTCGCCCCCCCCCGCCCCTGCCCCCCGCCTCGCCACCACCCCGCCCCCGCCCCATGCCACCACCGCCGCCGCTGGGCCCCCCTGCCCACCACCCCACCACCACCCCCCACCCCTCCCCATGCCACCACCGCTGCCGCCCGCCCCCCTGCCCCCTGCCCCTGCCCCCCGCCTCTCTGCCGCCACCCAGCGCCTGGCCACCATCGCCCGGCACCCCGCTGCCACCGCCTCCCGCCTCACTTCCGCTGCCCGGCACCCCCCGCCCTCCGCTGCCGCCGCCTGGCCCGCCCGGCCTGCCTGGCCCGCTCGGCACCCCGCCCCTCGCCTAGGACGCAAAAAACCCTAGCTCCGGCCCTGCATGCATGATTAAATAGATAGATAGATAGATAGATAGATAGATAGATAGATAGATAGATAGATAGATAGATAGATAGATAGATAGATAGATAGATAGATCTTTGTCTCTTTTGTTGTTTTAATGTTACCTTTTTATGTTCTAAGATGCCTCTTCTAATTTCCCTGTTCTTAACTTGACTTTGTCTTGAATGTTCTGGGGCTGTATATTGTCTCTCATTATTGTAAGCCGCTTTGGGTCTTTTTCCAAGGAGAAAGGTGGGGTAAAAATATTCAAAATAAAATAATAAAATAAAATAAAATAAAATAAAATAAAATAAATACAGCTGAGAGAGAAATACACAAAACTGCAGCTCCCATTGCTTGTCAGAGGAAATGCTTACTTCCTCCTTTTAAAATGTTTCCCCTCCAGCCACCCGCATCTTTCAAAGCCAAAACCAAATAGGCCTCCTTTCTCTCCCCATGATCACTTACACAAAAAAGAAAGAAAGCTAGCATGCAAAGATGTAGATTTGAGACAAGCTCCTGTTAGAATAAACAGTTGCATGCCTCTGAAGGGAAATCTGCATCTAATGCCATCTTAATTGGATCATCTACTAGAGCTCTAAAATATGCATTCGTCTAAAGACTCTAAACAGAAGGTATTGAGTGCTAAACTCTTAGAATTATCAGAATTAATTATTAAAAGTCTAGGTTTGAATCCCAGAGTACTGAACTATGTTAGTGCTAAAACAGCTCTCTCTTTCACTCTCTCTCTCTCTCGCACACACACACACACACACACACACACACACACACACACACACACACACACACACACACACACACACACACACACACACACACACACACACACTTTTTCTATTCTTTTCTTCCTCTGAAGATTTCCTCATGACCAGTAGATAACAATGGTTCTCTCTATGCAGAAAGAACTTTACATAGAGAGTACCTTGGAATGGACCTTCATTAAAAGCAAAAATGTGTTCTGCTTATATACCGCCCCATTAACACTTCAAGTACTCTCTGAGCAGTTTACAATTTAATTATCATACAATTTAATTATCCAGGCTATACATTGCACCCCCAGGAAGCTGGCTACTCATTTTACTCAACCCAGAAGGATAGAAGGCTGAGTGAACCTTGAGCCTGCTACCTGGGATTGAACCCCAGCTCATGAGCACAGTTTTAGCTGCAGTATGGGCATTTAACCACTGTGCCACGAGGCTCCTCCCATTAAGTGAGAATTAATTTGAAAGCACTAAACAATTCTTATTGCACACATGCACAGAATGGACAAAATAAGGTTCTCAACTGCATGAATACCCTCCATTTGTGCCGAAGGCCTATTTCTCCAAAATTTAGCTCTCTAGATATGGAAAACAATGGAAGAATGATAACGGTAACTCATTTTTCCATATGGATTCCATAGCTAGATTCCATATTGTGTGTGTGTGTGTGTGTGTGTGTGTGTGTGTGTGTGTGTGTGTGTGTGTGTGTGTGTGTGTGTGTGTGTGTGTGTGTAAAAGCAGGTCATTTACGAACATGTAGATTGAGGCTAATGTTTCTGCCTTCCCAGAGGTATATTCAGCACTAAGGCTAGCAAATAAAGATAAAGAAATTGTAACATGCCAAAAAGGCAAACTCTCAAAAATCTGGATCACATTATGAGAAACCAAAAAATAAGGACAGATGCTACAGCCAATTGTTGTAGGTAAGATGACCATGAAAGGTCCAACAAGGAGAAGTACTGTACATCTTGGTTGGGCAGTGGTTCCCATTCTTGGACCCCCAGATGTTTTTGGATTCCAATGTCCAGAAATCCTGGCCAGCACAGCTGATGGTAAAGGCTTCTGGGTGTTTTAGTCCAGGAACATTTTGGGACCCAAGGTTGGGGAACCACTGGTGTAGGGGCTGGTTTTGCAGGTAACACAGGAAGGAGACAATCCGGAAGAAGCAAACCGGCATGAATGAATTAGGGCCAAAGTGAGACACAGAGCTGAAGTGTGGGGCAATTATATTTTCCCCTATTTCAGGATATAATCAAAATAGAAGTGAGGAGAGATCGAAATGGAGATGCTAACAGCCCTCTTGAATTCTACACCGATGCTCTCTAACCCTAACCCTCTTCCTTCACCTTTAAAAGCAATACAAGTTGAAAATAATTTTTTACAAAATCGCTTGATACATACACCTAAACATTCATTCCAACCCCCCTCCCTTTAAGGCAAGGAGAAAAGGGAGAAATAACCCGCAAGCCAATGTAGTAAGAACTGATTTTAAAAAATATATACAGCTTTAGCTGTAAGCTCTCTCCCAGATGTGTTTGCACTGTTGGTATTATCTGTTACCTTGAGGCAATATTGTTTTAAGTTT
Source organism: Phrynocephalus guinanensis (assembly GCA_037367245.1). NCBI lineage: Eukaryota > Metazoa > Chordata > Lepidosauria > Squamata > Agamidae > Phrynocephalus > Phrynocephalus guinanensis. The sequence continues at coordinate 7,939,420 of CM074749.1, read as the reverse complement.
TGGAATGCATTAGACTGGTTCATCTGAGATTTAGGGATCATCCTAGAGAAGAGAATAAGAACGAATGTTTCAAAAAAGTGGAGGGGTGGGGGTGGGGACACAGGTAGCATAAACTGAAGACAAATAGTTTTAGGCCGCAAGTCTACGGCACGTCTGTCTCTCATTGTATGATTTCTTCTGCAGTATGCTTTCCCAGCTCCCCATGCCTCCAAGTAAATTTCAGGGGAAGAAATCATAAGGTAATGCCTCTTCCGAGGCTTTATCGGCTGAGAACATGTTGCCAGCCGGCGAGGCTGTAGGGCAAAATGTAAAGAGATGCTACAGAAAACCGAAAACCACTGAGAGAAACTTGGGTGATCTCATGAAGATACGGGAGGTTCAAACACACCAACAAATGGCATTTAAAGGAAATGTAACAGCTCCCTGAAAAACAGGGAGACAAAATGGAAGATCCTTTCTAAAGAGGAGGGGAGAAAGGCTTTGGTGGAATGAGGGGCCAGGTTCCAACACAGCACCAGCCAGAATGGGTCTGCTCAATTCAGCTGGAGATGTTTGGCTTTGCAGCCCCATGAATGATTGTAACCCAAGCCAGAGGAAAGAAAATTTGGAGGCCTCCTGGTCCCGATAATAGCACCACAGAGGGCCATTTTGGAGAGCTTTGTTAGCTAGTATGCCTAAATGACTTAGCATCTTTTTCCGACAAGAAATTTTATCACAAGCCTGTCTGAATGGGAACAGCTTCCGGCCCCTTTGGACTCCATTGACAGTTAGATCTGCCTCCTTTAATTGCATCCCAAGATTGCGGGAGGTAAATCAATCACAACTGACACTGTGGCCCATGGGCCAAAAAGCTGGCTGGACATCACCTCAGTGAGACTATAGAAATACAGGAAGCATTCCCTTTTGAAAACTGTTGGCTGCAGAGTCAGCAGCATAGTGAACATAAGAACATGAGAACATAAGAAGATCCATGCTGGATCAGCCCAATGGCCCATCTAGTCCAGCTTCCTGTATTTCACAGTGACCCCACCAGATGCATCTGGGAGTGCATGAGACTAGATATCTGTCTCCTGATACCACTCCCCTGCATCTGGCCCTTGAAGTACCCTTGTTTTAAGCCTGGAGATTACACATCTCCATCATGGTTTGTAACCTGTGATGGACTTTTCCTCCAGGAATCTGTCCAATCCCCTTTTGAAGGCATCCAGGCCAGATGCCATCACCACATCCTGTGGCAGGGAGTTCCACAGACTAACAACGTGCTGGGTGAAAAAATATTTTCTTTTGTCAGTTCTTACTCTCCCAGCCCTCAATTTGAGTGTAGGTCCCCTAGTTCTGGCATTTTGGGAGAGAGAGAAGAGCTTCCCTCTATCCACTTTACTCATACCCTGCATTATTTTGTATGTCTCAATCATATCCCCCCTCAAGCGCCTTTTTTCCAGACTAAAGAGGCCCAAATGTTTTAGTCTTTCCTCATAAGGGAGGTGCCCCAGCCCAGTAATCATTTTAGTCGCTCTCTACTGCACCTTTTCCAGTTCCACTATGTCTTTCTTGAGATGCGGTGACCAGAATTGTACACAATACTCTAGGTGGGGCCTTACTATTGTTTTGTATAATGGCATTATAATGTTGGCTGTTTTATTTTCAATCCCCTAGCATGGAATTGGCCTTCTTCACCGCTGCCACACATTGGGGAGACACCTTCATGGAGCTGTCCACCAACACACCAAGATCTGTTTCCTGATCCGTCACGGATAACTCAGAGCCCATGAGTTGATAAAGTTTTGATTTATTGCCCCAATATGCATTACTTTACATTTGGTTACATTAAATCACATTTGCCATTTTGCAGCCCATTCCCCCAGTTTGGAGAGATCCTTCTGGAGTTCTTCACAATCTTCTCTGTTTTTTACCACACGGAAATGTTTTGTGTCATCTGCAAACTTGGCCACCTCACTGCTTATCCCTGTCTCCAGGTCATTTATGAACAGATTGAAAAGCAACCAGATGGGGCTGCCTCCTCCTCCTCCTTCTCCTGCTCTGGTTCCTCCTCCTCCTCCTCCTCCCGCCGCCGCCGCCGCGGAGGTGCAGCAACAGCAGCCTCCCCCCCCGCAATTGCCCCCCGCCGCCGCCGCAATCGCCCCCAAACCCCCGCCCCCGCCGCCCCCATCCCGCCCCCGCGCCCTCCAGCAATTGCCCCCGCCCCGCCCCGGCCCCCCCACCCCGGGGTGGGGGGGCCCGCCGCAGGCGCCCCCTGGGGCACTCGCCGCCGCCGCCGCCGTGGCCTCCTCCTCCGGGAAAGCAAGCGGGGCCCAGCAGCGAACCCACGGCCTCCTCCTGGCCCCCGCCCCTGCCGCCACCCCGCCCGCAATGCGCCCTCGCGGCAGCCGACGAGCCCCCCCTCCCCTTCCCATGCCCCCGCCGCAATCGCCCCCATCCCGCCGCCGCCGGGAGTGTGCAGCAGCAGCCACTACCCCCCGCAACAGGCCGCAATCGCCCCCATCCCCCCACCCGCCGCTACCCCCCGCAATCGCCCCCCCCCCCGCCCGCCGCAATCGCCCCCCCGCCCCCGCCGCAATCGCCCCCATCCCGCCGCCGCCGCCGACCCCCCCCCCCCCGCAATCGCCCCCCCCGCCCCCGCCGCAATCCCTGGGGCACACCGCTTTTCACCTGTCTCCATTGTGAAAATTTCCCGTTGACACCTACTCTTTGTTTCCTGGGTCTCAACCAGTTCTGAATCCATAAGAGGACCTGCCCTCTTATCCCCTGACTGTACAATTTTCTCAGCAGCCTTTGGTGAGGGACTGTGTCAAAAGCCTTTTGAAAATCCAGATATACTATATCCATCCAAATCCACATGCCTGTTGACCTTTTCAAAAAATTCTAAAAGATTTGTCAGACAAGACTTACCCTTACAGAAGCCATGCTGATTTTCTCTCAGAAAGGTTTGTTCATCTATGTGTTTTAAGATTTTCTCTTGGATGAGGCTTTCCACCATCTTCCCTGGGACAGATGTAAGGCTAACTGGCCTGTTGTTTCCCGGGTCCTCCCTCCTTCCTTTTTTAAAAATTGGTGTGATATCTGCTATCCTCCAGTCCTCCGGCACTGTGGCCGTTTTAAGAGGCAAGTTGCATATTACCGTTAAGAGATCTGCAATTTCATTTCTCAGTTCCCTAATAACCCTTGGATGGATGCCATCTGGGCCCGGTGACTTGTTAATCTTCAATTTATCAATTAGTCCTAAAACATCCTCTCTTTTAACCTGTATTTGATTTAATTCTTTAGCAAGAGGGCCGTTCAGGCAGCGGAATCTGCTCACAGTCCTCTGTCATGAAGACAGATGCAAAGAACTCATTTAATTTCTCTGCAATTTCCAAGTCCTCCTTAACCTCCCCCTTTCCATCCTCACCATCCAGAGGGCCAACTGGTTCTCTGGCAGGTTTTCTACTTCTAAATTATTTAAAGAAGCTTTTATTATTACCCTTTATATTGCTAGCCATGCGTTCCTCAAAATCTGTCTTTGCCTCTCTTATCATCTTCTTACATTTCTTTTTCCAGAGTTTGTGTTCCTTTTTATTTTCCTCATTTGGGGAGGATTTCCATTTATAGAAAGACCTCTCCTTGTACTTTAGAGCCTCTCTAACTCCACTCGTTAACCGTGCTGGTGCCCTCTTGGACTTATAGGAGCTCTTCTTTCTTTGTGGTATGCACTTGTGCTGGGCCTCTCTTATTGTTGTTTAAAACAGGCTCCATGCACTCTGTAGAGATTGGATTCTTCTAATCTTCCCCTTCAATTTCTTTCTAACTAGTTTCCTCATCTGAGGGAAGTTTGCCCTTCGGAAATCAAGGGTTTTTATGTCTGATTTGCTTGATACTCTTCCTTCAACATGCATGGCAAAGGAGATTGCAGCATGGTCACTGTTCCACAGTGGCTCAGTGACATTCACATCCCTGACCAGGTCCTGAGTATCACGCAGTATTAGATCCAGAGTTGCCTGTTCTCGAGTGGGCTCCATGACAAGTTGCTCTAAGGCACAGTCATCCAGCAAGTCGAGAAACCCGGTTTCTCTTTCTTGCCCAGAACTTGCATTGGCCCAGTCAATGTGGGGATAATTGAAGTTCCCCGTAATTACTATCCTATCCCTCTTAGACACCTCCATGATTTCTCTCCTCATTTCAAGGTCCCTCCCCCTCAAGTTTTTGATCTGGTGGACGATAGAATACCCCAACTATCACATCACTCCTTGGACCTGGTAGTTTAACCCACAGTGATTCTATGGTGGAGTCAGGCCCTCTGTCAATCTCCATTCTGCTGCATTTTACCCCTTCTTTGACATAGATGGCCACTCCCCCTCCAGCCTGCCCCTCTCTATCCCTTCTATAGAGTTTATAGCCTGGGATTGCTGCATCCCACTGGTTCTCCACATCCCACCAGGTTTCCGTTATGGCTATTATATCTATGTTATCCCTAGCTGCCAAATGTTCAAGTTCTCCCATCTTTGTTCGGAGGCTTCGAGCATTGGCGTAGAAGCACCTGTACAGTGGGTCCTGCAACAACAGCTGCTGCTTTCTTCTCTCCCCCCCACAGCTTTCATTTTTGAGTAGACAAACTATCATATTCCATTATTCTCCCAGTGCTAATACCTGCTATGTCATCTCTATGTGATTCTCTACCCTCTCCAACCTCATTCCCTGAGGATGAGGTGTTCCGAACCGGATGCCACTCAGCTCCTGTTGGCTTTCTCCCTAGTGGTTCGAATCCCGCGTGCCATGCAGCGGAGTGAGCTCCCATGTTAACCCCAGCTGCTGCCAACCTAGCAGTTCAAAAGCAGGTAAATGCAAGTAGATAAATAGGGATCGCCATAAAAAGTGGGAAGGTAAAACAGTGTTTCCTTGCATCCATGCAAGTCTTTACCTTTACCTTTATCCTTAGCCCTGTTTCTAGTGGAGAAATTTCTCAGGGAGTGGAACTGGATTCCTATGGGGTGGGGGACTAAATAACAACAACTGTGCTTGATTCCTTTCATGTTTGCTATCAGTGTCTAGGTAAAGTTAAAGGTAACCCCCCACACACACACACACACGTGTGTGCTAGTTGTGTCCAATTCTAGGGGCGGTGCTCATCTCTGTGTGCAAGCCACGAGCCAGTGTTGTGCAAGTCCATGCCCAAGGAAACACAGCCAACAGTTTTCAGAGCCTTAGTCCGCTGAGACACCATGAGTGTGTGTGTGTGTGTGTGTGTGTGTGCATTTATATATATATATATATATATATATATATATATATATATATATATATATATATATATATATATATATATATATATATATATATATATATACATATATATATATATATATAAGCATTAAAGCAATGAAAGTGTGATAAATGATGAAAACCCACCAAAACATTCATAGCAAACCTAAAGGTCGATCAGGGCCTGATAGCCATTTTCCACACAACTGGGCATTTTTGTAAGTGATGTAATTTAGGGGGTCATTGCTTGCCTGCTTTCTCCCTGAATCTCACACACAGGGGTCGGCTGCAAGGAACACTTCAAGCCCCCAAATGGAAATCAGCTGCTTGTGTTCTATGCTGCTAAACATAACAAATAAAGCATAATGGAAATATTACTCCTTTTCTGAGAACTGCATTAAAGCAAACAGACTGAGGCCTGGGATCCAAGTTTGAATCAACAGAAGATTTGCAATAACATGCCCTATATAACTGCCAAACTCCCTTCTCTCTGCTCAAGTTGAGAATCCGGCTCAAATTTCCTGTTACGGGTATGTACGCCTCCTGTTTCGCATTCCAGCATTTTCCAATCAGACACACATTTATTTATTTCAAACTGCTGTGTCTGAGCAACTGGACTTGCAAATGAAGCCCGCGTGACTGACCTCCCAGTGGCCAATTACAAAAGAGAAGTAAGCTAGTTGGCACCATGCAGGTTGAGGCAAGCTTGCTTTAGGAGAAACAGGTGTCTTTTACACGCTCAGGGAATTCAGCTTCTAATGATATTCTAGTTGTATCATCTGGTTGTACCCATAAGGGTTTCTGTAATCCAGAATTCTCTCTCTCTCTCTCTCTCTCTCTCTCTCTCTCTCTCTCTGTGTGTGTGTGTGTGTGTGTGTGTGTGCGTGCATGCGTGCGCAAGTGCATGCATGCATGTGTGTGTGTGTGTGTGCGTGTTTGTCTATGTGTTGTATTTCCTGGAAGAAAGTATTTGAGTCCTGCATGACTAATTTATTCCTCTTCCCTATAGATCTCGACAGCCTTGCAAATCCACCACTGTTGGCTTTTGCATCTGTTTCAAGGATTCCACATAAAATCAGAGCCCACTTTGAGGCACATATTTTGCTTTTCAGAACTCAAGAGCTGGGGGGAAATGGTTTGCATTTTCCAAAATGCTGCTGGTCTCCTCTACTGCCCTATTACTTAGCAACCTGCACAGCAGTGGCTGGGAGCCAGAAAAACATGGGGACTTTCCCCCTTTTGCCCAGGCGTTGGCTTCATTCAGACACAGTGGGGTGGCTGAGTACGGATTTTGGCTGTATGAGTCTCTGCGTGCCCAGGCTGGTACGAAAGCTGATTTTTATCTTAGCAAATTACATACAGCCAAGAACTGGGGGAGAGATGGTGACATTTCCCACTAGCATCACAGCTGGCAAGAATATATATTTTGCACTAGTTTAATAAAGTGCAGCCTGAAATATTATTGCAGATTTAGACTCATTTCCCATACCACTACCAGGAAAAGAAGAGAGAGAAACTTGCTTGACTCTACCTCCATTTCGTATGCTCTTCCCTGGGAAAGCTACTTTTTCCAATGATAGAAGCAAACAACCAGCAGTGATTATGGTTCAGGCTGGTGTTTCAAACAAATGAACTTTCCTGAGCTTTGTATTTATTCCTCCTCCAACTAATATCTCAGAATGAGAATATTTTTTAAAGTGCTTGATGATGGGGAAAAGGGGTGGGCTAATCTGGGGGTACTTGAAGCAATTCTGCCCTGGGAATCCTTGTGCTTCTGCTGCACAGCTAGAGGGCTTTAGTCAACATTCAAAACTCTGCATAATGATTGTGAAAAACTGGAAAGCATAATATGCTGCCCTAGAATCCAGAAGGAAAAACATTCTCAATTTCCCATAAATATACTGTACTGAAGTTTTCTGCCTGCTGAATTGCCAGTCTAATCCCTTGCACAGAAGCTGGGACCACCAACAACCATAATAGAGAGAGAGGAGAAAATCTCACCCCTTTGCAAATCATTTCCTCTCTGTTTCTCTGACACTCCCACAAACCAATTTGACTTTCTTCCCCTCTTGAAATCCTGCAGGTTTTTGAATTTTCACATTCAGAAATAGGTTTTAAGTTTAACCCAGTGGGAAAAAAGCACCCATATAATTTAGGGTGGTTTTTTAAAAGAAAAAAATATGGGTCTAAAAATATATACCATAACTGGAGTCACGTAAGTCTAAGAGGCAGTCTAATGAGATTACTGGAATGGATGTCCACTTTTCGAAAGGAAAGTAATATAAGCAATTTTAGTGGGAAGCAAAGTTTCATCTCTGTGCAAAAGACTGTAAAAGTTGGAAAGTGGATGCAAAACCAACGAACCATGTTATACCATTATAATCAAAATATTATACCAATATTATAGCAGTGAGACATAAGAGATGGTTGTTTCCCAATGTTTCCCAATTAATTACACATTAGAGATGGGCTTTTCATTTCAGAAGTGGTCATCTTCCGAAATGAAACACGGGAGCCCAGGTGGCATTTCGAGCTGGAGAAACACAATCAACCAATCCTTTATCTTATGCTGGGCTTGTGTGGGGTTAAACTCCAATGAGGAAGAAGCCTCTGATGCATTATTGTTCCTTCTCCCTGGCACTGGCCAATCAGGAGCTGTGCAGGGAAATGTATCACCCCACCTCCTTCTTAATCCAAGAAAAGAATAAAGGTTTCATTGCACACAGTGCTTTCATCTTTATCTGATGGAGAAACAGTGTGCCATGATGTTTGTCATCTGTAGCAAAGATAGCCTGGCTTTCTTTAACTGATGAAATATTTTGCCACTGACCTTCAGAGAAAGGAAAGTATTCCTGGGCATGGTTTCAAGAGAGGCTAATATTTATGGCAATCATCTCCATTGCTCAATGGTCATTGAACTTGCAGCTTGAATTAATGAGATTTCTGTGAGAAGTGTTGACCTCCTCAAACCATCTGCTCGAGCGTTCAGAGACCACCACCTTGGCACCTTGGAAGTTCACAGGCTTCTAGCGTCATTGAGATTCTTGGAGTTCCTCCTGACATTATGACAACAACCTAGGGTTAGGTTGACTACTTTTCCTGCATTAAGGAACAGACAACCCAACCCTGCCTGTTCCTCCATTAAGAACTAGATTTCCAGAATGCCCTATTGTGTAGACAGGATACTTTCATGCCACATTGGCAGCCAAGTGAAAGTTTACTGTGTCATTAATGGGAGTTATGCAACCCCCACATGTTGAGGAGAACATTGGCTATGTGTCCCTCATTGTTGTACTGAACACAGAAACATAACTGCTGAAGAGGAAGACACAGCTTTGCTATTAATACTGTAGGCAATTGGACAATTTAGATTGCCCTTTTCTGCATCAATCTGGTTCAATCCTCTTTCCACCTTATATAAGATCTAGTTGAGAGCTCTTCTCTGCCTCCCCTATCACTAGACCAATTTCCTCTCTAACTAAGGGACATCTGATAATTTAAAAGTCAGGAGGCTGTTTGTTTGCTTGTTTGATTTGATGGCTGGTTGGTTTGTTAAGAGATAGATGGAGGGGGAGACCAAAGCCACCATGCTATATTGTAAAGGGTATAAACTTTTCCCAACCTGAGGGATGAATTTAGTGCCTGAGATATTATCAAATGGACAAGATCATAGTGGGACCCAAGCTTTGAAAAGGTGCACTGTAGTGTCCCTTCAACAGAACTGATCTGCCTCCTAAAAGCAATCCCTCAAATTTTGTACATGGAAGGGGATGCCACCAATGCCACCATGTCATCTTTCAGCAAAATGTCCTTCCTCCCACCTCCCACTATCTCTTAGTTATCAGGTGGGATTTATTCATCAGGGAGAGAGAGAGAGAGAGAGAGAGAGAGAGAGAGAGAGAGAGAGAGAGAGAGAGAGAGAGAGAGAGAGAGAGAGAGAGAGAGAGAGAGAGAGAGAGAAAGAAAGAAAGAAAGAAAGAAAGAAAGAAAGAAAGAAAGAAAGAAAGAAAGAAAGAAAGAAAGAAAGAAAGAAAGAAAGAAAGAAAATGGATGGATGGATGGATGATGGATGGATGGATGGATGGGTGGATGGATGGATGGATGGATGGATGGATGGATGATAACTTGACATGTTTGATTTTCATAGAATCATAGAATCATAGATTTGGAAGAGATCTCAAAGGCCATCTAGTCCAACCCCCTTTCATGCAAGAACCCCCTTCAAAGTACCCCCAACAGATTGCCATCCAGCCTCAACTTAATAACCTCCAACGGAGACTCCACCACCCTCCATGGAAGCGTGTTCAACTGCCGAACAGCTTTAACCATCATGAAGTTCTGGTAAATCTCTTTTCCTGTAGTTTGAGACCATTGCCCCACATCCTAGTCTCTAAAGCCATGGAAAACAAAACAGTCCCTGGTTCAATGTGACATCCTTTCAAATATTTTTGAATTTTTTTTCCCAAGAGCTTCTGGTCTAGTATAGCAAATGCTATATTTGCTTTGGTTTCTTTTAATTAATCAATTATATATATATATATAATTGGAAGAGTTTATATATATATAATTGTGCCTTGACTTAGAACTGCCTTCAAAATAACTTCAGGGCAGTACATTAGTTTAAATTAAGAGTAAAGAATAAATATAACAATTGACTCAGCCTAGTTGGTAAAATCAGAGTGTTGGCTGGATAGTTCAGTGGGTTGCGGGGAGTTTGATCCCCCCCAGGGGGGGGTCTTGGAAGAACAGTCAGCCTGGGTGGCCTTGGGCAAGCTGCGCCGTCCCAGGCTGCCCCCAGGAGAAGGGAAGGATCAACCACATCTAAGTATTATCTACTGACCCAGGGAAAGGGCCACCACGATTCAGAATTGGTTGGACGGGTGTACAATTATGATTTATTAACAGTAGCATTAGTAAGGACATGAGTGTTGGCTAGAAAGAAAGCAGGAAGCTAGAGGGAGGATTTTAGTGATCTTAAGGAAACCCTTCAAAATTGACCAAAATAATTTCCACCCAAGTCATCTAATAATGGCATGTTTGACATTACGCTCACATCTGTCTGCACAGATTTCCCTGCACACAAAAAATGCCCAAGCACCACATAATAATTATATATGTCTCCAGCAACAGTGGCCTCAGTAAGCAACCTCTACCACTTCAATCTGGGAAATTTTGTAGGGTCTACTTCCAATTACATGAATGCAGAACAACCCAAATTGCCTACGCTCCAGTTCCGGGGTGTGTGTGTTCCTAAGCGTGCAATGAGTACCTTCTGGAAGCCTAGGTCAGCTGTGCACACTATGGAATCGGAACTAATTTCAATCCCAATGACTTGTTTAAATGAAAATATGTCCTCTCTGGACTGGGCAGCACTGGTGCTCTCTCTCTCCTCCCCCACGCCTGCACACATCCCTGCTATTTCCTGTGAGTAAATGATAGTGTGAACCAGCCGGTAGTGATGGTCAGCTCCATGCATTTAAGCTCCCCAAAATATACTGCCTGGCCTTTATTAGGAATACCAGGAATTGGGCCTCTAATTGAAAAGGAACATCCCAGCCTAGTGTCAAATGTGACCTATGTTCTAAATTGCTAGTCTGAAATATATAGACCTAGAGATGAAATTGTTGAATATAGTCATTCCGTGTGACCTTCCCTTTGTCGTTGTGTACGTCACAATGACTACCTACCAATTTCCCGGATCTCTTTGAAAAAGCAAGTCTCGATGCACCAAGATGTCGTTATCACATATTTTTTCAGCTGCTGTCAAATTATCCCCCCCCCCAATCACCACCATGAGACCAAATGAAGGGACAATTTGGTTCACTGGCAGCATCAACCAAACAGGCAAAGGCAGGCTGAAAAACATTGCAGGATTTTTTTCACACACAAAAATCCTGTATGGTGCACAAAACACAATGTTTTCTGTACCAAATGCAAGGTTTCTCCCCACCCACAATATAGTTGGTTGGTTATTTATTTATTTATTTATTTACCACCCATCTCTGGGCAGTTTACAACACATAATGGGCATAAAACAAACAAAGCAATAACAACAGTAATGGACATATAAATCAAAATAAAAAGAAAATAATATTAATAATAAAAGTAATAATAGTATAGGCTGGCATGATCGCAGAAAAAGTATTTCCATGATCTCTTTCTTTCTTTCTTTCTTTCTTTCTTTCTTTCTTTTTTCTTTCTTTCTTTCTTCCTTCCTTCCTTGCAAAAAAGTGGGAGCAGGAACCAATGAACAAATGAGTGCTTAAAGCACCCTTTGGGCAGTTTGTGATTTGATTATGCAGACTGCACATTGTCCACCTCTCCAGGCAAGCTGAGTACTCAGTTTACTGACCCTGGAAAGATGGAAGGCTGAGTCAACCTCAACCTGCCTACCTGAGCCAGTGGGGATCAAAATCAGGTTGTGAACAGAGTCCTGACTCCAGAACTGCAGTTTTAACACGAAGCAGCATGGCTGTTGTGCCCAAGAACTTCCATCATCTCACTCACTGGGATCTGGGAGGCGCCAACGAGAAAGCTGCCTTCTTTGACTGTAATAATTAATATCCATGCATTCTCTTTTGGAAGTCCAACTCAAGTGTACTGAGTGAGTATGTTTTTCCACAGAGATGACAAATCCTTACTGCTTTCCAACTCCACATTTTCCCCCTTTAAACAGATTTTCTGTCAAACAAACTGCTTGTTATATGAGGGTATATGTAATCGCAATAATGCCCAAGCTTTTTACTGCATGTAAAAGTGGCTTCCTGGATTATTGGTCAAATTCTTATGTTCCTGTGTAAGCATATTTAGCATTGCAAAGTGAAAACATTATGCAAGCAATAGACAGTGACAGAAATTATTTCTCTTTCAGAATGTTCCCAGACTTAGGTTTGCTGATTTCTCCCAAATCTGGCTTCCAGATTCTTTTTATTCCACATTGTTGTCTTGCATGAAGTTATGAGACACTATTTTTAAAATCCCCTGTATGAAATTCATATACATTTTTGCATGTACTCCCTAGGTACATGCCTGCATTGGCACACAGTGGGGTCTGGACACAAAACAGCCCATTGCTGTAACAAGCAGTAGCCCAAGAGCCCAGTATTAGTACACCCCATTGCCAGGTAGTGATGGAAAGAATAAAAGGATGAATTAACAACCACTAAAAATATACTCGGTGCTCTCAGGAGAACCATGGGAATCAAAGGTTGAATGTCACACTATGAACCAACTTGGGTATAAAGGTCATCAGGAGAAGCCTTTCTCTCCATTCCACCACCCTCAAAGTTGTGTCTCGTGGGAATCCATGAAAGGTCCTTCTCAGCTGAAGAACTCCCTCCCACTAGAGGTCAGGACTGCCCCATCTCTGATGTCTTTTTGGAAACAAAGACCTTTCTCTTTTGGCAAGCCTTTCCTGAATGATGAACTACCTATTATGTGTCTTTCATATGAATCTATATGATCACATAGACTTTGTGTTTATAACCACTTATAACCTTGTGTGATTGCATTGACACTATGTTTTCAGTTTCCATCACTCATAACTTTTACGTGGAACTTTACTCTCCTTTTAACTGCTCACGTTTTCTTGTATCTTTAATGTAATGTTGTCTTTTAAAGCAAAGCAAAAAGCAAAATGTTTTGCTTATATACCACCCCATACCACTTCAAGTGATCTCTGGGTGGTTTACAATTTTTAATTACAGTCTGCAGGCTACGCATCCCCCCCCCCCAGCAAGCTGTAAAATGTCCCTCAATTTCTTGTTCTCAAATACTTCAACATGTCTTAATTGTACTGGACTGTATATTATCCCTCATTAATGTAAGCTGCCTTGGGTCCTTTTCCAAGGAGAAAGGAAGGTGGGGGAGGAAGGCGGAACATTTGCACACTGTCTACCTCCGTTGGTGTGAGATGGTTGTTGTCTTTTTCCACCCTCTCCACAACCCATCTCTTTCCACATATATAAGTCATGGGGAAATGCAAACACTCTGGGATCAGAAGCAGCAGTTGGAGAGGAGGAATGATGAAGCAGCACAGGATTTCATAACACCTTGTATATCCATCTCTTGCCATCTCACTCTCCCCTTTCCTTGGTTTACAATGGGAAACCTCCTCTCCCTGACACCCTTCGTGGAGTTGTATTGGCCAACAACTATTTAGCAAGCTGATCAACATTCCTCTATATATGTCTATTTTTTTCTAACAGAGGAGGAAATAATTTGCTAAAATAAAATACCTCTTAAAATGAATTTAATTCATTCTATGGGTCAATTTGTTTTACAAAAAAATTATCTTACGTAATGTGGTTTCCCATAGGAATGCATTGAAAATGGATTAATCCATTCCAGAGGCTAGAGTAAAGACAGAAATAACCGGGGCTTTTACTATGTTGAACAGCATGACTTCAGCCAATATGTTTAAATGTACATTTTCATAAATTAAAAAGTTCATTATGGAAAGGGACAGATTTGTGATAAGACAGGAAAAACAACAACTGGAAAGAGACTAACCCTATGATGACTATCCAAAATCTTTTTCCTTGTTCTGAAGATTTTTTTATCCTGCTTAGACCAAAACTATGAGTATCTCAGGCCATCTGCATGACAATATCAGCAGACTCTGTCTCTGCCTCCCTCATTTGCTCCCTACTGTCCACCCAATCCATCCTGAAAGAAATCAACCCTGAATATTCACTGGAAGGACAGATTTTGAAGCTGAGGCTCTAGTACTTTGGCCACCTCATGAGGAGAGAGGAGTCCTTGGAAAAGTCCCTGATGTTGGGAAAGATGGAAGGCAAAAGGAAAAGGGGACGGCAGAGAATGAGATGGTTGGACAGCATCATCAATGCAACCAACATGGGTTTGATCAATCTCCAGGAGGCAGTATAAGACAGGAGGGCCTGGCCCGCTCTGGTCCATGGAGTCATGGAGAGTTGGACACGTCTTAACAACTGACCATCAATCCATGCAATCACCTCCAGAGAGTACAAGCCAACAATAGTAATGGTGCTTATTTTTATGGCTGTATTTTGCTTGCTTCTCCTTTTTCCTAGGGAGACAAAAAAACATACTGATGATGCAGTTTCCTAGGGCTTCACTGTGGCAGAGAATGGTTTGGAAACCTTCTCAAATTGGAGAGTCTATCCACCCCTTTCATCCTCCCAAAAAAGGAGGATGAAAGGTTGCAAAAAAAAGGTACAATCTCAAGAGACACAGAGAGAATGAGCACGAAGAAGAGAATTGTTTGAACAAAAATGCCTTTCTCTGCTCATGTTTGTTCTCTCCCCTACACGTATGTTGAAATGGATGCACTAAAGCCATCAGCACCTTTGGAGCAAAAAGGTCTTCTTGAAATAAATGGCCATAAAGTATTCCACCAATTATAATGTTGCCTCTCTAGAGTGTCTGTGACAATCAGATGCTCAAGTCTGCTAATGGTGCATTAACTGGGAAACCAGCAGGTACAATTTACACTTGAAGGGGGGGGGTCTGTGATTCATATCAGAGCACTGTAAAAAGATGTCATGGGGGGGGGGAGAGAAGTGAGAATGAGTCCTACCATTCTATACCACACATTTGTATCTTCTTGAGATTGTTTCATGTCCGCGTCTCAGATACAAGCATCACTCTCTAGGATGAAAGTTGAGGATGACCTGACTAGACTTCTTGTTTCTACAAAGAATTTTAAACTACAATCTCTAGAGGATGCTTCACCCAGCAACTAGGGCAGTGATGGCGAACCTTTTAGAGACCGAGTGCCCAAAATGCAATTCAAAACCCACTAATTTTTTTGCAAAGTGCCAAATACAGTAATTGAACCTGTATACAGGTGGCTATGAAGGGGCGATGTCGAGTGCCCACAGAAAGAGCTCCGAGTACCACCCTTGGCAACCGTGCCATAGGTTCGCCATCACTGAACTAGGGTGTCGTGACCCACTGTGAGACTCCTACAATGAGGATAAGTGGAGTTCTCCTCACCTAACAGTTATCACGGATCTCACTGCCACTACAGATCACAGGACCTCAGTGGTTCATGATTATGAACCATCAGGCAGAACCATCAGCTACAAGTCCAGAAGAAAGGCACAGATCAATGCCTGCAAGCCAGGCAGAGGTCACTGAGCAAAACATCCGGTTGCAAAGAAAGCCTTCTTATGAATCGAGGATCCCTCAAGCACAAACACACCCAATAATTTCTGAGCCTCAAACTGAGTTTTGCCTGCTTAGTTTTTGGATAACCAGTGGACCTCTAGGCAGGCAGTGGAAGGTGATTCCTGTTGAAAGTTCTAGACAGTCTTTGAAGATAGACCAGTGGACTAGCACAGAAGAAAACAGATTCCTGTATTCTGCCTTGGTTCGTGGTCCTTTCCATAAGCAGAACAGAAGCTGTTTCTCTGCCTGAATAATCACACTGGGTTTACATTCAAAACAAGTGTCATATTAGACACTGTAAGGTGTGTCATCTTCGCTGTATCATTCCTTCATGCGGTTCACGGCCTGTCAGCACTGGTCCTAGCTAGACTGCCAGAATGTAAAAGAGACAGCTCGGCGAGGCAGAGATTACAAACATTGATTGAAATGAAATCAAATACCATAGGCTCTGTGTAAACCATAGACTAGATTTATAGTTACAGTAACTGCATCATTACACCTAACTATCAAGGACACCACGTGCGCAAACATCGGCTCAATAAGAAATATTGATCGACAACGCGCGGCCAACACCTGTGATCTCAATAAAAAGCAGATGGGTGTTGTATTTCAGATCTAGTGTTTCTTCGTGTTTGCAATCTGCTGTACATTTATAGGTCCAAGGCAATTTATGCGACAGATCTGGATTGTACACTGTTTTCTGTGCTTCATATTGCACTTTAGATTTCAGCATTATCTCTCCTATATGGTCATAAGGACAGGACCACAGAGGTGGAGATACTTTGCTATTAGAGATGGGCACGAAACGAACAATTTTTTGTTTCCATTTTCGTTTCGTTATGCAATGAAACAACAAACGAATTTTATCTCTAAAATGAAATGAAACGAACAGAAACACCAGAAATTTTGTCATCCATTTCGTTTTCGTTACGACAATACATTGAACTGCTTTAAAAGCTTTTTAAAAATCACAAAAAAATGAAATAAAATGGTAACGAAACTGTAACGAAACGAACAAAAAACGAAAACAATTTTTTTGCAAAAATTCACGAAAAACGGAAATGAACCGAAACGGACCCCCTAAACAACAAACAACAAACAAAACACCATTTTTTAATTTGTGCCCATCTCTATTTGCTATCACAGTAGGATGTCTTGAAAAAAAACTTGTTTGGGGTGTGTGGTTTAGGGTTTTGGAACCTCATAAGCAGATTTAATGAGCTCTTGGTCAGATCAAGGATTTCTTATTTCTGATCTAGCTTTATTCTAATGTTCATCATACCTCTCCCCCCATATATGTGTTTATGTTTGAAAATCACAACAGTGCTATGAAATAGTTTTCTTTTTCAAAAGGAAGCTAGGAGGGATATTGACCCTTCTCTTTTTGTATGATATATGTAAAACCAATTAGGATAACTTTCCAAACATTTACTACACTGCGTAGTGTGGCAGATTAGATTTACAGAATGGAGGTGGTGGTTGCCAAGAATATAGCTCAGCTCAGATGGATGCCGCTGTCTTCTCATCAGCTGTGCAAGGTGGTGAACTAAGCTTCTGACTGAAAGCACAGATGGCGGTTCAAAATTGTGAAGATAAGGCATTCTTCTTTATATAGCATAGAGTCAGTTCTGATTTTCGTAACCCATTCCTGGGATTTCTAGACCAAGAGTAGTCAGAAAATGGCTACCATTCCCTTCTTCTAAGGATGTTCGAGGATAGTGTAGCTTGCCCAAGGTTACATAGGCTGGATATTCTCCTACAAGCCACATGAGAAGTACACTCCTAGGTACTCAACCACACTGGGTGCAACCAGTTGAACACAGTGCTTTTCAGGCAAGCTTTCCCTGAATGCGGCACTAATTACTATGTGACTTTTTATATGGATTACCATTCATGATTATGTTGACCGATTTTATAAGAATGCCAGTCCTTTTCATGTTAGTTTTCACCCCTCATAGTGTCTTTTTCCTTTTTGCCTGCTCTTTGTAGATTTAATGTTACCTTTTAATATTCTAAGATGCCTCTTCTAATTTCCCTGTTCTAAACTTGATTATGTCTCAAATGTTCTGGGCTGTATATCGTTCCTCATTATTGTAAGCCACCTTGGGTTCTTTTCCAAGGAGAAAGGTGAGGTAAAAATATTCTAATTAAATAAATAAATAAATAAATAAATAAATAAATAAATAAATAAATAAATAAATAAATAAATAAAATGCTAGAACATGACTTTTACTATATGTTTGTGTAGATCAGTGCTGACGAACCAATGGCACGGGTGCCAAAGGTGGCACTTGGAGCCCTCTCTGTGGGCACCCGACATTGCCCCTTCACATCCACCTGTATTCAGGTTAAATTGCTGTATCTAGTGGGTTTTGAATCACATTTTGGGCACTCAGTCTCTGAAAGGTTCAACATTAATTGTGTAGTTTCTCAGTCATCCAGGTGAAGTTATCAGGGAGTAGAGTCATGGCAACTGGACTTCTTTTCTCATGGGATGAAAGCTGCCCATCCAAGTACCAGATAACTGAGGAAGGCTGGGGTGAGTCTTCCAATTTATAGTTTACTTTGGTTTCACCCCACCCTGGCCTTAATAGGCTCGTTAGATGGACCATGGCCTGTGTGAAAGTCACACCTATGCAACACTTCCCAACACCCATTATGCATGGGTCATTAGCAGAGGTCTTCCCTGTGGAGGTGTGAAGTGCTTCTTAATTGTCTGGGGATTGACGAAAGGGCAGCATGATAAATGGGAGACAGATTGTACCTAAATCCCCCACCCCATGAGTTATGCTATTTCCTCTGCTGCTCAGCTTTCCTCTAAAACTTGCAAAGTTCCTATGTCTACATGAAAAGATGCTGTTCCTTGCAAAAACAAGTCAAGTGGCAGAAAGCTGCTTTATCTAGTCAGAACCTTGGACCACCTAGCCTAGTATTGTCAACTCAGATGGGCAGCAGCTGCCCAAAATTTCAAGCAGAATTCTCTTCTAATACTGCCTGGAGATGTTGGTGGCCTCCCAGTCAAGCATAAATTTACAGGGCCAACCTTGTTTAGCTTTCTAGATTAGAGGAGAATGGCACACTCAGGGCATACATACGCTGATGGAGAGCTTAGAACACAGCGAATGTCCATAGAAACAGAGGGAATGGCTTTATGCCGACTCCGTCAGCTCTGTATTGTCAGCTCTGATCAATATCAGATTTCCAATTTCTCAGGCAGGATTCATCCCTAGTCCTAATTAGCTCCTGATGTACAATAACATGAGGTATGTCCAAAGTGGTGTGCTAGAAAAACTTGGCCATTATTACCATAACAACGAAGGAGATGCCATGTAGCAGGAAATAGAACATTGCTATATTCTTGGCTGTCTCTCTTCATTAAGGACTTGCAAATGGTGTCACTAAGGGATCCCAATGAGAAGGTGCTAAGAACAGTCACGGGTCAGCTGCCCTCATAGAGTGGGTGTGTGCTATGCTACCCTACTTCCAAACCAAATGAGAAACCCATCAAATGTTACAATCACCTATTCAATTTAAAAGACAGGGGTTGACAAGAGATTTGACATTTAAACAAGTCACCATCTTCTGATCAACTAAATTGGTAGCCTAATAAAAACAGGCAGACAGGCAGGTAGACAGATGGGACTTACTCAAAATGGCAGCATAGAAGTGACATCAATGAAATTGATTGTTTTGTATCCATTTTGGTGGTGATGGGTTTTTTTTGAAATATTTTTTGGTGACTGAAATGTAAAAACAATGTTTGCTGTAGTAGAGGCAATAGCAAACATCTAAAGATTTAAACAATCTCTCGTTCTACTATCTGAAAAGGAAAGTGAGGGGAGAATCTTGGCTCGAAAGCCTAATTCTAAAGAGTCCAGGGACTGAGAAAATTCAGCTTAAACTTTAAGAATAAGGCTGTCACTCATCCCCCATGACGCTCAACTCTCAGGGTTCCACGGATTCCTTGTAAGAAGGTTCACTGAGTTAAATGATAGTACAGGGTGATCCAAGCAAATTAAAATATAAATGCAAAAATAGGTGATACCTTTATAGACCATTAAAATATGATTTTATGGGACTACTCCCCACCTCTGATCGAAGCAAGTATACAAAAGGATGTTTCCGGATCTGCTAGACTCAACAAAATGGACTGTGTTCACACATCCCACAACTAGATGAAATACACCACTAATTTGAGAAATCACACTTTCTGAGTAGGTATTATGGAAAAAACAATATAAACCACACAACCATCTTCCCCCTTTAAACTGTAAAGGGCTACACTGTATGCCACTGAAAACAGAATATTCACAAACATATATTAATTGATGGAGGAATATTTATCAGTTGCATAAAATGGATTCACAAAAGGGTCCCATTATGCAACATATGCAAGGAAATACCAATGGATTTCTGAGAACCACCACAACATTGAATCATAGAAGTTCCCACATACAGTACTTATCCTTCCCCAGCTGTACTGAAGAATAATCACAATGAACCAGTGTGTTTGTGTGTGCATGTATCACAAAACAACTGGGCAGCTTCATAACTTCTCCATTGGAATCTTATTTGTGGGTGCAGGTGTGAAAAATGTGCATACAGTCATTAGCTGCCATGCTGATGTGGTTTATGCAAACTGTAGGTAGCAAGCTCCAGAGGTCAGGTTGAGTTGTCCTTGAATCACTCTCAAAGCAAAATGTAAACTGAAATTAGCATTTCAAGGGGAGGAAGAAATCCTTTAGTAAGTCTAGCAAAGTTTGTCCGGCTTCAGGAGAACTAAGATCATATATTCCCAGATGCCAATAAAACCTATTAATCTAGAATGCACCCATACATTTTCAACTTGATGAACGTTCTTATCCAAGTTGACCTTGAAGGAGAGCAGAGGTAACCTAGAGTGGTTTGTGGGATTTTTTTTTAGCAGGGTGTGTGTGTATGGTTTTGGCCTAGGAGGCAAAACATCATAGAAACCTATTGTGAAGCTAAAAGCCGTCCAATATGTACCCCTGCCCCACAAACACTTCTTCTTAAAGGGGTTTTAAAATGGTTGTGCTCTTTGTTGGTGCTGCACACCTTGGTCTAATCTTATCCTGATCTATCTACCCACTGAACAAGAGCTGCTTCTGCCTTTGAAGATTGATGTCCTTGTACTCCACCAATTACTTTATGGCCAAGACTCTCCTAACAAAAGTCTCTTGATTTATCTCCGCTGTGGTGATTATCCTCACCCTGTACCAGAACCACCAAGGTCACAGGAAGGGAGATATTTCTGCCAGCTTTTAGAGCACATCAGCTGCCAACACCTCTTAATTTGCTGCACTGACAGAACACAAGGGCTGGGATCAGGAGAAGCCGTGGAATCATATATCCTTTCTCTAACAGGAGGATATGGATGGTGGAAAGCCTTGTGGGTATATAACAGTACCAGATCCCTATGTCTACAGAGGCACCAGAGAAGGTTTAAGTTTCAAATGAGGAGAGGAGATACAAAAAGTTGAGGCACACATGTATCCCATGGAAAAACTCGTTCCCACAGACTTTGTCTCTCCCTGTCATCCAGACATTCTTTCACCAGTTTGAGGGAAATGGAGAGGAAGAAAACAGGAGCATGACTGGTCATTTTGAGAACCTAGATCTTGGCTTCTTGTCCAAGAGCCCTCCAGGCCCAGTAGCCATTCCACTAAGTCAGTGGTTCTCAACTTGAGGGTCCCCAGATGTTCCTGGACTTCAACTCCCATAAATCCTGACAACCTGGCCACCTAAGCTAATGATGAAGACTTCTGGGAGTTGCAGTCCAGGAACATCTGGGGACCCACAGGTTGAGAACCACTGCACTAAGTTGAAGAAACATTAAAGTCTTGTGTCTCCATTGTCAGTTGTCATGTTCTCCTAACCCAGTGGTGGTGAACCTTCCTCCTAACCCAGTGGTGGTGAACCTTCAGCACTCCAGATGTTTTGGACCACAACTCCCAGAATTCTGAGCCTAGATTGCCAATGACAAAGGACTGTGGGAGTGGTGGCCCAAAACATCTGGAGTGTTGAAGGTTCCCACTGGGAACTTCAAGAAACATTGCCACAGTCTCAGTTCAGTTCTTCTCTTTGTGTGTCTCCATGCTTCTTCTCTCCAATGAGAGAATGCAGACTTTGCCATCTAGCCCTAGAGTTTGGGTAGGGATTTTTGCCTTCAGTACTGACAGCATGTTTACGAGGGAAGCATTTTTTTCACCTACCCTGCATGGTTACTTAAAGGGGGCTATAGGAATATGACCTATGAACTGCAGAGCTGAAGGGGACCCTATGGATCACTAAGCCCTGCCTTTGTCAAGGAGGCACATTGGGGAATCCAGCTCCCAACCTCTGGCTCTGCAGTGAAAGACCTAAGCCAATGATTGGCCTTGGTCTGTAGATCAGCATCAGGAGGAGGGGGATATATGAAAATGGTTCATTGACTTCCCCTCTGGGCTCTGGCACCAAGGGATGGTGGTCAAGAAAAAGCTGTGGGGCTGCCCTAGGCCAGTTCCCCATTGAAACCTCAAGGTTTGGGCAGAAATATTAGAACAGCCAACCTTGAAAGCTGGGGTTTAGGATTGGGGGGAGTTCACTTGGCACTTAGCTTGGTTACTGCCAGACCATAAAGAGAAGGGTGGAAGATTTGTGCAGAAGTATACAGTAGGTCCCTGGTATCTGCTGGGGATTGGTTTCAGGCCTTCTGGTAGACAATGAAAACTGTGGAAAAGTGAGAAGGCCAAAAATTCGCCCACTGTTTTGTGACAATACCTTGCTTTACAGCTGCTGTTTTACAACAGTAGCTTACTTTATGGCTGCTGGTTTGTGACAGTATTTACAGCTGCTGTTTTATGGCAGTAGCTTGCTTTATGGATGTTTTACGACAGTAGCTTGCTTTACAGATGCTGTTTTACGACAGTAGCTTGCTTTACAGCTGCTCTTTGTGACAGTAGCTTCTTTGTGGATGCTGAAATATTTATTTATTTTTTTCCTCTGCCAACAATGGATAACTGTATCAGTGGATAATGAATCAGTGGATACGGGGGTACATGCTTGTTCATGTGTATCGAGGCAACAAGATCCATTGTTTTTATAACTGAAACAGAATTTCAGTTCATTCCACCCAAGTAGGGGCAACGGAGGCTAGGGGACTAGGTGTACCTTGACAGACTGTCTTCTGGGTGCTGCTCACTGTGGGTAGACAACTTCAAGGTCTGTGACCTCCCAGCTCTTGGCGATTCTCTAGCTTTTCACAAGACCAGGCAATCCTTTCTGGCAGCAGGGAAGCAGGAAGACCGATGGTGAGACAGACCGACTCCATAAACCCAGCTGGGAGTTTGCCAGAGCTCAGAAAGACTGTTCAGGATGGGACCTTTGAGAAGTTAAGTCATTGATCTGCAGGGCTGCAGTGCCAGAGGCACATGACCACAACAGCCCTTTAAAGGTAAGATGCCTTTAAAAAGAGACCTTTTTTTTTTTTTTTTTACTATTTCCCCCCAAAATGAAGGACTGCCATTCCTAAAAGAAGACATGTAGTTGCTCTCTGGCCATGGCTGAGGGATCGGTCCAGAAGGCCAGCATCTTTATCTGAGGAACCCCTGACTTGAGCTGCTCTCTAGGCTGATATAGATAAACAGGTGTGGTCCTATTTGACACACGTGTGAGATCCTGCTTCTCATCCAAAGGCATCACAGGACTTTGGACTGTTCCGTCAGGGTTCTTTGCATATTCTTCTGCATATTTCATGCAGCCCCATTCTGATTATGATGTAACAAGGGCCTGGCATAATTACCACCCGGCACAATTTAAAGCTTTTCTTCCTCTCATTAAAAATGGCACTGTCGTTATGACTGACACGTTCCTCGCAACAAGTGCTGTGTTCCAGCAGCGAGCGAGTCACCTCTTTGTGTTCCCATTGAATAAAGCCCTCGGGATCCGTTGGGGATGAAAGGAGCTATATAAATCTCAGTTATAGCTATTATTGCTTTCTCCTGCATTTACCCATGGAATAAATGGCTAGGTAAGTTGATTTTCAGCCTGCTTTTCATTATTTGTTGAACAAAGCTACCTTCGAGCGCTTGGCTATTACTTACCCCCAAATTTAATTTGGTGACTAATACAGCCTGGTGTCCTATGAAGCTGACACTCTGTAATCAACATAAGGAGACACATATTTACTGAGCAATGGGCAGGGGGACCTTCAGGTGCATGCAGAAGTTGTAGGAGCTTTCAGCCTCGGAAGGACATGGCAAGGTTGTTGAAGCTTATCAGCATTCCAGAAGGTTTTGTGTTCCTGAGATGCAGATTGTCACCCATTTGTATGACTGTTAAGAACTGAGTTCCTAGGTCAAACAACCAGCCATCTCATCTAACACTCAATTTGTAGTTAGGGTTAGCTAGAACCTTCTGCAAACCAGACGGCACTTTCGCTGCTTATGTGCCTCCGGTTGCTGGTGTTCTTCACACACTTTCTGAAATGGAGTTTGGGGGAAATCGCCCTTTTGGATTGCAACTATCAACTTCCCCCAATCTACAGATCCTGGGATCTATAGACAAATGGCTTGTGCACCCCCATCCCCCCACAAAACCTCTGCTTTGAAGACACAGACTCTGTTCATCATCATGGGAATGAAGATCATCCTTCATTTATGCATCACTTAGTACCCATTCAGTTTCATCAGACATAATATGAGAGGTATTTAGCTCACTCTAGACCTTTCATGGTAGATCTTGGTACAATTCTCTGATGGGATCAGATTACCAGGTAGTCAACAATTTGTCTTCTGCCAGACCGTGGGTAGTCATCCTTTCCCAATAATCCATGGAAGGCTGTGCAGTACAAAACCTCATGAAAGCCATTCTGGTGTTTGAAGATGGCTACCAATAATCACCTCTTAGTCTTCTCTCCCAAAGTCTAAGCATAACATGCTACCTCAACTGTTTATCACAGGTCTCCATTTCTAGACCATTTACCACCCAGATCATCTTTCTCTGGAAATGTTCCAAATTTCCCTACACCTGCTTCTACTATGGTGTCCAGAATGGGGTCAAAATATTCCAGGTGAGGTCTGACCAAAGCAGTGTATAGTGGTACGTATGATTATTTCCCTTGAGCTGGACAATGTATTTCAGTCAATGAAGTGTAATAATGTATTTGTGTTTTATGCTGTCACATCATGGACAGCAAACTATCATCTTAGATAGTTTGCAGGCATTGCCCCCCCCCAGCCTGAAGAAAAGAGGCAAGATACAAGGTTTGGGTAAATCGGGCCACACTTTATTAACTCAGCAACCAACAACTCAGAAGAAACTGGGGGCCATCCGTAGGGCGGAAGGCTGATCCGTGTGAGGCCCTCCCCGCCACACACGGACCCAGGCAGGAGCCACCATCCAATGATGGGCAACCCAGCAGGCTCAACCACCCGAGGCTGTCGGCTCGGGGTAATTGCCACCTGTGGGGCCCAGCCACTTACCTACCCCCGGTGTCGAGTCCTCAGGGCCTTCAGCGCCGAGGGGGGGGGCAAACACTCATATCAGGTGTCCCTTGGCTCCATACCTTACCTGCCTTCCGACCCTACCTGCCTGTGTGACCAAATGCTGCGAAAGAACCACACCAGACCCAGTAAATAACATTAAGAACGGGGTGGGTGAAAACACACCTGCTCCTTGTCTGGCCATTTGGGAGCAGGTCAAAAATTCCCATCTGCCCCCCCCCCCCCCGTAGCGACCAGTATAACTCACTCTTAATTCAGGATGGGCGGGTGGGACGCCGCTTGCCACAGGAAGAGAGAGGCAGCCAACCGTTGGGAGCTGCTTTTAAGGTAAGCTCCCGGCTGTCCTCTCCGAGCCACCGTCGGCTCGCCCGTCTTTGCCTCCCCCGGGCGGGTGGGGCCAAATTAGCTCCCGCAGCACATTGCGCACCACGGTAAAGCCTTATATGTTTTCAATAGTCCCAGGGCCAGGAACTCTGATAAGGTAGGCCTCTCAGTCGCAGGATACACTGTAAGTTTAGACTAATGTGCTTATAGGTTCATTTGTTTGCTTTTGCATTGACCACTCAAAAGTCTTCCAGGCATCTATGTGGGACAGGTATGTAGGGGAGTGGGACATGCATCCTGTCATTCCTGCCTGCCATTTAGCTCTCCATCATCATTCTTCTTAGAATATATTTATTTGATATAGTCTAAGAATATATTTGCTCCTGGAACAACCTCTATTGTATTCTGGAAGTTTGTGCAACTGTGAGATGTGGGTAAGCTTTCTTTTGTTGCATTGCCTATTGATGGCATCCCTTTGCTACTATTGACTTTTGTGATCTTCTTTCACACAAACAATTTGGTTTCCCCTTGATCACCCCTGATCTGGTTGAATGAATCCTGAGTAAATTAGACCTCAAGGTTAATGCACTATACCTGCAGCATCAAAACCAATCTTTCAGAGAGCTTGGAAGAGCACCATTGGGAAATATCAAAGCAAACCATGTTGGTTCTAGAGATCAAAAGTACCCTCAACCAGGAATTTTCAGGCTCTACAAGATTCCTTGCCTCCATGCAATAGCAAAATGCAGAGTGATTCTTTTTCTTATGCAGCTATCTGTAAATTGGAAAAAATGCCACTGAACACAACTAGCACATACTCTTTTCTTAGCTACTTCTGTGCAGCTTCTCTTTTTGAGAAGCATATACACGGCAAGTATGGGGAGAATAGATAATTTCCTTAGGAAGATGGAAGCAACCCTTCCGATGTTCTGTTCCATAAAAATCCATGCAAGAAAGCAGAAGCCGTGAACATTTGCACAAATTTTGCATTATTTCCACCTTCCTGTTGCAGAAGTTGTTTTAACTGACGATTGTGGGTCCTGATGGCAATTTTAGTGTTGTGTTTTAATGTATTGTATTTATTGTATCTATATGCGTTTATCATTTTAATTTATTGTAATTTTGATATTTTAATTGTTATTTTGATTGTGAGCTGCCCAGAGACTTTTGGGTAGTGGGCGGCATACAAGCTGTATAAATAAATAAATAAATAAATAAATAATAAATTAATAAATAAATAAATAAATAAATAAATAAATTTGCATCATTTACACACATTTACATTTTGTGCCATGAACTGCATTCATGGCACAATAGTGATCCTCAGTCTATTCAGGGAGAATTCTGTGGAATTGTTTTTGTAGTTCGTTACTCTCTCTGAGCCAAAGCCAGAACAGATTTACTTCCCTGGTGGTTGTTATGTTTTTCTCTTTCAAGCTTGTTTCTGAGATCCCTAGATCCTACCTTCTGTTTACAACCCATATCCCACTTTCTCTGGTTAGATAGGCATTAAGCCTGCAACCCTATACACATTCTATAGACAGTAAGTTTCAGAGAACTTAAGTCAGTGGTGTCCAAACTTCAGCCCTCCAGATGTCTTGGATCACAACTCCCAGAATTCCAAGCCTGTATTGCCAGTGACAAAAGGCTCTGGGAGTTGTGGTCCAAAACATCTGGAGGGCCAATGTTTGGACACCACTGACTTAAGAGAGCCTCCTTCTGAGCAAATACACACAGACTCACATTGTTGGTTATTCACTGTTCTCACTTGCCATTGCGATGCTTGTGTAGCCCAAACCAGGTGGCTATGCCCCCCCCCCATGTAAGTCAAATCATTTCCTTGTATGCATCATCCCATTTCCTACACATTCTCTGGTTGGCTGGGATCCCTTTTCTGCTTGTTCTAGAATAGAAAGAACAGAGGCGGATAAAGATCATGTTGGATATTCACACAATGTCCTTTTTTAAAAAATCCCACTGCACTAAATTTTAACTTCGAAGAAAGTCACACTTGGCACACTCTTAAATTTAACTTAGAACTATCTCCAGAAAGTATTTAGCTCCCACCGAGATTATATATAGCAATTTCCTTGAACCTTGCTGCATTTATTTTACATGGCTCCCTCACTAGGGTCAACAGCCTTCCCCAACTGCCTTGTGTGTTCTCCAGAAATTAAAGATTAATCACTTGAATATTGCAGGCGTCAACTGGGGAGAATAATTGTACGATGCTCCCTGAATGCCTACTGAATGCTAAAGCAGATTTATCTTGTTATTAGTTTCTCATTAGTTTCATGCATTCCTAGAGACCCTATAAGCCTGTAATTATAGTTTATAATCTCCCGTGCACACTTGATCCCGCCTCTTGTTTTCACTTGGGGCAAAGCCCAGGAAATTAGTCATTCCATAGAAAGCATCACAGAATGTTAAAATATATATATTTGAAAAGCCATACTATAGCCAACAAAAGCTTTGTCAGGTTGTGACTGCAAGAACATCCCCCCACTCATGCTCCCCAACAACTGATATCCAGCAAAAGACACCTTCTGATCAGGGAGATGACCTCTCAGCCTATGACCATCCTGACAGCCTTTGCCAATAAATACCACTCCATACTGTAGCTGTCAAGTTTCCCTGGCACTGGGCAGGATGGCAGGAGAGAGGTGTAACATCTGTGTGTGCAAACAAAAACAAAATTCAATGTGCATGTGCGCACCTGCACCACCCCTCCCACCATGCGGGCCAAAGCAGACGTAGCCCCGTAGAAGCTGCACTGGGGGACGAGGAGGGTGACAAGGAGGAGGAGAAGGGCATGGTGCAGGATCCTGGCATGAGAAGACCGGGAAGGGGAGGCAAGGAGAAAACCAACCCTACTGCCCAGCCTACCTACAGCCCAAATGCTCTGGCTGTCCGGATCCTGCAGCTTTACCAGGAGCATGCCCAAGCCATTCCTCCCTGCAGGCTCCTTGGAGTGCGGCTGCCAGAGAGGATCATGGGAGTCATAGTCGCCTTCCCTCTCTCCAATCAGACTCCGAAGTCTCTCCTGTCGGCAGCTGGAGGAAGCTCACCTCTGCCTCCGCCACCCGGGACATTTCCGGTAAAAGAAATGTTCCAGGAAGACGGCGGGATGAGGGCTAGAAAACGGGAATGTCCCACCCAAATTGTGACACTTGACAGCTTTGCACCACTAGCCCTCCCTTGTGAAATTGTTTTGGAGAATCAAGGACTGGGAGTTCAAGAGATTGGGTCCCCCAACATGATAGTAAGTCTGGAAGCCAACAGATAAAAATTGTGATCAAATATATATTGGGTCACCATAGTGTGTGGTGCTTCACGTGTAGGACAGCATAAGGGCTTCGTGCCCATCTCTAATAAGGAGCACTATGTACAGGGTGCTTCTTACCCTCCATATAGTTAATCATTTGGCCACCCCTCAGATCCATCCAGTAGCTATGCCACTTGGCTAGCCTGCACCTGGGTGTCAGTCCTAGCGGGTTTGAATGACATCGTGAAGCCTTCTCATTATAACATTGTGGAATTATTTATTGCACAGGTCTGGCCACTGATGGAGAAAGGAAAGGGTACCGCAGGACACTAGTTTAGTTTATTTTGATTGCTCTGCCTCTGTTATTTTATGTTTTGTTGTCCATCGGATGTATGTCAATCACTTTTTGTAATGTAAATTTAAAAAGTGCTATAAATAAATAAATAAATAAATAAATAAATAAATAAATAAATAAATAAATAAATATCTCTGTTAAAGACAAGGAGAACACTGCAATGGGAACCTGTATTGATAATAAGATGTAGTTCAACTTAAGGAACCTGAGGCACTTACTGCCTCCTGCTCAGAACATCATGCCGCTGCATCCAGTTTCCTTCACAAACAGCATCCGAGCTTAGCAGGTTCTCCAACACACCCCATAATTAGCCCTCCCTCTTTTCAAATCCACTCTCTATTTTCCCCACTACAGATCTTGTCACAAAGCCAACAAGAACTGACTCCATCCAGCCTCCAAAGGAGAAATGGTTGTTTAAGAGCCTTATCTGGACCAACCAGCTGGGGAAGAACATGGATGGTATCATGAGTCTATAAACCATCCCTTGAAGGGCAGCACTAAATTCTGAAGGGCTCCCAGCCTGCATTGCCACAGAAGTGACCGGAAACCTTTGAACAACAAAACCTGAGAGAGAGAGAGAGAGAGAGAGAGAGAGAGAGAGAGAGAGAGAGAGAGAGAGAGAGAGAGATGCCTCCCCTTGATGGGCCAGCTCAGTGAAACTTGTTTAACCTCTTCTCTGTTAATCCTGGTTACACCTGAAAAGGTAGAACAGGAGGATCCCATCCAGATTTGAATTCAAGGGCATCTCAACAGTGAGAGATATTTCTATCTCTTTTAACAGTACTGATGAACTCATTCTCTCTCTCTCTCTCTCTCTCTCTCTCTCTCTCTCTCTCTCTCTCTCTCTCTCTCTCTCTCTCTCTCTCTCACACACACACACACACACACACACACACACACACACCTCATTCAGCAACATGTTTTACAATCCAGTAATCCAGTGAAAATATTTAGTAATTATCTTGGCTTAATTGCTGTAGCAACTGATAGGTCTTTATGTTGAGAGTACTATTACCACATAGTTTTAGGTTGTTGTTATCATTAAAAATAGCAAACACTCAATGAGCACTTTAAAAACATTGACTGGTACTGTATAACAGATACAAGGTTCACCCTAAAACCTAAGTATCTGTTAAATATTGGTGCTGTGTGTATGGTGTTCCCTCTGTTGTCATTCTTATGCAGCTCTCATGAAGTTACGTATTTCTGAGATCTGCAGCTGCTTATAATACTGTGTGAAATGCCTTGATATGGTTCCCAAAACCCTGATAATGAAGAGGAGTCCTCGATTGTGTTTTATCCACAAGAGTGAGGTTTCAATTGTCAAATTATCAAAATCCAAAATTGCATTTGGATACTGTTTACCATTCTTTATCTTCAACTCTGGCGCTCTGGCATTCCCTGGGATTGCAATGTTGCTTGCTTGTTTGTTTGTTTCCATACTATCCAATTAGTGAAGGACATTCCTCCAGGAAGAAGTACATAGTAAAACCACAAAACCCCATTCTCTCTCCCTCTTTCTTCACCTTTTTCAATCAACTACAATATTAAAATTAACCTTAACAATAGCATTGAAAAACCATTTGGGGAGGACCAGAAAGCACCAAAATTAAAGTGCCAAAGTGTCACAGGATTACTAAATCCTTATCTAAGGGATTAAGTACTTAAAGGCCATTTGGACTTCCAAAATAAGGATGTTGTCCTCCCTATGGAACTTAACCTTTGCAAAGAAGACAGCTTTAGATCAGCAGCTTCTGAGTCTTACATATATAATTTCACTGCCTCACCCCATCCCCTAATTCCAAACCATATTTGTAACCATGAGCGCTAGAAGATTTGTGGGTTTTCTTTTCCAAAGCAAGCTAACACAGTCCACAACCTGGAATTAAAATACAAATACTGTCCTAGAGCTCCCGCCTCTCGAATATCAGGGTCTTTTCAACTCTGGTCTAATCTCAACGGACATTCCAGTCCGACTCCTTTGGTACAATAGCGACCCAATTTCCCTTTGCACCCTTCGGCCGCCCCCAAGGCCTTTGGGAAAAAAATTATCTGGCAACAGAGGCCCAATCTAATTAGAAGCACAAGGTACAATGACTATGGCCGTTACTTCACGAAGTACTTCTCTTCGCAGCGTGATTGCCTTCGCTGTGAATCCGAAGGCGGTCACGTGGTGGTCACGTGGTCTCCATTCGCCCCCACCCCTCTTTCCGTGTCCTCACGGGGCGAGGTTTTAGGATCGAATCCAGTACTACCTCACGTGTTCCCTTCACATTGGGAAGCTTACTTGCAACGTCCGGTTTCTGCTTTCTTTAATATTTAAAAAAAAACTACCATGGCGTATCGATGCATCAATACCCGGCTGTCATTTGCGGCAGAGCTGAATAACTGTATGTTCCTTTGTTTTCTACTCCCGATTTGTATTGCTTCGTCCATTGGCAACGTGAAAAAATTGCTGTTCTCCGTCAGGGTCACTAGGTGGACCAGCACACAACATTTGTTGTGTATACCATTGCTCCTCCAAGGAATATTGTAAGCACAGAAAGCAAGATCAAAAGAACGGGTTAACCAAAATATCGATGCATCGGCATTTTGGAGAAAAAGTAACTAAAAAAAAATTAAATATATATAATCACTGGCCACACGTGACTTTGGATGCGAAGCGAAAAAGATTCCCGGCCTCCGGCAGGGGAATCACTCGCCCCGCTTGGAGCACGGTTTAGGGGGCGTGGTCGGGGTGGCGCCGCATCCAAAAAGGAGGAGTGTGAGGACAGAAACGATCGCTTCGCACAGAAATGACGGCTCGCCGCGCAGCGAGACGTTCGTGAAGTAATAGCCTTTGTTTCATAGCAGGTTCTGCACCAGTAGCTTCAGAAGGCAAAGCCAAATGCAAACCTGAATGACCTCGTGATTAGAGAGGCATCGAACCAGCCTGTTTGAATGCAGGCCTCTTTTCATTTACTGCTTCCAGTTCTGATAGTTCATGTTCACCCTGCCTTACTAAGCACACCTCCCTTTCTCACCAAGCAATGGTGACACAGAGGGAATGTAGGCCTAAATTTATTTATTATTACTCCACTATACACATACTGGTGCGCTGTGTTGCCGTGGTGTGCCCTATAATAATATTAGGCTAACATTGGCCAGTCTGCACGCCGAATAGAGGCGGGCATGGCCCACGTGATTGACACAGGCTGCGGCGGGGACACGTGCCTTATAAGGTCTGGGTGTGCGTGTCCAGCTTCAGCCTCTGTCGGAGTTCGAGCCCCCGCCCGCCTACCCTATGGCTATCGGATGGTGACGCTTTGCTGGTCGCTTCGGGGCCGGATGGGAATTTTATTGACTGTCACTCTAATTGGCCATGAGTGACAGTGTTTTTTCGCCCATCCCACCATCCTCTAAGCCTTTAATCACATTAATACTCCCTTGTTGTTGTTGTTGTTCAGTCATTCAGTCTTGTCCAACTCTTCGTGACCCTACGGACCAAAGCTTGCCAGGCCTTCCTATCCTCCACTGCCTCCCGGAGCTTTGTCAAATTCATATTGGTTGCATCAATGACACCGTCCAACCATCTCATTCTCTGCCGTCCTCTCTTCCTTTTGCCTTCAATCTTTCCCAACATCAGGGACTTTTCCAAGGAGTCCTCTCTCCTCATGAGGTGGCCAAAGTACCGGAGTCTCAGCTTCAAAACCTGTCCTTCTAGTGAACATTCGGGGTTGATTTCTTTCAGGATGGATAGATTTGATCTCTTTGCATTCCAGGGGACTCTCAAGACTCTCCTCCAGCACCACAGCTCAAAAGCATCAATTCTGTGGCAATCAGCCTTCTTTATAGTCCAGCTTTCACTTCCATACATCACTACTGGAAAAACCATAGCTTTGACTATCCTGACCTTAGTTGGCAAAGTGATGTCTCTGCTCTTTAGGATGCTATCTAGGTTTGCCATTGCTTTCCTCCCAAGAAGCAGGTGTCTTTTTATTTTGTTGCTGCAGTCGCCATCTGCAGTGATCAAAGAGCCCAAGAAAATAAACTCTGTCATTGCCTCCATTTCTTCCCCTTCTATTTGCCAGGAGGTGTTGGGACCGGTGGCCATGATCTTAGTTTTTTTGATGTTGAGCTTCAGCCCATTTTTTTCACTCTCCTCTTTCACGCTCATTAAGAGGTTCTTTAATTCCTCCTCACTCTCTGCTATCAGAGTAGTATCATCTGTGTATCTGAAGTTGTTGATATTTCTTCCGGCAATCTTAATTCCAGTTTGTGATTCATCCAGACCTGCCTTTCACATGATGTACTCTGCATATAAGTTAAATAGGCAAGCTGACAGTATACAGCCTTGTCATACTCCTTTCCCAATTCTAAACCAGTCAGTTGTTCCATAACCCGTTCTGATGGTTGCTGCTTGTCCCACATATAGATTTCTTAGGAGACAGATAAGGTAGTCAGGCGCTCCCATTCCTTTAAGAACTTGCCATAGTTTGTTGTGGTCCACACAGTCAAAGGCTTTGGCATAGTCGATGAAGCAGAAGTAGATGTTTTTCTGGAACTCTCTGGCTTTCTCCATAATCCAGTGCATGTTGGTGATTTGATCTCTAGTTCCTCTGCCCCTTCGAAATCCAGCTTGTACTTCTGGAAGTTCTCTTTCCACATACTGCTGAAGCCTGCCTTGTAGAATTTTGAGCATAACCTTGCTAGCATGTGAAATGAGTGCAATTGTGCGATAGTTGGAGCATTCTTTGGCGTTTCCTTTCTTTGGGATTGGGATGTAGACCGATCTTTTCCAGTCCCCTGGCCACTGCTGGGTTTTCCAAATTTGCTGGCATATTGTGTGCAGCACCTTTACAGCATCCTCTTTTAAGATTTTAAAGAGTTCAATTGGAATGCCGTCACCTCCACTGGCCTTGTTATTTGCAATGCTTTCTAAGGCCCACTTCACTTCACTTTCCAGGATGTCTGACTCCAGGTCAGCAACTACGCTATCTTGGTTATCGGGGACATCCAGAACTTTCTGATATAATACTTCTGTATATTCTTGCCATCTCTTCTTGATCTCTTCTGCTTCAGTTAGGTCCCTACTAGAGATGGGCACGACTTAGCGGTATTCCCATTTCCGTTTCCGTTACTCTACGGAAACGGTAACGGGAATTACTCCGCCATACTTCGAGCTCGAACCGACGAACGAACAATTTTGGTCTGATTTGTCGTGCTCGTTCCTTGCATCGCGCGATTGCGCGATGCCATGCGGCACAGAAAAAAAGGTTTTAAAAGTTAAAAAAACCCGGTTCCCGGCCAAAAAGCAGGCGGAAAAATGCCTGCCGTGCCTCAGGGCACCTACCAGAGGGGTTGTTTCTGGAGGTCCCCGGCCTCCCCCCTCATGCCCCGTCCTGGGCTGCTCTGGTGGGACTCGCCGCAGGCTCGCAGCCAGCAAAAAGCCCAGTCTCGCCACCGGCCGCCCGCAATTAAAGTGCAAGCAAGCGGCACGGACGGCACAGGAAAAAAAACTTTTAAACTCTCCCCCCACCCATTCCCGGGCCAAAAAAGCAGGCGGAAAAATGCCTGCTTGACTAAGGGCACAGGGCACCTACCGGAGGGGTCGTTTCTGGAGGGGGGGTCCCGCCTCCCCCCCGTCCTGGGCAGCCGGACTCGAGTCGCCATTTCGCCATGCCATGCGGTGCGGGCGGGGGATCCAAAATGGGGCGGCAAACGCAATATTGTTTTTGAAATCGTGGTCCAAAAACACACAAGCACAACAGAAACACGCGAAAATTTATAAACTGCCAGATTTTTCACAGTAGCAGTGGGTTTTTTCTTGCTACAAAATGTCTCTCCTCTCCTCCTCTGTCCTCCATTGATTTTATTTTATTTTATTTTTTTACACCTGCGCAGTGCGCAATGATGGGCTGGCCGAGTGGCCAGCCATGTGGGAGTGGACAACCATGCAAATTTTTGGAGCCATCCCACCAGTCGCATGGCCACTTGGCCATGGAGACTTCTGGGATGTGCCAAAAAGCCCCCTAAAACCTGCCCTAGCCCTAACCCTAACCCTTGACTCCGTACCCATACGTCACAGACTGTCTTCTTAGTGCGTCAGAGAGGCACCCAGAGGTGCAACCCACTAGCCCACCGTAACCTTACCCGTCACTAGCCTAACCCTAGCCATTGCACTAAGCCACCTTAAAGCCAGATCTACTTGCTTGCATTGCACTACACGCAGCAAGTACAATTCCCTTCTGTGTGAGACATGGTGGTGCGGGAGCCTTGTGCAGGGAAGGCATGATGCTATCACTCTCACACTGGTCTCACTGTCTGCACATTATGTTATGCAATATCCATATGGCTATTGCATAGCATTTTGCAGCAGCAGCAGGTGAGGAGGGGAGACCCCCATGTAGAGGGGTCTCTCTTGGAGCCTGCTTCCCCTTCCTAGTGGCAGGAGGCACCCACGGGTGCCTCCAGGAGCCCACTTTCCCTTTATAGTGGGCCAGAGGAGGCACCCACCCCACAGAGGTGCCTCCAGGAGCCCGCTCCCCCCCCCAAAAACCAGTACTAACGACAACGAAAAAATGAAAAAAACGAACCGACTAATTTTTGCGAATTTTCGCGAAAACCGGAAACGACCCGAAACGGGACCGGCCCGACTAACGACAACTCGAAAAAATTTTTTTTCAAGTCGTGCCCATCTCTAGTCCCTACCATTTTTGTCCTTTATCATATCCATCTTTGCACGAAATGCCCCATTAATATCTCCAGTTTTCTTGAATAGATCTCTGGTTTTTCATTTTCTGATGTTTTCCTCAATTTCTTTGCACTGTTCATTCAAGAAGGCCACCCTGTCTCTCCTTGCTATTCTTTGGAAGTCTGCATTCAATTTTCTGTATCTTTCCCTTTCTCCCTTGCATTTTGCGTCCCTTCTCTCCTCTGCTATTTGTAGGACCTCGTTGGACAACCACTTTGCTTTCTTGCATTTTCTTTTCTTTGGAATAGT
Source organism: Phrynocephalus guinanensis (assembly GCA_037367245.1). NCBI lineage: Eukaryota > Metazoa > Chordata > Lepidosauria > Squamata > Agamidae > Phrynocephalus > Phrynocephalus guinanensis. Next base: position 7,903,583 of record CM074749.1, on the reverse strand, counting down.
TTTCATTGCAGCCTCCTGTACAATGTTACAAGCCTCCATCCATAGTTCTTCAGGTGTTCTGTCCACCAAATCTAGTTCCTTAAATCTATTCTTCACTTCCACTGTGTATTCATATGGGATTTGACTTAGATTATACCTGACTGGCCCAGTGGTCTTCCCTACTTTCTTCAGTTTAAGTTTGAATTTTGAAATAAGAAGTTGAGGATCTGAGCCACAGTCAGAACCAGGTCTTGTTTTGGCTGACTGTATAGAGCTCCTCCATCTTTGGCTGCAGAGTACATAATCAATCTGATTCCGGTATTGTCCATCTGGTGATGTCCATGTGTAGAGTTACCTTTTGTGTTGTTGGAAAAGTGTTTGCAATGACCAGCTTGTTCTCTTGACAAAACTCAATTAGCCTTTGCCCTGCTTCATTTGGAACTCCAAGGCCAAACTTGCCAGTTATTCCTTTTATCTGTTGACTCCCTACTTTAGCATTCCAATCCCCTATGACGAGAAGAACATCTTTCTTTGGTGTCAGTTCTAGAAGTTGTTGTAAGTCTGCATAAAATTGGTCAATCTCAGACTCTTCAACACTGGTAGTTGGTGCATAAACATGGATTACTGTGATGTTCAAAAGACTGCCTTGGAATCGTACCGAAATCTTTCTATCATTTTTAGGTTGTATCCCAGCACTGCTTTTCTCATTCTGTTGTTGACTATGAGGGCTACTCCATTTCTTCTATGGGATTCTTGCCCACAGTAGTAGATGTGATAGTCATCTGAACTGAATTTACCCATTCCTGTCCCTAATCGGTCACAATAGGCGGGTAGTGCAAGCCTCAAAATCAATTTAGGTAGGTCCCTCCTGGCTATTACACTTGTAAGGTGGACGGCAGCCCTAAATAAATCAGATAGTACAGGAAGCAGATACAGGCTCATCTAATAGAATACCCTGTCTCAATAACGTGGGCTGCCAACTTCCTTTAAAAACATCAGAGTTAATGATGCCCAGTCATAGGGTGGGCATCCCACCCTCGGCATTGTAATATATCTCAGAGGAATATCATTGAAGCAGGAGGGACCTAGAAGTTATAACATCCCAAATTAATACTTGCGTGATGGCACAGGCCCTCTCTTAGTTCCCGTTTATAATAAAAATGTTCAGAGTTATTACTGTTACAAATAAATTGTGGCCCTTTGTTTAAACCCAAAGAAGATTGTGTTGCCTCTTTATTTCGGCATGGGTGGGCAAAGCGCTATACAACTTTTACCTTGCTTCTATTACCTTTATGCAAAACAACATTTCCAAGTCAGGAACAATCAACTACCTACAGGAAGTGTTGAGTATCTACAGTCTCTAACCAACAGGAGTATTCACCATCTCCTCTGCTTCTTGGAAGATCGTATTCCACACAGTTCATCCAGGTACAACACAAGACACTTAATGGAACATGTGTTTTACCAAGAGAAAAATAAGCAGTGCATAATTTATTTTCAACAGTTGCATGCAATCAGGCTTATGCTAAACAAGAGTGTTCCGGAGAGTTGATTCTAGCAAAGGAGGAGAAAGTTGCACAGTGCTGTGTCATACCCTGATGTGATTATACTGCTCATCACTGCAACACAGTGAATCTATCTATGTACGCTGAAGTAATAAATAACTTTGGGATCTAAAAGAAAGGTTATCTGCAAGGGAAGCAGCCTCAGGCACCTGTGTATCACATTCATGTTATTGTCATTAAAACATGACATTTCAAGTGTGCAATACACAAATGAGCATTAGACGTTTCTTCTGGATTGCATTTATTATTTGATTTGATTTGATTTTCATCCTGGTGAACCTGCACATCTAGGTATCTACCTAAAAGTCCTTGGAACATCCCCCATATTGATGTCATATCTAACAAAATTTGTTAAATTCAACCATAAAATAATGCCACCTATATAAATGCAATGTTGGCTGGCATGCTAAAAGCTTAACAGAATGAAATCCATTTTAGTTGGTACCTGGACACTTGGGAGAACAACCAAAGCTGTCTTCAGAAGAAGTTTCATAGCTCAGGTACCACCATGGAGAAGGGACTGGCTTAAAACCTCCAACTACACAGTGGAAAGAAATTCTGATAGGGACCTATAGAGCAGTTTATTAAATACTTACAAGTCACCCTAAAATATACCACCCTATATTGTTAGTTTTACCTCAGCTGTCAATGGAGTCTCAGTAGATTGAGTAGTAGACTCTGGTGTTGGGGAAAAACAAAAATGTTTCTATTTTACTCACAAATCTTCACATATATCAAAATAATAAACATATCTGCAGATCTTAACTGGTTCACATCATTATTTGACTAACTGACTAGTTGCATGAATACTTCACTTGAAATGCTGGCTCCATAACTGTCAAGCTCTCTCTAGGCATTGAAAACTGACTGTAACAGACACATAACCTGTTTCTGAAGTAGAGAGGCTGCTACTGGGTGTTTGACATTCAACCCAAAGTCCCTCCCTTCCAAACCACTTAAAAAGGATAACATGCAGTTTGTCATAATTCCATCAAGAACAGCATCCCATTACAATGCAATGTTTCCTAGGCATTGGCAAGCTCATGGATCCTACCAGATATCACACATCTGGACCGTGAGCAGGCTGAGCTCGAAGAATCTGACTTTTGATTTATTTATTTTTAAGAGATAAAATGGAGGCAGAATTCAGCTGACATCCATGGAGTGTCTGTTTACTCACACCATGCTGATGTTAGCTCTGCTTTAATGGCTCAGCTAAAAGTCAAACGAGAGCTCTGCATAACCGGCAGGCATCTGTAAAGATCAGCCCTTCTCGAGCGTTACCTTAGCTTTCCCTGAGAATGTCAGCTAACATTGCCTATGTTATTTCCCTTCCTAATCTCTCTCCCTCTATGAGTATTATTTGAGCAGAGATGTAAATGTCTTGGGTTTCCGTGGAAGGGATGGGGGGGCAGAAAGAGTGCAAAAGAGTTATCCTGCTCCCTATCTCATACACTGTGTGGGTTGGATGGGTTAAAAAGAGAGGGAAGGAAGGAAGGAAGGAAGGAAGGAAGGAACCTAGTCTGGAATAAGAGCATTATTTTGCTTCTTTAAACGTACTGCCAAAGTAACCTGATTAAAAAAAACACACCTTTAAAAACCCTGAAAGGAAATCAAAACTCAGTTCAGAGTGAAGATTACAGACATTTGGGTGGTGTTGGGGCATTCAATTACATCCTCAATTCATCTTTTTAAAAATTTAGGAAGATGGATTTAGAAGTTTGTGGTTGACCAATCCCTCCTCCATGATCTTAAACAATGATAAAAATTATTTTGTTTACTGTACTTATACCCAGACTGTTTCCCTTCCTTAAATTTTTGGCTAAGTTGGTCATACTGCCTTTCCTCTGGTGAGCTCAAGGAAGTGCACATTGCTCTCCTCCTCCTCCTTCTCCTCCTCACTTTTTCTTCTCAATAGTCCTGTGATGTTGGCCAAGTGGGAAGAGAACTATTGGTCCAAGATCACCCAGTGGATTTCATGGCTCACTCGATGGAGCTCTGAAATCTTTGGGCCATTACAATGTAAACCAGTAGGGGGCAAACTTTGACCCTCTAGATGTTTTGGACTACAACTCGAGTAGAATTCCAAGCCTGTATTGACAATGACAAAGGACTGTGGGAGTTGTGGTCCAAAACTTCTGGAGGGCCAAAGTTTGGCCACCACTGCTGTAAACAGTACACCATACCAGCTCTTTGTGAGGAGCTTAAGGATATCAATATGGTTTCTATACCCCACTTGATCTTAGTCACAACCCTTAGAGATAGGTTATGCTCTCTCGCTCGCTCACAGAGAGAGATGTTGTGAGACTGACTGTCAAGTCGGTCTTAAGTTGTGCTCAGCTTGTCCTCTCCCACTCCAGTTTGGACTCAATTTGTCACTTAGGACCCATCCGCTTCTCCCTTTTCCCCGGTATGTGTGTGTGTGGGAGGGAGCTTGTTTTTAATAAGGACTTGGTGCTTGGCATCAAAGTCTCGGATTTGGACTTGGTACCAAGTCCAAGTCCTCAGACCAGTTCCACTAGGAGGTCACTCTGTCTTGGAGATCAGCCAGTGAAAGAAGCCCTTCTCTGTGGCAGAAAAGGCTTCTTCCTGGTCCTAATTCCATACAACCCAGATGTCTTTGAGTTCAGATTGCATGCTTATTTGATATACAGAAAAGACACAATAAGAGAGAGAGAGAGAGAGAGAAAGAGAGAGAGAGAGAGAGAGAGAGAGAGAGAGAGAGAGAGAGAAGGTCAACCCAATATCAGCAGAGAGCATCATATTGACATTGTGTTGATGTTCAATCTCTGTCTGTCTGTCTCTCTCTCTCTGTCTCTCTCTGTCTCTCTTTGAGGAGCTCCTTGAATCTATCTATCTATCTATCTATCTATCTATCTATCTATCTATCTATCTATCTATCTATCTATCTATCTATCTATCTATCTATCTAAAATTTGAACTTCCTCAGGTGTAATTTAATGTATAGTCAAATTAACTGCTGGATGGCTCATCTTAAGCCCAAGGCTGAGAGTTCAATTCCTCACTCTGACTCCCTGATGGGGGGCTGCAGGGTATTTCCAGCATTGCAGTTCTAAGATGTTGACCACACCAAACTCTCTTCCACTCCATTTTAAGGGGAGGTAAAGTCTGAGTCAGACTGAGGGCCTAAGGAGCCTTCAGGGAAAACTGAACAGCTCTCCACAAAGCAATGCTTCCTTGTTTTTGTCTTTGTTTTAATTTAGTTTTGCTCGATATCTCCAGCGCTTGGCAAAATTGTCCTTCAAGGCCAGCGAGGGGCCAGCCAAAAAGGAAATAAACTCTGACTCCTTATTTAAAACCCAACTCCTAAGGTTCTCTCAGCTCTTTCTCACATACTCCCTCCTTCTCAGATATATTATGCGGCCTCCTCCATGTCTGGTTTCTAACCATATTCCCTTTCTCAACATTATTCTTTGCTTTGACAACACAATGGACTTAAAATTATGCCAGCAGCTTCTTCGAAGGCTACAGAATAAGATCCCGGGAAAATTATTTGTCTTTCTTCCCACTTATCTCCTACTCCTACTCCCCTTGGCGTACAAGCTAAAAGGCTGCAGTGCATCTCAGACATTATTATTCTCTAAATTGCAGTCAAGATTTCAGAGCCTGCTACACCCCAAGAAAGATACAAAACATGATTAGATACAAAAGCATGATGAGAGAAGAAGGAGGGGAGACACATCTTGAAATATGATGCAAGGTGTTGGAGCAGGAGGCAAGGACTCAAAATCTCCTTCCTTTGGAATAACAGCCTTTTCATCTTCCACATCCCTCGGCTTTCATTCAAAATCTACTGAAGTTAATGAAAAACTTCCCAGGGGTTTTCAAATGACTAATAAATAAAGCTTCTGAACGTTCACACAGTCCTCTGCTGAATGACAGATGCACAATCATATATACATACATATGTATATATGGAACTGTACATATATCACAAGTAGAGATGGGCACGACTTAGCGGTATTCCCGTTTCCGTTTCCGTTACTCGGTTCCGTTACTCTACGGAAACGGTAACGGGAATTACTCCCCCAGACTTCGAGCTCGAACCGACGAACGAACAATTTTGGTCTGATTTGTCGTGCTCGTTACTTGCATCGCGAGATCGCGCGATGCCACACGCGGCACAGAAAAAAAGTTTTTAAAAGTTAAAAAAACCCGGTTCCCGGCCAAAAAGCAGGCGGGAAAATGCCTGCCGTGCCTCAGGGCACCTACCAGAGGGGTTGTTTCTGGAGGTCCCCGGCCTCCCCCCCATCCCCCGTCCTGGGCTGCTCTGGTGGGACTCGCCGCAGGCTCGCAGCCAGCAAAAAGCCCAGTCTCGCCGCCGGCCGCCGCAATTAAAGCGCAAGCAAGCGGCACGGACGGCACAGGAAAAAACTTTTAAACTCTCCCCCCACCCATTCCCGGGCCAAAAAAGCAGGCGGAAAAATGCCTGCTTGACTAAGGGCGCAGGGCACCTACCGGAGGGGTTGTTTCTGGAGGGGGGGTCCCGCCTCCCCCCCGTCCTGGGCAGCCAGACTCGCGAGTCGCCATCGCCATGCCATGCGGTGCGGGCGGGGGATCCAAAATGGGGCGGCGAACGCAATATTGTTTTTGAAATCGTGGTCCAAAAACACACAAGCACAACAGAAACACGCGAAAATTTATAAACTGCCAGATTTTTCACAGTAGCAGTGGGTTTTTTCTTGCAACAAAATCTCTCTCCTCTCCTCCTCTGTCCTCCATTGATTTTATTTTATTTTATTTACACCTGCGCAGTGCGCAATGATGGGCTGCCCAAGTGGCCAGCCATGTGGGAGTGGACAACCATGCAAATTTTTGGAGCCATCCCACCAGTCGCATGGCCACTTGGCCATGGAGACTTCTGGGATGTGCCAAAAAGCCCCCTAAAACCTGCCCTAGCCCTAACCCTAACCCTTGACTCCATACCCATACGTCACAGACTGTCTTCTTAGTGGGTCAGAGAGGCACCCAGAGGTGCAACCCACTAGCCCACCGTAACCTTACCCGTCACTAGCCTAACCCTAGCTCTTGCACTAAGCCACCTTAAAGCCAGATCTACTTGCTTGCATTGCACTACACGCAGCAAGTACAATTCCCTTCTGTGTGAGACATGGTGGTGCCAGAGCCTTGTGAAGGGCGGGTATGACCCTATCACTCTCACACTGGTCTCACGTCTGCACATTATGTTATGCAATATCCATATGGCTATTGCATAGCATTTTGCAGCAGCAGCAGGTGAGGAAGGGAGACCCCCATGTAGAGGGGTGTCTCTTGGAGCCTGCTTCCCCTTTCCTAGTGGCAGGAGGCACCCACGGGTGCCTCCAGGAGCCCACTTTCCCTTTATAGCGGGCCAGAGGAGGCACCCACCCCACAGAGGTGCCTCCAGGAGCCCGCTCCCCCCCAAAAAAAACCAGTACTAACGACAACGAAAATCGAAAAAACGAACCGACTAATTTTTGCGAATTTTCACGAAAACCGGAAACGACCCGAAATGGGACTGGCCCGACTAACGACAACTCGAAAAAAATTTTTTTCAAGTCGTGCCCATCTCTAATCACAAGTAGAGTTGGGCATGAAACGAACTTTATTCATTTCCGTTATTCGTTATTCATTCCGTTACGTAATGAAATGACTAACGAAAATTGTGATGAAAATGGAACGAAACAAACAGAACCATGAAAATTGGGTTCGTTACATTTCGTTTTTGTTAATGGCGACACACAATGAAATGAGCTATTTTAAATGTTAAAAAACACCCTGGACATCCATAAAAACGCAGCGATAATTATTTAAAACCTACCAGGGGGAGTTGGGGTCCTTAAAACGTGCATTTATGTCTTTTCTCAGATTGCTGTATTTTTTTGCTTTAAGGGGAGTTAGGGGACATCAATCCAAAATGGCTCCCAGATGCCTAATATTGATTTCTTGGGTATTAAAACGCCCTGGACATCCATAAAAATGCAGCTATAATGTGATAATTATTTGAAATTATTACCTACCAGGGGGTTGGGGTCCTTAAAACATTTTTTTTGTTTTCTCCCATCACGATGTATTTTTCTTTTCCCTTTAAAGATGACAAAATGGATGTCTCCAGCCACAAAATGGAGTCAAGCCATGTGATGGGATCATGTTCAACCAATAGCATGCCCAGGTTGCAGACTGGGCAGGTCTGGCAGCCACAGAGGGCATAAAAAGCTCTGGCAGCCCCCGTCCTCCTTGCAGTCTCCGGTGGGAGTTAGGGTGGGATTGCTGTCTCTGCGACTCTAGCTTCAGCCTTGCAGCCTCCCTGTGTGCATGCCTGCGTACCTCTCGGTGAGTACCTGCCTTACACCCTGGGCAATGCCAGACGCTGCCTTTGCAGCCTCCCTGCGTACCTAGTCTATACTGTGTCTCTGCCAGCATCATTTTTTTAGTGTTTTCCCTCTGGTCTGGCGCGTTGGGGGACATCTGTGCATGGAAATGCTTTAAAATCGTGCAAAAGAGGGTAGAAACGAAAAACAAAAAAACAAAAAGCAAAACTGATTTTTTTCCAAAAATTCACAAAAAATGGAAACGAACCGAAACGGACCTCTGAATGAAAAATGAAAAACCAAAATGCCATTTTTTTTATTTGTGCCCATCTCTAATCACAAGTCAAGTCCAAAATTGGGGAGTGTGGGGGGACGGGACGGGTGCAACCTAACTCCGACTTGACAGTCAGTTTCACATCCTAAATCCCTATTCCTGCTATTTTCTGGTTGCAACCTCAACAGTGACACATTGTTCTATCTTGATTCTTTTTCCAGCAGTAGTGTGTTAGAAAAACTAACATCTAAATGAATATTTCCATACATATTTTAATAATGTAATTTCCCTCTGCCCTTTGCTCACTGGCTGAAGATGTTCACCATCATGTCCATAATATAAAAGTGGTCTGTGATCTAAGCAGGGGACACCTCACACCATCAGTTACAGAACACATCTTACTTAGACCACCAATTTCCACTAATCTTTCCTTTGGAGTAGAAGACTACCTACCCATTGATTCAAAACATAGAAAGTTTTGTTTTAGGATATTTGTTCATGCTTTTGTACATCCATCCATCCATCCATCCATCCATCCATCCATCCTTCCATCCATCTGTTTGCTTGATTGTTTGTTTGTTCATTTGTTAATCCATTAATTTGATTTAGGGCCAAAGTAGTGGCAAAGTTAAATACTGTAGAGATGCTATCAATGAAAAAGTAAGTTACTTTGACAAGATCCTTGATAGAGTGTTGATAAGAATAGTTCTCCTTATGGGTTATCCACACACATTCATCTCTACGACTGACACGAAATATGGAGGAACATTATTCACCCTGTACAAAGGGTGTAATTTATTTCTAGGTAGCACTGGCCAACATCAGGGTGGCATTTCTATATCCAAATGCACTTTGTCTCAACAAGAACAACAAGACAAAAGCAACAACCACAAACAACCACCCCCTCCGAAACATCACATTTTAGCAAACACATTTTGACTGGGCTTTGGGAAGTGTGGAAGCAGGTGGACAGCAAAGCTGTAATAAGATCTTGGAAAAGTTTGGGTTGGTGGCCCTTTTTGGCTGAAAGATTCTGTATTAGCTCATATTAGTCTGGGGTATGTTAACCTAGTCAGTGGACATCAGAATCTGCGGGGTCAAACTCATCATACATTCCTTTCCGATGGGTACCTTCTCTTAGAGGAACCTTGACAGTCTTGAAAAATAGAGCCCTAGATCTTCAAATATAAACAGAACTATGAAAATAAAACAGAAGAACCAAGTAATCCCACTACAAACCCCAGAAGCTGCTGCCCAATTTACATTCTGAGATGTTGACAGATTTCTTGAAACCTTTGGTTCTTGCTAAGCTACGCAAGAGTGTGCCTCTTGGCCCCGTTAACATATTAGCCTTCTTCCTATTCACCAAGATAAGCATACCAGGGATAGATCTGACCCAGAGGCTTCTCAAACTTCAGAAAGTTAATCAGCCTGAAGATTGTATAGGTCATGAGGTTTCCAGCAATGATGATAAGCAGCCCAGCAAACACTTGACTTTATGCCAAAAAGCCCAGGAAATCCAATACCACACATCATCCTAAGTGGCTGAGGGCACTGTTCAAAACATTTTTGGAGCACAGCTTGATTGCCGACATGCTGGGATGTATTAAAAAGCAAGGGGGGATCTTCCTTCCACAAGCATTTATCAAGGGGCTTGCTACTTCATTAACAAGGCATTGCTTTTTTAAAAAAATGTGTACACAATAAGAAACTCTATGAAAAGCCTGCTGTGTCTCTCCAGGAGCGACCTAATACATTCATAATCTGCCAAGCCTGAAGGGCAATACAATTCTTCAAGAGATATAGGACAAAAAGATTGGACAGAGCTCACTTGAATTGTATGGGAAGCATGGGAAGCTCACCAATTTGGTTCCATGGCTTCCAAACATGGGTCCCTTCAGCATGACTGAAGTTCACATTGCTGAGCCCACAACTATGGTACAACAGTTAAGAGTCCTGGGATCTGTAGGCTAGAAGAAACAATAAGACACCCAACAGCTGAAGATGCCACACTGTATGATCAGATCATCCATCCAACCACCGAATGGAAAGGAGTAAAACAGAACACTTGAGAAATCCTGGAGAACTCTAAATCCAGTTGACATCTGCCTTATGTGCTCCTGTATACCCTGAGGTCCATTTTAAGAAATGACAAGAGAAAGGGCAACGATTCCAGAAATTGAGAAATGTGTGGAACTCTAGCCAGGCATTGGGCAACAGAAGCCAAGAGTATACATTCTTTACGCAAACATATTTTAGAAAACAAGAACAGTCTATCTCAGATTTAAGAACACCAGGAAAATCTTAATCTTCCTCTTAACTATGTGTCATCAAAAGGGAAGTGACTTCTAGATGCCCTAATAAGGTTTTCAAGGTAAGTGAGGTAATCACAGACTCAATTGGGATGTATACCCAAAAGGAAAAAGGGCACTGCCAGGTCCAAGAGGATGCTGATGTGGCTTACAGGAGCTGTTTCGGAAGTGATCAAAAGCAAGAAAAGCTCATTAGAAGATGGAAGGCTTGTCCAAATGAGGACAACAGGTAGAAACATAAGTTCTGGCAGAACAAATGCAAAGCAACGATCAGGAAAGCAAAGCAAGACTTGGAGGAGCATATAGCTAAAAACTAGAGATGGGCACAGAATGAACATTTTTTTCGTTTCCATTACCGTTTGTCGTTTCCGTTACGTAACAAAACGACAAACGAAAATTGTGATGAAAATGCAACGAAACGAACAGAACCACAAAAATTGTGGTCATTACATTTCGTTTCCTTTAATGGCGACGCGCAATGAAATGAGCTGTTTTAAATGTTAAAAAACGCCCTGGACATCCGTAAAAACACAGCAATAATTATTTATATTGTCTGATAATACCTACCAGGGGGGTTGGGGTCCTTAAAACGTTTGTTTTTGTCTTCTCCCATCACGATGTATTTTTCTTTTCCCTTTAAAATGGATGTCACCACCAGCCACAAAATGAAGGCAAGCCAAATGATGGGATCATGTTCAACCAATAGCATGCCCAGGTTGCAGACTGGGCGGGCAGGTCTGGCAGCCACAGAGGGCATAATCAGCTCTGGCTTAAGTCCTCCTTGCAGTCTCCGGTGGGAGTTAGGGTGGGATTGCTGTCTCTGCGACTCTAGCTTCAGTCCTGCAGCCTCCTTGTGTGTGTGTGTGCTGCGTACCTCTCGGTGAGTACCCTCCCCTGCCCCGCAGTGCAGCCACTCTGCGGCTGCCTTGCACCCTGGGCAACGCCCGCCGCTGCCTTTGCAGCCTCCCTGCATACCTAGTCTATACTGTGTCTCTGCCAGCATCCATTTTTTTTAGTGTTTTCCCTCTGGTCTGGGGCGTTGGAGGATGCCTGTGCATGGAAATGCTTTAAAAATCACGCAAAAAGCGGGTAGAAATGACAAATGAAAAAATGAAAAACGGTAACGAAATTTTTCAAAAAATTCCCAACAAATGGAAACAAACCGAAACAGACCTCTCAACGACAAACAACAAACCGAAACACCATTTTTCTGTTTCGTGCCCATCTCTATAAAAACACTCAAAGTAATAACAAGGAGTTCTTTAAGTATATCAGAAGTAAGAACCCAACTAGGAAGGCCATTGGACCATTAGATGACAATGGAAGGCAAGTGATTATTGAAGAGGAAACAGATTGCAGAGAGACTCAATGAATTCTTTGCTTCAGTATTCACTGAAGAAGACAGAGACCATATGCCCAAAACAGAGACTATCTTCATAGGGAAGGAAACTGAAGAATTAAGCCAGATAGAAATAACCAGGGAGGAGGTTCTTCCATGTCTTGTTAAACTAAATGCTAACAAATCACCAAACACTCCATGGAACTTTTGGGTGCTAGATCTCAAACAAATAAGAGAAAGTGCTTTTTCTCCCAGAGGATCATTGGTCTGTGGAACTCCCTTCCAGAAGAAGTGGTGATGGCTGTCAGCCTTGACAGCTTTAAGAAAGGATTGGACAAGTTCATGGAGAACAAGGGTATCAATGGCTATCAGTATGGATGCCTAAGGACAACCTCCGGGTTGGAAAGAGAGGCAGGATAACTCTCCATGCCATTTTCAGATATTTGTAAGCAGGTGATGGCATCTGTTTGGGAATACCCTGAAGAGCAAATGGTGAGCCACTCTGTGTGGACAGAATGCTGGACTGGATGGGCTGTGGCCTGTTCCAGCAAGGCTGTTCTTATGTTCTTAAGGAGTGGTATTACCACCTTTACATGCCCAATGAGATTCCATGGATATGCAGAGATTCAAACTCAGGCCTTCAGAGTCCCAGTCTATCACACTATCCACTATATCCCAATGGGTATGCATCGTCACGACCATCCATCAAACCCCAGAATTTTCTACCTATGCCATCTCCCCTCTATTTCCTAGTTGCAGCTGGCTCTTTATTCCTGAAGTCAACCACGTGGATACTCCAGACAAGTTGGTTCTTTAGAAACACCCTTTCCAAACTTTGCTGCTAACCGAATTTATGAACTCAACCCCCCCCCCATGCACCCTTCTTTCCTCTTCTTTGAGTGCATTTCATGATTAATTTAGTTCCAATGAATTTCCTCTATAAGCTGCTGAGCAGGGAACACATTTCCTCGCCTATTAATCTCCGCTCTGGACTCATTCATGGAAGGCTAAATGAGGGAGAATCTATTTGGACACTTTGTTCTAAGCTCAGGACACTTTTGGACTTGTAAACCATCCTGAGCCCAGAAAAGGGGCAATAAAAACCATTAAATAGAAAATAGGGAGCAAAAAAAATATATGGAGCTATCCACACATTCTCTCATTGCCAACAATTTTATTTTGTTTTTCCTATCCCTAGAGGGGAAACCATCTTCTCTGCATTATACAAAGAGCAACAGGAGAAAAATTATCATCTTCATCTGTCCATGGAATTAGGTTAGCATTCTACCGTCATTTTCCCTTTAACATGGGTGCCTGTCTGGTGCCATCCTGGGAAAATTTGTCAAGCTCGTGCAATCGTGATCATTTTATTCATCCGTTAATGTTAATTACAAGCTGGGACATAAACATTCAGTTGGAAGTGTGGGCTTTAGTAGCAATCAGAACAAGAACCATAGCTAGAGCCAATATTTTAAAGGCCAAAGAATCCCAAGTGATGCCCTGGCATATTTAGGGAAATATTTATTTATTATTTATTTATTTGTTGCATTTATATACCGCCGCATCTTCCTATAGGAACTCGGGGAGGTGAACAGTAAAAACGAACAGGGAAGACAAACATAAAAATAAGCAGGGAGCAATAAAAGTAGGGAGGAACCATACCCCCCCACACACGAGAAGGCACTGGTGGCAAGGAAAATAAAATAAAATAAAATAAAATAAAATAAAATAAAATAAAAAAGTAAATAAATGAAAACTAATAATTAACTGAAAAGGTCGCCAAAGGCCGCCCGGAATAGATGGGTTTTCAGGGCTTTCCTGAAGGCGGGCAGGGACTGCACTAGGCGCAGCTCACTGGGAAGATGGTTCCACATCGTAGGTCCCACCACAGAAAAGGTGCGGTCTCACGTATGTGATTTCCGCGCCTCTCTGGGTGTGGCCACCCTCAGTGAGCGTGCCTGCACCATTCTCGTGGGTCTGGACCCAGTTGACCTCTGGGAGATACGCTCCACCAGGTACTCTGGTCCCAAGCCGTGGAGGACTTTGAAAATCAAAACCAGGACCTTGAACCTAATCCGGAGGACAACGGGTAACCAGTGCAAGCGAGCCAGAACTGGGGTGATGTGCTCGAATGTACGAGCACCCACCACCAGCCTGGCCGCCGCATTCTGCACCCGCTGGAGCCTCCGGAGGAGGGTCAAGGGCAACCCCACGTAGAGGGCATTGCAATAGTCGATCCTCAAAATCACCAGGGCCTGCACTACTGTCCTCAGGTATCAAGCTCTGCAGTTCAAAGGTTATCATTATAGAAGAGAACAAGAACCAGGTAACCCTCCAGGAATCTTGGAAGTGGCTGCCCTATTTGGTCAACAACAACGGACTCAGTGGATGACTGTTCTAACTTGGTGTAAAAGTGGGTTTATCTCTGGATATTGGGATGCAAAAGTTATCACATGGGCAGCCAGGTAAGACCCAGGTTCACCTGTTTTCGCCCAAGTTGTTTTTGAATCCCTCTTTTTCTAGTGTGGGGTAGTGAATAGAGTCATGGATTAGGACTCTGGAGAAAAGGGTTCAAATCCCTGCTCAGCCATGTAAGCTCGCCCGTGGAGTGAAACTGATAAAACTACTCCTGAAATATCTCACTCGCAGGGAAAGCCCTAATATGGTCTCTATACATACATACTGTAAGGTGGTGCTGACTTGATGCACAAAACACAGATTTTCTTCCAGCAAGGGTGCTATTAATTGCTATCTCCCTGGTGGCAAACTTTTGGCACTCCAGATGTTTTGGACTACAACTCCCAGAATTCCAAACCTGTCCTGCCAACAACAAAAGACTATAGGAGTCTTTGAAAACCAAAAATAGATTTCCAGCAACTTCCTACCTTCTTCCCCTCTTTTTCTGTGCATTTCCGGTGGTTCTTGCACACTCTGATGACCCTAGGATAGCCCGCTTTTCAAATACATGCTGGCTTTTATTTTTGGCTGAAGTACTGCCAGCAGAGTGCTCCATATCCAAGGTCGATGATATTATCAGCCATGGCCTTTACTTGCTGATCAGAAGTTTCTAATCCCTTCATCCAAGGCCTCATAGGGATCCCCTTTACCCTGTGGAAGCCTTTGGTGGCCTCATCGGTTGGAAGTCTTTAAGGTCCAAACATCACCACTGGCAGCCTTGGCCCTTCTGATTATCAACATTGTTAATTGGCAACAAAAAGCCAAAGCTGAAGACATCAAAGGGCATGCTCACTCTGAGCTGAGCCAACGAGACTTCACCGCCTCCGTCATTTTGCAGCTTTCTTCTATTTTATTATTGTTTTCAAGTGTTGTTAACAGCTCCAAGGGTAGGGTGTGCATGAAAAGGAAGAGATTTAGCAGAGGGGAGGTTGTGCATTTAGAGAATAAATAGTAAACTATCCTATGCTAGTTGCACTGTGGTTCTCTCTCCTTCCATTCCTTCCCGTACATAACAATTTTCCCTCTCGGCTATACATTTCATAATATTCAGTGTTACTAAACATTGCCATTTGTTTGCCTGCCTGCCGTCTCCACGACATACATCTCTTGGGATCATGGGAGGCAGGAGGAGTTAAATCTCCTCACTTGCTCCAGGCGTTGGCCCTCCACCCACTTGGGAAAAGAGCAATTTAATAATATTATTAATAATAAAAATACTCTGCCAGATAACAAGAGCCTTCTGTGTAACGGTGTCCACAGGGGAAAAAAGAGAGTTGATACTAGAGATCAGCAGCATCGCAGACGCTGGTGTGGAGGGAACCATCAAGGACATATTTAATGATGGACCAAGGGCATTGCTGCCTGGGTGCTTATGAGATGAGTTGTTTAAACAGTGTGAGTGATAGCTCTGGCATGCAAAAGCAGCCTCTCTCACACACAAGAGAGCCAACAAATACAGGCTTGGGGATGTAAGGTAGACATTCTATCAATAGCCTTCAACATTCCTGACCAAGGGTCCAATTCGCAACAAGGTTACGAACATGGCCAGCATTATGTCCATTGGCTGAAGTCCATGGCCACGTGGCCAGCATGACTGCAAGAAAACACTGTTTTACCTTCCTACTTTTTATGGCAGTACCTATTTATCTACTTGCATTTACATGCTTTCGAACTGCTAGGTTGGCAGGAGCTGGGGTTAACAGCAGGAGCTCGCTTCGCTGTGTGGCACCCAGGATTCGAACTACGGAGCTGCTGATTTTGCAACCAACAGTTTTTGGAGCCTTAGTAAAAAAATAAAATAGTGGGAAGGTAAAACAGTGTTTCCTTGCAGCCATGCCAGCCACGTGGCTACAGACTTGCACAACACTGGCTCATCGGCTTGAATACGGAGATGAGCACTGCCCCTAGGTTTGGACACGACCAGCACACATGAGTGGGGGGAACCTTTAGTTTACCTCTACTCAGACCCAATGTTCAGTACATAAATGTTGTAATTACAGTATCCTTGCCAGATGGCTGGCCAATCTCTGCTAAAACATATGCAGAACTTTTCCACCATGTCCTGAGTCTAATCCTTCTGTGAAGTGCCATGATCTTATAGAGCTTTTGAGAGTGATCAGAGATGGTGCATTTTAAGCTATGTGGATGATATGTGCTGTAAAGTCAGAATTTATTTATAGAAACCTTGGTAGGGTTTTCAAGGTAAATTAGATATTTAAGGAGTAGAGATGGGCACGACTCAAAAAAATTTTTTTTCATTTTTCGTTTTTCATTTAGGGGTCCGTTTCGGTTCGTTTTCGTTTTTTGGGGGTTTTTTGCACATTTTTCATTTTCGTTTTCGTTACGAAACAAAACGAAAAAACAAAAACAAAAATGAAAAATTTTCATTTCGTTAGCATTCTTTTCAATGCAATGTGTCTGCCGTAATGAAAACGAAAAATACTGCAAAATTTTTCATTTCGTTTCCGTTGTCGTTTTGCTTCTGAAAAAATTTTCGTTTTCATTTTTGTTGCGAAACGAAATGAAAAAACGAAAACAAAAACGAAAATTTCACTGAGTCGTGCCCATCTCTATTAAGGAGGGGAGGTTGGTCAGTTCTATCCCCATGGGGAATTGAATCCAGTCTTCTCCTGTGTCCTAGTCCAACACACCACATTGGATACCCATGTTGAGGCATACTTTAAGCCAAATGTAAGCCATACATTATCAAAGTCTCTGTCCAAGAAAGCTTGCCCAATTACTCCCTTGTAGGTAGGACCCAGAGTACCAGTACTTGTGGTCTGAGCAAGTGGGGCTCATCCTATCATCTCAAGATGGAGAAACTTCCAGCTTTTATCATGAGTTGTTCATTTGAGAAATTATAGGAAAGTAAATATGATGAGACACCAAAGTGCATAAAATTGTCTTGTGGCTCTTGGGAAGGATTACTCCCAAGAGCTACATTATTTCCTCCTCTTATGTGTCTTCAAGGAAATGCAAAATTATTCTCCTTAGTCCAGAAGAGAAGGAAATACTTTGCCCTGCTCTCAACAGGGGAAGAGAATGTGAAAGATTGATTTCTGATTTTCATACCTAACACACACACACACACAGAGAGAGAGAGAGAGAGAGAGAGAGAGAGAGAGAGAGAGAGAGAGAGAGTTTGCTTTGCTGCTTGGAGGGAAAGATGTGAGTTTTGCACAGAGATTGTTTTCAAGAATTCTGGAGACTACGATGAGAAGAAGCCGTGGCCTCAGACTCATTTACACGGGAGGCGAGGAATGATACGGCAGCCTTAAAGATTCTTCATCAAGGCTTCTCACAGAGTTGAGATAATCCTAAATGGGTTTAGTGGCTTTGCTTCACGACCCTACTCCGGAGCAGTTGTTCAAATATATTTCATCTCTTCTGTTTTCTACCATAGACAAGACATGATATGGGGAAGAATCTAATCAGTGAGCATATTTCACTCTGGTGTTTGAGACTATTTATTTATTTATTTATTTATTTTTAACTCTTGTATACCGCCCTATTCCCACGATGGGGACTCAGGGCGGTTAACAACATAAGAATAGAAAACAGATAAAATCAGACACAAGCAATGGGCAACAAATATGCTAAAAACAATTAGATCCAAGATTAAATAGGCGGGGAGGAAGAAAAAAAAAAGAGCAGAGTCCCTAACCCTCGCCATAGGCCTCTCGGAAGAGCATGGTCTTGAGGCTCTTCTTAAACGCCGCCAGCGAGGGAGCCAGCCGTAGTTCACCTGGGAGTTTGTTCCAAATTGCCGGTGCCGCCACCGAGAAAGCCCGACTGCGAGTACGCGCTTTTCGGGCTTCCCTCGGGGGGACCGTCCGCAGGGAAAGGGCCACCGAGGCACGGGTGGGTCGGGCCAGGTCTAATTGTCTGGGAAGACGCTCCGCCAAATAAGCCGGGGCCAAGCCATGGAGGGTTTTGTAGGTCACATAGTTCTAGGCTGTGTCAAAAAAAAGAAAGAAAGAAAGAAAGAAAGAAAGAAAGAAGAAAGAAAGAAAGAAAGAAAGAAAGAAAGAAAGAAAGAAAGAAAGAAAGAAAGAAAGAAAGAAAGAAAGAAAGAAAGAAAGAAAGAAAGAAAGAAAGAAAGAAAGACTGGATGGTACAATTCTGTCAGAGACACTGGCTATTTGCAGCTTCTGGCCATTTCAAACAGCCTCAGTTAATCACATTAGCAAGTGACATGACTTGTAGGAGTTTCCCGTTTTGACGTCTTCAGTTCATGTCTCAAAACCACCCTCCCCAACACGCTCCCTGTCCTCCAATTTATTCAGTGTTATTTGAGAAATTAATTACCTCAGTGACAGTGTGTGCAATTTGAACCCCACCTCCCCCCCCCCCAGTTTTGGTCTGGCGTTTGATTGAAAACTCCGGGGCCATGCTGCTCCTAGGCCATTTCATAATCAAAAAAATGTCAATCGGATAATGCAAAAATGAGCAAACAGAAGAAGGCACCAGCAGCTCAGAGAAAGCATTAATGAAAAGCTGCTGAATTCGAATGGCCCACCTGTGGACGTCTGTGTGGAGTCCATCTGAATACCAAACATGTTCATTACTGCCAGCACTGCTCGACTGAGCAGCTGAAGAATGTAAGGGGGACTGAGCTGGGATAATAGGAGAGGGAGGGTGACACACTTTGCAAGGATACTGGAAGACAAATGTAGAAGGCAGAGGAGCAAAAAGCCAATCCACCTTTGAGGAGTTCATGGGACAGAGCCAGCAAAGGACCAAAGGGACCTACTACAGTGCACAGATCATAGACACAAAGACCTGTTTGGTCCAACAGTGTGGATTGCAAAGTGTTAGGCTGCATGTTTCCCCTCCCTCTCCAGAAGGAAAACATTCAGATATCTAAAGTATGGAGGTAGGGCTTCAACACTTCTTATCTCATGGACTAGGCAAAGAAACACATTTAGACTGCATCCCAGGAACTATCTCTGGCTGAAAGCTAAGGAGGATAGAATATACACCTCAGACACAGATGGCTCCATACACCCCCCAAAGGGTGCATCTATGAACGAATGGGTGGAAGAAATTTGCTGGGGTGGGGGGTGGTAAAACATGTGGATGTGGACAAAAGGTTTTCCTAGGAACACGATCCCTTGCAGACCCTTTCCTTTGGTCAGAAATATCCCAAAGAGTAAGGCTACATCAATACATCCCCTTACTCTTTTCAGCCAATAAGGAAGCAAGCAGGGTGCTCAGCCACCAGGCACTGGATCAAGGGTCCAGATGCCTTCACTCTGGCTTTTGAATTCCTGCCCTCCAAAAATGGAGCTGGACTTCCACCAGTCAGCCAAATATCACGGTCGCCCCAAAGCTCGAGATCAACAGTCTTACATCAGATCATTTCACTCAACAGTGGAAAAGATGGACAAGTCCTCACGATCAGAGAATACCTTGTTCATATCATACATACACCTTTATTGGCATTAAAACAAAGAAAACAGAACACAACCAAAACAGTGATGGTAAACCATTGTCAAGTAAAACAATAGGTAAAAGCCAAAAAGGGGATACACTCTCATTTCTTATTAATAACAGCTACTAGAAAATCTGCAACTTGTAAGGTGACCCATTCGGAATTGTCGCGAAGTAAAAAGCTTGTGTATTCCTCTGGAGGGCCAGAGAACATAGACATAATTGGGTCTAAAAACTCTTTGCGTAACCTAGTATGGGCAGGGCAACGGCACAGTATATGAGGGACTGTGTCTGGTTCAAGTTGGCAAAATTTACAAAGCCTCTGGGACGGTGGTATACCCAAGTATCTTCCTGAGAGTACTGAGGAGGGGAAAATATTGAGTCTGGCCAACATGAAAGCACATCTCTTATTTGGATTAATTAGCTTGCGGAAATAACAGAGATCATGGCCAAAGACCGGGGATCGGTTAAAGAAACGTGGAGAGCAGGTCCATTTTAGATTAGAGGAAAGTGATTCAGTTTCTTCTTCAAATAATTTTGCCTTAATGGTCAAGTAAGCTCTTTTAAAGTCAAAGTTGGCAAAATAGTCAAGAGTAAAGCCTAAGTTGTAGAGTTTGTTTACAAAGAGGGAATCCCAGGTGGAAGTCAAGGGATCCTTTAAAAGATCGAAAAGTAAGGAACCAGGGGAGGAATTATAATGGAGGGCTAACCAGTATTTGATGGCCCGAGACCATGCCAAAGTGGAAGGTAAGTGAATGCCCAACTCAAGGATCATGGTTGAGAGTTTGATTGTGTTGGGAACACCTAGCATTTGCCTTAAAAGGGGGGCAATTACCAAGTCTACTTTTGTGGAAGCCGCCTTGATCCAAATTGGAACTCCGTACAGAAGCTGACTCAAGGTCTTTGTCTGAAGAACCTTGAGGGCCGCAGGTACATACTGGTTGCCACTATGGTAATGAAAACGGGATACTGCATTCAAATGGAGTTTGGTTGAAGATATTGCCAAGTCTCTATGGAAATTCCATTCTAATCGGTGGTGGAAATTTATACCTAAATATTTGAATGTTTTAACTTGTTCGACTGGTCTGCTGTCAATGCTCCAGGATAGCGGTTTCCATAGATGAGAAAAAACCAATATTTTGGTTTTTTCGGAGTTGACTATTAGATCATTAGATATACAATAAGAATGAAAAGCAGATGGGAGATGCCGTAGCTCGATTTTGGAGATGGAGAGAAGGACAGAATCATCAGCATAAAGGAGAATTGGTAATGGGGAGTTACTCAAACAAGGGGCGTACTTATCACAATGAGATAGTTGAGAACGTAAATCGGCAAGGAAGAGATTGAATAGTTGGGGCGCTAGTATACAACTCTGACGGACACCTTTGGATACAGTAATCTTTTCAGAAAGGGAGCCCTTGCAGTTTATACGGACCCGACATGAATTGGAGGAGTGAAGATTCCTAATTAAGAAAAGCAGTCGAGAGTCAATTCCCCAAGAAGCACGTTTGTGCCATAATAGGTTCCTATTGATAGAATCAAACGCACCTCTCAGATCGATGAAAGCAGCGTAGAGTTTCCCTTTAAAGTGAAAAGAATATTTTTTCCGCAAGGAAAGACAACAAAAGTGATTGGTCTAAAGTGGATGATCCTGGACGGAAACCAATTTGCTCCTTGTCGGGAAGGCACTTCGCCTCCGCCCAGGCTACTAAACGTTTGAGAAGGAATTTTGCATAGAGTTTACCTATAGTGGAAAGGAGACTAATAGGCCTATAGTTGGACGGGGATGTAGGGTCATCCTTTTTGAAAATTGGTATTAAAATCGAAGATAACCATGATTCTGGGAAAATCCCAAAATGGTTAATCAGGGTAAATAGTTTAGCCAGGAAGGGAGCCCACCAGTCAGGGGCATTAGTCAGTATTTCGCTTACAATCCCATCGGGTCCTGGGGCTTTTCCGGGTTTCAAGGTGCTAATCAGTTCTAGTATTTCGGATTCTAAAACGGGAGGCCAAGGGGGAAGGTCAGGGGGCAGGGGAGAAAAAGGGAATACCAGGTCAGAAGCAGCAAAGATTTTAGAATAGTGTGTAGTCCAAGCAGAGGGAGAAATGGGAGGAACATCAATTAAGGGGGGGACCGGGTTGGAACGAGACACCAGTTGCCAAAATACTCTGCTGTTCTTGGAGGAGATGGCGTCGAATAACCTATCCCACTGATTTAGAGCAAAAATGTGCTGTTTCTCTTCCAAGAAAAGATGGAAGGACTTTCTAACTGAAAAATAAAAGGTAAGTGCCTCAGAAGAAGAATGAGAGCAAACAAAGGAGAACAATTGTCTCAGTTCATATTTTGCAGATCGACAATCCTGGTCAAACCAGGAAACTGGTTTGCTCTTCCCTGTGTGTGGACAGGGAGGGTTCAGTGAGTTGGTTAAGTGTGAGATAATTGCGGAATATGCTTGGATAGCAACATCGGGGGAGTTGGTTGACTGAATAGTTGCACACTGGCGAACAGTTTCTAGTGATCTGGACCATTGTTGGAAGGCCAGTGAAGATCTAGAGGTCCACTTAGGATATACAAAAAGATCAGTGGGGGAGTCGCTACTGGAAGGATCTGAGAGGGGGTTCAATAATGACACCTGCAGAGGGATATGGTCACTATCGGTGCGCGGGCTAAGTTCAAAATCGGAAGTCTCCGCAAGAAGGTCGGGGAAAATTAATATATAATCGACCACACTCAACCCTAAGGGTGAGAAGAAGGTAAAATCACCTGAAAGAGGGTAATCAGGGGCACCGTTCAAAATACGGAGATCATAACTTAGACATAGATCGACCATTAATAAGGCATTCTTATTGATGGAAAGGTCCTTGGACTTCCTGACCCCCGAGAAAGAAGAAGGAATCATCTCCTCCATATCCCAATTCATATATTTGGCAAGGCTTAGATTATTTGCTCCTAGCCTAGAGTTAAAATCACCAGCAAAGAGAAGAGAGATAGAGGGATTGGATACTAGTACTTGGTCAGTAATTCTTTTTACTTCTGTCCATGGATCTGTGGAAGTAGAACCATAGGGAGGGATGTAAACATTCATCATGAGGATGTGGCGCTCACTATTATTAAATAGAAAGGCTTGAACATAAGGGGAGTGAGAGGTAAAGGGGGACAGAACAAAGGAGGAGGAGGGTTTTACTAGACAGCTTAAGCCAGAGCGGGGACGACCCAACTTATTTAGTTTAAAAGCAGGAAGATTGTAGGAAACAAATCCAGGAACACTGGGGCCTGTGAGGGACCAGGTTTCCTGGAGAAAAATAATATCATGCCTGGAGAGATATTCTATAAAATCGGGGTCGTTCCTTTTCCTCTCCCAACCTGCAATGTTCCATGAGACCAGTTTGATACTAGATGGAGACGGAGGGAGGGGGAGGGAAGGGGGAGAGAGTCAATTAGATATAGCAGCACCATTAGCATGTTCTGAACACAAGTGGGGGGGTGCTGGGTTGGGCAGGAACTGGCCTGTGTATAAAATTAATATCTGGAGGTAAGAGTATGGCAGCTTTGGGAGAAGTAATAGGTTGAGTTAAGGCATTGTTCATATTGTGGGACAGCGCAGACCTAACTTTGTCTAGGGATGAGATGATCTTAGTTTGCTCTATCCAAGAGAGGCTTTTAAAGGCGGCAGTAGTTATATTATCCCTGTCCCCGTCCACGTCAAGGTGCAGAAGTAGGTCTTCTTCCAAGGGGTGAGATACCTCTTTACGACAGCCCTCCGTTATTTCCAGATTATGCGAAATAGCAGCAAAAGACAAATCCGAATCTTGATTTGGTTTTCCCTCCGGTATGCTAGTGCCTCGTGAGATGACATTGGAAGCAGGTTTTCCTTGTGATCGTCTCATTGTCTTATCAGTCGGTACTTGACTCCAGACTGTTAAGGACTCCGTGAATTTTGCAAGGGATTCTTCCAGAGAAGAGGTTAGCTTTCTCAAGGACTCAATTTCAGGTGGAAGCTGCCTTTCAGGGGTTAACTGTAGTAGCCGCACGTCCTCTTTTTGGTTATCTGCAGAGTTGTGGTTTGGCAAGCAGCCAACTTGATGTGGCCTTGGCATGGAGGCAGTGTTTAGCAAAGGAAGCTTTTCCAATGATAACAGTGGTTTTAGAGTGTCCTCGCTAAAAACTCTTCTAGTTCTTATGCAGAGAGTGTTCAAAAAGTCCCTCATTTTAAAAAGCATAAGAGGAATTGTAGATGCATCAAATTCTAAAAGCAGCCTTGTGGAGTTGCGTGATGCAGGTAAGGGCACAATGGATTTTAGATCAATTTGTGATGGTGTCGTTCTGAGGAGAGAGCTTAGGGAGGATACAACCTTCTGTCTATTTGCCCATTTCCCTCTATTCATATAGTTGTTTGTGATCTCAAGCATTATTTTAGCTACTTGAAGGCGACGGGAATGGGACCCACACACCTTACTGTCCTTAGAGGGCTCTTCGACAGTTTTGCCCATATCCTCCATATGGCCCCCTGTCACTGTTTCAGCAAGGGGATGTGAGTGAGGTTGGGCTTTGGAAAGCTCTCCTTCATGTTTATTGAGGGATTTATGGACACTATCCAATTGATTGCTGATGTTTTCAAGCTTTTGAAATATTGC
This sequence comes from Phrynocephalus guinanensis, assembly GCA_037367245.1. Classification (NCBI taxonomy): domain Eukaryota; kingdom Metazoa; phylum Chordata; class Lepidosauria; order Squamata; family Agamidae; genus Phrynocephalus; species Phrynocephalus guinanensis. Next base: position 7,879,278 of record CM074749.1, on the reverse strand, counting down.
TAGGACAGTTCTCCCTGTGAGAATACAATGCTCTCCAACAGTTTCAATTAATTGTCTCTCATGATCCCCTCCATTGATGATCACAGAAGTATTACAAGGTCTTGTGCAAGTATCAGAGGGAGAAGAGGGCTGATTGCCTTCATGAACTTGGACTTGAGCCTTGGGCAGTAATCCAGGATCGGGGGGAAGAGAGGCAGTCTGTTCTGGGATCTTATTTTCATCATCATCACCATAAGCCGGAGGGGGTTCAACTTCCAACACTGCAAATTTATTTGGGGAGGACATTTCAGATATCTCACTTACGGTTTCTCTTACTGTCTGTGCCAGTATCTCGTCAAGCCGCAGTTGTTTTGCCGCCTTGGCTGGGGATCCTGATTGAGCCCTCTGCCGCTTCTTCCTCCTCCCCATTATGATTATATATTCCCCAGCAAGAACTTCGGGTCCGGACGAGAGCTCCACTCAAATGTCAGCAGCAGCAGTTGTTTTCAGACTCGAGGCCCTAAAAAAACCCTTTAAAAGTCTAAAAGAACAAAATGGATATCTTGGTACCCATCAAGAGCCTACTCGGGCTGTGTGAAAAGGGTAAAAGGATAAAAACTCAGAGAGCTTAAAAAGGTTGCAGGGAGCAGGCAGCCATCTTTTTCAAAAACCTTGTTTTCTTCATCTGATAAGATGCTCCAGTCATATTCCCTGGTGCTGAAAACTCAGCTTTTTAGTACTGGTTTGAGCAATAGATCAAGGAAATAGAAAACTTACTTTTTGGCTTAGAGCTTATAGTTCCTCTTTTTGGTCTCAAGCTCCCAGGATTCTACAACCAGCATTCATTCATTTGTTTGTTCATTTGTTTGTTTGTTCATTCATTCATTTGTTTGTTTGTTTGTTCGTTCGTTCGTTCATTGCTAGCCCACCTTTCCTCTCCAAACGATGGCAGCCAACAGTTCTAAGTGCCACAGTCAAGCATATGCAGAATTCACTTACTGCTAACCCAATAGAGGCCAGAGAACATAATATGTTTTCTAGCCGTATCCCCTACTTCCATGCAGGCCTTATTTAGGATAGCCTGCACAACAGGACAATCCTAAAATCCATTTGAAGAGATTTTAGTTCATCACAGTAGTGTCATCTTGGAAACAAGGAACCTCATATTCCCTGTGGAGCCTGAAAAAGATTTTCAAGATTTAAGCCCACTGGAAGAATAGTAGTACGAGGAGGAGGTAAAGGAAAAAGCCAAACTGAGTGGAGAAGAAGGAGAAAGAAGCTTGTATCTAATACAGCCCCCGCTTCTGTCTAGAGCAGAATTTGCTGCAGAAAAGGAAACAATCACAGCTGCTGTCTTCTCATTGGTCATGACAAATGCGAAGTAGCGGAGAGCTTTGACTAGGACCTAATCGCTTTTCCAGCAAATGAGGCATGAAAACTCTTGTCAAAAATCATGATGTCCAAAGCATTCAATAGCACTTCATCTTCCTGGCAGAGAGAACTCCTGGAACATTCAGGTGAATATGAATTCCAGGGAGGGTCTATGAAGAGAACTGCAAAACACTCTGGCAGGTGGAAATGCCTGACACTGAGAGGAGGTGACTGTCTCAGTGTGATGAAGGAGAGGTGACAGGTCCTACGTGAGTCTGGCGATGAGACAAGACCAGCACCTTGGACAACTCAAAAGCCCATAGGCCGAAATTCAGGAGCATGGTCAGCGCTCCGACAGGTGAAATGAAAAACAATAGGGATGGGATCTGGGGATTATCTGCACTTGAAATACCAACATTCCTCATTCTGCCAGAGTTCTACCTGCCTTATCTACACCCTGCAAAGTCCTACATGTGATGCACCTGGAAGAAAGCTCTACATTGTAAGGCTTTGAGGCTAAGCTAGGCCTAATTCTAAACAGGCTTCTATCTCACAAAGTTCCCAGCTAGCCCTGGGCCAGGAAAGGGAACAGGCTAAGGGGTTTTCTATCACCAATAGCGTATCAGAACAGAAAGCAACCCTAAATGACTATGTATCAGGATGAGGGGAAGGGAATACAGAAAGATAGCTAGTCTCTTATGTTCCCCGCCCCACCTGTGTAGTTTTGGAGTCTGATCCTTCATAGAAATAGTAGATGTGTTGACATCATCACCCTACCACCACACTGGTATTTTTTATCCACTCTGATCTGACTGAGCATTTAATGCCTATGCAGATGTGGTCCCACTGTAGTGGTTCTGAGCCAAAGGGAAAATAATACAACTCTTTTCTTTCTTTTCTTCCTCTGTCTTCAGCATCGCCATCACCCTTTCCCAATGTACTGACTTCAGCCCATGATCAGGTGAGTTTGAAATGCAGGAAGGTGTGCTGTCAGTTCCAAGTGCTCTTCTGTGCTGGACAGAGAACTTGGAGGCAACGTTAGAGCAGAAATGGTTTGGAAGGGTGGATTAAAGGGCAAGTATACAGGTGGGATCTGACAGGTGGGATCTGTCACTGTGTTGAGATGATGCTCAGTTGGAAAGTGACACTGCCAACTCCATGGGGGGACCACAGCAAAGGGAAATATGGGGAGGAGACAAACCGTTGTGATCTGTGTTGCAGAATTGAATGAACAGAGATGGAAAAGCCATTGGTTAGTAGTGGAGCGCCAGCTTTGCATGTAAAAAATGCCTGTGGATCTTTCCAACTAATGACCATATGTAGCAAGTGCTGAGAAAGACCGCCTCCATTTGACATTCTGAAAAGTCACTGCCAACCACTGAGTGATACGGAGTTAAGAAGTTTTTTTTTTGTCTGATAGTCAACTTCTAATGTGGAACCATTATTATGTATCCTGAACTCTGGGATGATCAAGAACTGACCTTTCTCCATAAGGTTGCTTTTTAAGTATCTGAAAAGTGATATCATATTCTTCCCACAGACTTCTTTTCTCAAGAGACTAAACATACCTCTGAATCTATTCTGCTTCCTTTTAGAGGATGCTGTTGGTTTCAGTATCCTACTTCAGGTCATTGGGACGCATGAGAGAAGTAATGAATATTTACCAATAGAGATGGGCACGACTTAGTGGTATTCCCGTTTCCGTTTCCGTTACTCGTTTCCGCTACTCTACGGAAACGGTAATGGGAATTACTCTGCCAGACTTCGAGCTCGAACCGACGAATGAACAATTTTGGTCTGATTTGTCGTGCTCGTTCCTTGTATCGCGCGATCGCGCGATGCCACGCGGCACAGAAAAAAAGTTTTTAAAAGTTAAAAAAAACCGGTTCCCGGCCGAAAAGCAGGCGGAAAAATGCCTGCCGTGCCTCAGGGCACCTACCAGAGGGGTTGTTTCTGGAGGTCCCCGGCCTCCCCCCCATCCCCCGTCCTTGTGGGCTGCTCTGTGGGACTCGCCGCAGGCTCGCAGCCAGCCAGCAAAAAGCCCAGTCTCGCCGGCCACCGGCCGCCGCAATTAAAGCGCAAGCAAGCGGCACGGACGGCACAGGAAAAAACTTTTAAACTCTCCCCCCACCCATTCCTGGGCCAAAAAAGCAGGCGGAAAAATGCCTGCTTGACTAAGGGCGCAGGGCACCTACCAGAGGGGTGGTTTCTGGAGGAGGGGTCCCGCCTCCCCCCCATCCTGGGCAGCCGGACTCGCGAGTCGCCATCGCCATGCCATGCGGTGCGGGCGGGGGATCCAAAATGGGGCGGCGAACGCAATATTGTTTTTGAAATCGTGGTCCAAAAACACACAAGCACAATAGAAACACGCGAAAATTTATAAACTGCCAGATTTTTCACAGTAGCAGTGGGTTTTTTCTTGCAACAAAATGTCTCTCCTCTCCTCCTCTGTCCTCCATTGATTTGATTTTATTTTATTTTATTTTATTTACACCTGCGCAATGATGGGCTGGCCGAGTGGCCAGCCATGTGGGAGTGGACGACCATGCAAATTTTTGGAGCCATCCCACCAATCGCATGGCCACTTGGCCATGGAGACTTCTGGGATGTGCCAAAAAGCCCCCTAAAACCTGCCCTAGCCTCCCTAACCCTAACCCTAACCCTTGACTCCGTACCCATACGTCACAGACTATCTTCTTAGTGGGTCAGAGAGGCACCCAGAGGTGCAACCCACTAGCCCACCGTAACCTTACCCGTCACTAGCCTAACCCTAGCCCTTGCACTAAGCCACCTTAAAGCCAGATCTACTTGCTTGCATTGCACTACACGCAGCAAGTACAATTCCCTTCTGTGTGAGACATGGTGGTGCGAGAGCCTTAGTTAGGCATCTCACTATGGCTCTGGGTTCAGTGCCATCCACTAGTCTTCACAGTCACTGTCTGCACATTATGTTATGCAATATCCATATGGCTATTGCATAGCATTTTGCAGCAGCAGCAGGTGAGGAGGGGAGACCCTCATGTTGAGGGGTCTCTTGGAGCCTGCTTCCCCTTTCCTTGTGGGTTAGGATAGGAGGCACCCACGGGTGCCTCCAGGAGCCCACTTTCCCTTATAGCGGGCCAGAGGAGGCACCCACCCCAGAGAGGTGCCTCCAGGAGCCCGCTCCCCCCAAAAAACCCAGTACTAATGAAAACGAAAAAACAAAAAAATGAACCGACTAATTTTTGCGAATTTTCACGAAAAACGGAGACGACCCGAAACGGGAGCGGCCCGACTAACGACAACTCGAAAAAAAAATTTTCAAGTCGTGCCCATCTCTATTCACCAATATTTTTGCCTCTCCTCTCCATTTGCATGGATGAAACAAAAAAGTTTTATTTTCCTCAGCAGGCATAATACATGGCTGGTCAACTGAGCCAGCCTCCTGTTTTACACTCAAAGGAGGTTCAAGGTTAGGGTTAGAACACATTTCTCCAGATATTGCATGGCCACTGGAAAAGAAATGGCACAGTGGTCTGAATTGTGATATGTTTCTTCATATGATCACACCCTAAGAATGCATAGCCCCCAGTGGGAGTGAGAAAAAGAACTGTATTCTCAAAGGCTTTCACGGTCAGGATCTGATAGCTGTTGTGAGTTTTTCGGGCTGTTTGGCCATGTTCTGGAAGGAATCCACTTGCCACTGCAGGAGTATACTGGATACCTTGTAGTTGTGGCCAGATATATATTGGGACCATAAAGCGCAGCTTCCAGACCAGAATCAAAAAACATGAAAGACACTGCAGACTAAAATAATCTGAAAAAATCCTCAGTCGCTGAACACACCCTGAAACAAACTGGACATGAAGTTCAATTATTCCCACCCAGCCACAAGCACCAGTGATCAGTTCAGGGCTGTCCAAATTTGAACAGGTCAAGGTCTACTTTTTCTGGCCCAAAGTGCCTGAGGGCTACTACACTAAATCATCTACTTGCAGATTTTATCCATTCCGAGCACATGCTCTTAAATAAAATACTGTATTTTGTAAGTAGAGCAGTGATTTCCCATAGGAATGCATTGAAAATCAATTAATCCATTCTGGTGACACAGTGGTGCACTGATCATCTGGCCATGGGGGACTGTGCCATGGCCCTTGAACTGTCCCACTCGGTTGAGACAGTGGGCTGGCAAACCCAGAATTTTGCTGGGGCAGTAGTGGTTCTTGGGATGGGGGAGGGAGGCGTGGAGAACTTATCCCCTCACTTTTTAAATTGATGGCCAGCGGGCTACTTTTGAACCCTTCACAGGCTACCAGTAGCCCATGGTCTACCTATTGTGCAGGCCTGCAATAGAACAACTAATGACACCCATCAACTAAAGAGAAGGATACGTTTAAATAGTGACACCAACTCTAGAAATCTTGTAGATGGCTGGTCAAGTGTGGAATCACCAATACTTTGTATTAGCAATAGATAAGGGGACAGGATCTGTTTACTATAGACTCTGATCTGTGTTAACATTTTAAAGCGACCCTTAACATTGCTGAATTTTGTCTGTATATATTATGCGAAATAATAAATTAAAAAAAAACTAAAGAGAAAGATTGCTGCCACCCCTGACTGCAGTAAAACTTCTCAATCCCTCCATCACAATACGATGGTTAACACCGTTTCCCCTGCATAGGACAAGTTTCCTCTCCCATAACTTTAAGACCACACAGTCTCACTCACTCTGTACTCCAGAGCACAGAGAGAACTCCTAGTTCCCTGAGCTCCTAGCCCTCTGAAGATGCCGATCGCAGAGTCTGGCAAAATGTCAGGAAGAAAAACGTCCAGAACACGACGAAACAGCCCCAAAACCTCACAACAGCTATCAGAAAAAGAGCTCTTCCCTCTCCTCCACCTAAAGCCTTGGCAATTTGTGCACAATATCTCAAAGTACCTCAAAAGGCACTTGAGAAAAGGTAAATTTGAAGAACCTCAGTACTTTAATAAATACAGTAGGACTGTAGTATCTACAGGGGATCAGCTGCAAGTAAGCCCCCTGCAGATCCCAGTAATCACAGCTATGGGGCCCACTTTATACATCATAGACTCTGATTCCCTCTAGTGGACGGGTGTGATACTGCATCTTCAAATTCAAAAAATTCAGATTTCACCCAGAGACTGCCAGTGGCTGACTCCAATAGAGCAGACAACTTTTAAAATAGAACAAACAGCTTTTAAAATAGAATCAAATCAAACAAAAAGAAAGAGTATAAGTATAAGGAATGGTCAAATGTTGGCGTAATTCAGTTCTGGATTGAGACAAAAAGCCTGTGACACTGGTGGGTTTAATTCTGCCCTCAATTACAGCTGATGGGGTCTCTTTCTGAACTAGCATGGTTGTCTTCTCACCTGGCCACATGGCCGCTCCTTGGCCACAACCTTCTGCTTTCCTTAATTCCTCCAGTTTTCCAGGTGTTTGGAATTTTTCTTCTTCTCAAGCTCCAAGTCATTTCAACTCAATGGCTTCCACCGCTCTGGATTCTGAAGCCAGGGGCTTTGATTTATGCCTGGAATCCCTCTGTCTCAGCAAGCTTGAATAGTTCCCTTTAATGACACATGGCTAGCTTGTCAGGCAGCTGTCCATGGCCTGGCTGGTGTTTGGAACACACTGTAATTGCTTCATTTATATGCTCACATGTACAAGTGAGCCTGCCTAATCTAAAGAAATGTCTCTATTTTTAAGGCTATTTCTCCTCTTCCCCCCTCCTGCCTGCCCTTCCCTCCCTCTCTTAATAAACATTAAAAACAATGAGCATGACTGTAAATATAGCACCCAGCATCAAGAACAGGTGCTGTTAATGGCTGTTATAAGCATCCCTGAAGGGAGAGAATGGAAACCCACCATAAATTATGGTGCATTTCGGTTAGGGAAAGAAGAAGAAGGAGATAAACTTCACTTCCTTTGCTGAAAAAAATGGAGAAGGATTAGGTCAGCAAAAGAGCCCATTGTGTGCGGTGCAATGGTTTACAAACTGTTTGCCTCAAGCAGTAGGTTGAGATATATATGAAGATATATCCTACAGAACCAGGACATCTCGTTTATAGCTGGGCCCATGTACTCTACATGCCTGGTTGCACCCAAGCATCATTCTCTTTGTAGATTTCCCAGACTACACAATTAGAAGGAGAAATCATTGTTACCTTCCAGAGGTACAGTCTGAAAGTGGGATTTCCTGATTAATTGACCATGTGGAATGTTCTGGCTAAGTGATATCGTAAAGACACGAGCCTAACATGACAGACATTCAGCCTGGACCTCACCACTCAGCCATGACTAACAGAGTTATCGGGGGACAAGGATGTCTCTGTTGTTTGCTCCAACAGAGACATCCTCGCCCTTATAGAGACTAAGACGCTGCTCCTGGCTGGTCCCAGGAAATGAGAAAGTCTGCTTTCCATGAGCAAATATGCCTTCTGACAGCTTTCTACAGAACACGGCAGGGTCCCAAAACTGGATGTATGAAAAGCTAAAGAATCAAATGTACCATTTTTGTAGCTTTATGTCCTCAAATGAGCAGGTAATAAACAGTATTTTGTATTAGATCATTCTAACACACTTTATCAGAACACTTTTGGCCTTTCTTTAATCTTGAATAGAGATGGGCACGAAATGAACATTTTTTCATTTCCATTATTCATTATTCGTTTTGTTACGTAACGAAACGACTAACGAAAATTGTGTTGAAAATGAAACGAAACGAACAGAACCACAAAATTGTGTTCGTCATGTTTCGTTTCCGTTAATTGCGACGTGCAATGAAATGAGCTGTTTTAAATATTAAAAAATGCACTGGACATCCATAAAAATGCAGCGATAATTATTTATTCTCCCTGATAATACCTACCAGGGGTTGGGGGTCCTTAAAACATGCATTTATGTCTTTTCTCAGATGGCTGTATTTTTTCCTTTAAGGGGAGTTAGGGGACATCGACCCAAAATGGCTCCCAGATGCCTAATATTTATTTCTTGGGTATTAAACCGCCCTGGACATCCATAAAAATGCAGCGATAATGCGATAATTACTTGAAATTATTACCTACCAGGGGGTTGGGGTCCTTAAAATGCTTGTTTTTGTCTTCTCCCATCGCGATGTATTTTTCTTTTCCCTTTAAGGATGACAAAATGGATGTCGCCACTCCAGCCACAACATGGAGGCAAGCCATGTGATGGGATCATGTAAATTCTTGGACAACTTCAACCAATAGCATGCCCAGGTTGCAGACTGGGCAGGTCTGGCAGCCACAGAGGGCATAAAAAGCTCTGGCAGCCCCCATCCTCCTTGCAGTCTCCGGTGGGAGTTAGGGTGGGATTGCTGTCTCTGTGACTCTAGCTTCAGTCCTGCAGCCACCCTGTGTGCGTGTGTGCGTACCTCTTGGTGCATACCCTCCCCTGCCCCACAGTACAGTCACTCTGCAGCTGCCTTGCACCCTGGGCAACGCCCGCCACTGCCTTTGCAGCCTCCCTGCGTACCTAGTCTATACTGTGTCTCTGCCAGCATCATTTTTTTTTAGTATTTTCCATCTGGTCTGGGGCGTTGAGGGACGCCCACGCACGGAAATGCTTTAAAAATCACGCAAAAGCGGGTAGAAACGACAAATGAAAAAATGAAAAACGGAAACAAAATTTTTCTGAAAATTCACGAAAAATGGAAATGAAACGAAACGGACCTCTCAAGGACAAACGAAAAACCAAAACGCCATTTATTTTATTCGTGCCCATCTCTAATCTTGAACCAAGGACCACATGCAATCAACTCACAAATATTGGTAATATAGACCTTTCCCCCACATTTCATTTCTTCCTTGGGACTAGTACAACTATTAGTCAAGGTGTGCAGTATAGAAAGCAACAGCAAAATCTAAGAGAGAATTTGTGTTTGTCAGTATGGGTATTGTTGCTGTGTTTTATCATTTTTCTTTTTTATGATTTATTTTGTTGGTGGGTTGTTCTCTTTTGAGCAAGTTGTCTTTTCACATTTTGTTGTACACCACCAGGAGTTCCTGAGGGAAAATTGGGCAGTTAATAAGTACAAATATAAATCAATAAGTAAATAATTTTGTGCCATGCAATTTCGTCTGCTAATCCACCAAATGGCAATCTCCTTAGCCCCAGTGGAAGGCACTGGTGTTGAAAAGAGAGATCCCATATATTTCAGGCTTGAGTCCAACCCCTTGGACCACTGCAATATTCTGATTCAAACTCAAAACAGATCATTAATGTAATGGCTGGGGCATGGCTGGCCAGGACCAGGGAGTTCTTAGAAGCCAAGAGTGTGGTCTGCCACTCCGAGTTCAAGATTCACAGAGATGGTCATCAGCCAGTCCACGTTCAAGATTCACACAAACACAGTCTGAGAGTGAGGTGGATGTCAAACAAGCAGACTTCCAGAGTAGCAGAGTTCTGGGAAGGATCAAGATAACAGGGCTGAAGCTTCAGGAGTCTAGAGGTCTTGTGTTGCTGAGGCAAGGAACAGGGAGTATGCCAGTAGCAAGCCCCACCAGCTGCACTCCCTGATTGCCTCAGCCTGAGTGGGGCCTGATTCTGCAAAGACGCAGAGTCCTGCAGCCCTGATCCTGACAATTAGTCTCACAGAATCCCAATCATCAACCCCAACCAAGCTCACTGAGCACCTCTGGAGACACTGGATCATCCCCAGTGCTGGAGAAAGATTCCACAGCCAAATCCAGTCAACTTCTGTACACCCTATAAGAAAGCAAGCCTGTCTTGATTGATGACTCAGCCAGCCAAAGGGCCTGCACTCTCGGAGTTCAACTGTCAATCACTGGACTATAGGATCCTGCAGCCTTTTCCATCATAAACACAGGGCGACATAATTAGCATTGCTTTTTGCCAAAAGTGGTGTTTAGGCAATCACATTATGATGACAACAGCAATGAGAACTGCAACAACAACCACAACATCAACAACATCAACACTTGAGAGATGATAATATCTCCCTAAACTGGATTGTCAAAATCCCAACCAACCTTCCTATATTGACACAACACTCGACTGTTATAACAGCATGGGGAAAACAGGTACACCTATGGCAGGTTGTCTTAGCAACCCAGAAATGTCATTTTTTCACAACAAATGGTGATGGTTCTGACCTTTGTGCCCGGAGGTCTGTGATTTCCTCTTCTACATCCAGCAGAGCTGCTGCCTGGGCCATCAGTTTCTTGCTGCAAGGCAACGATTTCAGCTGCAGCAGCAGGAGTCCAAGGCAGAACTTGGCTCCCATCTCTTCCAGCTCGCTTGTCCCGACTTGGAGGCCCTATGGATAAAAAAAAAGAAGTAGTTGGTGCTAAGACAGGAAGAGTCCGCTGAAGCTGTCTTTGGGCATTGTTTGCATGCAGGAATGAGCAGCATGTGGCCCCAGGAGCAAATATACGGTCCAGTTCCTTGGCTCAAACAGAACTGTTCCAACCTCTATGATCCCATATATTGCAAAATTAGAGAAGGAGCAGGAAAAAGTCAACTCATTCTTGTCCATTCTCAGCTTCAGTGAGCAAAGGAAACTTGAACTCAGCCTAGGTGATGGCCGAACCCCTTGTGTCTCCCCATCATGCTTAATATGAACACCTGAAAAGACTAGAATGAAAGAGCAGCAGTAGGATTCTCAACTGATCTTTGTGGGCCATGAAGCTATTTCCAATCATTTGGAGAATATTCCGGTTGAAGCTCCCCCCCCCCATATCCTGGGGCAGTGGGAATTGAACCCTGGATGTGCCATCAAAAGGAAGTATCTGTAAAAACAGCTGTTGGCTTTGATGGGCCACCATGTACCACATTATTTATTAAAGGTCTGGTCTGAGGAGGCATGATCAAGGTCTACTATTCTATCACCAGGAAGCTCTTCTAATTCTTTAGCCCAAGCCCACCATGTTCAGGTTTCTTTGTCTTCACTCGAAGGCAGTGGTTCCCAACCCTGAGTCCCCAGATGTCCTTGGACTAAAATTCCCAGAAGCCTTCACCACTAGCTGTGAAGGCTTCTGGACCACTGCCGAGGATGGTGAAGTTCATTTTTTCTCACATTCCATACACACCTAGTGCTTTTCTTTCTGTTTAGAATGGGAAGAATCCAAGAGACAAAGCAAAAGAATACAGTACCCAGTATCCTGGGGCAGATGGTGCCAACTCCCCCTGTTGCTGCCCTGTGTCATGGCCATAAACTGCACCAAGGAGAAGGAGTAGCAGAATGTGATACTCACCAAGCAGAAAGAACATTTCTGCCTTAACAACAAAAAGAATAATGAAAACAGAAACAGAAAGCATTGCTGTTTATTTTCCTATTGTTTTCTTACATTCATGTCCAGATTTTGATGCCTGGGGTCAAACCTGTAGTTGTTCTTCCCTACTTGGAGCTCTGACAATATCCCAGCCTACAACTCCCATAATCCCACAGTTTGCACAATCACTGACTACATCATTCTGGGGAAATTCTAGCTTCTGGACTTGTCCCAAAAAGGAATGTTTCCAAGGTGTGATCTCAGGAACGGATTTTATAGAATCTGAGTAATACACAGTATTTTCTCCCTTAGACGTTGGTGGAGGTTGGTGGAATCATAATGACCCTTCAGACGAGTTACTGTAGAATGACACAGAGGAGCATTCGAAAATAATGGAGAAGAGGGGACAGAAGGCAGATTTTAAAATTCCCATTTCAAGACAGAATAAGATATTAAAGAGGAGCAGTGGTTAAATGGCTGTAGGGCAGCCAAAACTTTGCTCACAACCCCGGGATCAATCCTAGGTAGACACCTCAAGTTTCACTCAGGTGTCTTTTCTTCTGACATAGGTAGTTGTAGCCTGCATAACTAAATTGTAAACTGCCAAGAGAGTGCTTTAAGCGCTATGGGGGCATACAGAAAGCAAAAAGCAGTGCACTTGACTTCATTGTTGTTTTTTCGAGAGAAATAAACATGAGGCTAGAAACATGGATGACCCAAGACATTTCACTGACTTCAGAGAATAGCAAATGATTCAGTCTTTCGCCCATTCCTGAGCTCAGGGGCACTAGAATAATCAGAGACCGGCCAAGATATTTCTCTGTCTCAGGCAGAAAATCTGAAACACGTCTCACTCGTGGAATACAAATACTGTGTGCTCGTGATGAATTAAGGAGTGGTTTGCTGGTTTTCCGTTGCATCTGGAATCAGCTGCATGAGGTGGGCACTTCACTATGGATCTGGGGGAGAGGAGAGGGGAGAGAGGAGGGTTGCTTTCACCCAGCAAGACAATGCGGTCTCCATCTCTTAAATGGTGAGAAAATACTTAACCCTCAATAGGTAACAAACTGAAGCTCACTGCTGTCCCCAATCTGCCTAAATTGCCTTCCTGGCATATGCTGTGGTTTCGGAAGACCAAAGTAGCTACAGCTTCTCACAGCATCCTAGAAAAATAAAGTGGGAAAGGACCTATAAGGTCATTGAGCCCAGCCCCCTGCTCACAGCAGGAATCCAAATCAAAGTAGATCTGATGAATGTTAGATCCTCTTGAATGTCTTCCTTGGTGGAGCACTCACCACCACCTCTCTAGGTAATTTGTTCCATTGTCATACTGCTCAAACAGTCAAGGGGTTCCCCATCCTCCACCCCAACAGTATTTATTTTATTTTATTTTATTTTATTTTGAATATTTTTACCCCACCTTTCCCCTTGGAAAAGGACCCAAGGAGAAATGTGGGTAAAATGAGGGACAATATACAGCCCGGAACATACAATAAGACATATTCAAAGAAAGCAAGGATGGAGCAGTCCTGGCCTCCAGCGGAAGGGAGTTCCAAATTTTGGGTATAGCAACAGAGAAGGCCCTTTCATGTGTTCTTCTGAGGAATTGGGAGACATGATCAAGCCAGAAGTGAGGAGTACACATACCTTGTATACTAGACACTTTTGCAGTTTGCTTTTGAAAACTCCTGTGCATGTGTTCTGTGCCATCAAGTTGGAAACAACTCATAAGAACCCTAAATAAGGCTTTCAAGGTAAATTGGTCCCACACCCCAGTGAGTTTCCATTTTCTTCAGAGTCCTAGCCCATCAGTCTATTCAATACACTACTCTAGGGGGAAATATACCCACCCTATTGTTTTTAACACCCTAGTAAAAAACAACAACACTGGTATGCTAAAATAATTTGTGTCTCATTCAGTTCAATGTGTGGATCCCTTTTGCTTCATTCCAAAACCAATGTCACCCATTCGTTCCTGAATCTGGACCATTCACATGCCATCTGTGGCCAAGCACCAACAGGTATTGGTACACAGGTCTTGTAGGGTTTACATCCTCCCACTATGGCAGCCAGAAAATACATGATAGGAGGTATTCTTCTTCTTCTTCTTCTTCTTCTTCTTCTTCTTCTTCTTCTTCTTCTTCTTCTTCTTCTTCTTCTTCTTCTTCCTCCTCCTCCTCCTCCTCCTCCTCCTCCTCCTCCTCTTCGAACTGCAGAGCTGGAAGGAAACCTATAAGAACTTGTACTTGAGTCAACATTGCTGAATAGAAGCCCAGCAACATGATCCTTTGAAAGAGGCCCAGTGGGGAATCAAACTCCCAACCTTTGGCTCCATAGCCAGAGACATAATCCCTGGAGCTGTCCAGGGACACATGTACAAGAATGAAAACAAGGGAAAAGGAACAGTATCACTGTGGCTTCAATCCAAATGTTAAGAAGCTTATTCAAATAATCAAGTCACCTGTATGTTTTGTGTGGGATCCGCTCTGTCTACTTTTCGGCCAATTTTGCATGGTCTCCTTGTTTTCTACAAAACATTCCTGGTGCTCACATACCCAAGTGTACGACAGCGGGGAGACCAGTTCAAGCAATGTCAGTGGCAGCAGGCAGGCACCGGTTCATTCCGAATGCTTCAGCTCGCTTCCATGTTTGCTCTTCATTGGCAGGATGCTAACGGATGGCTCCTATTAGTATGCTGCCTGAGATCCCGCCAGTGGAATTAGGGAAGAAGAAGACTGTCAATTTATTTATGCCCAGCCTCAGGGCATTTACTGCTGCTTAGGCATATAAAGCCATTGTAATGCAGAGAGCATTTGGTGGACATACAGTGTCTATAAGCTGGCTGGAAGCAAGACAGAGAATGGAAAGCCAAGGCATACACCTGACCTATTCCGTCACCCATAGGAGATAAAATCAGGAAGAATCTGGTTTCTCTTAATTAATTCAGTCATTCATTCACTCACTCACTCATATATTGTTACCTCACCACACTTTCCTCTTAAAAGAGCCCAAAGCAGCTTACAACAATTACAAGACAATATTTAACAGCCAAAACAATGCATATACTAATGTCAAGAAAGAATTAAACAGGTATTCTATTTTAAAAAAATCAATAAAATCAATACCTAAAACTAGAGATGGGCACGAAGCAAACAATTTTTCGTTTCCGTTTCCGTTTCGTCATTTCGTTACACAATGAAATGACAAATGAATTTTATCTCTAAAATGAAACGAAACAAACAGAAACACCAGAAATTTTGTCGTCCATTTCGTTTTCGTTACAGCAATACATTGAACTGCTTTAAAAGCTAAAAAAAATCACAAAAATTGAAATAAATGGTAACGAAGCGATAAGAAAACGAACAAAAACAAAAACAATTTTTTTGCAAAAATTCGCAAAAAACGGAAATGAACCGAAACGGACCCCCTAAACGACAAACGACAAATGAAACACCATTTTTTTATTCATGCCCATCTCTACCTAAAACACTCTTAAAAACAACACAGTACAATCCATTTTACAAACCCAGTGAAGTCAACTGGAGCCCCAGATGGACTGATTGTGCTTAAAGGGTTAGTGTCAGAGACTCAATCCTTCAGTAGGGGCTGTGTGTGTGTGTGTGTGTGTGTGTGTGTGTGTGTGTGTGTGTGTGTGTGTGTGTGTGTGTGTGTGTGTGTGTGTCCGTGTCTGTATCTGTGTCTGTGTCTGTGTCTGTGTCTGTGTCATGTCATAGTCGTGATCGACTTTTCATGACTCCATGTCCATAGAGTTTTCTTGGCAGGAATACTGGAGTGGTTTGCCAGTTCCTACTCCAGGTGCATAGAACAGCTGGTATTCCCTGGTGGTCTCCCATCCAAGTACTAACCAGGGCCAACCCTGCTTAGCTTCTGAAATCAGGTGAGATTGGATGGGCTTAGGGCATCTAGGCAGTTAGGAGCTGACTCTGTGTCTCTAGTAAATGTTGCCTTAGGCTTGAACCCAGGGACTTTTTACTCCTTAGCCTCTGCCCCCCTGAGAGTTTGCGGGACAGCAGGACACAGGGGCCCATTTACTCAGCAAAACATATTCCTGAAGAGCATCCTTTAGGTGTTTTTTTAAAAAAAATGCTGCCTATGCTCTTTGCTTCACTATTGTGAATGCGGTATCAAGCATACCTCCTACTCTTTCCCCTCCCTCGCTCGGTTGCCTTGAATGTTAGACGTGAAGGTGCCCGGGGTAGAGATGTTCCACTTTCAAGTGGGGAGTGCATTGATAGCACTAAATTAATAAAAATAGCAGCAGTCACCTTTCAGCATGTTGAGGGAGGAAGGAAAGAACTGAAAAAAGATCAGACTGTTGGTTGATCTTGCAAAGTTGCAAAGCAGAACCCCATCTCTATTTGAAGTGAATCAAGTGTGTTAACAACTAATCCTTCAGCCAAGAGTTTCCAGCTGTTACTCTTGAGCTGACAGCTTTATCAAAGCAATGTGGGCCTCTGATACAGCAGGTAAGCAGAGCAAGAGCAATTACAATAGGCTCTTCCTCCAGGTATATTACACTTTATTATTATTATTATTATTATTATTATTATTATTATTATTATTATTATTATTATTATTATTATTATTATTATTATTATTATTATTATTATTATTATTATTATTGTTGTTCATGCTTCTGCTCACAGACTGTAGACTGCTTCTGGCTTTTGCTCTTCTTTAAGGTTTCGTCCTTTTCCCAAACAATGCCTTTGGGAATCGTAAAGCCACATGAAGTGTTTTTGCACTGGTGTTGCCTGGTGCCTCCCAGATTAATTGGCATTTGGAGGTGGGATTGCCTTCATGCTAGTCCCAGTTTTAGATATGGTACTCGGGAGGTTTTCTTTGTACTAGTGTAAGAGAGTTAGGTCTCACTGACCTCTCTCATCTTCAGTGCTTTATTTTGTGTTCCTCTTGCTGAAATCTTCCATATATTTGCATCAAAGGAGCTGCTTGAGCTTGGTCAAGTGTTCAGGAGGGGGAAAAACAGGTTGAACATAAGGAGGAGGTGACAAAACCCGCAGGTGCATTTGGAATGCAACAATCTGACCAGGGGAGAATCCACTCAGGGTTCTCTTTTTAGGGTCCCAAACTATATGGAGCCTCTGGATGGAGCAAAGATGCCCCCACTTTGGACCATCTCTCTCCACACATGGAGCAGGAGGGTGAAAATGGTGGATCTCCCTTTCCTCTTGCATTCAAATGAACCCTTTTCAAATTTCTGGGTAGGTAGGTAGGTAGGTAGGTAGGTAGGTAGGTAGGTAGGTAGGTAGGTAGGTAGGTAGGTGTACAGATATATGCATGATGGGACATAGTGTGAGTTGTTAAGCTGAATATTAAGTGCACATTTCAGCCTTGTATTAGACCTTATTTGAGGTATGTAGAAAGATAGTCATAACAAGCTATCAGTGTGGGACATGGTTAGCAATGGTTATGCTCAGAATTGCTTTGAGCAAAGGAGTTCACCTCAGTTAGATAGCATAGGAAAAGTTAGTTTAGGAGAAATTTTGCATGTAGTTGGTCAAGATGACTTAGATTTTATTATTTTTAGGGAAATAAAACTATGATGAGATCTGTTAAGGTTTTGATACTTTTTGGATTCTTACTTTTGCATCTTAGAATAGAAAATGGAATACGACTTTTGAAAGGTTAACGTGGCCTCTTGTTTTGAAAAGAACCCAAGAGTAAATCAGAAGGTGAAGATGTTTTGGAGTATTTTATCTCAAAGAAAAGAAATTATCTTTACTTTTGAACTCAGCCAGTGCAACCCCTTTTGATTTACTGTGCAGTACGTAGGTAGGTAGGTAGGTAGGTAAGTAGGTTGGTTGGTTGGTTGGTTGGCCGGTCATACCACCTAAGACTGCCAAATCTCTACTCTACATGGTGAATAAAAAGAAAATAAGTAACACACGATGAACCAAGATGATGATACAACATTAGTAACACAATATTGTGAGGGTTCGTTGTTGTCACTTCCGGATTCTTGATCATTTGTATTGAAATCATACACGGAATTCTTATTTTCTTGCAAAATAAACGGACTTTTATTTGACATCTTGGCTCCAATATTATTTCTTTCTTCTAAATTACAACTTGTTCCAACTGGGGTTAAAATGGGTATCTCAAAACTGGGACCGAAAGAACTGTTAAACAATATATTCTTATTTAACACCTCACTCTTCCTTACTTGGGAGGCATTTTCGGATAATTTGTCGGAGGACCTTGGTACCGGTTCCCGCAATATGGAAGGGGAATCCCTTGAGGAAGATTCCATCCCCAACCCGGAATCCACCCGACAGGATTAGGATCAGAGATTACACCCCGCCTATTTTCTTCCGCAGAAATATGGCTTGAGGGAAATCTAATTGTATATTCGGGTGTGGGAAGGGGTAGTCCCGTATCCCCCTTTTTCCATACGTCTGTTCTCTTCGGGACTCCCTCCCTAACGTCCCCAACTGTCACCCTCCCTCGTGCTACTATCCCTTCTTTCCCCCCTCCCTTCTCCGTCTCGTGCCTCTCCGTTTGACTGCTCGCTTCTTTAAAGAATACTCGGCTAACTCTATCTTCAGTCTGAATAGCTATCCCTCGTATTTCTTTTTCCATGTCTCTATTCACCTGGACAGCTGTGTCCCAGTGTGTTCTTATCTTCAAATCTCCCCACCTCCCTCCTACTTGTACCTTTTTATCCTTCCTCATTACTTTCCAATTATCTGTTTGTACTTCTCTCTCTAACTATTTTATTAACTACCTCTCTTTCTTCAGTTTGGACTTCCTTCTCTTTAGTATCTAAACAGAACTTTTTCATCTCTTCTACCATTTCCCAAGTCACCACCTTATTGATAACCGCCAAAAACCCGTCAGTCATTTTAACAGGATTCCATCTTTTCTCAGCCATATCTTCATTTTTATCTCCTGTCATCATAATTTCGTTGTCTTGTTTTATCTCTTTATGCATCTCCCTGTCTTCCTCTCGCTTTTGTATTTCTGATGTGGACGAGCCCACACATGCTGTAGTCGTCTCCCTGTCACACACACCCCCCAACAAGTGGGTCATCCGCGGGGTTTCCTCTTGGACCCATGGGCCCTGTCGGGAGAAATAGTCAGCGTTAGAATGTTCTTTCCCTTTCCTATATTCTACGTCAAACGCATAAGGCTGCAAACTCAGGTACCACCTCGTGAGTCTGGGATTGCAATCTTTCATGCGATTGAGCCATGTCAATGGTGCATGGTCCGTTACTAAAGTGAACTTAGATCCTAATAGATAATATTTTAATGATGATATTGCCCATTTTACTGCCAATGCTTCCTTTTCTATAGTGGAGTATTTCAATTCCTTCTCTTTCAATTTCCTACTAATGTAAAGAATTGGATGTTCTTCTCCTTTCACTAGTTGTGTTAAAACCGCCCCTATACCCCTATCTGACGCATCGGTTTGTACGATGAAAGGTAGTTTGAAGTCTGGTGCATACCGTACTGGATATGAACATAATTTCTGTTTTAGTGTCTCAAATGCTGTGTTTTCTTTCGTTCCCCATTGTATTCGTTTAGGTCTATTTTTACGGGTTAAATCTGTTAGAGGGGCTGCTATGGAGGAGAAGTTTTTTATGAATTGTCGATAATACCCTGCTAGGCCTAAAAATTGTTGCACCTCTTTTTTATTTCTCGGGATTGGCCATGCTGACATTTTATCTACTTTCCCTTCCTGTGGATAAATTCTCCCTCCTTCCACGTTGAAACCCAAGAAGGGGATTGTATGTCGTGCTATTTTGCATTTTGAAGGATTTACTCTTAATCCTGCCTCCCGTAGTCTGTCTAATACTTGTTTCAAGTGTTCTACATGTACTTCCCAATTCGGACTATAAATAATAATGTCATCGATATATGCAGTTGCAAATGCCCTACAAGTTCCAAGGACCTGATCCATTAGCCTTTGAAATGTCGCCCCTGCTCCACGTAATCCAAATGGCATTTTCCGGAATTGGTAGAGACCAATCGGAGTGGCGAATGCAGTTTTCTCCTTATCTCCTGGCCGTAAAGGTACGTGCCAGTACCCTTTGGTCAAGTCTAAAGAGGACAGGATACCTGCCTCTCCTAACCGATCTAATAATTCGTCTATTCTGGGCATTGGGTATGCGTCGAACTTTGATACTTTATTGATTTTTCTGAAATCTATACAGAATCTTATTGACCCATCAGGCTTTGGTACCACCACTGGGTGGCTTCTCCATGGGCTTTTTGAAGGTTCTATTATCCCTAATGATAACATTTTTTCCACCTCTTCTTCAATTATAGGTATGAGATGCCTTGGCCACATTCTACCATGATCTCTAACTACTACCCCCTCAGGTGTATTAATTGCATGATGTGTCCAATTTGTTTCTCCCGGTATTTCTGAGAATACATTGCTATAAGCCTCTTGCAACTGTTTTATATTGTTTAACTGGTTTTCTGTTAGTTCCTGGCAGATTTCTATCTCCACTTTTGATCTTTGTACTTCAGGCCCTAAGACTCTCTTTCCTCCCATTTTTTTAACAAGTTTATGTGGAATATGCCTGACTTTTTCTTCTTATCAGGTGTCGCGACTTCATAGTCTACATCATTTATTCTTTTGAGTACTGTGAAAGGTCCTTGCCACTGTGTCAATAGCTTAGAATGTTCCACTGGTAACAGCAGCAAAACTTTTTGGTCTGGTTCTAACGTTCTCAATCGTACGCTGTTATCATATCGTCTTTTCTGATGTTTTTGCACTTTTTCTAGATTTGTTTTTGCTAAATCTGTGATAGTCCTTAACCTGTCTCTCATCTCTATTACATATTTTACCGTAGTTTCAGCTTGATCATTTCCTTCCTCCCACTTTTCTTTGATTAGATCTAAAACATTTCTTGGATTCCTGCCATATAACAATTCAAATGGTGAATACCCAGTCGATGACTGAGGTACCTCTCGAATGGCAAACATCAATGGCGCTAGCATTAGGTGCCAACGTCGTGGATTTTCTCCTACTACTTTCCTCAACATTGTTTTTAATGTCTTATTAAACCTCTCCACAAGGCCATTTGTTTGTGGATGATAAACTGTTGTTCGTAGTGGTTTAACATCTAATATTTTCCATAATTCTCTCATTGTCCAGCTCATGAAATTTGCCCCTTGATCTGTTAATATTTCCTGGGGAAATCCCATCCTTGAAAAGAACTGTAACAGTTCTCTGGCTAGTACTTTTGCCGACGTGGATCTCAACGGTATGGCTTCTGGATATCTAGTTGCGTAATCAATTAGGACCAAAATATGGGTATGTCCTCCTGAAGATTTGCATAAGGGACCTACTATGTCTAAGGCTAATCTCTGGAATGGTTTATCAATGATAGGCATTGGTATCATGTGTGCCCCTTTTTTGGGTTTAGATTGTGTCAATTGACAAATCTTACACGTTTTGCAATAATTATTAATGTCATCCCTCATATTTGGCCACCAAAACCTTGTTGAGATCCTAGCAAGCATTTTTTCAATTGCCAAATGTCCTGCAATTGGTATATCATGTGATAGTGCCATAATATTCTGTCTCCATCCTTTTGGTACTACTAATGTTTCCCCCCTTTGTTTATCTATGTGATACAATAAGCCCTGTCTCATTTCAAAACCTTCTTGTCCGTGTATAACAGTGCCCTCTGGCTGTACATTCTTTATAGCATTTATTAAAGTCTCATCTTCTTGTTGCCAAAGTCTCACCCGGTCTCGTCTTGCTTCAATCATGTCTAGCCATCTCTTGTCATCCGTGGTGTCTGTTAAATAGCAGGGATTATCCTGTATGGAGACGAAGTCATTAGCCATTTGCCAATCTCTCCCTAGTAACATTTCCTTTGCTAATGATGGCACTATACCGACTTTCAACATATTGGTGCGGCCTAAAGCAGTTACCTTCGCCCATACTGTGTGATATTTTTTTTACATCTCCATGTATACATTTTACCATAATTAATTCGTTTGTTGGTACACCTTTTAAGTCCCTTACGAGAGTCTGTCCGCAACCCGTATCAATTAAAGCCAATTTCTTTTCCCCATTCACAATTGCCTGCACCTCCCACTGGTTTCTCCCATCTGCGGTTTGAGTTTCTTTTTCTTGTCCTGCGGCGACCCAAGCACAGTCTCGATAAGGGCATTCCCGACGAAAATGTGTTTTCTCCCCGCATATAAAACAAGAAGCCCTCTTATCCATTATCAAATTAGTTGCCTGATTTTTCCCTGCTGATCCTGCTGCTCCGTTTTTCTGGGTCATTGCCTCTGCTTTTTGATGTGTTTCTTTATTCTCCGCCATGTTCTGTCCTTTCTGTCTGTCTCTTGAATATGACGTCATAAACTTGTCGTGCGTCTTTTCTTGCCCATTTCCGTCCCGTGTTTGGTATGGGCGGTCATTATTTCCGGTGTAATTTTCCAAGAGTTGTATTACTTCCTCCAGTGTTTGTGGATTATTTCTACGCACCCAGTTTGTTACAGACGTCCTTGCGGTATTTAATAGTTGTTCTATTACAATTTTATCTATAGCCTCAGCAAATGTCTTCTTCCCCGGTTGTAGCCATTTTACTACATTGGCTCTCATTCGTTGAGCCAACGGTCGTGGATGTATACCTGTCTGTAACTTTAGTTCTCTGAACCTTTTCCTATATGCCT
This sequence comes from Phrynocephalus guinanensis, assembly GCA_037367245.1. NCBI lineage: Eukaryota > Metazoa > Chordata > Lepidosauria > Squamata > Agamidae > Phrynocephalus > Phrynocephalus guinanensis. The sequence goes on along the minus strand of CM074749.1, from coordinate 7,856,988 downwards.
CCTCTGTAATATTGCATGTTAACAATATTGTTGTCTTTACTTTATCATAGTCACATGCATCCTCCGGTCCCAGCGAGTCTACTATTGTTTGTAGTTCCCCTGTTAGTCCTGGTGTGATTATCAGTGCCCATTGTTCTTTGGGCCATTTTGCAGCAGTTGCTACTCGTTCGAACATGTGTAGATATGTTTCCACGTCATCATTGTCTCCCATTTTTTGTATCTTTGTTTGAAAAATGGTGCTGTTATTCTTTGTGTTAGATTCGTCTGTTGGTGTTGTGGGGTGTCGTCTTTCTAGCAATTCCTTGTCCCGTTGTTCGACTTGTTGCATCAAATATCTTGTTTGTTCCGACAACATCATCATTATTTTATCTTGTCGGTCTAACGTCTGTTTAAGCCAGCTGTTCTCCGTCGCCAGTGCAGGGGCATCCGTATTTACCCGTTGGGCGCCAATTTGTGAGGGTTCGTTGTTGTCACTTCCGGATTCTTGATCATTTGTATTGAAATGATACACGGAATTCTTATTTTCTTGCAAAATAAACGGACTTTTATTTGACATCTTGGCTCCAATATTATTTCTTTCTTCTAAATTACAACTTGTTCCAACTGGGGTTAAAATGGGTATCTCAAAACTGGGACCGAAAGAACTCTAGGCTTTAAACCAGGGTACTTCAAGGGCCAGATGCAGGGGAGTGGTATCAGGAGACAGATATCTAGTCTCATGCGCTCCCAAACGCATCTGGTGGGGCCGCTGTGAGATACAGGAAGCTGGACTAGATGGGCCTTTGGCCTGATCCAGCATGGCTCTTCTGATGTTCTGATGATGTAATATATTCTTATTTAACACCTCACTCTTCCTTACTTGGGAGGCATTTTCGGATAATTTGTTGGAGGACCTTGGTACCGGTTCCCGCAATATGGAAGGGGAATCCCTTGAGGAAGATTCCATCCCCAACCCGGAATCCACCCGACAGGATTAGGATCAGAGATTACACCCCGCCTATTTTCTTCCGCAGAAATATGGCTTGAGGGAAATCTAATTGTATATTCGGGTGTGGGAAGGGGTAGTCCCGTATCCCCCTTTTTCCATACGTCTGTTCTCTTCGGGACTCCCTCCCTAACGTCCCCAACTGTCACCCTCCCTCGTGCTACTATCGCTTCTTTCCCCCCTCCCTTCTCCGTCTCGTGCCTCTCCGTTTGACTGCTCGCTTCTTTAAAGAATACTCGGCTAACTCTATCTTCAGTCTGAATAGCTATCCCTCGTATTTCTTTTTCCATGTCTCTATTCACCTGGACAGCTGTGTCCCAGTGTGTTCTTATCTTCAAATCTCCCCACCTCCCTCCTACTTGTACCTTTTTATCCTTCCTCATTACTTTCCAATTATCTGTTTGTACTTCTCTCTCTCTAACTATTTTATTAACTACCTCTCTTTCTTCAGTTTGGACTTCCTTCTCTTTAGTATCTAAACAGAACTTTTTCATCTCTTCTTCTACCATTTCCCAAGTCACCACCTTATTGATAACTGCCAAAAACCCGTCAGTCATTTTAACAGGATTCCATCTTTTCTCAGCCATATCTTCATTTTTATCTCCTGTCATCATAATTTCGTTGTCTTGTTTTATCTCTTTATGCATCTCCCTGTCTTCCTCTCGCTTTTGTATTTCTGATGTGGACGAGCCCACACATGCTGTAGTCGTCTCCCTGTCACAAATATAACAAACAAATAAAAACGAAGTGGAAACAAAGCATCTGGCAACAATCCAGTATAGGTCTGTAACAATTCCCTCAGTGAAAGAATATTTCTAAAGGCTTTTTGGTAAAACTTCTGCCTAAGTCAGTTTCCTGTAGATGCTAATGGAGAGGACTTGACACACCTTAAATGGAAGAGCATTTCATACTGAAGGGTAGATCTCCAAGAAGGCCCCGTTTTTAGCAAATGTTCTTTTGGCTTCTTTTAGAGTGGGCATCTTAAGAAGTGTGGAAGAAACAGGTGAATTGGGTAATTGTTCTTCTGTTTAATTTTTCTGGATGGCAAGAGAAGAATTAACCTTCTGAAACTCAACTACTATTACCCATAACAGTTCATTTAAGAAAGGAGGCAGTGTTCCCTGACCAAAGACATCTGGATCAATGACACCCTGGGACCATTGTACCACTTGTCCAAGATTCTACATGTAGCAGGACGCATAACCCCACCAGCCACCTACGCTCCAGGTAATCTCAACCTACTCCTCTCCCAGGAGGCACAGTAAGGATTCGAACTCCTGGCAGCCAGGCACTCCAATGCCATGCTGCACCAATTTTGGCTTGGTAAGTAAGATGATGACCCCTTGCTACCTTCTCAGGCAACCTAGATGCTATGATGATTAATCGGGTACTTAACGGAAAGTTAATCCTTTCAATGAACCGTGTCTCCATTGTCTGTTTTAATTAATATTCACAGGTCAATAATGGGACATCTCTAAGTGGAGTTTGCTTTTCTCTTATCTTTCATAAAACATCTTTTTGAGCATATGCTGTGTTACAAAGCATCAAGACCCCCTCCTGTGTGTCCTGTGATACCCAGGTAACAAGGCCATGCCTTTTCTCACCTTCTAAAGCCCATGTCCTTGCGTAGATATTGATGACTAAAAGCCCAGCAACATGACTATTATGAAGTTCGCTGTCACCCCCTTCATTGTCAACAGAGTACTGTAAAAAAGTCAAGCACTAAAACCAGGTGAAAAAAAATACCCACTAGATTTCCTGCTCTCACTGCCTTAGGTTGTCTTGATGGACAACCATGGGGATTGTTTTAAAGCTCCATCAGATTTCTCACCTAGAGGTGAGACAAGGTGTTCTTCTAGTACTCAAGCCTCCATAAGCTGAGCCACATATCTGAAGATATGTGAAGCAAAACACATGCATGCACGCACGCACAATAATCACAGAAGTTCTGGAAAATTGTTGAGAAAGATGCAAAAAAACCATGGAGTGCTTCACATTGTTGAACAAACTCTCCCTCATCCTCATATGCAGCAAACGGGATCCTTTGGGTTGTTTGTGAAAACTGTGGATTTGGTTCTGAGAAGAAAAGGGGGTGGATGCTGTATGGAACATTGTTTACACCAATGCGAGAACTCCAACAAGAGCAAAGGAGAATTCCTTCCTCTCCACACTGCCAGGAAGAAAGTTGCAGTCCCTTATCCTCACACAACTGATACCACAACTGATATCTGGTGTTGAGCAGATATGAAGAATTGCAGATCTATTTCTTCCCAGTTCCATTCAATTATTAACAGAGACTCTGTTTGAATCCCATGCTAGAAAGAACAGTGGTCTTAGAAAAATCCAGGCACCTTCTCCGTACCAGGAAACTAGAGATGGGCACCAAATGAAAGATGAAATGCTCCCCACACCCCCAGGGAGGAGGCTATTAACCATTTCCCAACTCAATTAGAAATGATTTTCTCTTAGGGGGACCCCTTTAGATTTTAATAACTCAGCCCCCTGAACCCCAAACCTCTCCAAATTTGGGGGGCATGCAGGGAAGAGTCCAAGAAAGCTACCCTGTGATTTTGGTGCCTCTGGGACCCGGGGGGAGCCATTAATAAATTGTTTTGTTTCATTTCATTCTGAAAATTCTTTAAAAAAATTCATTACTAACAAAATGAAACAAAAGGAGAAACGAAACAAAACGAAACACTATATTTTCATTCCGTGACCATCTCTACAGAAAACTCCTTTTTAAGAGGGTGATTTATTGTTGTTTCAATGAAAACAACCTCAGAGCCATATTCTTCCAAACTATTCTTAATAGCTATGGCTATGGGTATCACCATAAGATGCATCCACAGTTACATATTTCCCATTACTCTGCTGTGGTTGCAGATAAGCTGGTCTCCTTTTTGGATGATGCAGGGGAAGGGGAACCATCCCCTCCCAGTGGTCCCTGTCCCTCCGGCCAATGGCAGGCTGTCCTTTCTCTTGTTTCTGTACACTCCACACTCCGGCCACTGGGACCAGCAGGGTTCTTTCAAGCAGAAGATGTAAAAAGAGCCAGGAGAGTCCTTTGTTAAGGTAGAGGAATGGAACCAGGAAGAAATAGATTGATGCTCTGGCAGGACGTTCTTCCTATCTGATGCTTATAAAGGCATCCGATGCTCTTTGAGTTTCACACAATGCACCGTTCCAGCAGAGATTTGCACAGAAGTGTCTGCAAAGCCGACAGCGGGCCCATTTGCTCCCCTGCTGCTCCCCCCCCACTCCTCTTATTGTTAAAACAGTGGCATTTTCCAGGGGAAATATCACAGCCATGCCAAAAAAAAAAAAAAGCTTCTCGCATGTCACTCCTGCGTTTCCTGGTACCATCCTCTGAGACTGAGCACGAAGCCAGAAGTGTGGTGCAAAACTTTGAATGTCAAACGTTTCAAACTTTTTGCCTGTGGCATCTGCTCCGAATTCCCCTGAACAGACCAAGAGAGAAAAAAATGGGAGAGGGAGAAAATGAGGAATATTTCTGCTTGTTTTTGTCATCACCTTGTCCCCCCCTCTCTTTCTCGTGCTCCCAAGAAATATAATATGGCATCATTTTCCCCAAAGAGCCATTTACATGGAATTACCCAGAAGCCCTTGCACCTTAGTAATATGTGCCAACTCCTGGTACAGATTAGACCGATGGTGTGAAAAATGTGTCAAAAGCCGAGATAAGGAAAGAGAAGGGGGGGAGGATGATAATGGCAAAATGATCGTTATATTTAACAACCTTGCTCTTCTACAATCTGTTAAGACACCACTCCAAAATAGGCCTAGGAAAGTGAACAAGGACTAGCATGTTCTCCGGAGAGCTTTAAGGAATGTTCTTAGCTCAGGCAGAAAATGATGTCTGATGGTGATGTAGGAAATCCAGACAATACTCTAAAATAAAATCATATCTGGTGAAACTATGTACCGGTGCATCCATCACTTCATATCAGGGACACGGCATTATTTCCTCTCCTGCTGTGACCTGAAAGACTCTTTCACTAAGTTGCTACCCTCTAGGGTCTACTTCCTCCCTTTCATCTTCCTAAAGCACAACTTTCTTTTCCTGCATACACAAGTCTAGGTGCTCTGTGTGGCGTCTTGACTCCAGAGGCCTGGGTTTGAATCCCAGCTCAGACATGGAAACTCACCAGGGGTTCAGAACAGGTAAGACTACCCCTTAAATATCTCAACAACCTTGGAAGACCTAGTGGGGTTGCTATGAATCAGTTCCGATTTGACGGCACATAGCAACACAATTGGACAGAGGACAATTGGAGAGAGGATGATTGAGGACAACTGGAGAGAGGATGATTGGAGAGAGGATGATTGGAGACAATTAGAGAGAAGATGGTTTATACGGAATCCTTTAGCTGACATATGTCAAGTGGAATGAATCTCAACAGCCAAATTTCTGCTAGTTATGATGTCAAGTTTTATATTCCTTACCATGTGCCAAGATTTATTGAGATGAGGGATCCAGCAGTGAACTCCTTCACTACCACCAATTTGCTGTTGAAATTTAGGCTGTTTGATTCTTGCTGGCATGCATAAGTAACAGGATTCTGGCCGTGATGGATGACTTACAGCATACTGAAGAATGAAAATGAATTTGAAACAGCAACAAGCAAAGTAAATTTTGTTTTCAGGGAAAGGAAGGAAATAACGAAATATTAGTCACAAGACAGGAAAAACAGGTTGCAGAAACAGAAGGACCAGATGTCTGTGAAGATTCTCAGTCATCCAGGTGAGGTCATCTGGCAAATGGGCCTCTTTTCTTGTGACATTGAAACATTTCACTGCTCATCCAAGCAGTTTCATCATCTCAATCTGAGAAAAGTGAGTGATGGGGCCTCCAATTTACAGTTTACCTTGATTTCACATCACCACAGGAAAAGAAGTCCAGTTGTCATGATTCAACTTCCAGACGATGAGTAGACTTAGCTTTGCTTGGAAAAGACCCACTGAAATCAACCTAAAATGAATCATTCAACCAGTGTCAGTGGTTTGGCTTAAAGCACTCCTAGGTTTGGATACAAAATCCAAACTGTTTCAAAATCATTGTCATCATTACATAAGAACATAAGAAGAGCCATGCTGGATCAGGCTAAAGGCCCATCTAGTCCAGCTTCCTCTATCTCACAGTGGCCTCACCAAATGTCTCTGGGAGTGCATGAGACAAGATATTTGTCTCCTGATACCACTCCCCTGCATCTGGCCCTTGACGTACCCTGGTTTTAAGCCTGGAGATGACACATCTCCATCATGGCTTGTAACCTGTGATGGACTTTTCCTCCAGGAATCTGTCCAATCCCCTTTTGAAGGCATCCAGGCCAGATGCCATCACCACATCCTGTGGCAGGGAGTTCCACAGACTAACAACACACTGGGTGAAAAAATATTTTCTTTGGTCTGTTCTTACTTTCCCAGCCCTCAATTTGAGTGTATGTCCCCTAGTTCTGGTATTTTGTGAGAGGGAGAAGAGCATCCATCTGTCCACTTTACTGATGCCCTGCATTATTTTGTACGTTTCAATCATTGTCGTCATCGTTGTCGTCTATCTGGCCCCCAAAGGCACCAGTTAAACTTGCCCTGGCTGTAGGTTGGGTGGGAGGGTGGGGTCCACGTTGAAGCAGAGGCTGCATTCTAAGTGGGGAGGGCTTATGAAGCCCGCTCCCCACCCCACCCCATTAGTGAGACTGTCCCGGTCTCACACAGTTCCAGATAGGTGGGGCAAAGCCACTCTACCTCCTGAAGGAGAGCCTCGTTCTCACGACAGAGGGCTCATGCTTCCTTAGCTCGTGGACACTAATGTCTCCCTAACGAGCCTATTCAGGCTTTGTTCATCTTATGAGCCAATCAGACCAGGGGACAAGAGGTCAAGCTGACTATAAGAAGGTCTCTTGCACTAGCTGTATTCAGACCGATGAAGCTGTTTGGATGAACAGTGAAACGTTTCTATCTCTCAAAAAAGAAGTCCAGTAGCCATGACTCAACTCCCAGTTTCTTAGCTCGTATGTTTTTCTTAGGAGCATCTGCATCCCATACATTCACTACAAGGAGACCAGAAGTTGATTTTTGCATCAAAAACAAACAAAAAAACAGGACAAGTGTAACAGCCAGCAAAAGAATTAAATCACATCACTTGCTCGCAAAGAACATGCCCCATATGCAGAAAATCTTAGGTCCGGCAGTTGCCGTAAATGTTGAAAGGAGGGAAAATAGCCAACAGCAGGCCATAAAAAGGAGGACACATCACCAAGCTCTTTGGAACGTTGTTGCTGGTTCAAGTAGGAAATGCCAGGCCAGAAGGACAAATTGTTTGAATTGGCCTACAAGTGTATAAGACGACAGATGACAGACGATGCATTTGAAAGAACATCAGGTCTATTAAAGGCCATTAAAATGACAAGAGGCGCATCAAGCAGGACCCAAAAGATAACCAAGACAACAGAAAGACATGAATCCAGGAGGATTAATTCAATTTAGATAATGTAATTGTCTCTGTTCCTTGTCATAAAGTCACAGTTATAGAATCATAGAGTTGGAAGAGACCTCAAGGGCCATCCAGTCCAACCCTCTGCCATGCAGGAACCCCCCATCACAGGACTCCCAACAGATGGCCATCCAGCATCTGCTTAGAAACCTCCAAAGGAAGAGACTCCACCACTCTCTGTGGAAGCATATTCCACTGCCGGACAGCTCTAACTGTCATGAAGTTCTTCTTAATGTTCAGGTGGGATCTCTTTTTTTCCTGTAGTTTGGAACCATACAATAATGCTGACTTATTGGATGCTCATTAGGCATTTTTATTTATCGTCACTATACGTTCCACCGAGCGATCATTGGTCAGACAGGTGGCATAAAAGTCAAACAAACAAACAAATAAAATTGACATATGGGTGTGGAGGGGACTATTTTTAGGCATCAGTCTAAAACTAGTGAACTTTTTATTGCTCATTAAACATGAGCCACATGCTACCAAGGCATTGCCGTTTGCTATGTTTTAATTTTATCTATTTTTAAATAACATCTGAAAATGCCAAACTGGCCCTCAACACCACTTACTCAGAGGACTGAAATTAATCTTCTCGGAAATGCTGGTCAAATCTGCACCTAGGCCTGGCACAGATTCCTTCCATTCCCATCAGAAGTTATGGATATCCAATTACTTTGACATCTCGAGTGGGAGCATCACTGCCATAACCCACCTTTGGGTTCAGTCAGAGTCATTGTGGAGGGCACCAGGGGGCAGGAAAAGGCCAATTCGGAATAGGAGCAATGAGTTTTCATCATGGGATTGCCCTGACACTCGAACTTCATGCCGGGAATGGATTTTTTATCTCTGTGCTTCATTGCAAATCAAGGTTGGGTTTGTGATTGTATCCGCTGAGGGGACAACAAACAAACACAACTGGGTGTCAGAGTAAGAAAAGGTGGGGGGAAAGTCAGCCTTCGAATGAATGCACAGAAAACACATTTTGACAAGGAGTCTCTAATTCCCCATAAAGAACAGGGTGTACCTTGGTATCTGCCTTAATAACAAGAGAGTTCATATGAAACAGCACGAAAAAAGATGAAAAGGTGTAAGGACGAAGTTACCAGAAGTGTGGGAATATTTGGGTCTCTTAAACAGATGATAAATGGTGACATTCTCTGTGTTTGGATGCAAAACACCTACGTATGGCTGGCATGCCCATGTTTATTAGCCCAACACAAAGTAGGGCAGCTCACAGTTTTGAATTTCTGGTTCAATTCCTCTAGCCGTTCTGCAGCAGTGCAGGCAGGGGTACCACCCAGAGTAGCTTTTCGCTAGATGGTTGCAGTATATAGATCAAATAAATAAATAAATTCACACAGCACAATTGCCTCCTGTTCCCCAGCTTAGACCACCCCTGTTCTCATCAACTGGGATTTGGACTTTCAGTACATAACTGTGAGACATCAGGAGTAGAAAGAATAAAATGTTCTGCTTATATATACCGCCTCATACTACTTCAAGTAGTCTCTGGGCAGTTTACAGTTTTAACTGCAGTATGCAAGCTACACATTCCCCCACCCCACCCCCGGCAAGCTGAATACTCATTTTACTGACCTTGGAAGGATGGAAGGCTGAGTTAACCTTGAGCCTGCTACCTGGGATTGAACCCCAGGTCGTGAGCATGGTTTTGCCTGCAGTATAGGCATTTAACCACTGCTTACAGTTGTGGAGCGGATGGAACAACAAACTGGCAAACATGACTGCTTTCAGCAACAGATTTCAACAGACACAGAACAGAGAGGTGGGGCTCTTTTTGATCTCAGAGGCCAAGGAAGGACAATTGGTTAGTGCTGGGTAGACTGACAGTCACTCCAGTCTGGTAAGAACCCTCCCAGCCACACCTGCTAGTAGTACAGGAGGTTGTAAAAATTCCAGCAAGTTTAAGAGTTGTTGCCGACATGTATGCATGAGTTAGTTCAGCAATGAATGAAGTTCACACAGTTATATGTACATTCCTGTAAACCCAAAATAATGATTTCATAGTTATATCTGAGCCTTGTCTCCTCTACAGAACACAGGATGGTGTTATTCCTTCACCCTTTATCCTCCTAGTGGGGTGCCACATGGTTGTTCTGGGTCCAGTGCTATTCACTATCTTTATTAACTCATCTGCCTGCCAGTTAACACACAGTATATGCTCTTTTATGCCACTTTAATTTTCATTTTTTAATTATTATCGTATTTACTGTATTTTATGTTTATTTCATTGTACGAATTATTTGTGTTCATTCTGCACTGCATTCTGTTCATTAATTGTTGTTAACTGCCCAGAGTGGCCTCGCTGCCAGATGGGCGGTATATCCCAATATCAAAGCAAAAGCAAAGTGTTCTGCTTATATACAGCCCCATACCACTTCAAGTAGTCTCTGGGCAGTTTACAGTTTAATTATGCAGGCTACACATCCCCCCCCAGCAAGCTGGGTACTCGTTTTACCGACCTCAGAAGGATGGAAGGCAGAGTCAACCTTGAGCCGGCTACCTGGGACTGATCCCCAGGTGGTGAGCACAGTTTTACCTGCAGTACAGGCATTTAACCACTGCACCATGAGGCTTGGCACTTTGAGTGTTTTCAGAAGGAACTGGTCCTTTCCATCATGGGTCCTTCCCATGAACAAAGAAATTGTTGAAAGTGGTTCAGAGAGAGCATCATTTCTTTCCTCCTCCTTCTGGAAGGCACAGACGCATCTACAGGACAAAGCATACAGGCACTGTGTACACCATCACACACATGCTGTTGGAGCTCCACTACAGTGAAGTACAGTATGGTCGGCAGCTCATCTCTAATTACTTGCAAATGGAAAGAAGCTGAAAAGGATGTATTTCCCTCCCAGCTCTGCGTTTGCTAAAAGGTCACGGTGGAAGTGTGATTTTTTTTTTTACCCTTCTCGCTTTAAAAGGGATATCAGGGGCTAATCAGATCTGAACTTCATCATTAACTGCACGGCCTTCCTTTGCTATTTTCATTTTTTTTTATAAAAAAAAAAGACTCTCTCTCTCTCTCCTGTTCCCAGAGGATATGACTTCTCAAACTCAAAAGAGTGGCTGTGCCCCAATAGGTGGCTCCTTCTCAGCTCTTGGGAGTAAGGTCAACCCTTATGGTGAGCACCTGGATGACTCATCGATGCTGGACTCTTTTAAAGCTGGCTTTAAAAATGAATTCAGCCTATATTTATTATTGCTGTTGTTGCTTGTATCCAGGTGTACCCCATTCACACTAGAGTCCAATGACTGGGGCCTTTGGAATGAATGGACTTCACATGATCCTTGGGATAGTTGTGCCCATAACTGGGTGAGTAGAGCAATTCCCACATGGTCTTGCTACTCATAAGAACATAAGAACATAAGAAGAGCCCTGCTGGATCAGGCCAAAGGCCCGTCTAGTCCACCTTCCTGTATCTCACAGTGGCCCCACCATATGCATCTGGGAGCACACGAGACTAGATGTCTATCTCTTGATACCACTCCCTTGCATCTGGCCCTCGAAGTACCCCTGTTTTAAGACTGGAGATTACACATCTCCATCATGGTTTGTAACCTCTGATGGAATTCTCCTCCAGGAATCTGTCCAATCCCCTTTTGAAAGCATCCAGGCAGGGAGTTCCACAGACTAACAACACACTGGGTTTTAAAAAATGCATCACACAAGTGTGAGTGGAAGGAGAAGATTTTAGCCTTGTTTGGGGACTAATTTAAGGCTGTCTGGGGAGCTCTATGGTTTAGATCTCCAGACTAGAGATGGGCACGACCAGGAGAAATGACGTTTCGAGTTGTCATTTGTCGGGACGGGTCCATTTCGGGTCGTTTCCGTTTGTCGCTGAAATTTTCAAAAATTTGTCATTTCTGTTTGTTGTTTGTGGTTTGTGGTTTGTGTTGGGGTTGGGGTTGGGGTTGGGGTAAGTAGGCTCTGGGAGGCACCTCTCTGGGTGCCTCTGACGTCTGACCCACGAAGAAGGGAAGGCAAGGGAAGCGTTTCGCGTAGCCGCCGCGTACCATACTTTATGTTAGGGTTGGGGGGTAAGTGGCAGAGGCACCTCTCTGGGTGCCTCTGACTCACTAAGAATGAAAGCATACTGGCGTACAGGTTAGGGGTAGGGGTAGTGGGCTCTGGCTGGGAGGCACCTCTCTGGGTGCCTGTGACCCACTAAGAAGGGAAGCGTACTTGCGTACGGATCTGGGTTAGGGTTGGGGTTAGGGTACGGGCTAGGCTTAGGGTTACGGTTAAGGTTAGGGTGGGTTAGTGGGCTGCACCTCTGGGTGCCTCTGACCCACTAAGAAGGACAGTGTACTGGCGTATGGGTTAGGGTTAGGGTTAGGGTTAGGGTTAGGGTTAGGGTTAGTGGGCTTTTTATGCCCTCTGGCACATCCAGAAGTCTCAGTCAAAACCTGGCCATGTGATTGGTGGAATGGGTCCAAAAATTTGCATGGTCCCATCCCATGGCCAGCCCATCATTGCGCAGGTGTAAAAAAATAAAAATAAAAATAAAATAAAATAAAATCTATGGAGACGTTTTATAGCAAGAAAAACCCACTGCTGGTACTATAAAAATCAGGCATTTAAAATACCTAATTTTCAAATGTTTCTGTGGTGCTTTGGTGGGTTTTTGGACCACGATTTAAAAATAAACATTGCAGTCGCCATTTTGGATCCCCCCCCAACGCATGGCAAATGGAGATGACGAGGATGGCCCCCCAGCCTGGTACCAGCAGCCCAGGACAGGAGAGGGGGGGAAGGCCGGGGACCCCCCCCCCCCAGAAACGACCCGTCTCTGGTAGGTACCCTCACTGAGGCAGGCATATTTTCGCCTGCTTTTTTGGCCGGGAATCGTTTTTTTAAAAACTTTTTTTCTGTGTGCTGCTTGGCATCGTGCAATCACCGTGATGCCATGAACGACAACGAAAAATCAGACCCAATTTTTCTTTTTCGGTTCAGGTTCGAGCTGGAGCGGAGTAATTCTCGTTACCGTTACCCGTACGTAATGATAATGAGAACCGGAAACGGAAACGAGAATTTCGCCGCTCCGTGCCCATGTCTACTCCAGACACTTCTGGCTAGTAGTTTGATTCTCCACTGGGCTTCCTGGGAGCAGAGCCAGCCTGGGCAGCCTTGGGCAAGCTGCACAGTCCCAGGGCACCCCAAGAGGAAGGGAAGGGTAATGCACTTCTAAGTAGTCTCTAGAAAATCTTGAAAAGGGTTGTCAGTAGTCAGAAATGACTTGACGGTAGAGGATTATCCTTAGGGATTATTTATGTGGCTCTCTCTGACCTATGAACCCATATTTTCTCTGTCATCACTTTCTCCAGTTAGAGAGCAATGTGTCTGTAGGACAGGTTCATGTTCTCATGGAAGCAATCCAAAACAATTCCTGTGGTCCTTACACATGAGGAGAGCTGATGCACATGCGACATTAGGGTCAAGATCGTCTTCTCACTTACTGATAAGAAGCAAGTAACAAATGCCTGAAGAGATTTCCTACATGGCTTACTATTTCCTCCTCTCCACTGGTGCCAAAGCTTCCTTAATTCTACGTACAGAACTTCTTTCAACTACAGGGCTGGTTCCTTCTGCCCCCTGCTGGAAAAATGAAATTATTCTGGATCAATCAGCATGCCTTCTTGATTGGGAATTTACCTTGCAAGCTGTTACGCCTTTCCTTATTGCCTGTTCTGGATCCAACACACACACACACACACACACACACACACACACACACACACACACACACACACACACACACACACACTGCCTTGCAACGCTGTCACATTTCTTGGGTTTTGTTCTCCCTCTCTTGACCTCGTGCCACAGACCTAAAGCTCTGGCCTCTGGGCTTGATCCAAACACATTGGAGAGGGGCTCAGGCTTGCTTACTTCAAAGCAAATTTCCATCCGCTGTTGCCAAGATCAGAAAGCTTTTCATTGTGCCGTGAGAGTCTTATTGGGCCTTTGTTCCTCCTTCCATCCCCAGGTGCATTATGGAGAAGCACGAGATGTGAAGGGGCAATGCCGTACCAGCATCGGGTCCTTGTGAATCAGCCTCCCTGGAAATCCCATTCCAGAAACCTGCAGGCATTTCTGATCAATTGTCAACTCAGAGCTGTTCCATCTAAGCTTGGTGACCAGCATGTCAATAGCACACAGGAGGGCATCTGTATTCAGAAGAAGTGTTGGTAGTCACAACCTTTAGCACATAAGCCACAGAAGTGCTCAGAATGTTAGGAGGAACATTTAGAGTTTCACTTGATGCATATCTTTAAAAAGCTGCATGCCACTCCATGCTCTGACCCAGCCTAGCGTTTCCTGTTACAAACTGGAGAGTAATAACAGACAGTGAGGATTTCTTGACTATGCAAGGCTGAAAAGCAAAGGACCCCTCTCAAAGTCTGAACCATTGCTTTTTTTTTAAAAGATTACAATCTCCAGAATCATGAAAGCAGAAATGTCTTGGATAGTAAAAGAGCCCCATTGCACCCTGAATGTGGAAACACTTTGGGGTATCGCTGTTTTCAGTCATTTGTCTTTATCAAAACTTGATCTTGTGTGAAGCATAAGAACACAAGGATATAAGAAGAGCCATGCTAGATCAGGCCAAAGGCCCATCTAGTCCAGCTTCCTGTATCTCAAAGTGGCCCCACCAGATGCCTCTGGGAGCGCACGAGACTAGATATCTGTCTCCTGATACCACTCCCCTGCATCTGGCCCTTGAAGTACCCTGGTTTTAAGCCTGGAGGTTACACATCTCCATCATGGTTTGTAACCTGGGATGGACTTTTCCTCCAGGAATCTATCTAGTCCCCTTTTGAAGGCATCCGGGCCAGATGCCATCACCAGATCCTGTGGCAGGGAGTTCCACAGACAGTGTCTTTAGCATTGCAGTCCATCAAGTCCCTTTTCTCAGCTCTGGAGGAACACAAGTCTCTTCTGCTTTTAGTCCCCAAATTCGAAGAGGTACTGGTTCCCCTCTATTCAGCACTGGTTAGGCCTCATCCAAGGCATCATGTTCATTTCTGGACATCACACCTTCAAGAAGGATGCCAACAAACTGGAAAAAAAAGTTCAGAGGAGGGCAATAAGGATGATGATGGGAGGAGTGGAAGCCAAGACCTGGGAGGAAAAGCTGAAAGAACAGGGCATGCTTAGCCTTGAGAAAATAAGACTGAAGGGAAATGTGATAGCAAGTTTCCAATTACATCATACAGAGGAGGGGCAGAATTTGTTCTCCATCATCCCAGAGCACGGGGGGGGGGGATAACAAGCTCAAGTTACATGAAGCCAGATTTCGGCAGAATGTCAGGAAAAGAATATTAACTGTTAGAGTAGTATGACAACGGAACCCATGAGCTTTAAAATTTAAAAAGGATGTTGACAAACTCGAGCAGGTCCAGAGGCGGGCAATCAGGTGGTTGAAGGTCTGGAAGAAATGTCTTACAAAGAATGGCTTAGGGAACTGGGAATGTTTAGCCTTTCAGAAAGAAGGCTGAGGGGGGATATGATAGCCATGTTTAAATATTTGGAAGGATGTCACATTGAAGAGGGAACAGGTTTGTTTTCCATGGCTTCAGAGACTAGGACTCGGGGCAATGGTTTCAAACTACAGGAAAAGAGATTCCATTTCAACATTGGGAAGAACTTCATCATGGTTAGAGTTATTCAGCAGTGGAATATGCTGCCACGAAAGGTGATGTAGCCTCTCCCTTTGGAGGATTTTAAGCAGAAGCTGGATGGCCATCTGTCGGAAATATTGTGATGGGGGTTCCTGCATGGCAGGGGGTTGGACTGGATGGTCCTTGAGGTCTCTTCCAACTTTATGATTCCATGACCTCAGGAGGTGGAGAGCCCTCCAGCCTTGGAGGCATTCAAGAGGAAATTGGACAACCGTCTGTTAGATCAGCTTTGATTCTGTTTCCTGCACTCAGCAAAAGTGTTTAAAGGGCCTTCCAACTCAATCACTCTATGATTCTATGCTATTGCAGGCTTCCACTCTTATACAACTGCATTGTGATATACAGTACTGTAACTGAACAATAGATCCTTGATTCAAACCACGTCTCTAGTGTGAAAGTCGACCCTTCCAGAGTCAAATTCCACATCCTCAGCAAACAGATAATTAAACCACCTCATCAGGTAAGCTAGAGACAATGGAGGCAAAATACCTTGGCTCGCTGAAGACATGCAAGGATCATGAACACACATGCCACCAATTATCTGGTGATTTGAACAGGAAGCCTCTTTACATCTGTCAGATGATTTATACATCTAACACACTATCATCTGCTCTGACTATGAGTAGTTTTTCAGAGAGACTCCATCAGGAGAGCTTCAGATGACCTGCTGCTTTTAACTGGTAAAGCCAAGGATGGACCTAAGGCCTTGTGAATTCAACCAACGTGATCAAGTATTGAGCAATGAATGCACATTCCTCCTTTGTTTTCTTTATAGCCAGGATATTCTGTCCCCAGTCCAAACAAGAACCGTGAACACACTCACCCACCTTCAGTGGAAGAGACACACTCACTTCTCTTGACTCAACTCAACTCTGGTCCTCAGATCCTTTCCCAAACAAATATTTTCAACCCTTTCCAAAGATATACGCAATTCAGTGCATCTCCAATGGAAAGAAGTTCTATCCCTGTTGGTTTTCCCAACCAATCAAATGGGGTGAAGCGTCAGCCCTCATAAAGATTTGGTCATGAGTGATCAAAAATCCATGGGTTGATAGAGTAAGGCAACAGCTGCTCACCCTCCTTAACTCAACCCCGATTTAAAAAAAAGAGCCATGGTGCTGTCTGGAAGCTTGTGTTTTAATGATGCTTATCCTTCATCCCCTCTTCTGCTTGGGATATTGTCATGGGGCTTAGTGGTTGCTTTAAATGGAA
The DNA here is from genome assembly GCA_037367245.1 of Phrynocephalus guinanensis. NCBI lineage: Eukaryota > Metazoa > Chordata > Lepidosauria > Squamata > Agamidae > Phrynocephalus > Phrynocephalus guinanensis. The sequence continues at coordinate 7,840,576 of CM074749.1, read as the reverse complement.
ACAGGAAAATAAAACAGAGACTGCTCAACACTCCTAATACATATCGATCCTGCCCTGAAGCATACTTGGCTCTCTTATTACTAGCTTCGGTGCTCAGTTCCACTTCAAAGCCTCCTCCTCTCGGCTCAGAGGGCTACTCACTTTCCCAGTTTTGGGTGACTTTTTTCCTCCCTGCATTCTTTCAGGTTCATACCTTGGGTCACACACACATGAAATTCATCATCTAAACATCAGGTCCAGTCCAGACACAGGATCATGCATCACAGGTAAAACCTCAAGGCCACATCTGGTCAGTGCACACTACCTTAATCCTTCTGGTGGGACCCTCAGCTCATGTTCTCAATGTACTTTCATCGCCCTCTGAAGGGAGCTAGGTTTCAACCAGAAGATGACCCTTCTGCCTTTTTAATTCACAGATGAACTGCAAGGTGAGCCAAAGGTTGAGAAGAGGGTTTTCCTCCTCAACACATTGGCTTGAGTTTTCTTCTTCTTGCTCAGCTCATTTCTGTATGATTTTCCCCAAATTCCCCTTTAACTTGTCACAAATCTGAAATTAATTCTAGAAAAACAGAGTGCTGGGCAGTAACAATGGGTCTAGAGCAGGCATATTCAGGTCTGGGGGCCATGTGGCCCGTTTTCAAATTTTGAGTGGCCAGCAGCCTCTTCTCCCCACCGGCTCAGCCTGTAACACATCCCTGCCAGCTGGCACCTCCCCATACCAGATGGAGATGTCAGCTTGCAGTTTTACAGTTTGCCTGCCCTCCCTGCCTCCGTCTGTCCCCCCCCCCCCCCACCACTCGGCCAGCCTACCTGCCCCCAGGCCCCATTACTTCAGCATCCTCCCCGCCTCCTTGCATGTCCTAGAGGTCTGTGAAGATTCTCAGTCATCCAGGTGAGTTTATCTGGAAGTTGAGTCGTGGCTACGGGACTTCTTTTTGAGAGATAGAAATGTTTCGCTGCTCATCCAAACAGCTTCATCATATGAAGCTGTTTGGATGAGCAGCAAAACATTTCTATCTCTCAAAAAGAAGTCCAGTAGCCATGATGACTCAACTTCTAGATGTCCTAGAAGCTTGTTCAAAGTCCAGCCCGGGGCTAAATGTGGCTGAATGTTCACCCCCCCCACCTCACATTTCACCTTACCAAATCTGGCCCTCCTTGCAGAAAGTTTGGGCACCCCTGGTTTACAGAGACACCTCCCTGCCATGGAAATGTGTATGCTCCATTGGATGTCAGGTATCTACCTACCATGTAAAAAATGATACTATCTGTCACCAACTAGGTGTGGCATTAATCGCAGAGAAGATGAGAGGAAAGTCCGCTTCTCTGGGATGGACAGGACCTCAGAGCAGCACCTTCCACCATCACCCAAACTGCTTACCACCTGGAAATCAATGGCTGGCAGCCACTTGGGTGACCAAAACAGAGATGGCAGGACACTAGTCATTGACCTGCACCTTGAAGATGCCATTATTGGGCAAAGTGGTGTTTCAGGATCCAAAAAGTGTACCCTGCACCTGAGAGAAAAGGCTTTGACGAAAAAGAGCCTTTGCACCTGACCTCTCTTTTTGGTTCCTATGGAGGCAAGCCATCACCAAGTCACCATCGCCTCTATCTGCGTTGACAAAATGGCAGCCCTCCTGCTTTCTACAGCATGGTAGAATAAGCCAGGGCCAGGCCTAGCATTCCTTTGCCTTCACAAGCCACCCTTTTCTTACAAGCAACCTCATTCCTCAGGCTCATCAGCCTCCTTCATCCATCTTTGATGGCTGACTAGACACAACACTTTAGATGCTTGCAGTTGGCAGGTTCTGGTGAACACCTGGCATTCTCTTCTGGTTCAAAGAGAGACAACGAGCACCTTTCAAGAAAGATTCAGCTACTGCCAGGCCAGAGGCATTTCTCAAAAGTTATCCATATACAAAAGAAAGCAAACAAAAGGGCATGCCTTCGTGTGGGGGGGGGATGTATCCAGACTAGAGATGGGCACGACTCAAAAAAATGGTGTTTCGTTTGTTGTTTAGGTGGTCCATTTCGGTTCGTTTTTGTTTTTTGTGATTTTTTTGCAAAAAAATTCGTTTTCATTTCGTTGCGTAATGAAATGAAAAAACGAAAACGAAAAATTGCTGTTTCGTTAGCATTCATTACAGTTCAATGTATTTGCTGCAACAAAAACGAAACACATGACAAAATTTCTGTTGTTTCGGTTCGTTTCGTTTCATTTTGGAGACAAAATTCATTTTTCATTTCGTTACGTAACGAAACGAAAAAACGAAAACGAAAATGAAAAATTGCTCGTTTCGTGCCCATCTCTAAGCCAGACTAGAAATATTGGCCAGTGCCTGCATAGGAAGTAAAAACACATCACAAGCTGCTCCAAAGAAAAGATGGAGCCATGATGGAGGTGGGCATGGAAGCCACGGAACAAAACCAAGACAGAGAGTTCTCTGCATCCCTAAATGAAAGGCAATCCCAGTATGGTCTAGTGCAGTGGATCTCAACCTGTGGGTCCCCAGATGTTCCTGGACTACAACTCCCAGAAGTCTTCATCACTAGCTGAGCTGGCCAGGATTTCTGGGAGTTACAGTCCAGGAACATCTGGGTACCTACAAGATGAGAACCACTGATCTAGTGGATAAAGTGAGATACTGGAGATAACAGGGTTCAAATTCCCTGTCATAGAATCATAGCGTTGGAAGAGACCTCAAGGGCCATCCAGTCCAACCCCCTGCCATGCAGGAACCCCATCACAGTAATACCGACAGATGGCCATCCAGCATCTGCTTAAAAACCTCCAAAGAAGGAGACTCCACCACCCTCCTTTGTAGCAGTATATTCCACTGCCGAACAGATCTAACCACCATCAAACCTCACTAGGGGAATGGAACTGGTAAAAATACTCCTTGAATATCTCACTTAGCTATAGAAAACCCTAGTAGGGTTTCTGTAAGTTCAAAATGGATGGTGCAGAACAAAAATGAAAGGTGATGATTGCATGTGCATCCTCGCCTGCCATCAACCTTCAGCCCCTATTCTTGCAAGGTGAATTACTCTTGTTGCTCTTGTAAGTACAAGAGCCTCAACAGGGTTTTCTGTTTATCGGGTGATTTGCTAATAAGGATATCTCCACATTGACAAAGCAGCATGCAACAATGCAAAACAAAAACCTATACTATAAATGCAGGTAAAATCACTCCTGGTTTTTTACTTTGTGATGTTTCACCAAGGTCTGTCACCTCACAAAATGACCCCTGCCTCTGCCAAGAGCCTTGATCCTGCTGCAATTCTGTATACATGGAACTGACAGAAAGGAATGCGTACAGCATCCATTATTCTCAGTAAGGTATTGTATAAATATTTTTGCATGTACTTTCCTCTTCATTTCCACATTGTTTTGTTTGTTTAGAGGATCACATTGCCAAATATGGAAACTTGCAGAGAGAGGTGCAGCTGTACTCTGGTCTGCACAAAGATTCAGAACTTATGACTTGCTTGCATTTGGACGCAAAAGGAATCTCCTCTCTCTGTTGAAGGCATGGGGGCTGTGCTTAATGAATGGTCCAGAATACAGATATTCAGTAAGCCCTGAGAGTTTAACGTTTGCTACAGTGCTTTATCAGATGAAGTTTTCCTGGCTTCCTGGCCTTTGTTCAGATGAAGCTTCAGCACAAGGTCCATCACATGTCAATCCAACCTTCCCCCACATTGGCTTCAACCAATAACGGACTTTTCTTTCAGCTTGGCTCTTAAAGTTGCTTCCTTTTCTCCCTCAAGTCTCCTGCATTTCACTTCCACCTCTCTGAACGGAAGAAAACAGCCATTTTTGGAAGGTCTATAAGAAAAAAGCATCCAGTAGTCACCTTAGGAATCCATACAGCTCTCCAGCTGAAAGGAACATCACAATGGATTTAAGGAACCCTGAGGAATTCAGTCATTCCTGTCACAGGGGAATGTGGGCTATACCACGGAAAATGTTCCAAACCACCTTGTATTACATCAGGCAGGTTTTTCCATCCCTGTGTTCTCAGATGCTTTTGGTCTACAATTCCCATCACTGCCTGCCAGGATGATCAGAAGTCAAGCAGTGTCCAGTGACATTTGTGGTCCAGCATTGAGAGGGAAAAATGTAGAAAAGGAGTATAGCTGTGCTTGATTAAAGGAATACATAAATAAATTAGCTGTCCAATCCTTCATCATCCAGAGCTAAATCCAAATGTTATTTCCAGCTAGGTCAGATCTCTCAAACTAATGGAATCTACATCAGCACATGAGAATCTAATACAAATCAACTTCCCATGTATCAAAATGTTGTTTAGGAAGCAGACAAGGCCATATGTTTCCACATGATCTGTTGCTGATTACATACTCATGGGAAACTCATAAGCATGATGTCTCTAGTGTTTTGTATCCAGAGAGGTATACTGCTTCTCAACATGGACGTTTTGCCTCCCTTGTGTAGCTACTAATAGGATATCCACAGTGGACTTTTAATGCCCTTTTAAAGATATCTATGATGGCATTCTGTCACCTTTCCCATGTGGTGGTGAAAAATCATTATATGTTATAAAAAGGCACAAATTGTATTTGCAACCAGAAATATTTGACCACATATTTTGACATACCCTGGGGGACCTCACTTATAAGGAAAGGCTAAAACATTTGGGGCTCTTTAGTCTGGGGAAAAAAGTGCCTTAGGGGGGGTTATGATTGAGACGTACAAAATAATGCAGCACATGAGTAAAGTGGATAGATGGATGCTCTTCTCCCTCTCACAAAATACTAGAACTAGGATACATCCACTATAATTGAGGGTTGGGAGAGTAAGAACAGACGAAAGAAAATATTTTTTCACCCATCGCTTTGTTAGTCTGTGGAACTCCCTGCCACAGGATGTGGTGATGGCATCTGGCCTGGATGCCTTCAAAAGGGGATTGGACAGATTCCTGGAGGAAAAGTCCATCACAGGTTACAAACCATGATGGAGATGTGTAATCTCCAGGCTTAAAACCAGGATACTTCAAGGGCCAGATGCAGGGTGGTGGTATCAGAAGACAGATATCTAGTCTCGTGTGCTCCCAGAGACATTTGGTGGGGCCACTGTGAGATACAGGAAGCTGGACTAGATGTGCCTTCGGCCTGAACCAGCATGGCTCTTCTTATGTTCTTATTTTCTTATGATATACCTAACACAGAATGGATAGATGTGTGGCTTCTAGACAATACCCGCTTCCCATCGATTCATTTCTCATTCTGCTTCATCTCATTTTCACATCATAATCTTCTAAAAACACGTGTGCATCCATGTAGACACACACATACAATTGCACTGGAATTCCTGTCACAGGGGTGTGCATTCTCCTTAAAAATGCATGCTTTAGAAAAATAACATTGTCCATTTTTATTTTTATTTTTTATTTTGAAGCCATGAACTGTATGGCAAAGTTGGAAATGGCAGAATTGTTTTCTAATTGCCCTAATAATTCATGAAGTGCAAATGAGGCCATTTAACTTAAAAACACACATTAAACAAAATCAGTCACCCTAGCTACCGGATATTTATCTGACCAAAATGGCTAGAAAAGTCAACAAATTTTAAGTGGATCCAACATTCTGTCATTCCTTCTTTCCTACTTATTGAATGACACTAATAAGGCTCTGACTTATCACATAGCAATATCCACAGTGGATTGAGTGTAAATTCATTTACAGACTGTTTGCAACTACCTAATAGACTGTATCAGCAGTGATCATAACTGATGGGTAGTTTTAATGTGTTTTTATGTATGTGGACACACAGATTCTGGTGGGTTTATTTGGATATATTTATTGCCTTCTGAATTTTCAATATGCCTCATCAACACTGTTTCATTTGCTTTTCAGCCATATTCCTAAGTGCCAGATGTTGTTCTGTGGATGTTTTTTGGTGCTCATGGGGCCCTGAGCCCACACAGCAACATTCCATCATGGGTTTTGTTGCTCTGCAGTTCCACAGAATGCCATTCTGTGCTCCACGTATCAAGGGATCATAAGCTCTCTAGCCCTGCTACTGAAGGAACAACAGTGGCCTTCTGACTTGAACAATCCAGATTATCTAGCTCCATCTGAGTCCAGTTTATAATGCCAGCGGTATACCTGATGACCGGTATGGCCCAGCTATTAAAGGCCTTGATGGTATTACCGCCATTCAGCTTTCTTTTTAGTGCTTTTCTAACCCCTTGGATATATTCTTTACTGACCACATTTTTCACTTGCCCATATTTGATATTATTTAATTGCAGTATGGCCAGATATTTATAGGCTTCAGACTGATGATACTTAATGGCTTGTACATTTGACATTTCATTTCCTTCACTCTCAGTGATTGTTCCTTTTCTCAGTGCCACTGTGGCACATTTGTTTAGTCCAAACTCAATACTAACATTGGTACTGAAAATTTGGGCTGTGTTGGTCAGTGAGTGTATTTCAGTTTCTGATTTTCCATACAACTTTAAGTCATCCATATACAATGGGTGAGGAATTTTCCCTGAATTTTTAGCAGTTTGGTATCCTAAATTTGTCTTCTGCAAAATTTATGATGATGATGATGATGATGATTGCTGCTGCTGCTGCTACTACTACTACTACTACTACTACTACTACTACTACTACTACTACTACTACTACTACTACTACTACTGTTGCTGCAGCTGCTATTACTACTGCTATTACTACTGCTATTACTGCTACTACTTTTATTTTATCTTATTTTAAAGAACATAAATTGTCTTTCTGATTAGACTGAATTTTAAGAGATGGTAATAGACCCCAGCAGAAAAATTATCTTTCCAATCAGATGGATTTGGTAGGGTTTGCACCTCCTGCTGTGCATGAGCTATCTCAGTCTCTAGCTACGGTGTATCTGTCACCTCCACACACACCCCTCTCCATTTCATCTTCTCCCTCTTTCATGCAAAGGCAGCCGGGGTGGATTAGGGTGAGGCTACCAAAGGGGCCAGCCTGCAAAGCTTGTGTTCCATTCCTGGCTCTGGACTCCATGATGTATTTTTAGCAGCATTCTGAAAATGCTGCAATCACGCTGTGCCCCAGTTTCCACACTTCTCAAACTGGGCCAACAATCCCAAAATTCTCCATTCTCAGAAAAATATTCCTTCTTGCCAGTGAACAAAGGGCATTTAATTAATGACACTGGTGCCCATCCTTCCTTTCTGTACTTCCTGTTACATCTACAGAGTGGCTTCTGTTTGACCCTTACTAGTCTTGTTTGTGTTCAGTGGGCATTGACATTTCTTCCTGAAAATTAAATAGATTTGTTTTTTTTTAACCGAATAAGGTGGTAGCATGAAAGGTAGAAATACTGGTAGAGTGGTCATCAGCTGGTTCAGCTAGAAACATGGAAGACTAACATGGAGAAATTAGGAAAGGAAATAGATAATTTGGGTGGATTTCACCTCTTTGGAATAGACTGCCATAGTACAAGATGTTTTTAAAAAAACACTATTCGCAGAGTTACCCACCAGATTTGAGACACCCATTTTATCATCTCAAAACTCATTTAAAACACCTAGAAACAGAAACACGCAAGGGGTGGGGAGGAAGAAGTTGCCACATAGCTTAGGACTGCTGCAGAGTTTTGAACTTTGATTAAATTCCTCATCCTGAACAGCTAAATTACAAGAATTCAGAGGGCCAAATAGGTTCAAGTTCCACAGCGTAGTCCACCCTATTTTCTCATTAACTGGCACTTAGAGTCCCAGTAACTCATTCTGAGACATTAGTAGGAGAAAGAATAAAAAGTTTCATTTTCAGGCAATTGAACAAATTAAACAGCAAACTGGCAAAATGACTGCTTTCACAACAAACCTCAACAGACTTCCAAGAGACAAAAGAGAGGGAAAGAGATCCAGAGCAGAGGGGATGGAGTCTCATTGAATTCAGAGGCAGGGGGGAATAATTGGTTAGTGCTTAATAGAGTGACAGCCAGCCCAGCCCAGAAAGGCTGCTGGTATGGACATGCCCTCAGACCAGCACCTGCCACCATTGCCACCTGGAAATCAATGGCCAGTGGCCATGTGGACAAACAAAGCAGAGACTGCAGGACACTTTCAATAAGGACATACAAACTGTCAGCTGGCGCCCTGACAACACAGTCAATTGAGCCAAGTGGTGTTTCAGGATCCCAAAAGCGAACCTCGTCACCTGCAAGAATGTGCCAGGAAAAAGAAGAGCCTCTCCACCTGACCACTCTTCTGGTTCCTTTGTGGGCCAACCATTGCCCAATCACCAGCATCTGTATCTGCTTTGACAAAATGGCAGCCCTCCTGCTTTGCACAGCACAGTCGAAGGCCAGAAAGGCCCCTCCCACTCAAACCTGCTAGAGGCAGCATGTGAGGTTGCAAAAACATTCCACAGGTCATCAACATTTCCATAAGAGGAAACAATATTCCACTGCTCTTGAACCACATATGCACCTGAGGACATCCTCCCAAGGAGCCTAATTCTGATCAATCCAGACATGCAGATGAATTTCCCAGTATTCAACAATCATGCAGTTGGAAGGAAGAGAAGCAAAAAAAGATACTTATTGGTTGACGTATAGCAGACCTTGATCTTATAACAATCTTAGAATAGCAGACCAGGGACCCAATAGATCTTCAAGACCAACCTTTGTCATGGAGGCGTACTGAGGAATCAAACTCCCCAACCTCTGGCTACATAGCCAGAGAACTAAGCCACTAAGCTAGCCAGCAGATCTGATGGCTGCCTTCAGCACAGACGAAGATGCCACCAGCATGCATGAACTGAGCGCAGTATAACCTCCCTCCAGAGCCATCCTGGGACAGTTCTCCTGGTTTTGTTTTGGGTTGTGAATAAATTAGGTGTTGTTTTGGGTTGTGAATAAATTAAAGATGACGAATGGAGTCCTCATGCGTGGCATTGACCCGGGGCAGCTCTGGTTTCTGATGCTGTTGGCCGTTTTCTTTCTGCCTGACTGCAAGTCCTCTCTGCAAGTCTGGCCAACACTGCTGCCCCAGCTGGGTTTATTAGCAGGAAGATTCCTTTGGGGGTGGGGGGAAATCATGGAACCCTGCTTGCAACAGCCCCCAAGCAGAAAATGCAACCCGGCAAGAAAGAGGGGGACATTAAGAATAATCATTCTAAGAAGGGCATGTGGGAGGCTGTGTCCATGAAGAAATGCAAAAGAAGACACAGCAGGAGTTTCTTCAGGATATTGGAATCCCCAATAAACTTCTTCCCAAATTACAGGTACTCTGAGAACCCAAATCTTTTGCATTATGATCATTATTTAATTTAAGATTTGTATAGGAACAGGATTTGCAGCATTCAAGCATGTTTCAATTTTTTCCACCAAGTCTCTTTGCCTACCCCTGCTTTGCGCATGCACATCAGGAAAAAACACCACAAGCGAACAAATAAAATTCTGCTTTAATTATATGCATCGTTGCAGCATGATGTAATTACTGCTCACTGTGCCCTGTTTTACTGGCACACACAGGCACTTCAATGCCACTGCTGTATCGTGTTGAAACACTTCACAGGACTGAGGCTGATGTGGGCATAAAGATGATGACGCCAAGGTTGTCGGCTGTGCATCGGTAACACAGAGTTGAGCAAAAGGACACGAGCTGGAAGAATTTTCTCTTAACCCTCTCCAGTGCAGGGTCCTATCTGCTCCGGGTCTGGATCCAACTCAGATCTTCTTATGAAGGGCAGGAAGCAGAGTTGAGTTGAGTTCAATTTCCATTAGATCTTCTCAATTCATTGAGTGCTGAGATAGGTGGCAAGAATTATGATGACCTTCTCCCCATCCACAGATATCATGTAATAGTCCATGAAAAACAAGAGTGTAGAACTGGCCTTCAGAACAACTAAGGGCGTTTATACACGACCCCTAAGCTCCGCTGCAAATGGCTGCAAGCTCCGGAGCTTAAAAATGTTTCCCCACCAGCTCCGGAGTTTGCAGACAATTAAGTGTGACCCCGCCCACTTTAGTGCGATCCAGCGCACTTTTCTTGTACCTTCTCTTTGGAGGTGAAAAATCTTTGATGCGCTGCAACGATAGTGAGTGCGGGGCTCTCCTCGCTTCTGTTTGCTGCTTTTTGGCTCCCGCCCCTTTAAGAGCTACTTTTACAGAGCCGAGAGGCAGGACGAGCTGAGCGGCATGCTTTTCTTTCTCTTTTTTCTCCCTCCCTCACGCAGCCAGCAACCAGGAAGTGCAGAGGAGGTGGGAACGCCCGAAGAGCAACGAACCCCTAAGATCTCTGGTCCAAATTTAAGTGGCCAGCGGATCTTAGGGGTCATGTAAAAAGGCCCCCTAGCACAGGACAGGTTAGAACAGAGAGCCCACCAAACCAGAAGGGGATAGAACTGGAGGCACTGATGCCTCCTGACCTCTCGGTATTTAACAGCAAGGACAAACCCATACTGATGTCCCCAGGGTCCCTCTTAAAATCCATCTTGGCAAAAGTCAAGTTAGCTCATCTCAAAGAAAAGACATATGAATGGAACATCTGCTCTGGCGTTTGGCATCAGGAGGGTTGAGGACCCAAATGAAACAGTGTTTATTCTGTTAACTATAGTTTGGGGACTCTGCTTCAGTACAAGGAAGTATCCTAGATAAACGCCTGCAAAAATGCAGAGAGGCAAGCACAGTTACTGGAAGAACACCAGCCTCTGCTCTTAAATGTAATGAGGAAGGATTCCCTAAGCCAGCCTAGAATGGATCTCCACATGTTATTCCGGGAAATAAGAAGGTCCAAGAGCCCACTTAGTCTGCAGATTTCTGTCTCATGGAGGGTGGCAATCTGGTTTTCAGGTCATCTTGATTTAATGTGTTGCATGTTGCCCAGTGTTATGATCTATGGTTGGAACTACATCTGAGCCAAGCTGAGCTGAGAAAGGAGATGCTTTGATACAGAGATTCTTTTTCATTTCCCAGGAAAGGACTACAGAATGGATGAATAATGACCTCTCCAAAGTTTTGATCTGCTAAATGCAAACCTCAGGCATGAACTTATTGGCACAAAATAAAGAAAATTTTGTCATGTTCCCACAACCAACACAGAAACATTTTAAACATTTAAACATTTTAAAGGATTTAAAAAAAATAAACATATATATATATATTTAAAAAAATTAAAAATAAAACATTTTAAGGATATTTTCGGCAATCGTTAATGTGTGTTTCTTTGCTCCCTGTGTTTGATGTTGTTTTGCTATTATTTGGTCTGTACCTCTTTCCGGGTTATTGATGTGTTGTTCTATGTAAACCGCCCAGAATTCCCATGGGAAAAATCGGTTGTGGTATAGAAATATAAAGATAAATAAATAAATAAATAAATAAATAACCAAAAATGTATTGTTGCAATACAAAAGAATTGAGTCACCCCCCTATCTTGCAAGTGTAGTGCAAGACAGTTGCACTTTCATTACTGGAACAGGGAATGAATTGCAAGTCACCAGTTGTGTTCCTCCTAATCTCTGAGAAAGAATCCAGAACTGATCTCTAGCTAATGGCCAAAAACCCAAACTGTGTCATTATGCCTGCAGAAGGCAAATGATATCACTCACACAGTGCCTTCTGGCTGTTAAAAAATGCCTGCCTGGATTCCCAGAGGTGCACCTGCCAAAAGCCATATAGGGACTCATTAATTGCCAGCAAGAAGCTTCTGTCGATCACAATGCTTGCCTTCTGGAGTCCTGACTCCACCATAGGATTTTATATGTCATAAAAAAGAGTCTTCCATTGAATGGTTAAAGCTACACTGGTCATTTAACCAGCTGGTTCTGTCCAAGATCATGTGCTTGCAGTTGACCAATCATCAGCCTCAGGATCTGATTGGCGAAGGAAGTTGGTCTGGACTGAAATGGACATGCCCATCCTATGCAAACAGCACATCTTGCAAGTGAGGAGGTGGAGGAAGCGATGCTTTGCTGCGTTCCCAAACAGCTGGCCCACTGCACTGACTTCTTGGACCAATGCAGAAAATTATAGGGCTCTCAAGAGAAGCTCTGTCCTAACCTCAGAGCAATTTTTATTCATCAACCAAGTGACTCAGGAGATCTTTTGAAATGTTCGGCGGCATCTCCAAAATCCGTGCTGAATGGAAACACACGCAGCTGTTCTTTTAGCCCCGGCATTCACCACCTCCCTGTCCTTATTTCCTACGCCTGAGGAGTTCATGATTAGACTATGAGCTTCATCAAAGGGCAATTTTCAGCTGCCAAATAGATTTGTACAATAAATCCACACGGGGCCAGATTAACGAGCGAGTGAGACGCCCAAAATCAAAAAAGCGAGCTGCTGTAATTCCATAGTAAACTTGAAAGGATGATGTAGGAATGATATTTAAGCAGTTTAAGGACACTGTCAACATAATGCAATTCATAGCCTTTTCTCTCTCCCTTATTTTTCATTCTCCACTCTGATACTCTTCCCCCCACCCCCACCCATTGCTATTATAGTCTCTTCCCTGCATCCCAGATGAAAAAGGCCAATGGTTGAATATCCAAAGCCATAAAAGAATGAAGCGAGATCACAGACATCCCAACAATCATGCACATATTTTTGTATTATTCTAATCTGCATCGTCACTACATCATCGGTGCTTCTCAAACTGCCTTCCAGGACATGCTCATGTGTTGAAAGACACTAAAGGAAAGGTGGAAATCATGCTATATGTATCCAACACCTATAGGTTTTTCAGCCCCAAAGCACCTCCTGACCATTTCTACAACAAAAAGATGGGTCTAAAGCAGTGGTTCTCAACCTGGGAGTCCCCAGATCTTCCTGGACTGCAGCTCCCAGAAATCCTGGCCAGCTCAGCTAGTGATGATGACTTCTGGGAGTTGCAGTCGAGGAACATCTGGGGACCCACAGGTTGAGAACCACTGGCCTAAAGCAATGTTTCCCAATCTTGGGTCGCCAGATAGTCCTGGACTGGATCTCCCAGAAAGCTTTGACATTAACTGTGCTGGCCAGGATTTCTGAGAATATCTAGGCATCCAAGGTTGGGAACCACTGGCCTAAAGTAGAGGATGGAAACCTTTAATGGATAATGTTGAGGGTTTTTTTTTATAAAATTTAAAACAAATATAAATTAAATATTATGAATGAAGTTGGCTTACCTGTTTTTGTTAGAAGGCACTGAGGGGAGTGTTTGGGGTGTGGCAGTGCAGGTGAAGCAATCAAACTGAGGTTTATGTGCTGCATTGGGCAGGTGTAGGCAATCAAGCCGCCAGAAGTGTATTTAAGGAAAGGCTCTGCTGAATCTGCTTAGATTCAGTCACACCAAATTTCTGGCTCTGTTTGAGCTATTTGATTGTTGTGTATTTTTCTGCCTACTGTATATGCTGTATACTTATTTGTTAAAGTTGAGGGTTATACTTTACTAGTAGTATACATTTAAAGTTTACGTTACAGTTCTCAGTTCTTTCATTGTATTGTGAAAGGGATTGCTGAGTATAAACAGGTATAGAACTGTTTAAGTTGTTTATATAGAGGTGAGTCCCAAGTAGAGATGGGCACGACTTGAAAAAAAATTTTTTTCGAGTTGTCGTTAGTCGGGCCGGTCCCGTTTCGGGTCGTTTCCGGTTTTCGCGAAAATTTGCAAAAATTAGTCGGTTCGTTTTTTCGTTTTTCGTTGTCGTTAGTACTGGTTTTGGGGGGGGAGCGGGCTCCTGGAGGCACCTCTGTGGGGTGGGTGCCTCCTCTGGCCCGCTATAAAGGGAAAGTGGGCTCCTGGAGGCACCCGTGGGTGCCTCCTGCCACTAGGAAGGGGAAGCAGGCTCCAAGAGAGACCCCTCTACATGGGGGTCTCCCCTCCTCACCTGCTGCTGCTGCAAAATGCTATGCAATAGCCATATGGATATTGCATAACATAATGTGCAGACAGTGAGACCAGTGTGAGAGTGATAGCGTCATGCCTTCCCTGCACAAGGCTCCCGCACCACCATGTCTCACACAGAAGGGAATTGTACTTGCTGCGTGTAGTGCAATGCAAGCAAGTAGATCTGGCTTTAAGGTGGCTTAGTGCAATGGCTAGGGTTAGGCTAGTGACGGGTAAGGTTACGGTGGGCTAGTGGGTTGCACCTCTGGGTGCCTCTCTGACCCACTAAGAAGACAGTCTGTGACGTATGGGTACGGAGTCAAGGGTTAGGGTTAGGGCTAGGGCAGGTTTTAGGGGGCTTTTTGGCAAATCCCAGAAGTCTCCATGGCCAAGTGGCCATGTGACTGGTGGGATGGCTCCAAAAATTTGCATGGTTGTCCACTCCCACATGGCTGGCCACTCGGCCAGCCCATCATTGCGCACTGCGCAGGTGTAAATAAAATAAAATAAAATAAAATAAAAGGAGGACAGAGGAGGAGAGGAGAGACATTTTGTTGCAAGAAAAAACCCACTGCTACTGTGAAAAATCTGGCAGTTTATAAATTTCCGCGTGTTTCTGTTGTGCTTGTGTGTTTTTGGACCACGATTTCAAAAACAATATTGCGTTTGCCGCTCCATTTTGGATCCCCCACCCGCACCGCATGGCATGGTGAAATGGCGACTCGAGTCCGGCTGCCCAGGATGGGGGGGAGGCGGGACCCCCCCTCCAGAAACAACCCCTCTGGTAGGTGCCCTGAGGCACGGCAGGCATTTTTCCGCCTGCTTTTTTGGCCCGGGAATGGGTGGGGGGATAGTTTAAAAGTTTTTTCCTGTGCCGTCCGTGCCGCTTGCTTGCGCTTTAATTGTGGGCGGCCGGCGGCGAGACTGGGCATTTTGGTGGCTGCGAGCCTGCGGCGAGTCCCACCAGAGCAGCCGAGGACGGGGGATGAGGGGGGAGGCCGGGGACCTCCAGAAACAACCCCTCTGGTAGGTGCCCTGAGGCACGGCAGGCATTTTCCCGCCTGCTTTTTGGCCGGGAACCGGGTTTTTTTAACTTTTAAAAACTTTTTTTCTGTGCCGCGTGGCATCGCGCAATCGCGCGATGCAAGGAACGGGCACGACAAATCAGACCAAAATTGTTCGTTCATCGGTTCGAGCTCGAAGTCTGGGGGAGTAATTCCCGTTACCGTTTCCGTAGAGTAATGGAACCGAGTAACGGAAACGGAAACGGGAATACCGCTAAGTCGTGCCCATCTCTAGTGCCAAGCACTGTATTTTTGTGTTTAATGTATATACAATACAAATATTCTATTTTTCTACAGAATTGAGTGGGCCTATGTTATTTCTTTATTTTAGTTCTCTTTACAATGTTTATCTTTCCTTATGGGGGATGGTCATTCACTGTAAACTCTGTTGTTAAGGTTGAAGTTTTTTTCTTCTCCTTAATCACTAACTTCAACCCACACTTCGCGACAGATAAGACAAGGACCTGCAACATTCTTCTCACTGGCTAGGAGAGAAATTTTCTGAGACTTTCAAAAGACTACTCACTTTGGAAAAGAATGAAATTTTGTTCCAAAAATATTGTCCGTTATAGAGCAACATATCACAACATAAGAAGGATTGCTACTTTATTTAAATATTTGAAGCACTAGAATGGGTTGTGTAAAAGTGTGGGGTTTAGTGATTTCAGCAAGTGATTTCAGCTCTGTGACATAGTAGGCTGGAGACAGCTTCTATTGTAACAACTCTTTATTCAGGGAGAGAACAAGACTGGGGACTGGGGAGAGGGAGCTACATTTATAGGAATGAGGACAGGCTAGGAAAAGATACATTTTGGAGGGAACAATTACAAGCAATCACAAAGCTGCCTTTTGGCGGGAACCAATAGGATTGAGGATCCAAATGCAGCAACTTGAATAAACCAATAGGCCTGTTCCCTTTGGAACAGGAAGGCAGTTACTTCAACATAAGCAATTACAGATAATAGGAATACAGATCAATACACAACAGGTTGTGTGTGTGTTTCTTAATAATCAGTAATCCTTTCATAGTTTCTGTGTGTGCATATGCGTGTGCATGTGTGCCTATGCATTGCTTCTCAAAACAGGAAGGAAAGTAGAAAGAATTTATGCAAACTAGAGGGACCACATGATCCATAGAGGGACTGTTCTTTGTTTTATTCTCATCTGGAAGTAATATTTTGGTGATCTAAAGTTCTCCATGTAGATTCCTTATTGTATCAAGGCAACTTAATGAAAATGAGGCATTCCATGAGAATAGCTTCCATCTTCCATGCACATGGGTGCGACATGACATCTTGATTTTACCCATTCTCTTAAGTGATTTTTAAAGCTCACTCTGTGTCAACACTTCCTGAACGTGAATAATGCTGTAAAGACAGCATTCTGTGTTTCAGATTTGCCTTCCAGTCTTGTGATGAAACTTTCCAAACAGGCTGAATGGAAACACTATCTCTACCCAGTGACTCATTTAAGAGAAAACCTGACCTTGTAATCACACTGGAGATGTAACTACAGTCCTACAAATTGTATGTTTTCTCATCCGTAAGAACAGATTAGATAGGCGAGGAGCCCACACGCAAACACACACCCATGTGGCTGCAAAGCTTCCTTTTCTTCTCTGTCACACCAGCTTGGCAGCAAGGTTTTTGTTGTTGTCGTCAAACAAGGTTGCATCAAAACATGGCAAGACAATCACTCTGGCAGGATGGTGTATCGATGGAGAAAGGAATGCATGTAGAGAAGGAGTCTTTCCTAGGCTCTGTTCTTCATCAACCTCGTTCAGTCTCAGAGCAAAACCATATGTTGTGCAGGACAAATGGGTACCACTGAAGTGGCTTACAGTGACGACATCTTCCCCCATCATGAATTCAATGCAAGTACTGGCCACATAGTATCACTGTTTTGTGTTCCCCTGATCCAGCTGTTCCATGCTATTACTCTGCATCTCTCTCTCTCTCTCACACACACACACACAGGGCCTTTTCACACGACCCCTAAGATCCGCTGGTCCCTTAAATTCGGACCAAAGATCTTAGGGGTTCGTTGCCCTTCCTTCCTCCCCACCAGAGAAAGAGGGGAAAAAATGCAGCTCACCTGGAGGAGCCTCCCTGAGCTCCATTTCTCTTCCATTTCTCTTCAGTTTCTCTTCTGCTTGCTTTTTTTCCTCCCACCTCTTCTCTTAAAGGGGCAGGAGGCAAAAAAAAAAAACACAAGCAGAAGCCAGGAGAGCCCCGCACTGACCAGATTAAATCCGGACCTGGGGATTTTCACCCACCTCAAGCAGGTACAAGAAAACTGCTGTTTAGTCGCACTTAGGTGGGCGGGGTCGCACTTAATTGTCTGCAAAGTCCGGAGCTGGTGGGAAAACACTTGTAATGTCCGGACCTTGCAGCCATTTCCTGCGGAGCTTAGGGGTCGTGTATAAAGGCTCACAGATGTAGAGGTCTACTCAGCTGGCAAATTCCCATGACTGCATAAGTGAACAAGGTCACCTTCGATAAGCCGGTCTAATACTAAAAAGCAAAGTGTGGTGCTTCTGGACCGCCCCATAGCGATTAAAGTTCTCTATTTGGCTGGTTTACAGTTTAATTATGCAGGCTGCACATTGCACGCACACAAACAGTGAGCTGGGCACTCAGTTTGCCAACCTTGGAAGGATGAAAGGCCGAGTCAATCTTGAGCCAGCCACCTGAGTCCAGGATCAAACTCAAGTTGTGAGCAGAGTCTTCCCTGCAGTACTGCAGTTTAACCGCTGTGCCATGGGGCTCCGTCCTAGTCCTACAGTAGTTCCCTGCCACAACGTAGTTCATATATTACAGTCCCAGAATATCGGGGATGTTTTTCTCAAGAGAAGCACACTTCCAAAGACCGGCTTTTAAACCTCTCCTGACACCTGAGCAAACAGATCTTGCGCTCTTCGTGGCAGCCTGCGCCAGCAGCAACAGTCCCAGATGGCTCCCCAGCACCAAATCCCCTGCCTCTAGGACCCAAGGGAGTTACCCCACCCACCCACCTCCCCACTGTGAGGAGGCTGGAAGCCAGGCTGAGAGGAGGCAGGGAGCACCAGAGTGGCAGCGGTGGCCCACCCCATCCTCTTCCTGCCCCTGGGCTCCCGCTGTTACAGTATTTACTAGTTTAATTTTTCTTAACAGTATTATGATTATCCCTGTTATTATTTTGCCTTCATCTGCTTATATTGTTATTGTTGATTGTGCTTGCTGTAAACCATCTAGAATGACTTTGTCATCAGATGGGCAGTATCGAAATAAAATAAAATGCAATAAAATATTATAAATAGACCTAAAGCCTGATTGCTACTTCCAATGGGAAGAGATCTCGTGAAACAATAGAATCTATATTAAGTGTTGATTTACCATTAAGAAATGCTTGGGCATCTACTCTCATCGGGACTGGCAAAGAGATTTAGGGTAAATGAATTTACACTAAACAGCTCTACGGAGAGAGATGCTTCTCTCTTTGACTAAGCCTTCATCTTTCCTTCACATCAGCCTAAATATAACAGAGAAGGGAGCTGACTTAAACACATTCAACTCTTGTCTTCTAATCAAATTAAAAGATACCCTTAGGGCCCAAGATTATCTCTGCTCCATGCTTTCCTGATGTTTAAACCATTGTTTTGAAATGTGTGATGGGAGGAAGGGTCAAGAGGAAAGAAATAGAATGGTTACAATAAAGTGAGAAAAAAGTGGGGGGAACCCTGGAAGAAAAAGGCCCAGGATCCATGGAGGGGCATTTGGTTTAGACACATCCTGTGCTTCTGGGGACGACCTGAATCAGAGATCTTTCCCCTACACTAACTTCCCAAGAGGCCATTGTGGTTGCAAACCATGCTTTCACAGTCTGCAATTTTATTTTACTTTATCTTGCATGCAATGTATAGCATCATTATTTCTTAATGAGCAAAAGGGGGAAGGCAGCATTTGCAGGAAGCCAACCCAAAAGAAAAAATCCAGTTGCCGTTCCCACACAAGGCAAAGGGGGGGGAGGGATAATAGTGAACAACACAGAGGGGTGGAGAGAGATGCTAAACATAGGAACACACCGCTTCATTATTAATTTTTGCAAGCTCAGCCAGAAATGATGGTTGAATGTCTCTCACGTCCTTGGATTCACATCTATTCTGATTCCATCCTTGATTTAGTGTGTGTGCGCATTTAAATGTATTCTGTGGGACTTCTTCTTCAGTTACAGACCATCTGGGTGGTACCCAAAGAGATGTCATCAGTGGGAAGAAAAGAATTGATTTAGTAGGTGCCATGCCCACAGCAGGGGTTGTTGGGTCTTTTTGCTAATGGTGCAGCCACGCAAGAGTTCCTTGGGTCTCAATCGGAGAGGACTTTGAAGTTGCATCCAAAAGCCAAGATGCCTTTACAACATGTTATCCAAAACCATTTCTCCTTCCATGTTGGTAATATTTCTGACACATTCAACAGGCTGCACTTATCCATCACTCCCCTGCAATTCCAGACTCTGAGTCAAAATCCAGTTTTCAAGCCCAAGAGGTGAATCAGGGCATCAAAAGGTCAACCATTTTCCCCGCCATTCTTTGTGTTCCCGCTTCCTGCCCTTTCAATGCTATACCGTGCAATTGTGGTCTTTGTCAGTTCTAGTCGTCATCGTCGTCATCATCATCATCGTCGTCGTCGTCGTCATCATCTTGGAACTGCAGAACTAGAATGGACTAACATCCTGTGACATCCCCATCTTTATCCTGTCCTTCATAGATACATCTGGTGAGAAGACAAAGGAAGAGCTTCTCGGTGGCTGCTCCCACATTGTGAAATGCCCTTCTTTTTGATATTATGGGCATGCCATCTTTAGGCTCCTAGGTGACCCAAGGGGGCTCTACAGGAGGCTAGGCTAGGCCACCCTCCTGCAGGCACAAATATGTATTTTTAGCTTTTTAACCAGTTGAGAAAAGAGCTTTAACAAGAACCCTTTGGATTGTTTTGCAACCCTGATGTGCTTTTAAACTGTGGTCTATGCATCTGCTTTTGTTATATGCCTTCAAGTCAAAACCAACATACAGCAACACTAACTTGGTGTTCGGGGTACATGAGATAGTTAAGGAGTGGTTCTACCAATTCCACATCTTCAATGAGTCTCCATGACCAACTGGAGATTTGAACCCAGGCTTCTTGAGTGATAGTCTATCATTCAATCCACTACAGCAGTCTTTGAATAGCATAGTGGTACCTCATTTTAAGTAATTCATTCATTCTGTGGGCTGTTTTGTATTGCAGAAAATTCTTAACCGAAACACAGTTTCCCATAGGAATGCACTGAAAACTAATTAATCCATCCTGGAGGTCAGGGGCATTTCATTTAAATTTTTCTTTAACTGAGGCATCCCCATTTCCAATGTTTCTTTTCTTAAACCAAGTTGTTCTTTGACCGGGGCATTCTTAAACCGAGGTGCCACCACAAATGTTTAATTAAAAAAAACTTCTTCCATGTTTAGTTGCATCTATTGTTAAACAATTCATGAGCCATTGAGGGGTTCTAGTAGTGGAAGAAACTGGAATAGAGATGACATAATTAATTAAACCCACTATCCAC
Organism: Phrynocephalus guinanensis; assembly: GCA_037367245.1. NCBI lineage: Eukaryota > Metazoa > Chordata > Lepidosauria > Squamata > Agamidae > Phrynocephalus > Phrynocephalus guinanensis. The sequence goes on along the minus strand of CM074749.1, from coordinate 7,820,085 downwards.
TCACTCTGGCCCATGTTACTTTGTTTTCTTTTATAGTGTTGACTTGGATGCTTACCGTAAGCTTTGTTTAATTTGTAGCAGCTTAGTGAGTTATATAAACTGTTCTGCTTATATACCGCCCCATACCACTACAAGTAGTCTCTGGGCGGTTTACAATTTTGATTACAGTGTGCAGGCTACACATTGCCCCCCCAGCAAGCTGGGTACTCATTTTACCGACCTCGGAAGGATGGAAGGCTGAGTGAACCTTGAGCCTGCTACCGGGGATTGAACCCAGGTCGTGAGCACAGTTTTACCTGCAGTACAGGCATTTAACCACTGCGCTGTGGAGCCAAAGGTGGAGACGTGGATTCCCCCCCCCCCCAAACACACACCTCCCTGTGCCTCCCTTCAAGAAGAGCCAGAGTCTGTGGCCTTGGGCACGTTGTACAGTCCCATGGCACACCCAAAGAACGGGGATGGTAAACCACCTCTGAGCATTCTCTACCTACCAAACCCTGAAAAAGCACAGCCGTAAGTCGGAATTGCCTTGGTGGTGCATGAAAAATAAGGAACTGCTCACAGGCACCTTTCAGGCTGAGTCAACACTACCTCCCGATTCCTGTAGACCTTGTTTTGACCTTGTTTTGACCTTGTGGCACATCCACGGATCACCTTAAGATAGAAAGCTCCCTGCAATGTTCTCCCAAGTTATAGCTCCAAATTCACCCCTAATGCAATTGTGAATAAAATGGTGCATTAAATTTCAGTTATAGCATCTCAGAGGAAATAAATAGAGCAAGGCAAAGTAAACCAGGGTGGATTGTCTTTTCTTAAAACAGTCGTTTCAGATATACATCTCTTGCCTTGATTAAATTAGGACTGGCATTTTGCTCTCTTGTTTACATACATATTAGAAAGTTTAAGCACAATATACGCCTATTGAGATTGATCAGAAGGCTTTTGCCTAATACTGCCAGCCATTATGAAAAATACCAGGGCTCCCTCAGAAATATATTTATGCAGAAGCAAGGGCCATTGATCCAGATGAAACATCTTTCAACGTAAACCATTTAGCATAGCCATACCTCAGAATACAGTCTATTGAGCAGCCTGAGTTAGCTCACAATAAACACACATAGGACACACTGTATGTTTCAGGATGGATAAAAAATCATACAGACTGGCAATCCAGGAGTCAGGGCCTTAGTCTTATGTTCTTTAGACATCTGCAGAATATTTCTGCTCATGATGGCACAATAGGTTAAGGTACCAACTTTACGATTCCACTTTGGAAACTGAGTTTGGGTGTTGCATTGTTCTGTTTTTAAGTCTAATTTCTCTTAATTAGTAACAGCAACAATGGGTTTGTTAAGTGCCTCCTCTCCCAATTTTTATGTTGTTTGTTTTAATATTGGAATATGCCTTAGAGCCACTTGAAGAGAAAGGCAGGGTATAACATTTTTGAATAAATAAATATCAGCTTGTTGAATCTAAGGGCCACTATACCTCTAAGCCCATGTCCCAGTCAAAGTAATGGGATTAACTTTCATCAGTTTCAATTCATCTATGTCATTGTATTCAATCAATCAACCAACCAACCAACCAATCAATCAGTTTCTATAATGACTCTCTAGCTGCACAATCATTCTGGACAGCTTTCAACAAATAAAACAACAAATGACACGTTAGATAAATTCATAACATTGCAACAATGCAGCATAAAATTAAATATCAATCAACTGAAACTACGGAAAGACAACCTGAAAAACAATTCATAAAAACAAGGTGGAAAGGATAAATCAAACACTCGCATGAACTACAGCCAAGTGGGAAAATATCCACTGAATTTCTCATTGTCTTCAACTGAGGCTGTCTTGACTGGGATAATACTCTTCTGCAACAAATTTTAAAGTTAATCACGATTTTGCAACTCGAACAGATAAGGAGAGAACGAGCATCAAATTCCATAATGAACCCACACTGGCTGTAGTTCTGATCATTTGACAGCATTCAAGCAGTGACACTAATGGTGCCAATTGCACCACTTGGCACAAAGCATGGCACATTTTGCGTAAAACTCCCTTCATTCTTATGGAAAGCATCAGGAAATCACCTGCCATCCCCAGCAGAGAGGAAAAAGAAGATCGCAACTCCTCATCCTCGCCAGCGAGAATGCAACAAGCAAGGCTTTATGTATTTCCTCAGAGCTGACACTATCAGAGAGGTAGCTTTGTCTCATCCACCTGCATTCAAAAGCAAACGTAACTATATAAAAGTTCCCTCCCTGCTGTTCCACTTCACGTCTACACAAAAAGTAGGTTGAGCCGCGTGGCCATCACAAAACACAATTGCAAAAATAGGTTGCAGGCGATACCTTTATAGGACACTATTTAAAATATTATTTTTAATATTTCATTTTTAATAGTGGCCTATAAAGGTATCACCTGTAACCTAACTTCACTTCTACGTCTATTTTGTGCCTTTGATTTCTTTGGTGTGTTTTTTTTTTAACGAGGTGCTGTAAGGACACATCAGTCATGCTCCCTACTGTGCTACTTCCCCTAGCATTACAGATCCAATACGACCATGACGGTGCTTTCCTCTACCATAAATGCTAGAATCCTTCAACAGGGGAGCAGGAAACAAGCAGATGGGGTGTGTTGACAGTTGCAATCGACCAAGGCATATGCCAGGGGATGATTCCTTCCAAAGACGGGTCCGTATGGTACCTGAACAGATGGAACACCACTTGGCTGTCAACAAACAACCGTCTCTATCCTTATTTACCTCCTGGAAAGATATTTTGAGGTGGTGGGTGGGGAGGGAATTCTTCTGTCCAGTAAAAGAGGATCATCTTCTCATGTTTGGCAGCCTAAGAAATATCGGAAGTATCTAAATTTATACATTGTATGGTCTCTGGCTCTCTCTTCTGGGCAGTTCAGGCATATACACCCTAGAAATTGTTATTAATAAGGCTTTTATTTAATATTTTTAGCCAGCAAGTAAGTGAATCAGTAAATATTAATCCCACAGATGGTGATCCCTCATGTATTCCCCACTCAATTATTGAGCAGAGAACTGAATACTGTAAAGGAAGGATGGTAAATTATCTAAAAGTTTGTCAAAGATGGAGTTTACCATTATTAGTGTCTGTGTGGCAGTCCTCTTTCGCTAACCCTTTATCCTCACTACAAGTAACACCAGCAACGATTGTGGTGGTGACCTAACCAGCATTTTTGCACCTGTCTCCAGGCATCATAAGGTAAGAGAGGAAATCCGTTTTCCTGAGTGTGATCTCAGCCAGCCTTGTTGCTGCCATTATGTGCCATCTGGCTGTCTCTGATTCATAGCAACCCTATGAATGATCTCTCTCTCTCTCTCTAAAACAATCTTGTCCTCAACTTCCCTGCTCAGCTCTCAGTCCTCCAGATGTTTTGGACCACAACTCCCACAGTCCTTTGTCATTGACAATACAGGCATGGAATTCTGGGAGTTGCGATCCAAAACATCAGGAGGGCTGAAGTTTGGAAACCCTTGCTTTCGGGAGTCAGTCCATCTCATGTTTGGTCTTCCTTTTCCCCCCTGCTGCCTTCCACCTTTCCCAGCGCTATTGTCTTTTATAAGGAATCCTGCCTCCTTATGATGTGTCCAAAGTAGGGCAGCTTCAGCCTCAACATTTTTACCTCCAGAGACAGCTCAGGCTTGTTTTGATTTAAGACTCACTTGTTCATCAGCCAACCTCTGATTGCTTGTATTAAAGGAAACAGAACACTTATAGATGCCAATTTCCCCTTAATTTTCTTTTGTTGTTGTTGTTGTTGTTTTTACATGTTTCTGTTGGATGACATCAGGTGAATTTTTCTTCCCTTATTTTCTTTACACATTACTACTATAATACTACTCATTGGCAATTCCATGATCTCGCAGGCATGGCCAAACTTCGGCCCTCCTGATGTTTTGGACTGCAACTCCCAGAATTCTAAACTTAGATTGCCAATGGCAAAGGACTGTGGGAGTTGCAGTCCAAAACATCTGCAGGGCCAAAGTTTGGACATGCCTGTGGGAACAAGGGATTCAGGTAAGAGGAGACAAGCTATTGGTGCAAATAGGGAGTGATTCCTGTTCAGGACCCTGGACAGCACTGAGGAAGGGGGTTATAGTGCCACAGTGATGATTAATTTGAATTCAGGACTGTAGTCCACAATTGTGCCACTAAAGCCAAGAGAAAGTTTTCCCAACACTATCCAGGACCAATTGTTGAGGTTTTATTAAACTTCCCAGGTAAATGCTTGGAGTCCTCCACCCTCACAAGTGCCACATCTAAACAATATTTGGTCAACTGTGATTTCGTAAAAGGCCACAGTTAAAGGCATGGCCCTTTCCCAACAATAACTGCCTTCTTTTACAGAACTTCTCCTGAGGATGGGAAATCCAGAGACTTCCTGATTGTGGGAGACACCTGAGCCTGACTCCAGTGGTGCTTCTGTCATCATTCCAAGGGTGCAATCTAAGCTGGAAAAATGCTCCTTGAAAGGGATCTGTTATGGAGGCATGCCCTTCTATAGACATTGGAGAGCCCAACCACTGAAGAAACTTAATCTTGGGCCATGGCACAATGGATGGGGCATCACATTCAAGATGGCCGAAATGAATGGATCAGCCTCCCATGAAAATGGGTCTTAAGATCATTTAGTTGTTGTGAGGTTTTCAGGCTTGTTTGGTCATGTTCTGGAAGTTTTTCTTCCTGACATTTCACCAGACTCTGTGGCTGGCATCTTCAGAGGGCAAGGAGCTTATGGAACAGCAAGTTTTTCTCTGTGCTCTGGGGTATAGAGTGAGTGAGACTGGGGTTCTTAAAGTTATGGGAAAGAGGAAGCTTGTCCTATGCAGGACAATAGGTGTTAATCATTGTATTGTGATGGAGGGATTAAGACGTTTCAACATAATCAGAGGTAGCAACTAATATGTAGTTGATGGGTGTTGTTAGTTGTTCTACTGTATGAACTGATCACCTTTGCTTATGGCTGGATGGGACTCTTTGAGATTTGACCTTTTTGCACTCTGTAGCCTTTGAGAATGCACTTAAGATCTTTCTTTGTTTTTTCAATTAACTCTACACTTTACCTCCCTCCTCTGTATGGAAGTTCGGGACCAAGCCAGTAGTTAATTGCTATCACAGAGAACAGAACAAAATCAAAAGCTGATAATTATTCCAGGGCTCTTCTGCTTTCAACTCAGCTGGGTTTGGTTTTTTTTCTTGGTTTTTTTTTTAAATAATTCAAATCAGAAATGCTTG